>CM076650.1:22946847-23010354 GCA_038496675.1 Rachycentron canadum | reverse complement strand
CACACACACACACACACACACACACACACACACACACACACACACACACACTTGTTTTAGGTTTAACACGATCTCCTTCCAGAGATTGCTTATTTATCGGGAGTTGTGCTAAGCCGCACCAGTTACCATGCATTTTTCATGAGCCAAGGATTTAATGGTTGCTTGTGTGTGTGTGTGTGTGTGTGTCTCTGTGTCTGTGTGTGTGTGTGTCCACATGTTTTTGTGTGTCACATGCATTTGTGTATGTCTTGTGGTTGGTGATGAGTTTCGGCTTTAATGTGTTAAAGAATTTATGCATGTACTGTGCAATAGTGCTATATATAAACATGTGCCATTCGGAAGCCCAAACATTTTTTCTCTCCTCTCCTTTCCTTTCCTCTCCTCTCCTCTCCTCTCCTCTCCTCTCCTTTCCTTTCCTTTCCTTTCCTCTCCTCTCCTATATTCAGGCTGATGTGGAATATTCACTTTTTCCTTCATGGAAAATATGAAGCTCAGATGAGATTAATCATTTCAACAGGAATCACTGATTGATTCCTGTTCTTTCCAATCATCACATTTTAGCTTTAAACCTCTGAAAAACTACAGTAGAAGCACAATTAATCAATCCTGCTCATTATTGCTGATTTCATTAAGTTATTTTTTTAAAAAGAAATTTTCACCAGGAAAAGAAGAATGCAGCATTGGCTGCCAAAGCTTGTTAGTTCGTGATATCAGTGTTAGCAAGTCTGCTTAAGAGGCATGTAAGGTTTATTTTTACAGGCAGTAAAATCCCATAAGGGAGCGATGACTTCATATTGTCTCTGATTAATGGTTCTACATGAGGATGGGGGCTGGATGGAAAACTCAGCCAAAATCCTCCATCCCTTCAAGGCATCTACAACCCACATTTATACAACAACCATCCTCTGGTGTCAAACTTTAATCATGTTTTTGGATCTGACTGCTGAGTGAAAAGCTGCCCAGCTGCCATTTTACACATGACATGGAGCTCATTATTGTTGATCTTATAATTATCCCCACACATAAATAAAGATGTCAGTTTGCTCCAAGATCTTGTATAACACGCTTGGCACATTTTAGGCTGTATCATCTAATCTGGATTAATTTTGACATGACAACAATAGCTATATATAAATACTAATCCCTAATCCACTATCAAAGACATTTAGGAGGTGTATCATTCATCACCGATAAATATAAACTTTAGCTCAGTGTTCACATTTTCATATCACTTTTATGGCTTCTGGTCATTATATCAGCTACATATGACTGATCCAGGATTAGCTACATAACGGGAAGAATGTAGGTGATAAAAAGAGTGATATCTGACCACATGTGAAAACAGATCACAAGGAGAAATGTCATCAGATCTCCCAGCTTTCCTTAAACCACTAAAACACCACTTCACTGTGATCATCCATCATCCAACAGAGCTCAGAGGACTGCAACCAATAAAGTTTGCCTCAGTTTGGCATTTTGGCAAGTGTTTGCGTGTTTGTAAGAGTTTTTGATGCATGTGTGTGTGTGTGTCTGTGTGTATGACTCGTTCTGAGTCACTGCTGTCCCCCTGGGTGCACAGCCAGGGCAATGCAGAAGGGTTTGTGTGTGAGTGTGTGTTTGAGAGAGAGAGTGAAGAGTGTGTATATGTCTGTACCCATGTGTGCAGCCATATTTGTGTGTGTGTGTATGTGCGTGTGTGTGTTTATTTGTCCCATGGAGCTGCCCAGACCTGAACACCCTCTTCTGATGACTCAAGACCGTGACTGCATCCAGCACTAAATATTTTTTTATTTCAAAGTGTCCAAGTCTATGTTCTCTTACAGTATTGTTTTGTTGTCTAATCCTTTAAAGGGTAGTGTGTTAATGGTCTAAATATTTTTTGTTAACAAATTCCATGAAACAATCAAAACCAACAATCTCAAAACACCATCCTGCTGCTTTGTAGAGGCACAAGAGCCATCAATCCACAACTGAAAATAGTCCCCAAGAAATGCACCATTTCCTCTTGCTTGAGAAACATTTCTTAAAAACAGCGGGGCTCATCTGTTTGCAGATATTTATGAGCATTTTTAAAAACATAAAAGCATATGTTTATCCCCTTTTCCACTGATCAAAAAATCTGCTAAGACCCGTTAACATCAGGCAACACTCTGCATTCTTTCCTGGGTCAATGACTCTGCAGTCGATGCAGGTATTTATCGGCTCCAGCTCTCATCATTGTAAACACAGCTCCTGGTCTAAACGCATGAATTTTCACCACTTTTCTGTACTGTTCACAAACGCTATGTGCACAGCGCTGTGTCATTGCACCACTTTGGGATGAGAAAAATAAGTGTCTTGCACGGAGAATCTGACAATCCAGGGATGAGACAGATCTGTTTTAGAATATGAATGGCATCTAGCTCAGTCTGTGGTTATGCTCTGTAACTGCATGTGGCAACATTTCAGCAGTTGTATTTCCTCCCCAAACTGTGCTGGCAGACTAACAGTAATCAATTTTAGAGTAAAAAGGGTATTTGTGACATGTTTCAAAAACTCTGTCTTCATTAATAATATTCAGAGAAAATGAATGTGAATGTTCCTGAATTTAAGGTTATGACACCTCAAGATAAAGACAAAATAACCAGAAGAAAAAAAAATTGCAAAAACAGGCCCTGGGCCTGCTGGTCTATATCATGCAATCTGCCATTAATCAGACCGCCTGTTGAGTGGGAACAGATTCGACCAAGAGCTGGTCCACCTGAGCTTGAGGTTGTGAGTCAGTCCCACCAGCAGGGGAGATGACAGAGAACAGATACTATGGAGTCTTCCTCAGTGGAGTCAATTAAGTTGTCAGCATGTGTGTGATTGGAGCAGGACCCGTTGCCCATGACTCAGGATGTTGCTGTGAACCAAGTGGAAAACCAGCATCATTTCAGGGTTTTGAGTCTGTTTTTTGGGGAGCCTCTGTCTGACTGACGGGAGGAGATGGAGAGATGAAAAGAACAAGGAGAAGGAGGGTTTATTCCCACAATGATGATGATTTGTAGTTTGACTTCACAATAAAAGCTTTTCCTGGCAGCATTGTGGGGGAAGAAAACATGATGGGGGTCTATTCCAGACACTCGGCTGAGACCAAACATGTGGCTTTCTTAACAGGAGTTTACACAATGTGCAGTTATGTTTGTAATTTTGTGGTTGTATGCGTGAGTTAAATAGTCAAACATTCAATTTATTAAGAATCATTAAAAAGGTAAAGAAAAAAATGTAAATGATGATCAATTATCTTATCCAGACCATACAGTGTCTATTTGACCTGCATTTGACCTGAGCATGAGATGAGTGACGATCACTTTCAGACAAGCTGTCATGTCCCCCTGTCAGTGAGTGAGTTGTTTTAGTGGCAGCTGAACAAATAGCAGGAGGGGGACAGAGGCACATTTGACTGAGAGGACCCATGGAGGTTAAAAACTCCACGTGTAGACGTTCAAAGACGACACGTCTGAAACTAAAAAGGACCCGTTTCAAACTGCTCCAGTGACTCACTGCTTCTTCTCCCAGCCTTACGGGAAGTGGAATGTGTTTTTAATTCTTCAGGGTTTTTTTTCTCCCTCCTCCTCCTTGCTTTGGCAGAGTAGCAGAGGGTTATATTGTGGGTTAATGTTTGTCTGTCTGTGTGAATATTGCGGTGTGTCTGTTTGTTCATGTGTCCGTACTAAATGGCAGCAGGCCCAAAATATCTCACTGGTGTCTAGAGAGGGTTAGCAAAAGCAACTGAAAGTGTGGTTTCTGTGGGTCTGTGGAGTCCAGAGCACCAGTTTAGGTAAAAGTTGATATTGGAATCAGTGAAATAATTAAAGAATAAAGAAACAATACAAGGAAAATGCAAAAACAATAAGTTGAAGTTTTGGGAAATACAATTATTTGACTCAGGTCTGTATGGTAAATATAATACTATACAGCCAGCAGACAGTTAGTTTAGATTTACTTATCATAGCTTAGTTTTAGTCATAGCATGGTTTTAGTATAGAACTCACAAATTAAAGGTCACATAAAAGTAGATGTCCATGTCTATTTGATTAGAAATGTACTCGATCCACAGAGAAATACACACAGGCTGTATTCAGAAACTGAACCTTAAATTAACCATCAGGACTTTTGTAACTTTGTGATGTCAGTTTGCTCAACAAACAGTTTGCTCACTGCTCTCCAATGCCCCAAGCTCCACCCACCTGGACCCACCATAAAACCTTGCAGGATTTGGTTTATTTGAATTAGTTTATTCTGTACAAATACTAATAAGTAAGTGTAGTTCTGTGTTGCTGAGAGCAACAATTTCCAGAAGTGGTTGCTGATTGCCATCAACATTGTGTTTTTGATGAGGTTATACCTTGATGCCAATACAGGGAATAGGGGAAGCACAGGTTAAATCAATTAAAAAAAGAAGTGAGGGATTTTTCCCATTAACCCTTTCAGTCCCAGCCAAAACAATTATCCATCTATCTGCATCACAGTCTTAAATGTGGCCGTATTTGCCATTGTCTTTTTCAAAATAAAGGCATTTTGAAAACAAGACATATGTCATATGTATAGTTTCATTCATACATCTAAGATAAATGATATGTCAAGTGCAGTTTTTCCTCTAAAAAATCATCTACAAAACGTTTTTTCTTTTCAGAATAGTGGAGTTGTCAAATATGATAATTACTTACAGAGCAATAATGCAAATATGAGCAAAATCTACACCAGCCCTGAACAAACAACAAATACTTAAGGAAAGTATTCATGTTTTAGTCTATTCAAATGACATCACTAATGTTGTAGGCAAAACATTTGAGTCAAATATGCAATTTTGGGCTACATGAATAAAAATAAAGATACTTATAATAATAACTTAGAATCTGGATCAAAGTCATCTAATATTACCAGTAAGCATCACATCACAGGGGAAACCCATATAATACATTAACCCTCCATCCACTTTCCTGAAACTTGTATTATGCTCTAAAGGTGTTTTTGTTAATATGTCAACCTCCTTTTTCCTCCGTGAAGTTTCAGAAGCTCAAGAATCAAGAGGAGCTTTGAAATATCTGCCTCTGACCATCACCTTACAGCAGTAAATGTAGGGTCTTGTTCTGTTGCCCTGTGGCTATGTCAGTCAAAAACATCACCTCTGGCCAAGACTGGCTTCCTTGGAAACTCTTGGCCTATTTCTGTTTGTCTTGACTAGGGTTTTTCCAGCCTGAGGTGGCTATTTTGGTCAGATAAATACAATGCTGTCTTGGGAGCGGGGGTTGAAGAGCAAGACACAGATGAGATCACCTCTCATGGCTCCTAAGCAGCAAAACAACAGGCAGCAAGACAAGACAAGAACTGCCACAAATGGAGACGGAAAATAAAGGCTTGGGAAATTATTGACATCCCATCTTGGATTCAGGTTGGCCTGAGGTGAAGAATTGGGCCATTATCTCTCAGAGACATGGGGAGACGTGGAAACATTAGAAAATAAATCAATAAAGAAATCTTAATTATGCGACTTTGTGCAGCTGAAAAGAAGAAAATGTGTTAAATAGCTGTTGAGAGTATTTTAAGGCCTTCACCACAGGGCAAACCATACACGTCTGTATTTTGTTAGCAGATTAGTTTTGTTTGTGTGTGGCTGTAAGTCCATGGGAAAATGACGCTCTCAACTTTTTTTTCCTTGGGAAAGAAGCAAACACACCACAGTAAATTTCTTATTGCATGGCAGGAACATCTGTCTTTCTTGCTGCCTCACTGTCTGTCTGTCTATCTGTCTGTCTGTGTCTGTGTTTTGACAATGGGAATGACTTGCGCCGCAGTTATCTTGTGATCAGTGCGAGTGAGTGTGTGGTTGTGTGTGGGTGTGTGTTTTGCAGTGTACACTCATGCCTGTGTGTGTGTGAATGAGTTTACTGCCATGTGGATGTCTGCAGTTCCAGCCAGGTGTGGTGGCTTCACCGCCAGGTACAACACCTGCATGAGCTCTCAGACAACAACAGCTGAACACAGCACGCAGTGTGTGTGCATTGCTATTTTATGGTACATCATTGTTCTATCCTACTAAGGGAAATATTGTGTATTTTTATACACATATTTTATTGAGTATTTTTATCTGCCAGTTAGAGTCAAGTAATTTTTAAGATTAACGTATAAGAGATTAATATTAATAGCAAAATTTCAATTAAAAAAATAAAGATACTCCAGGAAGTCAACCAAGCCTTTGTGCTAAGCTAAGCTAACTGGCTGTTGGTAATATTTCCTAGTGATGTATATTTTGGTTCTGATGTCATCTGAATCCTCATGTATGCATAAATACAAAGTATTTTCCACAGATTTATAGACCCGTAACCATGATCACATTACAATTACTTCTCAGGGGGATGATACCTAGCGATGATATGCTAGCTATATATGCAGCTTAATTAAAGCTTAAAATATGTTCACATTGTATAGAATGTAATTCATATTTATATATTTTAAATTATTTTTTCACCAAACCACGCGCAGATAGATCAGTAATCTCCAAATGAGAGCTGACTGTGAGGTAAAGAATAGCTGGACATATGATGGTTTTTGAATGAAGGACGCGTGTGTTTGTGTGTGTGTGTGTGTGTGTGTGTGTGTGTGTGTGTGTGTGTGTGTGTGTGTGTGTGTGTGTGTGGCATACAGAGGTAAAGATTGCTCTGCTGTAATTCTAGGGTTAAAAAGTTTAAAGGGTCACTCCCTGCTATTATCATAATTTACCAACATTATTATTTGACTTGTTTATTCTGATTATGCACAAAGACAAAAACATAAGTATACACGTGTTTGCGTGTGTGTGTGTGTGTGTGTGTGTGTGCGTATCCTCATGCAGCTCTTTAAAGAGCGTGTGGGTGGAGGGAGTTATGCGGTAAAATGAGGTCATCACTGCTGTTGATTTATGTGACACACACTATTACTTACACTCCTGTGAATTCACCAATGTGTCTGCTGACAGCATGAATAATACATGTCCCCACCGAAAGATGACATCCTCCACTTTCTTCTTTCTCCCATCTGCTGTTTTATAAAGTTTACTTCATCATTACTGACCCCTGCCAATGTAGTGTGGGTCTGTGTGTGTGTGTCTGTGTGTGTGCAGATTTTGTCCCAGTTTTATTTCCATGTTAGGCTCCTGTGCTGATTACCTGCCATCTTCAATCCAGCTCAACAAGTTCAGCCCTCATATTGGTAGTTTATGAAATTGTGCAACAGGAAGTGGGAACAAGTATGTGCACGCGTATGTGTTTGTGTATGTGTCAAACACAATGCCACACCTTAGTAAAGAAAAAGTGAATGACATGTGGTGATAATTTGACTTGTGATACGTTGTGCAACCGTTGCCTGAACACAGGTGTCAAACTGACTTAAAAAATTTCCCTTCTGTTTCATTTCATCAAGTCATGAGACAAGTATTGATACATGCAGCAATTCCATTTTTGTTTTTCAGAGACACGCAGTGATTTGCCTGTAGTGTTGAGAAACTATCTGCAAGAGATTAATAGTCATGGATGGGTGGCAGATCACATCCCAGATGTGCTTTTGACAGCCGAGCTCAGACATTTTGCCCCCCAACAAGTGCAGAGCCAGGCCGCAAGACGACAACCTCCAAGGCAAGGTCACCATGGTCAGCGCCGAACAGGCAAGAGCAAGGGGGCAGACTGAAGGAGAGAGGAGGGGGTCGGACGAGGTGGGGCGTGGATGGGTGGGGGTGATGAGTTAGGAGACGGAGGACAGCAGTTACTGTCAGGATCCATCAGGGAGCCCAGGGGTGACACGGGAGCAGGCAAGAGAGGAGGAATAAAGGAATGAGGAAGAGGCGGAGAGGTCAGGAGTCGGCCCTTAACTAGTCACCACTCAGCCCTCGAGTGCACTTGTTTGCTGTCCCACACCCCACCCCATGCCACCTCCTCCCCTCCCATCCCTTCCCCATCTGTTCTCAGTGCAGATGTGAAACCCTCTCAACATGTTCTACTTTGCAGGGCCATGGCCAGTTGTAACCACTGCAAATTACAGGCTCTTTACATTATACTGATGACTATTACTAGTCAGTACTATTACTATGACAAAGCACATCATATACAGACACTAAAAATTTAAGAAAAAAATCTCCTCTTAGCTTCACAATCAGAATCAGAATTCTTTATCAATCCCACAGGAAATTTGGTAATTTAGTTTAGCATGAAGATTGGAAATGGAAGAAACCAATCAGATGGTTTGTCCAAAGGTGCAAAAATACACGTACCATCACATATAAAGGAGGGACCAGTAACCTCCCTCCACTGGTTGCTTGGTAACTGCTTCGTGGCAGGACATGGTCTGGAATGTAACCCTTGTAAAATGGCAAATTGTAGTTATAACATTACATATTTTGTAGAAATTGAAGAAGCAATATAATGTATTAATTATTGATCTTTAGAGGCACTTTTTCTGTTGACTTTGGACAGAGACAGTTTATTTGTTTCTCCCTGTTTTCAGTCTTTATGCTACACTAAAATAATCTGCTGTTAGCTGTAGCTAATTACTTCGCAGATTTGTGGTTTCAATCATATATATCATATCATATAACTCTTAGCAAGACAGCATCTAAGCTATTGCTTTAGTTTAGCTTTAAGACAGTGGTAGCCTAAATGTCATATATACAGTACTGTGCAAAAGTCATAGGCCACCCTTACATTTGTTGTTTTATCAGTGCCATAATAACCTTATATAATTATTTCTCAGTCTCTCTATTAGAATATAACCAGAAAATACAGGAAATGCGTAGCAGCTTCTATCGGCTAAAGTGTCAAGTATTCAGTGTGACCTCCCCTCACACTTGAGCAATAGCAGGAACCAGGCTCTTAGACCTAAATGGAATGGAGCCATAATTAATGTCATTTCTAACACCTGTATTTGTCCTATTTCATGTCAACATGATGCTGTGAAAAAGGTCCATTACACCAGGTTTGCGCATGTGCTCACGTGCTTAAGCATTATTATTATTATGGACACATGTTGTATGAGGTCAACTCATTGGAACCTGCTAATATGTATAAGACCAACTTACAATCACATCATTTCATTCAAAATACCAAAGATCACTGAATTTGACATATATAAAATCATAATTTTGCATCAGCAAGGCCACTGTCACAGGGAAATCAGCAAACAAACTGGATACTCAAGATGTGGTATTAAAGCCATTAGAAAGAAATTTGAAGAATCATGAGAAGTCAAGGACAAAAAAAAGGGACTGGAAGGCCAAGAAAACTTGATGAGAAGTTTCTCAGAGTTTCTTCTTTGAGAGACCAGAAGAAGTCCAGCAAGGACCTGGCTCAGCATCTGGCAGCTTCATCAGGATGAAGCCAAGTTGACCTTCTACAGTCTGAAGAAGCTCGATCAGGAATGAGCTTTGTGGAAGGGCAGCAGCCAAGAAACCCCTTTTTCAGAAGGGGAACAGGGTGAAAAGGCTCAGATATGCTAAAGCTCACAATAACTGGCGTAATAAGTGAGAGTATTATGGAGTGACGGGTCCAGGTTTGAAGTGTCCATTTAGTTTGCTGATTTCCCTTTGAGAGTGGCCTTGCTGACTCAAAATTATGATTTTGTGTGTTTGTGTCAGATTGTGAGATCTTGAATGAATGATGTGATTGAAAGTTGGTCTTATACATATTAGCAGCTTCCAATGAGTTAAACTCATTGCTCAAGCGTGTCTTCCACAAACCTGGTGTAATGGACCTTTTTCACAGCATCATTTTGACATGAAATGGGACAAATACGGGTGTTAGAAATGACATTAATTATGGCTCCATTCCTTATTAGGTTTAAGAGCCAGGTCCCTGCTGTTGCTCAAGTGTAAGAGGAGGTCACACTGAATACTTGACCCTTTAGCCTATAGAAGCTGTTTTTCTGATTTCTTATCTGTTTTTTTTAATACTGCTACACATTTCCTGTATTTTCTGGTTGTATTCTAATAAAAAGACTAATAAAACTATAAAAGGTCATTATGGCACTGATAAAACAACAAATCTAAGGGTGGCCTGAGACTTTTGCACAGTACTGTATCTTGGCAAGATAAGTGAATATTGCAAGATGTTGAATTGTTCCTTCAGACAAAGACAGAAAAAATGAAATGGTGTAAACATTTCATTTGCTCCATTTTTATCAAAATTACATTTCTAGTCAGGTGACCAGCAGGGACTATTTGTAAAACTGTCCTTCCTTGTTGGCAGGTTTAGGGAAAGTCCAACATCCATCACTAACATCACGAGTCTCTTGGTTCACCGCAATTTTTGCAGACACGAATCAGTGTCCCTGCTAGTTTGTTAAGTTCTTAGTTTTTATATATTTTATTTATTCTGTCATACACATGCAAGTACCCAGCTAACATGGCTTTATAAGACACCAAAAATACTGTTACAGTGAAACAACAAAACATCTTCCATGTGACATTAGCTCCAATATCTACATGATTCCCTTTTTAAAACAGGGTTTTTATTAAATCGTTCAACCAGAGGAATTCATGAAAAACTAATCTTGTTGGTTTGTTCCTAAACCTCTAAAGTGAAAGCTTATTGAAATGTTCTTTCAGTGAAGAATTTCTGGAAAGCAAGATGTTCTTTAGCCTTACCCAATTATCATTTCAACTGAATTTCTGAACAAAGCAGAGATGTGGACAGTAATTTCTATTTATATAAAAATATATATATAAAAGATTTTTATATTGCAATTTCACTGAAACCCATGTCTAAATAAAAAAAAAAAAAATTTCAAAATTTAAAATAACAGTCAACTATGATGCAGGCAATTTGGATTAATGGGCAAGGGAAAAAAACAAGTATGGTTCTTTAACATCAGAACGATTTCTTAACGTCAAAAGAAAATCATCCTTTTAGAGTCCATTTTGCCCACAGAGGTAGAAATCCTTCCCGTCTCTAAAGAACGGTTCACTTAGATATTAATTTCTGACTGTGGAGACATCGTCAATGAACACTGTTTTCAAGCCTTTTCATTTCAAAGACTCTTCACCTCCACCCCCAGCTCACCTCCTGCCAAAAAGAAAAAAGAAAAAAAAAAGATCCGCATTAGACCATGGCCCCCGTTTAATTAGATTTTTAAAAATGATCCTTTGGAACCACATCTGAGAAGATTGTTGTTGTTAAATATAACTTGGGACAAAATTATATAACTGTGAGCTGATGCCAGCAGAGTGAATAACAGAACAAAACAGTCCTTATATGTCGCCACATATTGTATTTATATTAAGAAAGTAAAACACATCCGGAAACTTGTCCCCACTTGACTCTTGGACCCCAGTTTGGCAGCTTCTGGGGTTACTTATTACTGTTACTCTAGAAAATCAGATAATATGGACAAACACAGACCTGAAATACCACACATTTGCCAAAGCAATTAAGATTTTAGATGTGAAATTAGGAGCAAGGACAAAATTTAGGGAAGAAAATGTAACCAAGAGACCATTAGAGAAATAGTTCTTAGTTCTTAATAGTTCTACTTTTGGTCAAGACTTTAATGAGAAGATCGATACCATTCTCATTTCTGTTTTTTTTTATATATATAACTGAAGTCAGAAGTCTCTTGGATTAGTTTAGCATATCTTAGCTAAGAACTGGAAATGGAGAAACAGCTAGCCTGGATTTGTCCAAAAGACACGGAGGCGACCTACCAACAACTTCAAATTTCCCTAATTAAATTGCCATACCTCCATGCAACATGGTGGTAAAATGACAATTTGTGGTCTAAGGGACATTACACACATTTATTGCTTTAAAGTGATGAATAAATGGGCCTGCTGGTTGCCTAATAAGTTGGTTGTTTTCAGTTTTTGCACAGGTTGAATAAACCAGGTAACAGGTTAATGAGTGACTTATTGCACTGCTGGTTTTTGCTTTGAGCAGAGCCAGGCTAGCTAGCAACTGTTTCCAGTCTTTATGCTAAGCTAAGATAACCATCAGCATATTCCCCAAAATGTTGGGGAATGTAAACTGTTCCTTTATGTACTGATGAAAACAGACAATTAGGAAATATGTTCTACTCTGTGCTTTAAACACACACACACATTTAACCAGCATCCAGAAACAAGTCTGTGCTGCCATGTATCTAGATAACATTAACAAACAGTTGATTCATTCTGGGTCAGACAACACTGATAAAGTGTACAAAGTTAGTACAATGCACAGCCAAAAAGAAACAGTATGTGTGTGAGACACAGAGAGAGAGGACCAGTCTGTAACAGACAGGGCTGATAGACAGACACACACTCAGTCGGGGAGAACCAGACAGACAGGTCCTTATGTGCAGTACTTTTTCATGAAGCAGGGTGTGTGAGACAGGGAGTGCCTGAAACTCACACACACACAAACACACAGGCACACACACACACGCACACACACATACAGAGACACACACACAGACACACACACCAGACAAAAACAAATGTGAAAGTACAGGGTTAGAGATGGTACAATAAACACTGACTGGAGTCACGTGTATTTACTCAGTTGGAAAAGCACACTAGATCCCATTATTACATAATGTGCAAACAAAGGCAACAAGTTGAGGTTGTAAACAGTGTGTGTTAGTGTGTATTTCACTCAGTAAACAAATCAATGCAAATATTATCACAGTCATGTTAATGGTTGATTTTATGTGAGTCTGTACTGTATTGTTTTAATTACTACAGCTGGTGTTTCATTGTATTTAACATTGTTTCTTGTAGATTCAGATTTTTATGACGTCTCCATTTAAATAAAGCACTTCTTTGTGCTCTCTATTATCCATCAGAGCTGACAACTTCTTTTACATTTGTGACACTAACAACCCATTTAACAAACAATTCTGGTTTCATACATCTTTCATATATTTCCATTTGGGCTATTGTCCCCATTTACAGTAATAGCATTTTACTAGCAAAGTTAATTGCTGAGATTTTGGCAACATCAGTCTGACAGGGCAAGAAACCCAAAGGGTCAGATGATCAGACAGGTTTTAAACAACCCCCCCGGGTTAGTCAGACATTTAATTTGAGGAGAAAACAAAGAGGAACAGTAGAATTATTACATAACCTGTAGGTCTGGAATCTGCCATCTTAAAGTCCAAAGTATGTCAATATTGATCTACTGTACAGTTGATTCAGATTTAGATTAAATATTATTATTGAAATCCCAGCAGAGGCAAACGAGGGAAATCTTTGTTCATACTGGCACATTTTGCAATGACAACTATAAAAAGCTTTAAACAAAGATGCTATGCAATACTACTGCTGCCCCCAAACCCCAACAAAGTCTGCTGTTACCAGTATTTTGCAGATGTTATTACAGTGTGTTTGAAACTAATGACAAACACAGTCATACATTCTATTACTGTGTTCTGTTTTTTTATTTGGGACCCATAAGAAACTCCTTAAGCAACCCTCTGGGCCCCCAAACCCCACTCTGAGCACCACTGGTTTAGATGATGTGGCCTTACAGCCTAAGTGATTGTCTAAACCCTCATGTTTCTCGCTCAGCAGTTACTATTAACTAGTAAAAATATGATGTGATATGGTGTAATAAACCTGACTTCTGCTTTACTTATTGGGATTTTATTGGTATTCTAAGAATCAATTAAGCTTGATTAATGTGACGCCGAACTGATGCGTGGAGACTGTCATGCAGTGGAAATGTCTGTTTTGTGAGACTGCAGCTCAGAAACTGCAGCAGTAGTAAGACACTTTCACAACTGATGTTCAGGCCCTGCCGGCTAACAGGAATCTGCAGTGCATTGTGCATTTGTTGTGACTGCATCTCCTTCATAACAAAGCAAACATTTTCAGGTTTCAGATGGGGCAGATTCCAAGAAACTTGTCTGAGAAAGTTTCTTTTCTTCCCACATTTTTTTCTCTGTTTTGTTTCTTCCACTTTGTTTTCCACGGAGACTGACAAACTGAAAGTCCACAGTGGCAAATGCATACAGCCAGGCTGATATGTAAAATAAGCAAAACACACATGTAACACAAACACTTACACATTATCATGTGGTTAATGTGGTCACATCATCACGATGAGCTGCAGAGCAGATTTGAGTCTTAAATTAGATAGTTGCAGTAAGCCTGCATGCTGACCTCAGTACTCCAGGTTCCAAAGAAACAGGGACAGACACACACACACACACACATATACACACAGTTCTTTGAAATCCTCCCCCACACTCGTGTTTTCACACTTAATGACAAAAACATGAACCACATTTCCCGTGAAGCCGATGAAGACTTGAATCGGTTGACCTTTGTGAAAACTGAGTTTGGGAGACAGGAAATAGAGCTTTGGTTGACAGGTAGCCATAAGTAGCCAGACTTGTTCTATGTTGCTTGATGTGCTGATACTGCTGGCCTTTGATGCTGGTCAAGTGATAATTAGGGGAAGTACAAAACTTCTGGGTCAATGAAACTGGTAATGACTCACTTCAACAGACAAACATGCACACTAACTCATGGATCTATCCATGAGTGCCACGATGAGATGCCGCTGACAGAAGAATAAACAGAAATTCTTCTTATTCTCTTCTTCACACCATGAATGAATTTTTATGACTGATCAGCAGGGTAGGAAACATGATTCCCAAGTTGATATGCTCCTGCCTTTCAACATGAAGCAATATCTATTGTCTGGTTAATTGTATTGTGTTATGGTGCTCACCTACTAATCCCCATCCTAATGACTGACTGTCAAACAGTGCATGTGGCTGAGTCAGCAGGATGCCATCTTTGACTGTGGCGAGGAGCTAGAGCACTTAAGCCTGCAGCACCTCTCCATATTGTTCTGGCTGCTCTACAACAAAACCAGGGCCTCCACTGCAAAATACAGCCAGGAGCAGCACCGGGCTGCAGACAGATGAGGCAGTTCGGGGGGGGGGCTGTCCATGTACAAGTCGGTCAGTCACGCACACATTTCTTTGGCTGGATTTATCCGTGCTCTGATTTATTTTGAATGATGACCACCAACAACAATGCACAACTGTTTGATCCCACAGCTTCCCCAGAGGTGAGTTAATGTCTGTCTAGACCCCAAAGTAGTTTTGTTTTTGTTTGTGTTGGTCTGTTGTCTCATTGTGCTGGTAAGACACTTCATGACTTTCACAAATGTCACAGGACTCTCAGGGGGACAGTACAAGGTCTAGACAGGAACGAGAGGAGAAGCTGATCCTCACAGCCTGGAAAAGCATGGTGAGGACATGAGGAAAGAAAATCTAATACCCTTATCCCTTAAAACTGTCAGTCAGTCTCTATGAAGAACAGAAGTACATCACATTATGCTGCACTGTGTTGTACAATGAAATGCACACTCTGAATCATTGTGAATCAAACACCGTATTGGGTGGTTTTTGCATAGATCGAACAATATCTGATTTTGTGATAGTGTAAATTGTTGCCTTTTTTCTGAATGTGTTTGTGTATTCTGGAAACACAAGAAAACATTTTTTTTTACACACAGCTACCTAATCAAATTCCCATGGATGCAGATTTTTCTGGTTACTTTATTTTTGCACAGACTTTTTTTCTTCTTAATCTGGTGTGATACTGGCAGTTCTGTGTAGAAGGGAGAGGATGTGAACAGTCTTCTCTGATAAACCAAGTATCTTCATTTAACCTGAAAACAATGAGTTTCTGTACACAGAGATTCACATTATCCCTCACTGGTTTACCAGCCAAGTTGTTAAAATATTATAGGGCTGTTGATGATCTTGTACTTTTAAATTAATGCTACTAGGCTGTTGAGATTTCTAAATTTTAGCATTATAGTGTTTCCTCTAATGGTCTGTGCCTCTTGCAGTCCTCTGCTCTGCAGCAACACAGTCTTTGTGAGGAATCTGGAGCTCCAGCACCAGCTCAGTCTTTCCTGGCCAAGCAAAGGCAGTCGACCCAGGCCAGGAGAGTGCTCTCCACCCAGCTGCAGCCCAGGTAGGAGGCTTCATCTGCAGGGTGAAATAGAGGAGTGCAGCCCTCTTAGGATGGGATAGATGGAGATCATGACTGTGGAGGAAGGTGTGAATTTTCTGTCATTTCTTTCATTGACTAAGGTTCTTACTGTCTGTGGTCTATTTGGTTTGCTGCTATCACCCCCAGCTGGCCATTGTTGGTACTGAAATGACATTTAGGTTCTTCTGTAGAAACTAAATAATGTCCTATATGACTGTTATATGTATTATAAAGAAATGTGTGTTTGTACATAATCACCAGATAATCCATGATTCATTGTATAATATTTATAAATTTATTGTTTGCAGGTAAGATACAATTTCCAGTAGAAATAATACAAAACTGAAACTAAAAATAGTGTTATTCCATTTAATATTTGTTTAAATTAGGTTTTGAACAAAATGAATTAAATCATTTCATTTACATTTTTTTTACTTTTAATAATTAGGTTGAATAAAGTGAACAGACCCATTTTGTTTTTAGCACCATTTTCTGTCCAATCGTTGTCCAACGGTTCAGAAGTAACATTGATTTTATATACTACAATATAATGTGGAAGTAACTGAAAAAACAGAACTAACCACACTCAGTTTCACCTCCTTTGTACACAGGTAGTTTTGATGTTATTACTTTAGCACAATAAGGTGTACACTGAAAGAAGATGGAAACAGCCAAGGTTGTTCTGTCAAAGGCGGCTTAGAACAACTTTTATTATTAATAATAATTATAATAATAATAATAATGAATGCATTTAATGCCATGTATGTCATATTGTATTTTCTGTATTTAACAAATGTATAAGTAAAAAACATTAAAAAAAAAAAAACTAACATTAATTTAATGAGCAGCTATTTCTTTTACTTGGCTAACTGCCTCATGACACCTCCAAATTTCTGTCTATGGTGGAGTAGTTGTAGACTTTCACAGCAAAACCCAAGTGGTGTCTCATTTATCAGTTACCAGGGTACAACATCTAAATAAGACAATTGTCACTGGATGTTTTTTTATTGAGGCTAACTGCCTCTTGCCTCTGTGTCAACATGGGATAAACCTGTAATGAAACTCAATTAGCATATCTTAGCACAAACATGTAACCTAAATGTCTATATTGAGTGCAGAAATTAATGCATTTAGTCATTAATTAATCTTCCAAATTTGTTCCATCAAATTCCCAGATGATGTGCTCAACACAGGTTACTTTCAAACATTGTCAGTAAGGTTATTTTGGAAATATGACGTAGCTTGTGGTTTCTGTATCTCTAACAATGTTCTTTCCAAAAAGTGGTCATTGCATGTCCCCAAAACTCAAAGTAAAAGTGGAAGCAAACTTCCATAGCTATGACTAATTTCAAAACGTGCACTGAACTGAGCGTTAGTTTCAAACAGTCAAACACTCATGGGAACCTAAGATCCAGTGAGCTCTGACCCCATGCTTACACTGCGAAAACGATGGGGTTCATTGTAAGCTGGCACAGTGAGGAAGGACATCTTGTTTCCACCAAAGGGAGGTTTGGGCGTGGTGGGCACAGCTCTGTTCTGGTTGATAGCTGGCTGGGAGCTGCAGTGCTCCAGGCTGGAGTGGGCAGAGGGGTGAAACAGGAAGGCAGAGGGGTGACAGGAAGTGATGGGAATGGCAGAGGCTGGTCGAGTTGATGTCTCTTTGGAGGACTGGGGGTGAGGGGGAGGAAGTAGTGACACCGGAGATTGGGTCTCCCACCTTGTACTCTCTGCTTTCCCTCCTTCCTCCCTCACCTGCCACTCTCCATCATGCTTCCCCTCTTCATTGATGGCTGGATTCCCCCCTTGCCTCTCCTGCTCTGACCCAAACTGAATCTCCAGGAGAGGTGTTGTGGCGCTCTTCTCCTCCCTGAAACTGCACACAGTGCTCTGAGTTTCCTGCCCCAGCCCTGATGGCAGAGATCCGCCTTTGCCTATCTTACAACTTTCATCATCATCATCATCACTGGTGCATTGGTCAATGCTGGGAGAGTGGCGGAGCCTCTGGATCTGGGCTGAGGTGCGGCGAAGAGCCCCTCCCATGAGGCCAGTGGGGGACGGAGCTGCGTTAAGGAGGCGGTTGAAAAGGGCCATGTTGGGGTGACGACTACCTGATTCCTCCAAGTTCTCAGCAATGTCCTCCAAAGGCTGGAAGTGCATCTCCTCCTTAGGGATCCTGTCGACAGATGTCATGATAATTCATGTGCAGATTTCCTGAAAAGGCTACACTTTCAGTTGTGCTTTTTATCAGGAATATTTTTACTTTTTCTTTGTCCAGACAGACACACTATGCTTGGACTGAAGGCAAAACACTTTCATTTTCACCACACAGATTTTCCCACCCTGCAGGATGATTCAAACTGAAACTGTCACATTCACACAGTCACACATAAAATAAAAAGGTAAACCCCAAAAACTCACGCCATGTCAAAAGTGGACCCCTGGAAGGACGGTTTGCGGAGAACAAAGAGAGTGGCAGCGGTATAGGGTGGCCGTGGGTTGGAGTCATTCCAGTAGCGGTCTCGCTCCATCATCGGTAGATCTCCATACATCTCATCCACCGCCATCATGGACACCTGAAGAGTGAAATGCAGACAGACACGCACATACAGAACAAGAAGTGAGAAGTGAATTTAAAAGAAACATAAAAACATGGTTTCAGACAGTTTCTTTATCACAGTCTGACCAGACCAGCAACAGGTTGATCTAAATAACAATGTTGTGGGCTGGATTCTTGTCTTTTTAACAGGAAGGTAGAGAGTTCAGTCTGAACAACTTTGCTCCTCATCCAGCTGCCCACAGGGCTTTTATTTACCCTCTACCCAAATATGTGGGTATGAAAACAGTAAAAAAAAGTATGCAGATGACTCTCCGGGACAATGACACCAACCACAACCACCATCATAGATAACTTTAGCGGTGTGAGTCCTACCCTTAACAATGACCATATATAAGACAAAAGATCATTTTAGAAGATCTGCCAATATATATGAAGTCATTAACGTCCATTAACAGTCAGACAGAGGAAAGCGTGTACTGACACAAAACTGAACTTTGAGGCAAATTGGAAGGCTTTGTGTACGAAGGGGAACCGACAACAAGACCATATTGATCTTATTCTGCTGTGCTTTTGTTGAATCTGTTTCATGCTTTTTTCTGGCGTCATGGTTATGGAAATCTTTCCTTAAAGAGCAGGGCTTCTCTTAACTTATTGATGTAACTTACCTTATTATAAGTTGTTTATTGCATTGCAGTAATGTTACATCAATGTAAATTAAATTTAAATTAAGTTAACTCAAACAAGCAAGCGAACCTAAGCAAGACGTGGTGAATTTCAAATAGGAGACCCTTGCCAAATTAATTAGCTTTGTATGGGATGATAAAAAAAGAGACCTGGAAATTTCTGTCTATCAGCCAGTTGGTCTCAAAGTCATCATCATCTTCTCCAAAAGGGTTGATCAACTGCTCTGCAACCTTCAGGAGAGAAAGAGAGGTTGTAGAAAAGTGTTAAATTTTTACCATCGTGCTTAAGCATCAAAAGCCAACAAATGGTGTGTGACTCTTGTATCTGACCTTCAGCCACCCTGCGTAAAAGAAGAACTGTAGCAGAGTGAAGATGGGCACATAGAGGTCAAGGTCATGACCTGAATAACCTTGACTGGGGTCCAAGAACTGACGACCAATTAGACACACCAGGAAGAAGCTGTACACAGCCAAAGTCACCACCTGAGGGACAGATAACAGTAAATGAACACCTCATCTTTTTGAATGATATTCATTTTAAGGGATGTTTCACACAGTAAGATGTGAACCAAGTCTGCTGGATGTAAATAATATTTGGCCTACTGTTTGAAATCCAGACCAATAATCTAACATTTTATTTATTATCTTAAAACAAAGGCTGACAACACACCTGGCACCACAAACCACATGTATATAGCACATTGTGTCATGCGGGAAGTTCAGAAGGACTACCTAAGAAATGTGTGGCTCTGGCTCATTTCTAACAGAGGAGGTTTCAGTATGAAACAATACAACTGGTTACCAGTAAAACCAGTTTTCACACTACTAACTCTCTCACAATTGTGCAATTCACAAGTGTAACTTCTGATGCAGAATGGTAATAATTGAGACATATGTCCCTATATCAAGAGTGATGTTGTCATATATGTCACCTATAAAGGAATATATTGCTATCACAGACATATGTATTTCTTCTGGATATATGATGTTTATAACATATATGAAATAATAGTAAAATATCCGCATACTGTATATCAAAAATATCTATCGAATAAATTTTCATATAACATGTTGTGACTGGTATAAATTACTATTAATTTAAACCTACATATTTGTATGGGCTAGGCATATATGGCACTGTATGAAATAAGTTTTCTTATATACATATATTTAATGCATGGGTTAAATGGGCTTATTTACATATAGGTAATCATTTTAATTAGTTCATTAGTCATGACCATCTCTTTATTAAGAACACTCACTGCATCAGCACTTTTTTCATCTTAAGCTGTTCTCATTAAAGTTTCTAATGCTGCTGTTTTTTTTATGTTTTTGTGTCACACATACAATGTTTGTATAATGTGTCTTTTGTTTTTAAATTTGACCTGTACTCTGATCTGTACAGTACGGTATTTCACTTTCATATATGCTGAAATGTGTATAATAATGGTGAAAAATTTTGTCCCATTCAAGTTGTTGTTTTCTCTGCTAGGATCAGTCAAAATGTCTGACATGAAAATGTGTTTACTCAAAACAAGTCAATTGAACAAGACTGTGTATGTAAAAATGTTTGTCAGACAGTGTAGTAAGAAACATCCTCAGCAGCCAGCTGCTTATAGCAGGAAAAGCACAGGCCTAACTAATAACATCAGCGATGGCCCAGGGTCCCAGTGACAGTGTGAGTGAGCCAGTGTGAACAACTGTGACTTTGAAACTGAAGCAGCTGAATGGAACTCAACCATCAATCATTTTATTATTTACACTTTTTCCAGCTGTAGCATATTAAAATGACTGAGGTTCAAATTCTGGTTCCTGCACTGCTCAACAAACAGACGGTGAACTACTTCAATCAAATCAAATGGTTTGACTTTGAATTCATATTATCAGCACTAAAGCTCTCGGGAACTGTAGTATTCAAAGCCATAGCAGTGAGCACGCTGATGCTGAGAGACAACGTAAAATAATTCTTAACTACTTTCAGAAGCAGCAGTTCCACTTCCATATAGTTTTATATTAATGTTGAATCGAGCCAAATGCACATTTTCTGCACAATTTCTTTGTCATTTCAACTGTAAAAAAAAACAACAAACAAAACCATTAAAATTAAAATTAAATTAAGTAAAACAGATTAAGTTAGATAAGATAGAAAGTTAAATAAGTTAAATAGTTAATAACCTAAAAAAGATATAGTCCCATCCCAAGAAGCATGGCACCCACCTGCGTGTAGACCAGGGGAACACTGATCATGTCATAATGAAACAACATGCTGCACTTCCCTCTGAACCCATTCAGCTCCTGTTGACACACAGAGACTTTGTGAGGTCACTCAACAGTGCGTGTGCGTGTGTGTGTGTGTGTGTGCGTATGTGATTGTGCACCTCCAGCAGCAACTTGAGTGTGTGATCGTCTTTGATCCTGCCCTCACAGCGGGCCGCAGCAGCAAGGTTGGTGAACCAGACACAGGGGATCCAGTATTTGTTATAAGGGGAGTGGAGACCCTCGAACTTCTTTCGCTCTTCTCTCGTCATAAAGCCTGAACAGATAGACCAACATTCAGTGCCTCAGATTCATTTATTTCTCACGTAAAATTTGGCTCACACAGAGAGAAAGCAATGCCAAGTGAGGGATCAGCTTTGTATGATTGTAGTTGCTTGAACTTTTTTCTTCTGAGTCAGACTTTTCCCCATAAGTCAATACATAGCCAGTGAGAAGGGTGTTACTGTCACCTCACAGCAAGAAGCAAGTGGAGTTTGCATGTTCTCCCTGTGCCCGCATGGGTTCTCTTCAGGTTCTCCAGCTTCCTCCCACAGTCCAAAGACATGCACGTTTAGGTTAAGTGGTGACTCTAAAATTGCCCATAGGCGTGAGTGTGAATGGTTGTTTGTCTCTATGTGTCAGCCCTGTGATAGACTGATGACCTGTCCAGGGTGAACCCCGTCCTCGCCCAATGTCAGCTGGGATTGGCTCCAACCCCCCCAACCCCCCACCCTGACGGATACGCAGTGTAGACAGTGGATGGATGGATAGTCAGTGAGAAAAGAAACCATAACTACATCAGTTAGAAAATAGAGTAAAAAAACAAATTCAAATTCACAGTTTACAGATTTGCTTCCTGCACTATGTCTCCTCCACGGAGGAGAGGGCTGCTCCAACACTGATCTTGTTACAGGCATGTGATAACGTCCTTTATCGTGAATTTCAGAATGTGCCTGTCCTTGTGATTCGATGGTGTAGAGAATGTACAGCACAGGACACAACACACACATGCAGGGACTGATCACACACATCAGTCCATTCATAACACTTCCTGTCACTTTCTGATGGTGCAATGGCACATAAATCTAAATTTCTGTGGATAATTAATTTGTTTATTTCAAACTTTTGTTTTAACTGCCTAACTCCTGCTAAATCACAGTGGATGCTGCAGGTACAGACTTACCCGCCTCCACCACATGGTCCATGGTGGGAAAACGCTTGAAGACAGCCGTGCTGACGGAGCGCAGGATGAGCAGGGCCGACAGGCTGGCGTAGCGCATCATGGTACGTCTCAGAAGGCGGCCTCGCTCATCGGTCCCCTGGAGGCCCCCAGACAGGATGCACATGAGCCTGTCGGGGAGAGGGATGCTGGTGTACTGGCTCCACCACCGGTTCACCACTAGGGTCACGTAGAAACCTGGAATCAGCAGCGGAGGGGAGACACAGGTGGAGATGTGGTAAGGGCTGAAGGTGTTTTTTGGATTCTCTGGACTCCCTGGTGAGGTCCAAAAACCATCACTACTGTGGCCTCAGGAACGCACAGCAATATAAAAACTTTTTGCTTTATTGTAACATAATTTGTATTATTCACCAAACTTGTTTAAAAGAGTCAATAACGTCAGTTAACTTTGACGTATCACATGCTGCATATCTAAGCTTCAAGAACTATTTTATCTGCTTTACATGCATGATAAAAAAAAACACACCCATTACCTACAGTACATGTTTTTTATCTCTGATGCGGTAATGGTCATGTATATGTGCCCATAAGCTATAAACGTATCAAACAGGGCTCTCGGGCTGAGGGTTGTGGTTATGTTCATTCATCAAGTGCAAACATCTCCCTGAGCTCAGGTCTGTCCCTTGTCCTGTTACCTCAAAGCCGACAAGGACATAATCACATCATCCTTTGTACTTACCCAGAACAAAGGACATAGGGATGAGGCTGGCATAGTGGTTGCAGTAAATTGCCAGTTTTTCAAAATACCTCTTCTGGTCATCATAGAGGAAAAATCTAAAATGGCAGAATAATTGAAAGTGATTTGTGAGTCAAAACACTGAAATTTCTTAGTCGCCAGTTTTTTCCCTAAAGCTGCTGCCTCACCTGTACGTGATGCTGATGGCGGTGTACATGGCGAAGAACGCCAGGAACTCTTTGTACAGCACCTTGTAGATGCTGCCTTTCCACACCAGGAGCAGCTTGGAGAAGCCACAGAATCGGGCGTTTGCGACTCTGGCGGTGTAGGTGACAGTCATTGGTGACAGGTCACAGTCCTCAGGAGAACAGAGCTGCGAAGTTAACACCTGCAGTGGGACCAGACGTGCTCATGAAACAGGTCCCGGCGGGTCTGAGATGGTCACAATGTGTTGTTATGACCCTCTGCTCATCTCAGTTGACACCCAGATAAACTATGTTCCCATGAGGCTGTGGCATGAATCTAATAATCTAACTGTCAAACCAACAGTAAACTATCAACTTTCTGCAGTTGAATTTATCTTTGAAAAAAAAAGCTTCTTACCTTTTTTCTGGATGAATGTGCCAGTTGCTCAGCGCATCCCTGTGCGTAATTGGCACCACTGGAGAGGTGAACTCATATTTTCACTAAGCACTACCGTCCTCTCTGAGCCGCTCTGAGTGTTTGCCACTGGTGTGTTTTCTTTCTCATAACCCTGATATCCCCTGGCGTCAGCTCGGTTAACTCAGGGCCGGGTCGGCGGCATGGCAGTAATCCTCGGAGCTTCCTCGGCGCGTCCAGTGGTCAGCGCGCCCCGGGGCAAATCCCCCCAAAATGAGGAGGAGGAGCTCGTTAGCGCGGCCCCCGACCGGGACAGCGCGGCTCGGTGATGGACCGCAAGCGACAGGCCGCAGCGCCGGGGCACAGGGAGCGCGCAGGACCGTCCAGGGCAGCAGGGAGTTATGAAACAGCAGCAAGTGGACCGTGGCAAACTTTCGTGTTAAGTGATATGAAAACAACAACCAATTTCTCCGCTCACAGGTCTGAAATTACGACTTGTTGCCGCTTAAATAACAAACAGATTATTCCACAATAAAAGCGTCTCACGTGTCTTTCTTCTTAAATTCACTTTTTTTCCCAGGGGAGTGTGATAGTCCCGCTTCCCACCACAACTCATTCTTTTGTTTGAAAGGAAATACTTTTATTTTTAGACTAAATGCTTTATGGATGACACTTATTAGTGCCACAACAGGTGTTTCCTATTTTTTCTACTTTTCATTTAGGTTTTTTCCCCCAGGAGCATCTTTGATCTTATAAAAATAAAAGTGCTTGTTTCTCCTGATCTGCTCTGCTCCAGGTTAAATGAGGCTCCATGTTGTGTCAGAGTCAATCTGCGGCTGGACAACAAAATTAGCTTCAGTCTTCAGTCAGATGGATGAACCTGAGGTGAAAAGAAAGACCACAGAGGACTCTGATCTGAGGCAAGTTTGTTTTAATTAACGCTTTCAACATAATTTAAAGAAAATTGATAGAAAACAGCTTCTTGACTCCAAAGCATTCAGTAACAGTGAGGAAGGATTATGCTTTTTCTTAGGGATCAATAATCTGGTTTCTATAGCTTTCTGTTGGGAAATGTAGTGAAACAAGCATCAGGCCAGCCAATCAGACCAGGGCAAGGATGCTTTACTCACCATTCATTGGTTCAACATTTTGATCAAGCAACATTCAATATATTTGTAGTTAACAATGCACTAAATAAGGCTACTGACTAATGTTTTTCCATAGTGTTCCCATAGGCTTCAGTAAGCATGGTGGACACGTGTTCAACAGAGCAGAATCTGATGAGTTTTACAAGCAATGAGTGGAAATTTGTACTGAAGTCGATAACTTCAATCTTCAACTCATCACATATTTTATCACATAGTCATTATAATCTCTGAACTGGAGCTGACTTCATGACACCATGAACCACCTGAAGCAACCACAGAGGCCTAAAATATGTAAGACTGTCTAGTTCAAATGATAACATAGCCACAGAGGGACACAAAGCTCCTAATTTCAATAGATTCAAAATCTCATTGACATTGGGTAACTGCATTTACACTATAATGACATGGAGAGGTGAAGTCTCAGGATTTGACAAATGGTAAAACACACAATTTTGACTGCTTCAGTTTTATTTATTGCAATAACAAGGATGGTCTTGGTCAAAAGCTAAAATTACTAAAGACCACAGGCCATATTCTTTGATAGTGTATTTCTTTTATCACTGCCCTGCCGTCACACCCTGAATCTGTAAAAACATTTGGATGGAAATTTCCGATGTGTGAGAGATGAGTTTGTTTGAAATTTTAGTCAAAAAGTCAAACTGGAGAACAGACACAGCCACCAAACCACACAGAGTAAACAAGGCATAAACATCAACCATCTGAATTATGGAATACACAGCACCATCACCAGAAACACTTCTGTTTTTTACAACTGAGGCTGGAGCTTATATGAGGATGGGGGGGTGGGGTGGGGTTTGAGAAAAAGTTAGTGCCACATAGAGGATTTGAAGACAAAGAGAAGATGTAGTGAGAGTAAAGGCAGCACAAATCTGCACTGCATCTGTCTTATCTCTAATAGCAGATTATGTATGTGTTTGTGATTTTGTCAGCTCCCCTTCAAAGGCGTGGCTTGCTGTAGAAGTGCTCTGCTTTGGATGACGGGCTGAGAACTGAGCGGATCATCTTGAGGCTGTTACTGTGGGGTTTGAGGCTGGTTGGGGTGGGGCTCAGAGAAGGTGAGTTCAGACTGTAGATAGAGGAGTGGTCTGTAAAGGGGGCACAGGGGGAGGGAGGGAGTCCTGCAGGGAGGGAGATCACTTGTTTGGGGGTTTGTAGGGTTCCAGAAGTTGCTTAGAGAACGTGTTGACCTTGTCGGCACCTCGAACTTCATGGGGCAGCAGTGGTAACTTGACTATGTGGAAATCTTCATAAAGGTCCTCCATCTGTCAGGAGAGGAGAACAGGAATAAGGAGAATATCATGTGACATCATCATCATCATTATTAATTATTATTATTATTGTTTCAATAATGCAAGCTGAATTGTACAATTTGAAAAACAAACTACTGACTCGTACCTGATCTAAATACTTGGACTGAATTTTATGGCGGGCTTCACACATTTTACACGGTCTCTCTGTGTCTGGGAAAACAAGTTGGTTGACAATGATGTTGTGCGTGTCAATGCGGCACTTGGCCAGCTCCTGGATCAGTCGCTCTGTCTCATACAGGGACAGGAACTCAGCGATACACACACAGATGAAAGTGGTCTGCTCCTGAAGGATGTGACAAACAACACATACACAGAAAGATTGTTAAACTACTAATTCAAGTGCTGAGTTGCTCTAATTGCTTAAATTAGATTAATATTTTTTTGAACAATAAAACATCTATAAGAAGGCAACTTTTAACATTGGGTGGGGAGCTTTGGAGCTAAGAGTGGGCTGCTCTGCCGTCACCATCTTGGCAGTGACTGACTCCTGACCAAACTCCTGACTAATGGTTTTGGCTTGTGTGAAGACTAGACTGTGGGGCAAGCAGGTTTAAGGCAAGCATACCCTCTCCCGGCTGTCACTCAAAGTATTACGCCTTCAATTATGCAGGACTTCACACCTTAATAAATAAACCCAGGTCATACCCACCATGTTTTTCCCCAGGGCTCGATCTTAGGTCCGATCTTTTTCGTCTTTTACAAGCTCCCCCATCATATGTAACCACAACATTCATTTCCACTTTTACGTTAATGACACACAAGGCTATCTTCCAATTAAACATGTTGACCAAACAAGAATACAAACCCTGCTTAATTGCTTAGTAGACATTAAAAAGTGGATGTCAGATACTTTCCTCCAGCTCAATGACTCCAAATCTGAGGTCATTTTTACTGCCCTCAGTCATGTTAGGGTTTAGATTGATACCAATCTACTTGGTCCACTGGCTTCCAACCTAAAGCCCTTTGCCAGAAATCTTGAGTTAACACTCTCTGTAGGTTATTCATGTATTCATCTCTTCACATCTGCATGTCTCTCATAAAAATCTCTTCATTCTTGCAACTCATCCAAAATGCTGCAGCTAGACTCCTCAAAATCTGATCACATTACACCTATTTTAGCGTTCTCACTTTGGCTAAACATTTTCCAAATACTTTTAAGGCTTTGTCCAGTGTGTTACCTTCTTTAATTCAGAACTGCTCTCCCCTTATGACCAAGCCCACTGCCTGAGATCCTCTGTTATGTGTCCCAAAGTCTTGGTTAAAAACCAAAGGTGATTATGCTTTGCTTTCTGCTTTTGGTCGTTACCTTTTATTTTATTATTATTTTATTCTCTCACTTTTCTATATTTGCACCTTGCATCATTAGTACTTCACAGCTTTCAAACTGAGACTTTGTATAATGCTGCTGGCCTCGTTTTAGTTTGAGAACTCCAGGGTCTTGTCCAAGTCTGGACGGGCAGAATCACCTAAGGAAATAGACATCCACATTCACCTCCTAATCGGGTATTATCAGTCATGACGTGTCCTTTCCTGATTTGTCATCATGTGTCCCTTTTCTGCAAGAAGACAATGATTCTCAATAACTATTGACATGAAAGCCTTATAAAGCCTTCTTTCTTTCTTTCAGTAGCAGTTCTACCGATGTTGTATCTCATTCATTGTATTTTCTGTAACCATTGCATAATAGACCATCTTATTGTTGGTCCAAAGCACTTACATTAATACACTTTCTATTTAATATGACCAAGATGTCATGAAATAATAGGCAAGTAATGTACATTGCTAACTGTGCATAGTGTGTTTAAAATCTGAAACACATCTAACACACATCTAACTTGCCTCTCTTCATTGGAGCTGCGTCTGTCATGTCTTTGTCTCACACGTGGGGGTGTAGTGCAATTTATTTACACACCTATGATGCACGCACAGTGAATTTGCAGCTCATTTCAAAGGTTATGTAACCACCGTTCCTATGATAAGCTTAGATACATCAGTCAACTATGATCACATAATCAGATATTAGAGTGACATTATGAACAGTTTGATCATGTTGAGAATATGACGCAGCATCATCATCCAGCTTAGTAATAGGTGACTCAGAGGCTGTATCACTGAGGCACGTGCAACACAGACACGACATATAGATGCATTCAGTGTAGGAGTTGGTGTGTAGTTTCATGGTGACAGAGTGAACCTCCTAACAGCAAACACATATAACACTTGTTAACCTGAGTAATATGATAAAGTTATATTTTTAAGTATATATGTGTGACTTACAGGGTCTTTAAACTGCTCACTGACTGAGCGGATGACTGGCAGGGTCTCTTCAAGCTTAGAGGCGAGCTGGTCTGCATTCATGTCACCCAGGCCAAGCATGTTACACATCTGCAATCAATGAGAAACACAGAAGCTGTTCAATGTGAATATGAAAAACATGAACTTTATGTCATAGCTGTTTTTTTCCACTCAAACTAACAGAAAAATTGATAAATGACTCGTGAATTGCTGGCTCTGCTTCTTCCTTCTCACCTGGGAGATGAAAGGACTAATCTGGTTCTTGATCTGCATGAGACGACCAAGTCCACGCTCCACAATGGTGGGAAAGTTAAGCAGCCGCAGTGTGTGGCCAGTGGGGGCAGTGTCAAAGACCACCACTGAGAAGTTCATTCCTTTCACTAACCTGAGGCACAGGTAGACAATAGTGTTAAATTAGTATAACTTATATTTATCAACTTAGTCTTTGTAGAGTGAAAGCTTAATGCACTTCTGGATCAGTGCAACTTGTAGAACAATGTGCTTTGGCTTTGTCTTGACCAGGCTGTCTTACCTCATGACCTCCGCATAGCTCATGGCCTCATCGATGCCAGGGAAGGCACTCATTGCCTCCTGCATCATCTTCTTGCCCATGCTGAGCATGTTATCCTCCTCAAAGAACTCATCAGGTAACTCTGCCACACCCAGGCTAGGGTCAATCTCCTGCACTCACACACACACACATCAAAAATAAGCATGTGAACATTGCAGAGTGACTGCAAATGTCTCTGCCTCTGGAGATTCTGTTTGTTGATTGTTACACAATACTGGTTTGTGCTTCTGAGACCCAGATGCAGAACTAACCACCCTCATGATGCTGAAGAGATAGTGATGTCATGCTGTCATGTCAATAAACTTCCAAAAGGAGCATAAAGAAACCTCTTCATGCTGAAATGCTAACAGATGTGGCTATGGTTCTATCCACCTCTCAAACTAATTTTAGAAGACTTGAAATGTAAAAAGAAAAATGTGACTATAAAGAGACGTGTCATAGTAAGAATATAATCAAAGGTATAAGTAGTGAGTTCCATTTAGCTACTTCAGTTTCTGGATCCTCTTATCGTGCCTGCTGGACCACTGCCATTGGGTCACAATTTACTGTGGCACTTGAACACAACAGAGTCATTGCTGATTAGCAACACCTTTGATATTGCTGCAATGAAAAGTCAAAATGTATCCTGTTTGGCCTGTTTTGGAAAACAGGAGATTTGTTTTGTAATGACTTAAATTCAGATGCCTTTCCTTGCAACTTTGTTTTATGCAACTCAATTACTCCTTCTGTCACCTTTCTTAGTAGAATCCCTTGCTCAGAGTTTCCTTTTTGAAGGTTTACATACCATTGCAAAGAGGTTGTCATAGCCCTTGACCTTAGTAGGCACCTTTGAGAACTTCTGGTCAAAAGCATCAGAAATGTTATGGGCAGGATCTGTGGAGATGATGAGGACGCTCTCCCTGACTGCAGCCAGCTGGACAGCCAAACTACAGCTAAACAAAAGACACAGAGGAAAGACTAGTTTAAACAGCAGGCAAGCAGGACAGTGTTGTAAGTGCTTCACAAGAGCACCTCATGTCAACAACACTTCCACAGGGAGCTTGGCAGTGTCTTTATATTGGGATTATTGGGTCTGGTTACATTTGGTTTTGTGGGAATTATCTCGCAATAGGTCCTTCAATGTCACTTAAAAAAAACAAAAAAAAAACAAAACATTGATCTGCATTTAGTTTTCTGCCTTTTACTGTATATTCCCAGCGATAGTATATGATAGTGATATTATCACTCCGGGTTGAACACGCAGCTTGGACAGCTAACGTTAAGGAGAGCCAGCCTCTCTGTTCATTTCCCAGAGTAGCTGCCCATTAGTTTGTCTTGAGGTACCCGACAGAGGGTCGCCTGTTCTCCCGGTAAATGTGGGAAGAAATGTGGCAACGAGGAGGCTGCCGATATCAGATAGTTCCTTTATCACACCGCCTGAGAAAGTCCTGAGTCCATGTGTCAGCTGGCTAACGTTAGCTAGTGACAGTGCTAGACGGCACTCGACTAGCCGGCAAACTGGCACTTAGCTTAGCATTACTACATTAAAATGTACCGCTCTTGTTTATTGTATTTAACGTCAGCGCGTCTGGAGACCGTGAGCCAACGATCACCGGATTCTTGTTATGAAAAAAACAAAAAACAACACATTTTAACCGTTTACCGACGGTGATCCACGTCAACTTACAGTGACGGCTAGTCTTAGACGGCTATGTTAGCTAACGGGGTGAGCCAAGACCAGGAGGCAAACGAGCCTTTCCCTTCAACCTACCTACATGTCGTTTTACCAACACCACCCTTCCCCCCGACAAATATCCATTTCAAAGATTTCTGCTCGATTATATTCTTCAGAGTCGGCTCTAACGGCTCCACATCAGGCGCATCCTCGAACTCGTCTTCCAATGAAGCTGCCATCTTGTCTGTGTACAATGTAACGTACAGCTCAGGTGGGCTGTGCCGACACTGCTGCCTTCACTGACACTCGGACTCTTGGCTCACTCCACCTGGCAACGCCAATGGACTGAAATTGAAATATAACAAAAGGCGTTGTAACACAGGTGTATCGCGATAGTGCTAGAGTGTCAGTGTTTATGACAATCTACCTCTAAACATGTACTTATATCAAATAGAGGTGGGGCCAGAGAAGGCAACACAGTGAAAATGTCCAAACCCAGATGGCAGCAATGGGTCAAAAGAGTTTATAAGTGAACCAACAAAGGATCAGGATGCCAAGCAATGAAGATTAAGTGGACATCTAATTAAAAAATCATCATCAGCTACAACTTTTATTGTGCCTAATGTTATTGATTTCGTATCTGCCAACTTTCATTTCTGCAACTTCTTAATCTTCTTCTTTGAGCTAAAGATTACTTTAGCAAAAACAAATGCACTTGTCTCAAACTTGCAGTTGACAATATAATGTTTCTTCTCTGTAAAACCTAAACATGACACACTGGCAAACTAAGAAACATTTATTTCCCACATGATCTGAATGTAGTACAATCCACAAGAAATATGGGACTACTGGGCTGTAGAAACGACAGTTTAGTATGACTGATTTGAGGCATTTATTTAACTTTTAGAGAGGCAAGCTTGTGACAGAAAAGATCAAATGTTCAGAGTAGTGGCACAGAGTGAACAAGGACACTTTACAGTACATCACCATTTCATAGTTGCCTCATTTCACAGCTGCTTCCATAAAACAACAATGGAGGACTGTGGTTGGATTGTCAGCTCCCTGTTCGTCAAAATAAGTCTGTCTATAGAAGGGTGATGTTGCTAAAAAAAACTTTAGCAGAGTAGAGAAAATATGTTTATTAAACCATTTAGAGTCAGCAACATTAAGGTACAGTTCATCTCACAGAGTAATTAAAAGTAGCTTTGTATAGATTTGGAGTATCAGTCAACACAGATTTGGCTTCAATGCTGGCATCAATTCTACAACAGTAAGAAATACATATTGTGCATTTAGAAATCCAGCTGCAGATGAGTACTGAAACTGAGTAGTGAGGTTCATTTACATGAACAGTTACATGCTGTGACCACAGGATATGGCACTTGCCTCCATAAACACTTTTTTTTTGCTTCCCTTGTCTCCACCTCAGCGCTGCCATTATACCATTCATCCATAACCTTTCTGGATGCGTCGCCTTCATCTCCGATATGTAGGCAGTGCCAAGCCAGAATATTTATATGTGTTGTCTGAGCTCTCGCACACTTCATCCCACTGGGAAAGGAGCAACTTTGCGCTTCTTTTGATGTTTCACAATCAGTCTGCCGCAGCCAGCGAGGCCAGAAAGCTGGGCCCAGGTCCATCCATCGGTAGTATAACTCACATGTGGCAGAGCTCACCAACAAGGATCGAACTAAACTGGCAAAATCTGCGGGCAGAGAACCAAAGTCCAGACTTGCAGCTTCCTTCTGCAGCTTCCTGCGATGCTTTGCTGCAGCCTCCCTGAGCTCTGTGGGAGAACTCAACTTAGACTTGTCTTTGTTGTTGAGTAGTTTGATAGATGGAGTGTGTCCATAAAAAGGTTGAGTATCACCTTGAATCCAGGAGGCCTCAGATGGTTGCTCTATGGACATCCAGAATGGGTCAAAAGAGGACCCCAGGAGTCGCAGAAGGCGAGAAGGTCGGCGTTGTCTTGGTTTGGGCAGGTAGTGATAATCTTCAGTGTTATACAGTAGAGTGTATGGACGGATTGGCTGCAAGAAGGATGGGAGACTGGCTCTTAACTGAAGAAATGGTGACTCCCATCCTGTATCCTCCTCTTCTTGAGAAACGGTCACATTTGGAAGCTGATTCTGGGTTGAAATGTTTGAAGTAAAGGCTTCAAATCCATACAGAAAGACAGACACGGAAATCCATCGGAGACAGACACAGTTTGACAGTCTAAACATGATCTTAGGTTTGGATGGTGGAACAGAAGAGTGAAAAATTGTTCCCCTAGTCTTCCTTTTCACCAGCTGCAGTTTCTCCTCCTGGCTGCAACAGGGACTCTGTGTACCCAACACCAGACATCCTTGAGCTCTTAAACAATAACATACTGAAATTAGTGCCTTATCACTCAAACAGCAGACATATTATGGAGCATGGCCAGAGCACACCTGAGCTCCCACATCTCATTCAAGGCTCTGATGTTTCGGCTAACTCATGCACAAATACAGGACCACCCTGCACGTGTTGGTTACCTGATTACAAACAGATTCATATGTGAACTCATTTCTAGTAAAGTCAGTAACTGAGCTGAGAGTAATCGAGTTGTGTATCAGTTTGTGTGAGATGAAAAAGCAGTTGTACACATTTCACAGCAACAGGAAAAAAGCGTTGTTTGACCTCGATTTGGCAGAGCTCTGTCTGCGACCTCAGACACAAGATCCTCAGCAATAACAGCTCTCTCACAAAAAGACTGCTCTTAGTTAGAAAACAAGCTGCAGGCCAAATTCAGAAATCAGAGCAGTAATAATTGTAGAAAGAGGACAGAAGAAACAACTTTGCTGGACGACACATCCTTTATTCTCATCTACACAAAATTAGCTGTCTCAGTCAAAGGCACACAATGGTGTTATATCAAATATATCTTCAACATTATACTTCACTGTAAACACTTGTCATTTTTGTTTACATCAATATTATAATAATACATTTCATAAATACATCCTCATAAAGTTGCTTATACTTACATAAAGATACAAACAGCAGAAATAACTAAGAAATACTACATTTATGTTATAAGTGGATTGGGCAGCAGTTCTGTAGTGTCAGGTTTTATTTTGTGTGTGTGTGTGTCTGTGTGTGGGCTTTCAGAGAAATCCTGCCTTGGCACAGCGTGTCTCTGATTCTGGGTACTGTATGTTTCAAAGCGTTGGTATGTATATTTTGACTTTAACATCCATGCATTCCTCCTGTACGTCCCCTCAGAGTGAAAAGAGCTGGTCATGTGACCTGTCCTGCTGCTGGGTAGATTTAGGTGGTGGTCTGGACGTGGAGGGCGGCACGCTCTGAATCCCCTGGCTGCTGTGGTCGGCTGCCTTTGCCCGATCTTCCAGAAACTTGTCGAATTCTGAAAGACAGTTATAGTTAAAAGTGTATATGTGTCTATGAACTGCGTAATAGAGGAAGAACTGCAAAACTGCAGATAATAGTTACATACCTTCACTGGACACACCCTCACAGACTGAAGACTGCTCTTCCTATATTTCCAAACACAGGAAACAAGAAAACACAAAAGCTAAGGATCACATTTTTTGTTCCCCAACACACACAACTTTTATTTTAAAGTAAACTATAGACAGTCCTACCGTATCGCAGGATAACCACTTGTCAATATCGTTCTGCAAGTTTTTTGCTGGTGGCATCTAGGAGGAAAAGTAATGAAGAAAATCATAAGCTGACATTGTGTCAACAGAACTTCACATGAAAAGTTCAGTTCAAATCCCCATGATTGTGTTAATGTAGTAAACTCACTCCTCCTGTGACCTGAAGCCTTGTGTCCAGAGCTCCAGCAAGGCCCTCCACAGCTCCTGGGTCTTCATATCTAACACTGGACACAAGCAGCAGGGATGTATTGTAATGACATGATGCAATGTAGGCTGTATTAGTATTAGTTAAGTATTCAGTGATCACTATAGAAGTGTAGTTATGACTGTTTTGTGGAGAGAAGATCAGCTGTTCTTTCTTTTGAAGAATATCTTTTGCCAGTATTGTCCTAGAGGTAGGAATCAAACAAGTGACTATGTGCCACAGACTGTAATAGGCCTGCCACATAATCGCATAAGCCTTTTCTTGTTTTCAGGGAAGGATCTTTTTGTTTGTGATGCTGTTAAACAATCCAAAATGCCAAAGTTAAAACCAAATTTGAAAAGTAAAATTGGTTTGACTTCTTTATGTGATATTAGTTGCAGCAGATTTTACTACTAGGACTATACAACATTCGAAAATGACAAATTATATTTTATCTTAATATTTAGACTTAGTTTCATGTCTGCAATGTAAACCAGCTACAACTCAACCCAGTGTTTCACTTATGCTCCATGTCGCACACAAACAAACACAACACATGTACCGACAGCACAAATCATGACATTTCTTTCTGACACCAGTTTGCATCACTCACCTTTTCCTCTGTTCAGCCAGGGAGCTGCCTCTGGTCTGGGCAAACATGTCAAACTCCTCCTCCTCTTCTGCAAGACAGAGGGTTAACTAATGAGGTCACAACAACAACTCTCTTCACCAGCATTTTGTTTTACCTGTCATGTTATTTACAATCCAAATGGAACATTATGAGACTCAGTGATCAAACACCTTTCACCCCTCTCTTTACATACAACCTACATCTTGCAAACTGATTACAAAGTGATTCAACAAATTTTTAGGGTTTCCTCCCTGAAACCACTGTGCCTTTTTTCTAAAATGTGATGCTATACATGGTGATGTTTGTTATGATGCATTAGAGCATGTTGTGATGGGATCACACCAGCCGTGACACTTGACAACTTTACTACGTTATCACTCATGGGTTGAGCCGTGCTCATCTTTATACTCATCCTTTATTTTAAACTCAACTACACACCTGTAAAGTTTTATGACGGCATCTTGCATGGTAGTGGCACTATCATGGTGACAAAAAACTTTCCATTTATAATATATATAAGCTCCTGCCAAAGTCCTCAAGAACACCTCAGTGGTAGTTCCTGCTACAGTAGGCTGGACCCCATTTTGCCATGATGGCTGTAGAACACAGAAGAAGAAGAAGCAACCCTTTGTCCCCAAGGCGGTTCAGCTCTTCAACTCTGCCCTATTCCTGTGTTCCTCCCACTAGCCCCACCCTCCTCCCACACTCAGACTTAGGTCATGCCCTGATGTTGCAAATAAACTGATGACTTTGCTGCTATTTATTTATCCACCCAACATCCTGTTTTCTACCAGAAATACAACTAATTCTGAAATCCAGACTTCAGCTACACAAAATCATACATGTAGATTTGGTTGTTGCAAAGAGTGCACGTATGAAGGAGAAGTCACAGAGTTTGCTCACTGTGGTTGGCCGACTGCCTTTGATTGGCCCAGGTGCTGACTGCTGGCTGGTTGGTTGTTGTGATGACAGCAGGTTGGCTGGGAGTGGAGGGCTCAGGGCTGAGGTCAATGAGGCTTGGACTGTTGGTAGAGCTCTGCTGAGAGGACACAACACATTGGGTGTCACACTTAGCTGCTGTGTGACTGCACACCTCACATCTTTTTTGAGAAACGCAGTGCTGCATTCATGATTTCAAGCAGAAGAGCAGACTGTTCTCACCTGCTGATTGTTCGTAATTTGTGACTTGTTAAGTCTGTCAAACCTAAAACACAAGAGCAACACAATAAGTATGAGATTTAGCAGGATACAAACAAAATTAAAAGGAGCAAAGCTAGACTGCAGCACACCGCTCGTAGCGAATGAAGGCGTTGTTGAGGTCATCATTGACCACAAGCAGCTCTTCAACAAATCCCTCATCCAGCAGCTGAGGGATGAGCTCCACCACCCGAGTCTGCATGCTCTTACACACCGAGTACAGCTGCTGCTCGGCAGAAAGAGAGAGAGAGAGAGAGAAGAAAATTAATTTTTGATACCAAGAAAAGTATTTAATGATCAAATGTTTCCAACTTTTTTTTTTTGGTTCTCCCAGTTTTCCCCATGCCACCGCATTTACTTTTAAATCAGTCAGTGGTTCCCTACATTTTCCATCTTTCTTTGACAACACTGAGTGCAGGCAACGTGAATAAAATAGAAACCAAAGAGAGAAAGTGGAAAAATCTGAAATTAGTGTTACTTCTATGATATGTTTGTATGTATGACTGATTAACATAGATTAGTGTTGAAAGAAACTAGAATTACCACTTCACTGTTGTTTGACCTCTGACCATTGAATAGTTGTGTCCAAATAGCCATTTGTGCCAAATTTGAAAAAAAAAAAAAAGAAAAAAATCAAAACATATGCTTTGTGAGGTCACTGTGACCCTAACCTTTGACTTCTGACCACCAAAATCTAATCTGCTCATCCTTGAGTCCAAGAGATGTACGGACAGATGGACAACCTGAAAACAATATGCCGATGTCACTGGCTGTTGCCAAAAACAAATGTGTAATATTGTATAAACATGACTGCCCATAGTCAACAAATTTTGTGCGCCTTCAAATGTAACCTTCACTGTGACTTTCAGGGAGGTCTGACTTTAAAACATCATCTCACTGTGTCAGTACAACAATGTAGCTCATTAGCTGAGCTGAAAGTAAAACCACATTTCTTGTCTTTATGCACAAGCACCATGTTTTAGTTGCTCAAATACACAGAGATTAGTAGTGATACATGTTTTCACAACAATACACCCACAAACACTATAAAGACACCAGTAAAATACATCCTCTCACCAATGAATGTTTTGAGCAGCGCTGACATGATGGGCCTTTTTCTCCCTTCAACACTATGATTGCATGACCTGCTATAGACAACTCTGGCACATACACACCTGGAGCAGCTCTGTGTCGTCCGGCGTGGTCTGACCAGGTACCAACTCATTCAGCATTTCAGACATCACTGTGAGGTTTCCCTTCACCAGCGCCAGCTCACTCCGCAGCTTCTGTTCCTGGAATAAAAAAAACACAAAAGCTGCACAATGAGGTCAATTTTGTCGTCATTTTGATGCTGATCTAACAGTGATACATTGCTGTTGTCAGATACCGTCACAGCTGCACACAAACAGCTGATTTCACCAGTACTTTACATGTAAAAGTGACAAAAAGTTCTGTTGACAAAGATCTATTCAGCTTCAGTTTAACTCCACTCACTGCAGCTGCAGATGAGATTAGATGAGTGGCAATTAGCTAATCAGCACAAAATCAACAGCAATCATTTCAATAATTGATTAATCATATGGATATTTGCTCCTTTTCATATTTATATTTATATTCCATATTTTATGACTGAAATTAATCGTTTTTGTGTTTCGTTCATACACAATAAGACATTCAAACTACTGTGGAAACGGGGGAAAGTGTGGTTCGAATTTTTCCCCATTTTGACTGATCAAGAAAACAACAGTCAGATTGAGCAGAAATCTTAAAAAATTATCATTAGTTGCACCATTAGACCAGGGGTTGGTTATAACGAATAATTAGACTTCAGGACAGAAGTTATTAGGCAGTGATACCTGTTCTGCAGACAGTGACACTGGCTCCCCACTGGGCTGGACAGGAGGTGAGGTATTCTGACTGGGAGCCACTGAAGCAACTTGTGGTTGTGACTGATGTGTGGGAGGAGCGACAGCGGTGGTCTCAGAAGTCCCATTTTCTGGGATACTCTGTGAGATTAAGGCAGATGGGGACAGTAAAGACAGATATCTTTGCAGCTACTCTCATTTGGTTTGCTTCAGTTTGTATTCAGCCTCACCCTGTTTGGAGTGTGGATTGGGGACAGAGCATCCAGGTCTGTCATGGGGAATTCCAGACCACGCCTCCTCAGGTCGTCGTATACGTACACTACCCCCACCAAGGAGGGAGAGCTACGAAATGCATCAGCCCACGACTGGAGATGGCAGAGACGATATATGATGACATATTATGAATTCTGAACAGTTCAAAATAAAGATGACGTGAAAAGAACAAGACGACAAGAAAAGCAACATCGAGAAAGGACAGACAGAAATGATCCTACAGTATGAACATGCCTGACACTATCTAATATTATCATTCCTGCTAGTGTGTGATCACACACAACTGGCTTTGACCATGTAGCATAGGAATGCATGAAGCCATTTAAATGACAATGAATACTAGAGATAACACTGTTATGTCTGTAGATATAATAGAGTTGACCTCAAGTAAACTTTAGAAGCTGTGAGATTTCAACACACCACTGAATTTTCTCATGGTACAGGTTGAGACATTGTCAAACATACAGAAAACAAAATAGGATGTGTCCAGACTACTGTTGAAACAATAGAAAGAATATTGCTATGCAACAATTTAATAATCAAAACAACCATCACATGAACTAGTAATGGAAATAATCATCAGACATGACTAGATGACATCATGGAGACAGCTTCTATCACACTGTCCTCTGTGGGAGCATCCACACACCTGTATAAGGCTGAGTACCCTGTCGTGAAGGGCAGTGGGTGGGTTATATTTGGGCAAAATGGAACGGACCAAAACCCCTTCAACAAACTCCTGCGATGAAACCAGGACGTGGAAGCGATGGCCACAGTTCTTCACACAAGCCTCAAGAACCTATGTGATCCAGGCCAAAATATAAAAATAAAGCACAAAAAAAGCAAATCCAAAATAAAGCTTTGTGTTATTGTCTCAATACAAATGTGGATTTAACCAGTTGTGGATATATACTGTAGGCACTGAAGCCATCTCCTTCAGGACATGGTTCTTTAAATCACACTCTCACCCCCTTTTTCTCATGAAAGAATGAATAACTTGGACATGCAATGACCTACAGACTCACAGTGAGGGCCAACATGATCTCTCTAACGTTCCTGTTTCCCACAATCCTCTTCTTAATAGCTTTGACTGCATCTCTGGGCCTGGCAGGAGGAGGGACAAGAAACTGTGCATTAACTTGTTTGGCCATCTTTTTGTTTTGCTCAACCCTCACGTGTTTCATGTTAAATAAACTAAATATAGTTAGTTATAGTAATACATTAATATACATCTAACTAATATTGTATCCATCTAACTAGTACAAACATTTCAGGCATTTTAAGATTGCAGTGACATCCTTTGTCATAACAGCAAAACAACTGTAAAATTGGCTTCAAACCTAAGTCAGTCATTCAATGAAAACCATTTGTTTGTAGGCAACACAAACAGGAACAACCAAAACATAAAGGAAGTGACAGTAAAATGTAATACCAAAATAAAACATTATCTACATATAGCACATTACACTAAATAGTCTTAAAAGTTAGGCAATATGCATCAGACTGCCTTATTGAGATGTGTCTTGGATTTTCCTTTTCCACCAATCATAATTATTTGGACTTGTACTGAAAGGTCAAGAAAAACACATTACGAACAGGGCAATTCCAGTCTCTACTGGCCAACCTTCTTCACCGGAGAGACCAAAAATTACTGAGCAGAACAAAAGATGATCCCTACCCCTCATCTGTTTCATTGATGATGTCACATATCTCTATGTTGAGCCCCCAATCCTCTGACTGCAGAGAGCCGCTGGTTGCTTGCTCTGTCAACAAGAGAAAAAAATCAAGGATTTTCAATAATACTGATACAGGAGCAGATGCGCTAACCACAAGACTTTGTTCCAGTATAAAGATATCTGCAGAATAATAGGAAGTCATATACGTTATATTAAGACTTTATTAGAAATAATTCAAGGAGAAACCTCTCAATTTACTCAGAAATGTGAGTCATGTGTGTCATAATTAGAACACCATACAAAAAGGCTAAAGGACCTAAAAGATATATAAGATATATTGCAGGCACTGTGATATATTCATACAGCAAAGACATTCGCCACATGGTCTTTTCAAGGTCAACCTTCATAAGAGGTGCAATGGCTCACATGTGTTGACAGCTTGAGGTAATATTAAAGCACCTAAACACTTGGTTTCAAATCTTAAATGTTTTCACAAAAAATTTAATATTTGTCACAAAATAAGCGGCCATATAAATTAAATCTGTTGGTCACCTCTAAAGTAGATAAGCTTAACATTTTAGTGAATAGTGGCTTACTTATACATTATTAGCATTTATTTTGAGTTGTGTTTCTTCCCATGGGATTAATGTAACTCTCCTACTAGCTCTGTTTTTGGTCTCCACCTACTCCTGATAGAAATATCTGGCTATATAGCTGCTAAGCACTCACTATGTTCAAGGTATGTACTAACTTTGTCTGTCTGTCTGTCCATTTTCTGGTAGCGAACAGTTTTTATAATGATGCTGAACCAATAAATATATGGCTGTGGGTCAGAAATCACAGTGAGCTGAGAGATGCTGGTAGTTTGTTCCAGTATTCATATAAAAATGCTAACTAGTGCAGGCTTAATTAAAACCGTCTTAAAGTAGTCGATCGACATAGTGCTGCTCTTCCATGAAGTCAGAAGACTTGTTAAAGACAGTTAAAAACAGTGGTCAAAATCATAGCAGAATACTTCAAGATATGCTGAGAGCTCAAACTGTAAAAATGCAGGCTCCCATGCTTCCCATAATGCACCACAAACACACCCTGACCCATGACCCAAAGTCCCTCAGGTCATGTCCATACTACTATGTTTTTGTCTTAAAATTCATTAAGTTTTTGCCTCCCAACATCACTACTACAGAGTTTTAGCGCCCCCATGACAACTAGCTTTGTGGGACTGATCAAATGCAGAGCACACAGTCTGCTTCCTGTTTACACTGGCTCGCACCTGCTCACTGTATGTGAATGCATTTTCAGGAGTGAAATTATGGATATACACTGTGGATGGACTATTTCTAAAACTATTTTCACAGGTTGGTGGAGCTTTTTCCAACAGATCCAACGAGAATATTACAGTCAAATATCAAATACTGAAATCTCTGGTATCCCTCAGATAATAGTGTTTTTATTTTGTATTTTATCTAACATGTCTTTTCTTCTAAACTATTTAGCAATCAAAGCCAGCTTTCTTTGTACCCCACCCCTCACGGGCTCCTCATAAATCTCTAAATCTCCTTCATTCCTTTCAACCACCCCACCACCCCCACCCCACCCTTTTCCCAACCTCCACCCCTGCCTTTCTCAATCCCATCCACTCCCTCCCCTCTCCTCACCCTCCTTCCCACCTCCCTCCACTTCATGTGACTGTCAGCTGCTTCTGTTCTCTTTCGCCCCAGAAGTAGCCGAAGCCTCGCTGACATTTATGTGAGAGAAAGTGAGTGGTCGAGATAAGAGGAAGGAAGGCTTGAGATGGGTGTGTAACATTTTCTCACTACTCATATCTGCCCCAATTACACATCTTTCCAGGCATCAGCAGCTGGCCTCCAGCCTCCTGTGGATGTGTGGGATGTAAAGTTATTCAGTGGTCTCATGAAAACAAGCCTCCTGCGGCCATTAAGAAAAAATTCATCTGCTTTAAAGATGGTGTGACCTGTCATATGCCTGTTGAAGGGGAACAGTAACGCTTGTATTTCAAGTGTTAAACCGACAAACCACATTGAGGAAGTGAGAGGAAACATCAAATGGCTCTTTAATTGGCCAAATGAGTTGTCACTTAAGTCAGTGCGACCAATCACAAGAGAGATTGTGAGAGCTGAGTCCCGCCTCTGCCGCGTCACTGCCACTAACTGCAACTAATTTCTTGTCAAATTAGTTTCTTCATGTTCAATATTATTGAATATGACCGACATTATTAAAAACGACATTGTGCTGCTTTACGCCTCTGGCAGCGCCGCCGTAAAATTCAGAAACTGCTTATTCATAATGTATGTTGAAACAAATGATGCCAAATGAATCCAACGGAGCACAACTTATACAGCTTCACAAGCAAATGCGACTCACCGATTCTCTGACCGACGGGCGTTGAGAAGGGGTTTGCTATGAGAAACTCCATTTTCTCCCCGATTGAAAACATCCTCGATTTTTTTCCCCAGGCGTCCTCGCTGTGTTAAAGCGATGAAGTAAATTACTGGGCTGTTTCCTTTTGGTGTCGGTGTCCACCGCTGCTTCAGAGGCGCACTGGCTCTGAGGGGTCACGTGAAAACACAGGCAGAGCCAGGAAACAGCAGACATCAACACAGGCAGACGAGGCCGCCCGAGTCTCACCCCAGTTCCTTCAGAAGAGCCGTGCTAACGCTCAAATAAAGACATTTTATCCCAATCGATGAAAGATTAAAGTCTCAGATTGAGATTTATTTTTTTCTATTCTTTTCAGTTAGGTTTATTTTTTTTTAAAAACGCTAAATGTCTTGCTTTTAAACTCTTTGCATCAAAAGTATTATCAGCGAAATGTACATAAAGTATTAAAAGTAAAACTACCCATCTTTTTTCATCTTATTATTTGATTATATAATTAATAGGCTACTGTTGGCAGTGATGGGAAAACTATCGACATCTTGTGAAATAATATGAAGAATACAATAATGGGAAAAGAAAGAATAAAGGTCCTGCATTCACACTCTATGAAAAAAATACTGTAAGGAAAATTTAGGGCTATTAAGTATAAAAAAATGTCTGATTATATGTTCATAATATCAACTATTGATATTTACAAACTATATAACAAACTATTTACAGTACATTGTAATGAAGTGAAAGGGCAATATTTCCCTCTTAAAGTAAAAGTGTAAAGTATCATAAAATATACATAAGTGAAGCACATGTAGTTGAAATTGTTCTGCTGTACAGTAATTGAGTAGATGCATTTAGTTACTTTCCACCACTGATTATAGATTATTACTACTGATAAATGGATATGTTTAATATCCATTTGTAAGCGAATAAAGTACAAGTACCCCACAACTGAGGTTACATTCCTTTTCCGCAGTCATTCATACAGTTTCAAGTGTTATCCAAAATGTGTTTATGTAGAAATTCAGTGTCAACTTTCTCATCTCTGAGAACAGGCCCAACTATCTATCTTTTCTAACTATCTATTTCTCCCATCCCCTAATCTCATGCTGGTTTGGTTTAGAGAACATATTTTGCAGAAATGTAAGCAAATGTATGAAAGACATTGTCTCATACAGGACACTGAGGGAAGCAATGTCCCATATCAGCACTTAGCACACATAGCAAAGAGACCAAATCTAAGTGTCAAGTCAAAAGTGGAAATGAAAAAAAAAGATCTGTTCTTTCAGTCTGAAACTTTAGATTTCAAAGAAAAGGGATGTGACTCACCAGAGGCCCTACACATTGCATCTCTTTCAATAATGTAAAAACTAATATTTTATCTCAGATCACAGAATCACAGAGGTTTGCTGGGTGTGATAATCTTTCACCATCTCACCCTGTCATTACTTTTCTGTACAGTCTTATATGACAACATCCTCTAAATGTGCTTCCATGTGATAAGAAAATTATTATAAAATTGTGTGTTGTTGCTTTTTATGGTAGTCATCAGCAGTTTTAGGACTCCCCTCTCTCCTAAAAATAATAAAAAGGTGGAAAATAAGACTTGATCACACATTTGCTTTCACATTAGGGGATGTTGGACATGATTTAGATCATAGTCAGTATCTTGAAAGTTACTAACACTTTGCGTCACTGTTTCATGCCTTAGGACAGTCTCTCTCTGTGAATCAACCCTGGGACTTGGCCCAACATCACAGAGATAAAAATATGAATTCCCTATGTATTTCCATTCACAGTGTAGAAATTATTTTTCCAAGGTTTATGAACGTGTAACTGAGGGCTGGGGGCTGAGGCTCTGTCCACCTCCACGATTTACAACTAATAAGCAAATAATTGCGCAAAGTGAACTTGGGTGAAATGAGTAATATGCATATCAGGAGTTAACTGTGGTTGATTAGAAATTCGCCATCTAAAACCACAGCTAAATAACTGACTTTCTGGATTCGTTAGACACTTTAATGAAAGTAGCACCACCTTGTGTCTTTAATGTAGCCTGCATTACAACAGAAGAACAGCCACTTCCTGAAAATTGTATTCATATGTTTAAGGCTACTGACTTGCAATTTACTTATCTATTTTTATCTGGTTTTTAGAACAGTTGCTGAAAATCAGAATAACATTTTCCCCACATAATATAGTGGCCATATGAGGTTTTGTTACTCAAGTGTTTTTCTGGTCATTTTGTTCCTTTATTTGAGGCTGGATATCAGAGCAACAAGGAAATGAGGGAACACAGACAGGGAATGCCATGAATAATGGCCAGGAAAATATTAAAGTAAAATCACTTGATGCACAAAAATGGCCCCTGCATATCTAAACTTGTATATCTAGTGATACTATATTATGATTTATCCATTTATAATTTCAAATGTATTATTTATATTACTCCTGTATTAATGTACAAGCAACACAATGATTATTTTCAATAATGATTAATCGCCTTATCATTTTCCCCATTAATCATTTGTAGTTTGGTTTGTAAAAATATAGATTATTGTAAGAAATTACATTACAATTCAACCAGAGCCCAAAGTGACATCTTCAAATGCATCTTTTTTTGGTCCGAATCTCAAAATTAGAATTAAGGGGGGAAAAAAATTATAATAATTCATAATAATTTAAATGAAAAGGAGCAAATTCTCAAATTTGAGAAGCTGAAATATTCGACGTTTTGCATTAAAAAAAACTTGTGTGACAGTTATATTTTTGTCAATGAATTAATTGTTTCAGCACTGTTTGACTGCTGTCACATCCTCGTGTATTTATGCATCATCACCACTAGGTGGCAGCATTGAATATAAATGTGATAGACAGTGATGGATCTGATCTGCCTAGCAATGCCTTTTGTTGTTCCAGACAAGCAGCCCCACATTCACATCCAACAAACTATGTAGCTACTGATGGACATGGACATTGATGTGTTACTGAAATAAATCCAGGTGATATACAGACCATATGTTTCTTTGGGAGTCCTCACTGATGTGATCTGGACTGAGAAGATATACTACACCTACATTAGTTGCACTTACCATATGATAGTAAATAAGAAATAGAAAGTTATAACAAATAGAGGCATTTTAGTGAGGCATAATACTTACCCAGAGTCAATGTGATATCACAGCATAGCTCTATGGCTAACCCCAGACCAGGTCTCCTTGCCCATCTCATATAATATCGCAAATTATGTTTGTGGACACCTTGGCTGTACCTGTCCCCAGACCAGTGTGCTGTTTGTCAGGGAAAGATTCATGGTGATCATGTATAAAGAACTGTATGACGACAAAGGCTACTGCCAGTTATTCATTTCACATTTGATCACACACACCTGTAAACATTTTTTTTTAATTGCTGCTTAAAACATACACGCAACTGTCCAATAACAAAACATAAAACAAGTAATGACACATTGTGACTGATTCAGTCAGTTGACACATTCTGTCTGTCTGTGACAAAGTAAAGACGAAATCTAGTGACCTCCAAGTTCGTCGGCTCCCTGGTCCACAGGCACCTCCATGTAATTTATAATGATGTTATGATCCTGGCAACAAAATGCAAAGTGAAAGTATTTCTCGTGGTTCAGTCTCAATTATCACCTTTAACATGAAGCTACAACTTTCACAGCATCTTAACAAGTGTGCCGCCCCTCTTTTTACAGACACTCTGCTCCACTCAAGGCATTGTGGGCTCAGTAGATTGAAGAGTCCGATTAGAGAGCCCAGGGGGATGCTGGGTCACAATGTGGCCATAAGGAGGAGAAAACCAATGTGTTATCTCTTTTCTCCAGGCTGCACCACCCGGCATAATGCAGCAACTTAAAAACCCTCACGCCATTGTTCACACAATAAGAGGTCTGTCAGGCCTCTGTGGTCAATGGCATTCATGTTTCCTGACAATGTGTTAGCCAGCAGCACATGAAACAGCTGTATAGCAGAAAATCATGGAGAGGAAATGTTTCTTTATTACTGTGCTCAATCATGTTTGAATGAAAAGTAATTAAATGAGGGGAATGAGGGCTCTCTTTTGCAGATGTTTCCAGTAGACTCTCACTCTCTCACTATCTGTGGTTGAGGCGAATGAAAACGACACACGAGCACGTTTTAATCCAAAACTGTAACAAATGACATAACCATGGAAATAACCAGGAAATGTAATGTATGCGTAAATGCACTTGTGTGTGAATGTGTGTGTGGCTGCACTGGTTGTAAATTGATCCCTCCTACTCTCGCTGGTTCGTTGTGCAGAGGAGGGGCGAGGAGGAGAAGGAGGAGGACGAGGACGAGGAGGAGGAGGAGGAGGAGGAGGAGGGAGCCGAAGCAGGAAGGAAGGCAGGCAGAGAGGGAAGGGAGGCAGGCTGTGAATGCTAACGAGCCCCGTCGTAATCATACAGCTCTGTAGGTAGGGTTTGATAAAACATCTTGCAATGGAGAGGAACGACGACCACTATTAAAGACCTACTATGCGCCAGTGCCGCGTTCGCCCTGTGCGCGTGCAGCAGCCTCACCGTCGTCGGCACGTTTGATCAGAAAAACCGTCTTTTTCCGCTGAGTGAAATGTATCGCGACTGCTCGGGATTCACATTCTGACAATGGAGATTGAAAATATCGTGGCCAACACGGTTCTCCTGAAGGCGAGGGAAGGTAAGCTGTGCTCTGTGACAAAAAAAAAAAAAAAAAAAAAAAAGAATAAAATGAAATGTTCCTTTTCCTTCACCCACCTCAGCGACATGGTCATGGACGAGCCCGGGCTCTCGGCAGTCCTCCTCGGGATTTCTGCTCTCTCTGTCTCCCATCCCTGCGCAGCGCTTTGTGTCCAGGCGAACACCACACATATTCGGCTGAAATCAGCTGTTTGTACACCAGCAACACACACATTTACCGGGCCGGTTACCGTAAGGCCCCGGAGGCTGGAGATGAACAACGCAGGGAGTGTTTGCAGCATCGCGCTTAGATGGCAGCGTTGCATTGGAGGCGGTCGAGCAAATTTTTTCACACAAGCACCAGTGGTTTGTGCATATTTACAATTTACGATGACATGAGGGCTATTGAATGGTTTTCCCAGTGCATGGCATTGAGTGTAAGGCGAAATGTAGCTGCGCAGCGGGGCTGTGTGACAGAGTGTGTGTCTGTGTGACAGAGTGTGTGTCTGTGTGACAGCCTCTTACCTNGTGACAGAGTGTGTGTCTGTGTGACAGAGTGTGTGTCTGTGTGACAGCCTCTTACCTGTCATTGTAGGTCTGTGTTTGTTTAAAGCCCAGTTAAGAAGGTAAAGTGGACGTGTGGCATTATTTGACGCAGAAACCAGCCACCGCATTGCTCTCTGGGTGCTGACTGGGGGCTGCTGGGATGGAAGGACAGCGTTAGAGTGGAGGCGTTAGATTCAGAGGGATCCTGGAGGATGGCCCTCCGTGTACCCCGGCGGCCCAGGCGCTACAGCCCCGGGCGTGCACGGTGCTCAGCGGGCCGGTGATCCCCGTAGAGCGGCCCCCTCAAAGAGGCGAGTATCCATCTGTTTTCTAGGAGACGGCAGAGCCGAGAGGCCACTCCGTAGCCAGCGAGTGGGCGCAAGGTGGGTGTGCAACACCGTATCAGCAGCCGGAGGAAGGGGGGGGGGGGTGTGGGGGGTGTTAGTGCAGCTCAACGATTTCCACTGTCTTTTCTCCTCCGATCGGACTGGACACCGGCAGCAGGGTCTGTGGTCCCAGAGGATATTGTGCAAGTTGATCCGTTTTGCTCGGCAGCAAAGTCGCTCCTCGGCTACATGGCTCGGGGTCGCGGCTCAGTGTGCGCGTGCAGAGGCCTCCCCTGCTTATGGTTCGCATCATATTCAGTCTGCGTTTCAGTTCGAGACTAAACGCCAACACTGCTGTGAAATGGATTATTCACAGCGGCAGTGAATCCATTTCATAGCAGCAGCTGCTCCTTACGAGGCATCATCATTAAATGGTGCTGGGCATTGTCACGAGCGTTACCCCGTGAGGTTATTGTACACAGATCGGATCTACAGGCTCAATACCTGTCAGAGTCTGAAGTCCTTTTATCACCAGAGGCTCCAAAAGGCCCTCAGTGATAAATTCAACTGTATGAACCAGAGAAGGACCCTGGTATCTCTCGATATGTGGCCCCAAAGTCTTAATGATATACTTTAGCTTCAAGAGTAAGATTTGTGCTGAGACATTTGTTCTTCTTCTAAGAGAAGATTGATTGTGATTTTGATCATTTGGATCATTTATCCTTTGCTTTAGAAATGCAAGATGTGATGTGAAGTTGTCTTCATTTTTAAGGTTATTTAGGTTAATAATTAGTAAATGAATTAAAATAATAATAGACCAATCAATAAAGAAAACGGTCTTATCAAGATGTGATGACATCTCACACAATCTCATGCAAACAGTCAATGTTTTTTTCCTGCTATATCATTCACTATCTTAATCATGAACAGATTGAAACAGCTAATGGGAGCCTATTTATTCCTTTCAGGTGCACATGAGACTAATGGGATTTTAATTCACTTTTCCAGTGGTGGGTGTTTGTTGCTGTCAAAGTGTTTAGTTATATCCCAGTGACAGTTGTCAGCACTAGTAGTGTCATGAGCTGTGGAGCGAACCCCACAAAACGGCTCCTGTGCATCAGAGGTCACCGTCTGAGAGTTGTTTTTTTTTTTTTTTTTTTTTTTTTTTTCTTCAGTCACCTTCATGCTACATGGCATCAAACCTCTGCACGCAGCAGAGGGCTACATGGAGGTGGCTTTTCAGCTGCATGGAGCTGGATCCAAGCCACTGAGTCAGCAAGAGTTTGCCCTGCTGATGTGTCCTTGAGCAAGACATTAAATCAGTTGTTCTGTAGCTCTGACCTCGCTGCAGAGAGGGGAAATGACAGACAATTTCCCGACTTAGCGCTTATGAAGATTGCTTTGTGCACACAGAATCATAGTTTTTCTTGGTGGGTACGTGGTTTTCTCCACCCCAGAATTAACACTAGACTGTTAAAGTCACCCTGCAGTTGGTTAGTGCCTAGAAAACTGATCTCTGGTCACAAGATGCTCAAAACATTTGTTGTGTCATGAGTCACTTCTACATACCTGTTGATGTGAAAGTGGGTGACCAGAGTTGAGAAGTGTTATGACAGGGTGTGCCTGTCTGCCACAGCTGAAATGACACGTCAAGGGAAGTGGTTAGAGATGACACTGCTCCTAACAGTCCCCGCTCCAGCTTCTGTAAATTTGACACATATATTTGATACAAAACGTAGAAAGGAAAACCATGACATTTACTTAGATATTTCCTTTGTCTCAGAGCTGCTCCGACTGTGTGAGGAGACAGTTGAATGAGTTGAAAGTCTTCCACAGTTAAAGGAAGTTCATTGCTTGTTTATTTTTTTTATTTTTATTTTATTTTTTTTGAAATGGTGACTGTGAGAATGGCGAGACGATATCTTTTGGCAGAGATGCAGCCCACAGTTTATGTGGATGTAAAAGCACAGCCAAGCATACCAGTTGTTTTCAATGTAGTAATTTGCTTCCACGTCGTCTCATTCAGCATAACATCAGGAGCAACTCATCAGGGATTGTATTGTGAGTCTAAACCTGTTGTGCACATTGTCAAGTACCCATGCCTCTCAATGACATATATGGCATGGATTGGCCGCAGTGCATAATGCAGTTAAAAGCACTTGAGATAATTTAGAAACTGTGTTATCATAGTTTGTCCCGTAGACTCCACTGTTTACAATACTTTGCAGCACCTGAGTTGGCGGAGCAACCTATCACAGCAGAGCAGATGGTGGTGTGAAGTCTGTTAAGAAGAATTATGTTCACTCTTCAGCTGTAAAATATCCTGCTTTCATTTACATTTATTTGCCAGAGCTCTTTATTAACCAAATTGGAGTCTTAAAAAAAAATATATATATATATTTATAACAATAAATAAAAAGTCTGGTCATAGAAAACTCGAGACCATTTCAATCAATGTCTGTATCTTAACATAGAGTTGCATCTCAAGCTTTGCTGAGAAAATGTATGTATATGTAATGTTTGAAAAAGTCTTGAAAAAGTCATCAGACCTTAATCCTAATCTCCCAACCGTTGCTGTATTGAATGAAAAATCTTGCTAAGGTTATAAATTTCTAAAAGGAAAATCCAGCCCATGTCATGTTTAGTGGTCTGCACTTTACAGAAATTATTATTTTTGTTAGTCTTACAGATCAGGCTTAACAGACGACAACCACATTAACTGATACAAAAAAAAAAAAAAAAAAATTGTTTTTCAGCTTGATGTTGGAGCGTCTATGTAAAAATCTGCAGAAGACAATTTGAACCAATAAAGCATCAGCACATCTTGCACTGCTTTGTTTTCAGTGATGTACTGCACCGTGAAGAGAAGCAGAGGATGTAGGTGTAGTTTTTTGGTGACAGCTCTCTTGCACTTGGGGAACTGAATTCAATTAAACACATTGACACAATTAGGTCAGTTTGTATCAGTAAATCTGCTGTTTACTTCAGTTAGATATTGATTACATTCGTAAGAATGTCCCTTGTTTACAATTGTGGGTTATAAATATAGGTGATGTGGAGATTAATAAAAAAAGTTTACATGATGCAAATTTAATTTTAATCTTATTTTCTAATTTCTAATCTGATTAGAAATGGTCAGTTTTTCTGTGTATGAACTGGTGACCTTTCACTGACTTTGAAGGAGTGATATGTCGGCGTTAAGAAGTAATAAAATTATTAAAAGGGCAGAGAGACATGGGTTCAAATGGTGAAGCTGAGTGTTATTATTCAACACAAACACCAGGAAAAACGAACGTATTAAGACCAGATATTACAATTTCATGCACACTTTTATATTCAGGTGTAAAGTGTGACTGGACGTGAGGGGTATTTCACTTCTTGTATGTCTCTTTCCGTGACTCAGATTTTGTTGGATCTTTTTCTGCTCCGTTTCTGTCATTGTTTCTACAGTCTTCATAAAAAGGAAGGAATGTGGATGGTCCAGTGGTCAAATTCCTCTGACAAACAGGAGGAACTTTAATCTCTTAAATATCTCTGACTCATTTCCACCTTACAAGTTGGAAGCTTTGATTATAATTATTTTTTTCAGTGTAAAATTACAAATGTAAGTGGATGCACCTCTGTTGTTGGTGTCACTAATCTCTCTGTGCCACCCCCACCCCCCCGCCAGGCCTGAAATTGGAGGCCAGCAGGTCCTCTCAAACCACTTGTGAGGGTTTTCCTGTGACGTCAGCCGGCGTAGCTTTATTAGTTTTGCGGCCATAGCTGGACTAACACTTGTTGTCATCACTCTGGGGTGTTTCCTCCAGCTGAGCCTCGTAAAACACGTTGCTTTGTGACTGTCCCTTGATGTGGGACTCATTTTACAGTTATAACACCCACAAATGGGCTGTGTGGAGAATGAGACTTGGTGTTTTGCGTACGTGCCTCTCCTGCATGACACTAGCAGCAACACTTAGCTGGGTGGCTACTGGGATGTTCATTAGCACCATTTCTTGGCAGGCTGACTGACCCTAAAGAGGAACTTTTTTTGAGGCACTTTGTGAACATCATAGGGACGTTGTTCCAGCTGCCTTATTAAATGTTAAATGGGCGTTCTTCCTATGAGAAGCCAGCTGTCAGCCTGATTTTAACAGTGCATACAATTGAGTGTGCTTATGGTTCAAATAAAGATTTTGTTTCCCTGAAAAGACTTTTTAGAGGCCAGGCAGAGTCATTCGAGTAGCAAGTGCATTAAATGTCAAAGGTCCCTCCTGTTTTATCAGTTTACCTTTTGAAAACGGTCTTTTTGGTGTCTGCCCTTGGTTTAACTTCACGTCAGTCCTACCTTCAAATATGGCTTGAAGGTGTCATCTTATCAAAGATAATCTTCAAGGCATATGTGCTATGTGTTCCACACTCAAGGGCTCAATACTGGAGAGGCTCGTGTGTGTGTGAGTGTGAGTGATCCTGTTCTTTCAGCGTGGCCATGAAATTAACCAGTGGGCCCTTCATCTGGGAGCCAGGCCTAGATAACATATAGATGATTAACCTTTCACGTCTCCCTCAAGTTTAGTCTCACTACGTTCCCTTACTCCACACGCACACACACACACACACACACACATCCTTCTCCCTCAAGACGCTGTAAAAACAAGGGTCAGTTTTCAAGCACGTCTCTGCGAGATTTAAAGGAATATCTCGAACGCACAGAGATGAGGAAGGAAAGGTCTTGCAAAACAGCACAGCATGCAGCTGTAGTGAGCAGTGTGCTGCATGCAGTGTGTGTGTCTGTGTTTTCTCTGCTCATGTGGAAAACTGCGTGTCCTACCTCGTGTGACCAACTTCTCTCCCCTCCCTCCCTCCCTCCCCTCTCTCCATGCTTGTTTGTTGTTGTCATGTTGTGGAATTTACTCTGATGTTGTAATGTTGTTTCATATTTTTGCACGTGATCCTCGCCTTTCCTCTCAGGGCCATATGGAGAGAAAGAGAGAGTGAGTGAGGAGCGTCACGGCCATAAAGAATTAACAAAGGCATAACAAGAGCAGAAAACTGTTTATATGGGGGAGGGGAGCAAGGAGCTAAAGCCAGAGAGAGGATGAAAAAAAAAAAAAAAAAAAAAGCAAAGGGGGGCATGTGAGAGAGGTGAGGATTAGAGGACAGCGGTGCTGCCTGATATTCACATGTTTCTCTTTTCCTGTGTGTCTTTCAGTGCGAGTATACAGACGGATTACCTTGTGCAAACACCGGGCCTTTGCTTTGAATAGGCAACACAGATACTCACAGCTAATGTTTTCCTTATCAGAGGCTACTCCAGCCAATCGCACACTGTACGGGAGAGCGACTGGGAGAGCAACAGGCCATTCATTTATCATGGCCTGGCTCCATTGTGCTCTGTGTGCGTGTGCATGCTCATATTACAATGGACCTAAACTATTTGTGACCCTCTCTCATTTCCTACCATTTAAGTCATGTTTTTGGGAGAGCACCGCCGCCGTCCAATCTCATCCTCCACCTTATGTGGCTGTTGCAGGGTGGGGGTCAAATCAGGCCAGGCATGGGCTGGTACCAAATATTCTGGGTACGATTACCTTAGCCAAAAATATCTTAGTAAACAGTGTTATCAATGTTTTGAAAGTTAGAAAAATTGTTCTTGGTCCTCAAATGTAGTGTAGTTACTTGGCCTTTTTATTTCTTTTGACTTTTTTCTTTGTTTCATGTTCAGAGGAAGAAATGCACACTGACCCAAATCTTTAACCCCCCAGACTTTTTAAGTCCAGGCCTCTAGGAATCAAACCTTCTGCTCACTCCCGAAGCATATTGTGGGAAGATGTAAATACTGACAGCCTGCTGCCGTGGTCGGTCTGCCACTGTCGCAGACGAGCTGGATTTTCTGGCCTTGTGGCTGTTATTCTGAGTGTCAGCATGTGACATGTGTTCAGCAGCTTCTCCCATATGGTGATGCAAAATAAAGACGGGCTGTGAAGAAGTGCAGCGCTGCACTGCTCCACGTTCGCATCACATCTGAAAAAAGCTGGGAATCACAGTAGAAAGAAGTTGCCAGTGATGCTGTTTCTCTTTCCAAGTGTTTTCTTTTTTATTTTATCACTGCTATTTTTGTACTTATCACAGAGGGACTTTTTTGTCAAATAATTGCTCCATATATTCACCCAAAGCTATAGCAAATACAGTTTTCACATGAAATATGGAGTGGATTTTACTGATGAATAACTAAATAGTAAGGTTGAGCTGTAACTATTTATTATTGAAAAATTGACCAATTATTTTCTGAAATCATTAGTTAATTTTTCAGTTTGTAAAATGGCATTTTGTTGGAGCCACTGAGTTTATGAAAAAAAGTTTTAAACCAAATTATTACCAATCTTTTGTTGCATGATTAATCATTTGATCAATTAGGGATTGAAAGAAAAATTAAGAAAACAATCTATTGCATTTTTACATATTTGGTAAATGCATTTTTTTTTCTTGTAATATATCCTCCACTAAATTTGGTTTAAGAGGAAATGTTTCATAGCCAATGTTTGTGTTTGACATATTTGGTATAAAACATGTAAACAAACCTGAAACTGCAATCGGAGTTTAAAATATCAGATAAATATCAGATAAAACTTTTCATTAATTTTTTTTTTTTGTGAGCAGGAAATAGAAATAGTCAGCAGGACATTTCGTAGTCAAAACAATAATATATTTACGTGTCAGTGCTTTTGGGTGGACAAAAAAAAATGTAATAACATGTTTCCTGTGTTATTTTAAATGTATTTTGATTTTTGTTCTACATTATACGATGCAATATATCTGTGATGAGCTAGTATTGGCTGGAATATGGGTTGGGCACAATTTATGGGTGCAGTCTACTTCTGTCTGACTTTAAGTTCAACAGATAAAAAGCAGTTAAATGCTGTTGAACTTTATGAACAATTATAATTTTATTCATTATTTTATATTCTCAGGAACGCAGCAGTCTTTACTGTACCTTTTCTGAATGTGGAATAAGCCACGAACTCTATTTGAACTATTTGGCATTAAAAATATATAAATCTGAAGCCTGACTTGGTGGAAGCTGCATGAACTCATGATATGCTGGAGGTGGGAGAATAGGGGATGGGGTGGGGGAAGGGGGGAATCAGTAGACTGATTCTGCCTCAGTCAGTGTAACCTCCAGTCTGGCTCCTTCTCCCATTTGAGATGAAAGAGAGAGAGGAGCATATTTGGGATGGCGTTGGCCAGCACGTGCATCAAGAGCATGTGAAAACTGCAACTGACTGGCAGAGACAGAAGAGAGTCATGAATGTACATCCGTCCATTAATATGGCCGTAAACCCCTCCAGACAGAAGCATACAAATAAAAGCTGAGTGAAAAAATGGCCTCCCCCTCTCCCCGTCGCTGTCTCTTGTGTGTTTTCTGTTTCCCATTCTCTCATTTCTTAAAGATGTAAAGTGAATGACGCTGCTGGTGGTGTATCCATTCAGAAATCAAATAGATATCAGATACAGGGATGGAAGTGATTGTTGTGTAACATTCAGAAGCTTTGTTACAAATTCTCCATCAGATTTGTGCTGATGCCACTCGGCACAGTGTTTCTGTTTTAAGAAATTACAGCTTGACCGATGGATTTTATCAACAGGGAACACCTCGGTTACATGAAGCTGTTTCATCCATCCATCTGTGGCCAGGGCTGTCTCTTGGTTGGATAGTTGACAGTGGTGACAACAGGAAATGGGAGAAATGGGGAAGGGGATGAGGCAACGTTGGCCAGTGTGACTCAAACCAGGGATAACGCTGGTAACATGTTAACACATCTGACTGCTGTGTGACCAGGATGACCCCCCTCACCCATCTTGCTGTGTGTAAATCTGTGGATGAAAAGAACGCATGTCCTCATTGTCTCATGTTTTTGACATCTTGTATTTCTCAACAACGATCCAGCTTTTGAATTTCGTCACTGTGGCACATGCGCAGACCCCCTCCTCCACACCCCCTGTCCAGAGATCCTGCGCGATGATCTCAGCGCTGGCTGTAGCTCGGCCATGAATGAGCGCTGAAGCTCTGAAGTCGGTGTTTATGGAGGGCCCCGTCCGCTCGGAGGGGAGAACCAAAGTTAAATAAATACTCGCTCCATCCTGTCTGCATTAAGGGCCGGCACACATGGCTTTGACGTCAGAGTGACATTAAACAGGGTGGGGTGGCCCAGCCGACTCTCACAGGCATGCACACACACACACACACACACACACACACACACAGAGAGATGGCTCGCTATTAAAACCTCTGTCTTTCTTTTCTTGTCAGTATCTTGTTCCTTCTGACTTTTTTCCCATCTGACCTCAAGTTCAGTTGAAATCTCAGCCTCATGTCTTTAGCACTGTATACAAACATTGGCACTGTCAACCTTTATTGGTGCTGCTTCTCATAATATCGGCTCCCGAAATTCATCTCTGATAGTTTGTTCCTTTTTTGTTGAGCTGGTTTGACTGTGCTCATCAGTCATTCTGTATTTTTGGCTCAAGTGTGTGAAAGGATTTCTACTGCAAAACAAGCAGCCATGTGCAACTGACTATCATCATGGTGTGTATTCAACATTTAGCTCCAAGCTTTGTCTCTGCTGCTTCTTCCTTTTGCCTTTTTTCCCCCTCACTCCTTTGCCTGCAACAAACTATTACACAAAATAGTCTTATGTTCTTATTTCTACATGTGTGTGTCTGTCTGTCCTGCAGCCTCACAACAGGTTTGTCAACATGCCTGTTAACATTGATGGTATGTGACTAGTGGGACTGAATGAGCTGCGTTGACACAACATAGACATGTAGCTGCTCATACTGATCCTGTCTGGCCATTCAAGGTGTGACACAGTGAAAAGAAAATGGCCCTTTCTGTGTGTGTGTGTGTGTGTTTGTCTGTGTGTTTTTGGTTGTTATTGTTCACCTAAAGCTCAGGACAGGATTAAAAAGAATGGTGACATGTTCCAGTAGGAAAGGGATGAGGATGTTTCTGTCAAGGTGGGAGCGTACACACTGTATGTACAGTATGCCCGTGCAGATTTTATTGGGTTTTGTTTTGCAGGTGTTTGACCACGGTGAACCCACTGTATGTGTTTGTGTTGAGGCTGTGACATGTCACGGCCAGGCCAGCTGGTGTGCTGTGAACTCAGGGGGCAGAGGATTTCCCTCTCCGTCGTCCTCAAACTGTCACAGTCTATACAGGTCACTCCAGCTCCGGCACCTTTACTGACTCGCTCTTTTAAAACATAGAATTGAAGTTAAGGGAAAAACAGCAATGTGTTTGTGTGTGTCTCCTATGTTAATATGTAATAACAATAAAAATAAAGTACTGGCATCTACACATGTGTTAAAGCTCCATATGGTTTAGATTTTGCCAAAGTCAGGTAAGATATCACATATAACGAAAGACATTCGCATAAGAGGAGAAAGAAAATAATCACACAATAATTATCTTTTTTTTTTTCTTTTTTTTAATCGGTAAAGATCTTTACAGCTGGTTTGGCAACATATCAATATAATATCTTCTAAATGTATCTTGCTGTGTGAAACTGTGGGAATGATTCTGTAGGAAACATTCCTATTTCAGTTTTTGGTGCCAAAACTCAAGAGTGTAAAACCAGACAAAATGACCATGATGCACGTTGGCTGTGAATAATGTAGGAAAGTGAAGTATTGATGAGCCATAGCTCAAAATTAATCAATTTTCTCATATGGTATGAAGAATTGAATTCTCCATCAGATGTTTTGCATCAACGGCTCTCAGCACTTTGAGTCTCCTTTAAGAATAACAGCCGTTGGATTGTTTTTCATCAGCAGTGAAGAAGAGGACTTTGGTTACATAAAGCTGCTTCAAACAAGCTGAGTGTGATGTTGGGTCATCTGTGGCCAAAGCTGTAAAGGTGCTTTTATTGCAATTTTGTGCGTGTTTTTTTTTTTTTTTTTTTGTGGTATTTTCCTGTTGGATAATAGTTGGCACCAACTGAAAAGTTCATTTCAAATGATATACAGCTTGCACATACTTTTCTTAAATGTGAAAATGTGTAATATATACACAGTGTGTATAAATAATGTGTCTGTTTTTAACAACTAAATCGTATATCTTTATTTTTGTAAACAGGTCTCTCAATCTTTATCTCAATGAGACTACCTGTTTAAAAGGATGTAGAAATAATATTGCATCAATAACTGTTCATATGTGAGTGAATCACTATGTGCTAACTATTCACATATTCGAACACTCCACAAATTTTCAGATTAGTTGATTTGTTTAAAAATGTCAAACCTTGACATGACCAAAGTGACTTTTGTTACAAAGCTCATTTTGTCTGAAGGCCAAAGGAAAAATCCATATAACAAAAAGCTCAGGAAAAGCAAATCATCACATTCGAGAAGTGCTAACCAACCATTTATTTGGTGTGTTTTTACAAGTTAAATGATCATTACTTTTTTTTCATTCACACACAAACACACACAACCTCAGAACATGAGATCTTTTCTTTTTAAATGTCTGCTGTGTGTGTTAAAGTGCTAGTGTGCAAATCAAAGCACTGTCTCATCAGAGCATTGACTTCTTCACCCTCAGTACTCTGTCTGCCTCAGGGAGTAAATACCTCAGTTCACCCCTGATGAGACCATTTTACACACACACACACACACACACACACACACACAGCTCTTCTGCTCTTGGAATGTGCTTCGGTAAAATGTAAGTAGTGACCCCCCCCCCCCCCCCAGTGCTCCACAAGAGCAATTGTGCCTAGAGGTCGTTCACCCCTAACATCAGGGTCATCTGATCTGCCAAGAGGACTGCCCAATACCACTGTGTGTGAGAGTGTGTATGAGATAACCCATGAACGTTATGTTAAAGTTATGTTTGGCTAATGTTTGACTGAGCTCTAGGGAAAGAGCCCACTCTGTCTTTGTGTGTGTGTGTGTTGGATGATCTTTGAAGCTGTCAACATTCTTCACCACATGCTCTGTCATGATGCATAGAGGCGACTGGCGAGATGAACCAGCTGTCCCTGCCTGTGGTTACTGCAAGGTCAACATGCTCCTGTTCGCTCGCTCTCTCTCACTCACACACACACGCTTGGCTGGGTGTCTTCTTGTTCTCATGTTGAAAATGCCATTGGATGGATGTGGTTAAAGAGTCCAACTGCAACACTGGAAAAAAGTGACTTGACTGATGTTCTGGTGTAAATCTTGCCCATGTCTCACAGGTGGAGGAGGGAAGAGGAATGGTCGCAGTAAGAAATGGAAGGAGATGCTGAAACTCCCGCACATCAGCCAGTGTGAGGAGTTACGCCGCACCATTGGTAAGAAAAGGGGAGTCAGTGTTTGCATGTCTGTCTGTGTCTGGTGGTGGGGGGTGGGGGGGGGGGTGAGGCCAAAAGATAACGTGCCATGCTGTGTCGTTGGGGTGTGTCTGACTGTTGGAGGAAGTTGAGATTGGACTTCCTTCCTGTTTCTACCCGTCTCCACCCGCAGTTACAGGCAGGGGACAGGAAACATTGTGTGTTTGTGTATGTGTGTATCTGACTCAGGGAATCTGAGTGCAAGCCATTTCTTACTCTCAAAGTCTCTTTTAAGATTATGTGTGTCTCACTATCTGTCTGCTCACACACCAAATCAAAACGTCGTCAGTCCTGCTTCCTCCCTGTTCTACATGGCCAGGTTTAACTTGAAGGAAGTGGTTGGATTCTCTTTGTGGCCCAGACGAGTGCTCTACTCCTGGGCTATATTATCCCCTCGTCCCCTCCACACATGTTGGTTCTCTGAATGCCACAGCACTGTGTGTGTACGTGTGTTAGTGTGTGAGTGTGTGTGTGTAATAGTGCGTCACAGCTATCGCTGCCAGAGATTGCAGTGCTACCCTCCCCCACATACTCTCTCTCCCTCTTTTCTATCTTCATGCCTCCCCCTCACACTATGTGTATCTCTCCCTCTCCCTCTTTCCACCACTTCAGAGCCACATAAGAGTGGGAGAGCAGGAGAGGTATGGAGAGAGTGAGTGAAAAACAGAAACAAAGACAGAGAGGCTTTTACAACAGGAGGAAGGATCTCTTAAGGACAGGAAAGAGGGAGAGAAACAGCAGGAGGAAAGGAGGGAGGCTGAGGGAAGGAGCTGTAGATGCACATACTTCCTACGGTGATATCTCTTATGCAGCGTCAATTGTGTTCCTTGTGGATGTGTTTTTATATCGCAAATCATCACCCACAGATCTAATTATCATAAACTTGAATGTACCTGTCGTCAGCAGGGATAGAGTACTTGCTTAAAAACGGCACATAAATGTCACCTGAAGTGTGAGGAAGCATTGTACCTGTCAGATATCTTGCATATTTATAGCCATTCAGATTATAACATTTGCAGAGGATTCAAAAAAATGAGCTATATGTGCCTCTGTGTATGTATGTGTGTGTGCGCATACGCATGCAGCAGCTGTTCAGGGTTACATACGTCACTATTACATAGACACTATTGCGTAATTTCCCTATCACACCGTGCGCAGGATCAAAATAATCCCCTTGGAGTACTTAAACACACAGACGTGTAGGCATGTGCATGCACATACACACACCCAGGAGACGCACACACATGCCCATGCACCGTGTTGGCACAGCTGATAGAAGTATACAGTGCAGCAACTGATAGCTGTGTCTTTGTTGTGTCTTGATAATGTCAGGCATTTGACCTTAGCCTTGACAAGTGTGCAGTACTTCCAGGAAGCCCAGATTACATTATGTGGGCTGTAGCCACTTTGTCTGCCAGCCCTCGACCACTCTACCTCTCTGCTCCTCTGCCTCTGTCTCCCCTCCACTTTTTTCTTTATTCTGGTGTTCATCCAGCACATGTGCATCTATTGTCTTGAATCACTGACGTTGGCTTGTTCAACCTGCTCATGAAACCAGAGGTTGGTTTGGGTGGAGGCTAACGGCTCTTGTTGTGTAGCCGCAGCAACAGTGAAGAGTGTTGTCCAATGCTCAGGTCTCACCTCAAAAGTGTGCGCACAAAAGCACACATGTAGCTATTGCACACACTTGTATTTGTGAACATTATCTGGCCCTTCACTCTCCCACTAACTCACTTTGTCTTGGCCTTAATTAGAGTTTTAATTAAGTTGTAATTGCAGTTTATTTCACTGGCTACTAGACCAGGCTTGTTCAAGCTCTCTCTCTTTTCAATCCTTTCATTTCCTGGCCCATTTTTCTTTGACACCTTGCTGTCTTGTACACACTCTCGCTCTCTGTTTCCCATTTTTCTTTCACAGTTGTTTTTCTTCAGGACCGGGGAGAGAGAGCTCTTTTACGCAAAGAGAAAAGTTTTTTCATTGGTGGAATACTGGCCTGTGTCCTCATATTCAAAAACACAAATACCCTCTCCCACATTCAGCGCCAGGCATGAAACTTTCTCTTCAGGTCTTTGCTCACCTGCAAAACAATGTACAGAATGAACATAAAAGGATCAGTCAGAAAAGTTGATCCAAGAAATATGCAAAATCAGTGGAATGAATGTGCAAAGACATTATCTCTATATTTTAATGTGGACATTGACACAGTCAGTGTCAGACTCAGGAAGGGTGCAAAAGCTTTTTAGGACTAAATTAAAATTATACAGATTAAACTGTAAATTTTAGAGACATTCTCGTACCTAATTTTTTCCTTCCTGCCAAAGCAGAGTTTTGGCTGATACACATTGTGTATCATTGTGTTACAACATTTAACCATGTATGGATGTAAGATGTAATTGTTGTGTGGTATGGGTAAGGTTTAACCCTTTGTAAACCATGAACAGAAACATGAATACAATAGAATCTTTATTTGTTATCTAATTTGACTGTCGATATAAAATAATTGATTTCCACCTAACTTCATCAGATAATAACTCTTTGTGTCACTATATAGTTTAGAAGTGGTAATGATACAATTCTATAAAGAAATGTAATAAGAACAGTAAAACAAATTTTAGCTTTTCTTAATGTTGGTTAAGCTGGTTGTCACCAAGAGACATTGATTGTTTTGGTTGTCTGCTCAATAAGAAAATTGCTAAATACATGGAAATCCTTTAAATAACATTGTGCAACAGTTTCTGTGATTTTTCTATCACACTAATTGGAGTGTGTCACCTCAAACAGTGAAGAGTTTTGTTGAGATTCACCAGTGGGCAGGATCATAGGCTGCAAATAAAGGTGGACGTAGCCCCAGAAGTCAACCATAACCAAGAGTGGTTTTAAAAGCTCAGAGTGAGCTGCTCCACTGATGCCATCTTGGCAGTGCCTGACTTTCACCTTACTCCAGGCTAATCCTAAAATGGGCAAAGAGGTGGGGTACGTGTGGAGCTGAGACTTGTAAATGCAGGTTTGTGTCGAGCATACAATCACCCACCCATCACTCAAACCACATACTTGTGTTGAGTTATATAGAAATTCACCCCCAGTGTAGTTGTCATAAAGTAGGAAATAAGCTATAGAGGCCAAAGCTGTTTTTTGTACCAGGCTGTAAAGATGTTTATTTCTTCTGTTGGACGTTTTAACATGGGAGTCTATAGGGACTGATTTGATTTTGGACCAGACTATATTGGTCATTAGCGGAACTGCAGTTTTTAGGCTTAATTTTTCAGCCCTGGAAGTTGCCACTGGGTATCTTTAAATCCGTTCGTGTCACTATGATCACAATAAGGGTTATGAGCAAAAGTCCCATAAAATATTAACTGAAAAATCAAATCTGTAATCCTCTGCTTTTTGGTTGCAAAGGAGCAGAAAGAGCTCTCAAAGTTAATTTCCTTTTCAACCAGAGTGGAAAAGTTGACTTTGCTGAATCTGGTTTGTTTAGGTTCACACTGCCCAGTTTCAAACAAACTGACTTATAAACAGAAGTCACGTGTATTAACATGTAGAGTTCTTTTATTGAGTGAAGTGTTGGTAACCTGTCCCGTGATCATCAGGATACGTGATTTTAAGGGAAGTCAACATATTTAATTGCATGGACAAAGAGAGAGATCCACTTTTTCAGGCTTTGTGAATCAGTTATTTGATTATACACAAATCAAACAGCATTGTCCTCACCTGGCCAGAATCAAACT
>CM076650.1:22633034-22946747 GCA_038496675.1 Rachycentron canadum | reverse complement strand
TGTGTGTGTGTGTGTGTGTGTGTGTGTGTGTGTGTGTGTGTGTGTGTGTGTGTGTGTGTGTGTGTGTGTGTGTGTGTGTGTGTGTGTGTGTGTGTGTGTGTGTGTGTGTGTGTGTGTGTGAGGGGGGTGGGGAAGCTTTCCCAGCTCCAGTTCACAGCTGAACACTACTGATAGGGAAACACCAAAGCAATCCCTCCAATAAGTTGGTGATCAAAGATGAAAGGCAATGTCTGAAGGCAAGTGCAACGCAATATAGTTACAGATCTCTGTGAGTATGTCTGAAAGGGCTTTTGTTCTTCAGATTTAAAACACAGCGGTCACACAGTGGAGAGGGAAGCAATAAAAATATCACATCTACACTCTTCTGTTTGCTAACAAACTGATAACTTGGGGTTTTGTGGCTATATAATTGGTGAGCATGAATGAGGAGCACCGAGCTGCAGAGCAGAAGGGAAATGCTGGGTAATAAACAGTGCAGCTGGAAGGGCTGTTGTGAAGATCTGATTTACTGTTGGAGGTTGTCCTGTAGCTGTCACCACTCAGAGATTTTCACCCCATGCATCCCTCCTCCTCTCTCTATTCAGAACTGCGCAATTGTATGTGAATGTGTGTGGCCTATTTTTGTTTGTATGTTTATCGTGTGTGTGTGTGTGTTCTTACTGTCAACCTGTGATGGAAAATGTCCTGGGTCTTCTTCCTCATTTGGTACCAGAGGAAATGTGACTCAAATGGACACCATTAGTCCTAATAAGCTGGGGCCAGCTGCACAGACACACACACACACACACACACACACACACAGAAAACATGCTAACACACATACAGACAACATGGAGACAAACAGTGTGTTTTGTTTGTAGCATAAGAAGAGAGATTAAGCCATTAAAAAATAATAAATATATATATGCTTGCTTTTTATTCACTGGGGGGGCACAAGTTCTGAAGCCTACTCTAACATTTAGTTTGTCAGCATTCAAAGACTCACACCCTGAAGATGCGTTGGCTTATTTGTGTGATATGTTGTTGTTATACTAACTATGAAAAAACTTTTTCCTGTTTGTGTAATGTCAGTTTGTGTCTTTTGTTTCTTGACTATTGTAGCATAATAAAATATCTCTTCTCAGTGGTTTTGAAATCTACCTTGTAAATCTCTCCACAGATTGACAGTTGATCAACTCTAAAATACACACTTAACATTTCATTTCTGCATGTCATGCTGCTAATATGCCATTAATGGGGATATGTGATCTATAGTCGTACATCTCTTTCCTCTAGCCTTCATTTCAATTTCATTAATGTGTTTGACTATGGTTAATTTTCTCATGAGTCTTGAAAGTTTAAAAAGGTGTTAGAAGTATTTTCTGTTTAAGTTACATTGCTATAGATTGTAAAACTTGAGCTCCTTGTCTCTGCACTGGTGAAACATTTTATTAGCATTTATCAACTTCAGCTCCCAGTGAAAGCTAAACTGTTTTTGGTATGCTCCACAAAATTCTTGTTTTTCTTTGGTTAAAATTACTGTTTGTACAAGTACAGTACAGTAAGGATGAGTTTGGCTTAGAGAAACCCCTGATTCAAATACCAGGAAAATACTTTTACTTACAAAAGCTAATGTAAGTTAACCAAAGCTAGCCAATAGAGGCTTAGCATTGTAGCCCTTAATATTTGTTTAAATGATAATGGTATTTGTAAGATATATAAAATAACAAGAAATTAATCAGTCAGATGAGAATTTATTTTTGTTGCTTTTTGAATAAAGCAGCTTCCTGTTACAAATACAGGTACCTTAAGCTAGTCAGCTAAACTAAGCTAAGGATATTTTTCAGAGGCATGAGTGATGAGAGCTGCTCAGTATTTCACAAAAGAAGCAAAGTGTAAGAGTCAGAATATGTTCATTATATTTCTCCTCCTGTCTCCCTCTTCTCTCTTTCTCCCTCTTAGAGAGGGACTACACCAGTCTATGTGAGAAACAGCCCATTGGTCGGCTGTTATTCCGTCAGTACTGTGACACCAGGCCAGAGCTGAAACGCTGCATCGAGTTTATGGATGCTGTGGTAAGACTATTGCTGTTATTCCCTGATTTTTAACACTCGTTCTCTCAGGATCCTCTTCTGCTTGTCTCTCCCTGTGTTTTGTCCCTTGGGACTGGCCTGATTCAACCCCTGCTAGTGCAAGGAAAAGGAGAGGAAAGTCGGGGCTTGGTCCTTTGCCTGCTCTTGGCGCTAGCACCAAGTGGTGGGTGAGTGGGTGGGGCGAGGTGGGTGTAGGGGGGTGATTAGCAACTTAGACAGGCTGTCAGAGAGCAGACCCCTCCCCTTCCTCCATGGACTCCTCCATGAGGTCAAGCCCACGTCAGAGGCAGGTCTCCTGGGTGAGCAGGCAAACACAGGCCCGAGCTTGTGTCTAGGCCTCTGGAGGTATGCGAGAAAGGAAAACAGGGGGGAATCATGCTTATTTAATAAGAACCTGCATTAGTCTTTTTCAAGGTATGCAGACAAGCACGTACATATGCACAGAGGGGGTTGCACATACTCACACTGGCTGACAAAAATGCAAGAAATGAAACATTTTAGTGCTTAACGTGCTGCTTGTCCCACTGACAACTTTATGCCTTGGATGTGATGTGTAGTAACACGGCTCGGTTCCCATTCCTCTCCACCAAGTGTGTTTTCAAACAAAACATATGGCTGGAACTCCTGACCATCTCCGTGCCTGCAGCCATATTTGACCAAAAACACAATCTGTGATGGTGCGATGGGGTGAAATTTGAGGTGTCATCCTGGTAGGTGACAGATGTAACAGGGAGAAGCGTGAAGACAAACACGGTTGCCAGTTTGCTGTTTTACCAAGATGAGATATTTTGTCATCAGAAACATTTCTCTATGTGTGAACTCTAATTTGTTTTTGTTTTTTTTCCCTGTTCTCTTCTTGCCCCACACCCTTGTCTCACCACCCTTTCTTCTTGCCTTCTGGTGTCTGTCTCTGGCCTTATTTGGAGAGATATTAAAGATGGTTGAATGAGCATGGCTTCCTGGTGTGGTTGCTCACACTTCTGTTCCTCTTTGACAGGCCATGTACCAGCTAGCTCCTGATGAGAAGAGGAGAGACTGTGGACTGAATGTTTTAGACACATACTTTAATAATGGGGTAAGACACACATACACTTATTTCATAACAGAGCAGGCCTATTAGGCAAAACTATTTTGAGATAATGTTTGCTCACATTTACAAGTACCATAAAAAGGAGGGAATAGGTTGGTTAAATTTGTTTGGTATGCCTTTTGAATGTATAATTGTGTTGCACACGTATCACAACCAAAACCACACTTTATTTTAGACCACAAAAGTTTTGACAATGTTCTCACTACCCTAAATGAACTGTACCAAACTGGCAAATGAACTACAGTTTGTTACAACCAGACCAAGACAGATCAGGTGCGACCGCAGCCTTCATTTCATGAGCTGCTTGTGAGACTGTAGCGTCACAAACAGAAAAGGAGGAGCAGGACTACAGTAAACATTACAACAGCATCTGACATTTGTGTTTCTGTTCCTCTCTGTCTGTTGCCTCACTCTCTATGTCCCTGTCTTTTTAACCCTCAAGTCTGCAGCCCATCTGCCAGACATACCCCAGGATGTAGTTGCTGGGTGCCGGGAGAGGCTGGAGCAGAGTCCGTGCAAGGAGCTCTTCAATGACTGCACCAAGTAAGACTCTATCTTCCCCGCACCTCTGGCAAGAAGCAACGTTTTTACACTCTGCTATACTATGAACTCACCTGCACTGGCTGCCCAGTTAATGAGACGCTTGTTAGTTGGAACCATATGGATGTAGTGTTTTTGTTTTTCTGTCTGATTGAGTCTGTCCATCAAAGTGCAGCGGCACCAACAGAATCTTGTTCCTTCAGAAACCATGTGTGTGTTTGTAGACTGTGTGGACGAGTGCACCCTGTCACAAGTGATGATGAGGCAGCTGGCACCTGGAGTGCAATAACACACACGCATAGACTTGCAAAAACACCCACACACACACACACACACACACACACACACACACACATACACACACAGTGGAGGTGAATGAAAAAGAGCAGTGGGCAGAGAGAGCATCCGGATGGCTGGCACGAAAACAACAGTCACCTCAGTGTTCCCCGTATACAAACACACACACACACACACACACACACAAACACAGATTTACAAACACATACACTCACACACACTCTTGCAGGTGTTTCTGCTTCCTGCTCAGGGAGAGCCAGGAGAAGCAAACAGACTGGGGATTATTACCCCCAAATGTATTTCTCATTGCACAGATATACACATATACAGACACCTCAACATATGTATTTGTATTAGCCCAATAATTTAACTCTGCCACACTTAGTTCCTGTTGCCCTGCACCTCAGCTGAATGCTATATATTGGGATATGTATGTCATGCGACCATGGTCTCCAACCTTTATTACTCTGAGAGCTGTTTAGACAAAATACAAGGGGCTGAGAGCTACTTATGTCTTGTATTGCTGGTTAGATTTTTTCAAAACACTCAAATTGATCAACAAACCAATTTATCAAGTCATCAAATAGCAAAAACCAAAGCTCCTGTTTTGTACCCAAAGCATCTGAAACGTCACACTAGTGTCAGTTTTTGCGTCAAAAAGTCTTGTTTCAGTCACACAGACATAACACCACTGCAAATAAACAAAATCTCATCAGAAATGAGTGATCCAGTGATAGCTGTCAGTCAGTACATCCAGCGATACGTGACAAACAGGAAGAAAAACTCGACTTAAATTGGAGCAAACAGGTTCACTCACTTAATCCATGGCAACACATTTCCAGTTTCTTGGAAAGGTTCAGTTTGTATCTGTTGTGTGTCCAGAAGAGTAATCGGCAAATCTGATGTAAACCAGCCTGACAGCGTAACTCATTTGACTGACAACTGATAATGATTTAGTGTTTAAGAGCGGTGGGTATATCTGTGTTTAATTTAGTTGCATGTGGAGTAGATTTACTGAACTTGTCTCGCTTAGTTTGTTCTATGCATTTATGGTTTGTACAGATATTCTAATATATTCTCAGAGCCTTGGGTTAAGCTACTGGTGGCCAGCAAGCCACGTGTTGGGGACCCGTGTGCTAAATTGTCACATTTAACTTGATAATTTAATGATTTTCAGTTTAAATATGTCACTGCATAATATTTTTTCTTCCATATTTGCTTCACTGAGATTTCTCATCTCTGATGTGCTGTTATTGATTTATTACATTAAGATTATCAGCGTCTGAACTGTGCTATGTGCTTACTGGCTGTTGGCTGAAGTTGTTGTCAGGTGTCATTGGTTGTATTTATTCACATGTTAGTTTAAGGGAGTTTAAACTGTTAATGGAGAATCATGGTGTAAGTAAAGTGACTTTTGTTTACTATCAAGCACTACCCAGAAACCACTGCAGAAAATCAGGTAAGACCAAGTCATTTTAATTGACAGGAATAAGAATAGGAAGCTTTTCTTTTCTGTATTATTACCTAACAGATACATAGACATTTATTTGTCAGGGACAGCTGAGAGGAAGTGTAAGTCACGCTGAATCTAAAAATATGTTTATCATTCAGATTGGTGGTGATGGATGATTCTGAGAAGGAGCATGAATTCTGATGCAAACTGAGCCTCACACCTCTGGTACAAACTGCCACACAACACTTTTTGCTTTATTTGATTCAGTTTATTTCAGACAGGAATGATGTACAATGATGTACCATTAGATTTGTTGTTTTAGCAATGCTATAATGACCATATAATATTATATCTCTGTTAGAAAACAACCAAAAAATACAGGAATTGTGTAGCAGTATTAAAAAAAAGAACAACAACAAAATGCCCTTTCCCACTCTCAAATTCCCTTCGACAGTGGCCTTGCTGGTGCAAAATTATGATTTCATGTCAAATTCTGTAATCTTGATGATTGAAAGTTGTCTTATACATATTAGCAGCTTCCAAGAATTCAACTCATACAACATGTGTCTGTAATGTTCAAGCATGTGAGCACATGCACAAACCTGGTGTAATGAACATTGTTCACAGCATCATTGACATGAAATAGGACAAATACAGGTGTTAGCAGTGACATTAATTATGGCTCCATTCCATTTAGGTTTCAGAGCCACGTTCCTGCCATTGCTCAAGTGTGAGGGGAGGTCACACTGAATACTCACCACTTTAGACCATAGAAGTTTTACTGATTTCCTTTTTTTTTTAATTATTATTATTATTTCTTTTATTTTCTTTTATAGCTTTGCTAAAACAACAAATCTAAGGCTGGCCTAAGACTTCTGCACAATACAATATATGACATGAATATATCACATCAGTGCATAGGCTATACATCCTATGTAGCACAATCTAGCCCTCATCAAGTCAACAGGCCCATGTTTCCTTATTCCTGCATTTCTGTGAAGCCTCAGCTTTTAGCCACACAGGCAGATGGATTTGGACTGGAAATGCTGCATCCAGCCTCTGATTCACTTGAGCTTCCCTGGGGAATCCCAGAATCTGCCAGGAGGAGCTCAGGAGAAGTGGGCATCATGGATGGGAAAACACTCAGTTATGTTCTCGGCCTGCGCTCGTGTTTTGGCAAAACACACGTGGAGAGCTGTTCCAGAGCTGTTGGATTTCTAAAATCAATAACCCATATGCTCCAGGAGACTAACTTAGCTGTTAGTGGTGGCTCTGATACAGACAGACATTTTAAAGGCTGTCATGTTCCCATGTGTGTTTTAACTGGGTGATTGTCATTGAATGTGATGTTTTGTTTAGTTTATCTGCGGTTTATTCACATATCCAGATTTTCCTGTTTGTTGGTACGATTTGCTTGAGGGTTGGGAGAGTGACAAACAGTGTTCAGCAGTGCAGAGACACAGCAAGAAGGTGTGTGTGTGTGTGTGTGTGTGTGTGTGTGTGTGTGTGTATAAAAACGACAAATGCACTGGTAGAGGGAGGTTGAAATGAGAACTGCGGCTTGTTTGACTGATGCTGGAAATGTCATTTGTTAAGGCTAAGATGAGGACAACACACACAAACAAAACATGCACACCTGTCTTCAAGGTTTGGTCATTGTCTGTTGGGACAGTTTCCTTCCTTTGTGGATGTTTCTCTATTTTAACCACTTGTGAGTGGTCATAAGAGCATAGGAGGGCAGAGAAACTGTTCAACAACTCTTCAGCTCCACACTTTGTTGATGCTACATTCAAACTTCTTGACCGGATAAAAAAAAAAAAAAAAACAAAGCGCAGCGTGAGGGGCTGACTTGGAAAACCCACATAGAGCAATGAAAAGGGAGCAAAAAAGGAGAAATTGGGAAAAGTGAGGTGAAATGGAAAGAAAGTGTTAAGGAAAGCAGGGGAAAACAGCAAGAGTGTACAAACATAGAACAACATGGGCACGTGTTTGTTGCTGAACGCCTCGCTGCACCAGCACTTCAGATGTTTTTGAATGGGATTCCTGTTCAAGTTCTGTCATCAGTCCTTCCACTATCATTATTATTTATATTCCATGGTGGAATTTAGATTTGCTTCAGTTTCTTTATTCCGATATGTCAGGGCTTACTCAGTGTTTTTTATTTTCTCAGAGAGAAAGCCTGTAGGAAAGCATGGTGCTACACGTGGAAACGTGACTTTTGGCAGAGCCACGCACCCACTAGCAGAAATGCATTAGCTCACTCATGGATTTTCTTCTGCTGCAGTGGAACATAGGGTTATGTCATACCAAGACTAGAGCGTGGCCATTCAGTACATCTGTATCCTAATGTTGTGTGTATCTTAACGAAGGTATCTCTGCTGATTGTTCTCCCTTTTTCTTGTTCTCTCCCACTCCCTTTGTGTAACAAAAGCCATATTGTGGCTTTGTTTATTTCTACTCCCAGTGGTGCCTGTCTGAGACTCGACTCCAAGCCAGGCACTGCTAGGCTCCTGCCTCTCTGGAGCCCCTTTCTTTAAGTGTCCAGGACCAGTTCTGACTGAGACCGAGGAAAGTTCAATGATCTGATAAGTGAACATGGATGAGAGTCTGAAAAAACCCTCTAATGACACATCTAAGAATATACAAGAAAAAACACATGCTGAGCTTAAGACAGTTTAATTAAAACATGTTTTTTATATTTGAAGTTCATGATTTTAGCACAGACTCCTCAGAGCTGAGGAGCACCAGAGGACAGGGTCACTTCAGACGAAGCTACCTCTGTGTTGAACTTAGGTCTTGTCAGGATAGATGATGGTGGACACTCAGCTCATGTGCCAAGCAACTGGTCCCATGATGACATAATTCAGTTTTCTTTTACTCAGTGGAGGGGGCTCCCCTTGTGGAAACTCTCAAGCCTTTGTTTGCCAAGAACAGCCACCCCAGTGCTGCTGGTAACCACAGGCAGCTTTCCTCATCCTCCTTAGTGATGAAGTCATACAGTCAAGGAAAATCTCCTCGCCAAATATGAGCATCTCTTTCAGCATTTGGGTGGCAGAGGAGGGAGCTTTTGGTTTGTAGTCATGTGTTTTATGCTGGCAGAAGAGACTGTGATCACACTGGTCAGTGGTGGAGGAAACGGCACCGGCACAATTTCTGTTTGTTTTGCAACCGCAGTGTTTTGGATGTGAACACAGTTTGCTGCCTCTTTACTAGATGCTTCTGTTAGATGTGTGATCTGTTTGGCTGAATCACTTGCTCCTATTGTAGAAATACAACTTTGTTAATTACAGAGCCTCCCCATGATTAGTATGGCCTTCATACTACAGACTTGTTGATTGGCTAATTAGTTCTACTGGTGTTGTCGATAATCGTTACAGAGCCCCAATTAGATTTTTTAAAGCCGGTAACATCATACAGACATGTCACCCACATCGACTAATACTCATATGGATGTGTTTTTCTAAAGAGGACAAATGAAGACAAACAAAACAGGTTGAGCTTTCCTGACATGTCTTAAGGTGATTAAGCGGTGCAAGTACTCGCCTCTGGCCTTTGGCTCAGGCTCTCTGCTGCTACCTAAACCAGATACATGGACTTCTCAGATGCTGCTTCCTTCAGCTTTGTGGAGTTCTCTGCAGGAGGTGGAGTCATTGTTTGCAAGTTATGATGCTACTGGAGGTGATTTCCCTACATGGCAATTATACATGAAATTCTGCACTGAGAGCTTGTATTGCTGGCCTGTTTTTCTTGTCAGCAAACATTGACAGTTTTTTCCTCAAATTATTATCTTAAATGTTTTCTATGATGATTGACCAGAGAAATGTTCAGTAACTCCAGACAAAGCTTAAAGGTGCCCTGCAGAGTTTTCTTGCATGCAAACATCAATTTCTGTTTACATTCAGTGTATCTCACCAGAACACATTGTATGTATTCTGGAGGCCTAACAAACAAGCTCAATCTATTTCATTCTCTATGAAACATTGAAAAACAGATTTAGTTAACAGATTTAGATAATTTAATACTGTAAATCCTGCATTGTTTACATCCATGTTTGCTTCTTCTTCTTTTTTGTCATTGTTTACATGCTATTACCGCCAACTGTGATGAGTGTGGAGAGCAGATACTGACAGCAGGATGTAAAATGCAAGAATGCAACACAGACAAAACTTGTTACTTTGCTTCATAGCACTACTCGTGGACAGAATCAAAGTGGCAACCCTCCGTGAAATCACCCATTGGCCTGTAAACCACCATTTTGAAGCCTCGAGTTTTTAATTTGGTCATTGCCATCTTTGTTCTTTAAAACCAGAAGAAAGCATATTTGGAGGAGAGAGGTGGAGTTAAGGAGGAGTGAGGGTTAGATCTGACCTGTTTTGTACTCTATTCTAATTGACAGGCATTTTGCCATTTGTCATATAGTCTGTCAATCACAAAGTAGCCACGCCCTAATGAATACCCTTCTTTATGGTCTATTTTCCCACTAAATGGGACCATCATTTAAAGAAATGTTTCTTTGAAGAAGACTTGAAACTAGAGACTTAGACCATAAAATCTTGAGGAAAATGTTTACTGAGCTAATAAATCAAGTGAAAAGTAGGGCCATTTTCCCATAAACTTCAATACAATCTGACTTCTTCCAGTGGAGTCGCCCCCTTAATGGTGATTAGATAGAATGCAGATTTTAGGCTCTTCAGCATTGGCTTCACTTTTCAGACCCATAGTCTATGTCCACCTTTATATATAGCCTTTGATGGAATCTGCACCTTCTCTGAATGGATTAAATCCATCCATCCATCCATCCATTATCCATACTGCTTATCCTTATTGGGTCAGGAGAAGGGACAGTAACATTGAGTGAGGGTGGGGTACACTCTGGACACCAGTCTATCATAGTGAATGGATTAAATGAGATGTTGAAACTAAAAGTAAAGGCTGGGAAAGTGGACTATCTTTTAAAAGAGGATAACTTGGAAGGACTCTTTCCACAGTGACTCATATTTATCTTCACATTTACTCACACTCTTTGTTTTATCAAATGTCTGGCTCCTCTCCTCTTGCAGCTTGAATATTTTAATCTGTCAACAACACTGACCACAAGGACAGTCAATTTTTTAGGCGCTATAGGAACCAAAACAGTTATTCTGTTTAATAATAATAATATTTATTATTATTTTATCACAATCCTTGAAGTAACCGCAGATGTGTCTTGGTACAGTTGAGCTTGTGTCTGTTTGGCACAACGATGTTAAAGAGGACATTGTGTGTAAGTCAAACAACATCTGTGGTCAAGAAGTGGTTGAGGGAAGGACAGTAATATGAGAGGCTGGCAGGGTCATGTCAAAGAGTCCTGTTCTAACAACTCTCAGTGGAGTGATGGTTGACATATGTGACCTTTCATGACCCCCAACTTAAAGACCTTTACTTTAGTGTCATCATAGGGTCTCAGGGCAGGAAGTCTATTCTGTTAAGTTTTTTGGTTGCTAACATTTGTGTATATGATGTAATTTGACAGACTCATCGCCACATTCACATGTCAGGTAAAGTGAGAATACACCTACTCAACCTAAAAACCTGGTTTCCCAGGTGCATCGACCCCTGAATTCTCTTCCCGTCATATCACAGAAAGCTGCTCTGAACCTTAACACAGTTAGCAATGCCTGAACACACACTCTCACACAAATATGCAGATGTATACAAATATGCATACACATGTGTTTCAGGGAGTAGTTAGATAAAAAGGATGCATCTGTAAGTGGTTGCAAAGGTTATAAGGCGTTCTCTGGGGGATGGCGGCCAGCTGTCTGTCTGGAAGATACCTAACATGAGCTTTTTTTTTTTTTTTTTTCCTGGTGACTTGTACATTGCAATGTCCTTATTAACTTTAAATGTTCACCTCTCCTTCTCTTTCTCCCTCCCTTCCTGCAGAATAGTTCGTGATTATTTGAGTGGAGCTCCATTTTCCTTCTACCAGGAGTCCATGTACTTCTCTCGCTTCCTGCAGTGGAAATGGTTGGAGAGGTGGGTAGTCAGTGCAGATTATACCCATGCCAAAGCAAACAGTTCCTCTTTTATAACAATGACACCTGTGATCTGACACACATCAAATATTGACTGGTCAGGTTATTATCCTTTCATTACACTTGTTTGTTTGTCTCCTTTAAGCCTGCAGCACTCGTCCAAACAGATAATCAGTCAATTAATAGTAAATATATTTCAACTATTTATTAATAAAATGATGGAGAGAAGGGCTTACAACATAGGCATCCCATATTAACTAGAGACTCTGTACACTGGCGCACTGCCTCTAGAAAATGTCACTTCTCTGGATGGATATTTATTTTGCATTCTAGAAAGTGGTCAAAACCAGACACACAATGTTTTACTCTTTACATTATGTTGCAACAGGACAACTGTCCTAAATGTCTTTTTCTTGTACAGTCAGGGTTCTGAGTATCAATTAGGTGAACACCAACATTTCTTTTGCTATTCAAATTGGTTTGGTTTCAATGCTTTGTGTAACTATATAGTTACATATTTTTTGTATTTAATTTTCTTCATCTTGTTGGACACTTATAACTTCATGTACTTATTGGTCCTGAATGGTTTCTGTATTTTCTCTTTGGATGTATCTTAGTAAAAGGCTTTAAACTGATCATATACTTCTATAATAAAATGAAATGATCTAAAAACACTCACATACACAAACAAGACATTAGTGTAGTATACAGTTCATACCGACCAGTAGTGTGTGAAGTGTTTGCACCAAAACACAAAGGTGGTGCAGCCAATCAATCCTGTTTGACTGGTAAATAATTGATGGTGCTTTGCATAATGGCTGAGTGGAAACAGCAGCCATCAGGGTGAATTAATAATATATTAGAGCATTAGTCTGTCTGCAGTATCACATGGTCTGCGAGTTATCACTTATTTTATGTCTCTCTCTCTGTCTCTATCTGTCTTTCTCATATCCCTTTATCCATCGCTGCAGGCAACCAGTAACCAAAAATACCTTCAGACATTATAGAGTACTAGGAAAAGGTGGATTTGGCGAGGTAAGTGTTACAGCAATCCAGACATAAAGTTGGTGTAACTGTGACAGTTCACCCTGGTGTTGAGGCTGTTTAAGTTTTTATGACGGAGGCTGAACCAACGTTATGTTCCTTCACACATTAAGTCTGGAAATGAGATGTTAATGTTAATGACTTAAGTTGCTACGAGTCACCTTAAACACTTGGTTAATGCAGTGCTGTTTATGTCTCCGCTCCAGTGATGTTGGGTGGAGTGATCTGTGGTGTGACATATTAACTTCCATTAGTTAACAGTTTTAGAGGGTGTTTTCATGAAAGTGTGTGTGCGATAATGTTTCCTCATTGCTTGTTTTCCAGGTTTGTGCCTGCCAAGTACGTGCCACCGGTAAGATGTACGCCTGTAAAAAGCTGGAAAAGAAACGAGTGAAGAAAAGAAAAGGTGAAGCAATGGCACTAAACGAAAAACGCATTTTAGAAAAAGTTAACAGTAGTTTTGTAGTAAGTACTACTTTTTTCTTATTCAACATTTCATCAGAATTGTACTTGTTTTCTGTGTGTGAGTGTTTGTGCGTCTTTGAGAGCATTGTTTGTTGTGGCTCCAGGATCCTGCAAATGAAACTGAATGGTGTGTTTGCAAAGGCTGTCAATCTGTTGTTAAAGACAGTGGCTGCGACTTGAGTTGTGTTTGTTTAATGACGTCTGGGCCAGGTGGAGCAGCCTGCAAGCTGCAGTGGAAAGAGACACAATGGGATAAATTATAAAGGGGGGAGTCAGTGGCAGGTGCACTGCAGGACGGTCAGCGACAAGTTCACCTGACCATCGTGCGTTCACTGCAACGAGACAAATCATCTGTTTTATCTTCGGAAAAAATTAGCTGCTTTGCAAACGTGCCAGATGAGGTTTTATTTGAAGCTTACTGTCAGCCTTGAACTGTCTGTGAATGCGTCCCGATATTTGTTTTGCTACCATACCATTTTATTAATGGATGGATAATTGGATACATTTTTAATTGTCATAGAAAACCAACAAATTATATTAATCATATATGTGGTAGCCTTCCTCCTTACTTCCCCATACACAAATGTAATGTGCATATATTCATTTCATATATGATATATATATATATCTCAAAATCTGAATTTCACACATTAACATATATCTCTGGCCCATACAAATATGTATGGCTATGTATGCTGATATTGTAGACATATGTTGTAGAACCATCCCAAGGCCGACCACTATATGTTATTAACAACACATATCGTTGTAATTGTTTATATTGTTCAAAATTCATATAAATATATGAATAGACATAGATATTTTCAATATGTATACACATTAAAAATTACCATGAGTATTCATATATACAGAGGATGTGTGTGTGTGTGTGTGTGTGTGTGTGTGTGTGTGTGTGTGTGTGTGTGTGTGTGTATAAAAACGACAAATGCACTGGTAGAGGGAGGTTGAAATGAGAACTGCGGCTTGTTTGACTGATGCTGGATATATATATATATATATAATCAAACCTTATAGGTGACATATGACAGCATTACTCTTGATATAGGCACATTTGTATAATATATATATTACATTTCTGTATGGGTCAAAACTGATTCACAGTTAATCCAGATTCAGTATCTGAGAGGAATACATCGAAACTAAAACATCACAGCTGTAACCTCAGCATGAAATTAATTCTGTTGAAGTGCTAATCTGGGGAATTTCACAACAGCATAGCAAACTAAATAACTGGTACAAGGTTCATTAGCATTGTTGAAGTCTATGGAGTTTGGGTTGCAGGTAGAGGTCCGTGTGCTCGAGTGCGTATCTTGCCTTATGCATGACACAAATAATATCTCTCAGTGGAGCAGCTAAATGTAGAAGAAGGTAGTCCAGTGTCCTGCTCTGAGCATGTGTGCCAGCCAAAAAAAAATTATTACCCTGCCACTGTAGCACCGTGCCTCAAACTCTTAATGGTGGCGTTGCTCTTGGCTGATTTTCCTTTGGAGGATTTCTATAAATTGAGCCATAGTCTTAAGTAAGCGGCGGTTTTTGGCCGGCCAAGCTTGAATGCTTTTTAGGGAGTCACCAAGCTTTTCATTTCTTCAATGCTGCACCAAATCACTGAAAGGCTAGAATTTACAGCTGACAGTCCATTAACATGTAAGATGATACATTATAGAAACAGTTCATGACCGTAAGGGAGATATCAATAATGTTTATGGGTCATTTATTAAAGATAAAACCTTAACTGGTGTTCTGTCTAAAAAAAATAGTTGCTTTTTGTGTCACACATTTTACAAGCTTCATTCTTTTGACTTCTCACTGTGTACAGCATTTCTAACTTGCGATGATGCATCTCTATTTTTCTTTATTCTCCTCTCATCACTTCTTGTTTGTTTAAAATGAAAATGACTTTTTATCCTCCTTTGCTGCACATGTGAACATCAGGATTCAAGACGCAATAGGAAAACTAGTGATGTGAGCTTCTCTTTCCATTTCGTCCAACTGTACGCACAAAAACATCTCAGGTGCTCAGGCAGGAAAAGAAAACTTTGCATTGGCTCAGTGTTGTAGTTCTCTTTAAAAAAAAAAAAAAAAAAAAAAAAAAAAAAGATTGTTCCAAAGACAAGAAAATTACAGCAAGTCCTGGTTTTAACGTTCTTGGAACATGTTGAGGAGCAACTGGTGGGATGGTTTCTGCTCTGTGTGCAGTGTGACTGTTTCTACACACTGTAGAACACAGTGTGACTATTTCACTGGGCAGACCTGTGATACCTGTGTATGGTACAGTAACCTGGATGGTAACGGAGCAAAGAGGAGCCACGGAGCCGCTCTGTGTGTTTGACTTGTACATTGTGTTGAATTAGTCAGTTTCTGATGCAGAGTGAGCTATGCCGCGCGTCCTTGTTATGAGTGAGTCATGGAGGAAACATGTGTATGGGCATGTAACACACACACAGGCAAACACACGCACACACACACACACACACACACACACACATCTACACACAAGCTTATAGTGGGCTTGTTGCAGAACCTTAGACTTGCAGCTCTTGTCACCTGGGATTGGCACACGATTGTGTGTGTGTGTGTGTTCGCTCTCTGTGCTGCAGGCAGAACTGATGACTCTTCATGTGCCTCTCTACCTACGAGAGCAGTTCTGTTGCCTAGCAACACTGACCAAACAGCAGTAGCAAGGAGAAGAGTCAAGTGCTCTCTCAAACCCCTCATTTCTCTCTCTCTGTCTCTCTCTCTGTGTCTGTCTCTCTCTCTCTCTCTCTCTCTCTCTCTGTCTCCGTCTCTCCGTCTCTCTCTCTCTCTGTCTCTCTGTCTCTCTCTCTGTGTCTGTTTCTCTCTCTCTGTCTCTCTGTCTCCGTCTCTCTCTCTCTCTCTCTCTGTCCCTCTGTCTCTCTCTCTCCCTCTCCCTCTGTCTCTCTCCCTCTGTTTCTCTATCTCTCTCTCTCTCTGTCTGTCTGTCTCTCTCTCTCCCCTGTGTCACTGTCTCTCTCTCTCTCCCTCTCCCTCTCTGTCTCTCTCTCTGTCTGTCTCTCTGTCTGTCTGTCTGTCTGTCTGTCTGTCTCTATCTATATCCCTCTCCCTCTGTCTCTCTCCCTCTGTTTCTCTATCTCTCTCTCTCTCTGTCTGTCTGTCTCTCTCCCCTGTGTCACTGTCTCTCTCTCTCTCTCCCTCTCCCTCTCTGTCTCTCTCTCTCTGTTCTTCTTATCTGTTAGCCTACTGTTTGGTTTGAACCAATAACATGTGGGGTGCGTGGGTGTGTATGTGTGTTTGTGAGACTCGGAGCAGGGTCATCCTGCTCTGAAGTCTCCAGCAGGTGAGGCAGAGCTACCTCTGATGCAGAACTGGCTGCTTATCACGACCTGGTGCCAGTTTGATACAATTATTAAAGACTGGAAAGAGTATATATTATTATATGTTGTTTCCATATATGTTGTTGTTTTAAATCTGATTGGGACATTTATCATAAATGAAGTGGACAGGACTGATGCTCATAACTGTCCTGTCCATAACCTGAGAAGATGAAACTGAGGCTGAAATGTGATTCATCTCCTGTGAGACTAATGTCATTTCCACCAAGCTGATTGCCTTGATTTCTGTTTACTATGATTTTGTTGCATTAGGACACATCATACATTAGTGGAAATTTAGATTGTATGATTAATAAAACACTTTTTGCTTGTGTTTGAAAGAAAATATTCAATCAATTCCCAGTTGTCACAACTACAAAGGGCTGTATCATGGTTCAGACAAAGTTTGGTTATGGTTTGAGAAACAGCTAACATAAGATGTGTGTGTGTTGGTACATGTGTGTAGGTGTTATTGACTTGGCCATAAGAATTTTCCCATCTCCCCTTGTGATCTGTCTCTGACTGCACACTCTATAGCAGATGGCATTGCTCCTGATGGCAGCAACATCCTGCTTACACACAAGAGCACATGGACATACTCTATATACCCTGCATGTCACTGACCCATGGGAAGGAGGCGGGTGAGGAAGGAGGAGGGGAGGCAGCAAGGAGGAAACTGGTGGGAATAAATGGAGAGAAGAGAGCTAGATGGTGGGATTAGAGGGCAAAGACATGAGGCAATAGAGTGAGAAGTGGAGAGGAACCTTCTGGTTTTCCATATCTGATGTATCTCTGTGTGTTCTTAGAATGATGATGTGGGATAATGGATGATTTATTTGGGGCATTAAACAAACCAAATGAAACAATTATGCTTCTCTAGCCACCCTCTCTCTTACTACTTCTCTTCCTTCTTCCTCCACCTCCCCGCTTTCTTCTCTTCTTGTCCTCCTCCACACCGACTTCTTTCTTCTCGACCGGTCCCTCACCTCCCTTGTTACCGCTTCCACCAACCCCCCCCCCCCCCCCCAATCTCTCTAGGTTAGTCTAGCATATGCCTATGAGACCAAGGATGCGCTGTGCCTGGTGTTGACCATAATGAACGGTGGCGACTTAAAGTTTCACATCTACAACATGGGCAACTCGGGCTTCGACGAGCAAAGGGCCATCTTCTACGCTGCCGAGATCTGCTGTGGCCTTGAGGACCTGCACCGTGAGAGGATAGTCTACAGGTTAGGTCACACAGGGGTCAGGTGAAGCTGGGAAACCAAATAAGATCATTTAAAAATAACCTGATAGTATTTCTGTTTAGATGTTGTCGGGGGTCATGTTTGCTGTCTCAAAACAGCATTAAGCGTGGAGGCTTCAGGGATATTTTGAGGATCTTTGTCCCTGAGGACTAATGTGGTGGGCTTTACAGTCCCAGACCCACATTATGTGAGCTTGTTTTGTACAAGAGAACTTGCTTAATGTCCTGGTATTTAAAGAGACAGCCCACCAATTTTATATACTTATAGTTCAGTTCCCTTTCCTTGTCCTGAAGAGTAGTGCTCACCCTGGGAAAACACTAGTATGAATTATTTTGTGGCTCTAAGTCTGAGAAAATGATGACACTGTGGTGTGGTCTGGATCATCTCAGATAAGGCTTGAGAAACAACTTTTTTGACTTTGCATTACAGAAAGGGGGTGCACAAGTTTTTACCAGGCAGTGACAGTCACATAAAAAGATGTTAGTTAGTTGCATGTTGGGAAATGTAGGATCTACAGTTGCACAGTCAAGCAAAATATAATTGAAATTTCAATATGCCCAAGCGCAATATCCAAATTTTTTAGGTAAAGGTAAAATATGTCAAAATATTGTTAGGCATCGTGAGACACCCCAACCTACAAATGATTTCCAGATTTTCCAGATGTAAGGGAAATGTTTGTTTGAAACAATTCCCAAGAAAAATTTGCTCTATATACATCTGTGCAAAAGTCTTTGGCCACCATTAGATTTGTTGTTTTAGCAACGCTATAATGACCATATATCATTATTTCTCAGTCTTTTTATAAGAATACAACCAGAAAATACAGGAATTTTGTAGCTGTATTAAAAAAAAATCAGAATCTGAAGTGTCAAGTATTTAGTGTGACCTCACCTCACACTTGAGCAATAGCAGGAACCTGGCTCTGAAACCTAAATAGAATGGAACCATAATTAATGTCATTGCTAACGCATGCATTTATCAACTATTTCATTTGAAAATGATGCTGTGAAAAAGGTCCATTACACCAGGTTTGTACAAGACATGCTTGAGCATTACAGACACGTTATATGAGTTGAACTCTTGGAAGCTGCTAATACTTTGCATACTGTCCAGCTCTTTGTCCAGCTCTGGTGTTGATCACAGATATGTTCAGGGAGAGAGTGTTTGCAGTCATGCAAATACATGTCCTGGATGATGGAGTGTGAATGGATTAATGGTGTACCAGTTTCACTGAGGTGTAATGCACCTGTCACACTCAATGGAGCCTCAAAGTAATGCCAACATAAACACTAATGTTCTCAGAAGACACATACGCCCACATACACATGGCCCACATCGTCATATAAACACGCTGGTCCTTGATATTTGCATGTGCTACAGTAAATTTCACAGTTGGCATTGTGGTTGAGGTTGGCATTAGTGCCTCAGCTTTTATAATAGAATAAATAACAAACACTTGGTAATGTGCACTTTTCAGAAAGTTAGATAAAACATTTCAAAGAGGATTCAGAGACGGCATAAATGACAACATGGTATGTTAATTTCAAACAGAAAGAAAAAAAGCTTGAATACATGCATGAGTTTGGAGAAGGGCTGAATAGAAAGACAATGACTTAACAAGCCTAAAAACACAATTGAAAGCAGAAATACAGGCCAGTACAACACAACACATGATAACAAATAAAGCAAATAAATATATATATGTGTGCAGATAAATCATCTATTAATCCACATGGACGACTGTAGAAGCTCAAGAACAGAAAGCACACAAGCAATAAAAGACAAAGAAATGTCCGACAAAATGACAAGTTCATAAAGAATACAAATATTTATCCAGTATTTTATTGCTATACCCTTGTTCTCAAATGTAAGTTCTATTTTTAACCAAGCACAATATCAGAGGTATGACTCCCTAATGTCTTCCCTTTCTTTTCTTTGGCAGGGATTTGAAACCTGAAAACATCCTTCTGGATGATCGTGGTATGTCCCTGTTTCATTTTTCTTATTGCTCAGTACAGACCAGAGTGGGCTTACACTTGTGGGCACACAAATGTGGTTAGAAAGATTATTATTTGTTCTCCACTGTTTATTTGATGTAGCTCATAGCTCACAATGTCCAAAACAAAAGGAACAGTTTGTAAGCTTCATAATGTGGGAGCACAGCAGCAGAGTGTCTCCCCAACTTTTAAACACTGAAAAGTCATCTCTACGTGGTCTCCACCTCACGTTTTCTCCTGTGAGTCATACTCCTGTGTCTGTTCTCTGTAACATAGACTCATCTTGAAACAGAGGAATCTCCTCCACTTTTATCATAGAAAAAAAGTGCCAGGGCCCTGTTTGCTTTGACCTTTACTTATTGTTTTCTTGTAGGTCTGGATGTCTAGGAAATGAAATGTCACTAAAATACAGTGTAAATTGTGAAAGTTTATATTCAACACCATCTCAGTTGGAAAATTAATTGTGGTTCTTGTTTAGGACACATCCGAATTTCAGACCTGGGCCTTGCTGTTCAAATCCCTGAAGGAGAGACGATACGAGGGAGAGTGGGCACTGTTGGGTACATGGGTAAGTAAAAAAAGCCCTAGCTTTTTTGGCCACTTCACGATAAGTTCAATATATTACAAATGTTTCTATGCTCCATCTTTAATTTTCTACCTGACATTTCATAACTCTGTCCCAGTTTAAAATTTGCCAATGGGCCCAATTTTCTTACTCCTCAGCTCCCGAGGTGATTCAGAACGAGAGCTACACCTTCAGCCCAGATTGGTGGGGGCTGGGCTGCCTGATCTTTGAGATGATCCAGGGCCAGTCGCCCTTTCGCAAGCGCAAGGAGCGCGTCAAGCGAGAGGAGGTGGACAGACGAGTACGTGAGGACCAGGAGGAGTACTCTGATAAGTTCTCAGAGGAGGCGAAGGACATCTGCAGACAGGTGAGAGTGAAGAGATGAGGAGAGGGATGATTGTATGGTTAGGTGGGAAAAGGGCAAAGGGAGGAGAGCATGTAAAAACTTTCTCTGAGACAAATTGTAAATGAGGACAGGCAGGGATTTGGCTGGATGAGTTTTCTGTCCATGAAACTCTGAAGTTCATGTCCTCAGGCAGAGAGCAATATTAGAAACAGTCCCATCTGACTGAATGTATTTCATTGTAATGAATGCTGTCTTTTCCGGTCTCAGTATTCTGAAAAGTTGGCAATTAGTTATGTTATATTATTTTGTACAAGAGCTGTTTTCAAGTCTGTGGTTGTTATGAGGCCAATGGAGACCTCATGATGCTTTTAGTCTTTTTTTTACACCCACTAAATCCTGTTCAGGGTTGTGAGGAGTGCATGCACAGGGTGAGGCAGGCAAAGACAGTCATACTGTACATTTTTTGTATCAGCACATGCCAAGTTCTCTCTTTGGCTCAGCAGTGTTTCTAGACAAGGAGGAAACTATCTACTAAGAGCAGTATTTTTTGACCTAAACAAATTTAGTTTAAAACCTTAAAACCTTTTTTTTTTTTTTTTTTTTTTTTTTAAGGTGAAAGGTGAACAGTTACATGTGTATTTGCACACCCAGCAGACAAAGCAACATCACATGGCAAAACCAAGTCCACCATTCACTGCCCTTTTGTTCCTCTTGGATCACTGGTTGCTAACTTTGTCTGTTTTTTTTATGCTAAATTGTTAATGTTTGATGAAAGCGCTGGCCATCTCTTGTTGTAAAACCAAAACAGTTAGCTAAAAGAAGCTAAAATTATCCATAGAACTGATGGGCACTACAAGGTTGGGTGATTATATGTAGTCATTTGAAATCAGTAATTTCAAGTTTATGACAGCTCACCTCACTGCTCTGTGCTCCAAGAGGGAGCCACTGAGCTGCTCTGCCTCTGAGCAGGGGAGGGGACAGGACGTTTATTTGTGTGACGTGGTGGAACATTCTGACCCGAGGTTCTGCTGATTCAAAGGCTCCCCAGGGAGAGGAGGAGTTGGGCGGGGGGCTCAGGGAGAAGAAAGGTTTCTGCAAGAAATAGGAGAAAGATAATAAGGAAGGGGAGAGAAAGTCGGGGGGAGAAGGGGCCTCTGCCATGCTACCGGGGTGGCTATTACTGCAGCCCAAAATAGACAAGTGATTTGAGGCGCAGAAAGTGATAGTGAGAGTCTGCTTTGAACTGTGGTGTGAATTTGGGGCAAGGGTTGCGCAAGGACAAGAGTAGCAACGGGGAAGATGAGAAAGGTGGTGAAAAAGTGAGAAGCTGTCTGTGTGTTGATTGTGAAAAGCATCTGCATTTGGGTGACACAAGGGCCAGTGAGGTGTCCGCTAGTGGCCAAACCACTGAACAACACTCATCCACTCCATACGCCTGCTGTGCTGTAGGTGGTGTTGTGATAATGTTATACAGAAGCTCTTACAGAGACACTCTCTAATTCTATCCATGGTGGTATTGCATTAACCCCCAAGTGTATGGATTTGTATTGGTCCTTTTTAGATCATAACATAAAGCCAAGAGGGTTATATGCAAACTATGTATAGTGCTGCTTGAAAGTATGTGAACCCCTTGAGCGACAACGTTTCTGTTGTTTTACCATGATTTTCTTATTTTATCATCACCAGTTTTTATGTATGAAATGTCAGATATATGTTTATCAATTGCATGTACTTGTTTAGTGGGACTTGTTGAAGTAGCCCAAAAAACTACATGAAACGTGTATGTGAAAAAGTAAGTGAACCCCCAGCTGCATTGGTTAAGTCAAGCAGGTAACAGACTCGGGCGAAACACATTTGGGTGCTTAATGAATCATTTAAGCAGACCAATGAAATGAGACATCCTTGGGAAAGGGTTTGGCTTGAACTAATTAAAAGAAAGAGGAAACCAACCAAACCACTGTGGCCCCACACAAATCAACAATGCCAAGGGCAAAGGAGATATCTGAGGACATCAAGAAAAGGGTAGTGACAGCCCATCAGTCTGGGGAGGGCTGTAAGACCATCCCCAAAAGATTCCAGCTCCATCCATCCACTGTAAGACAAATCATTTACAAGTGGGGGTCCTTCAACATGACAGCAACTCTGCCTAGAAGTGGACGGCCATCAAAACTATCGCCCAGAAGCACCAGAAAAATAATAAATCAGGTAAAGGCCAACCCACACATCACCTCTAGAGAGCTGCAGACCTCTCTGGTAGCATCTGGGACAAATATGCATGCGTCTACAATCAGACGAAAATTGAATAGCCATGACATTCATGGGAGGGTTGATAGAAGGAAGCCTCTGCTCACAAGAAAGAACAAAGCTGCCCGTTTCAACTTTGCCAGAGAGCACTTGGACAAACCAGAGGCCTTCTGGACGTCCATTCTCTGGAGAGACGAGTCCAAAATAGAATTATTTGGTCATAATCAAAACCAACATGTTTGGAGAAAAGCCAACACTGCATATGGAGAAAAGAAGCTCCTCCAACACTGAAGCATGGTGGTGGAAATGTGGAGGTCTGGGGCTGCTTTTCTGCTTCTGGACCTGCAAGACTCCATATTATCCAAGGAACCATGAATTATCCAGCCTATCAACAAAGTCTTGACCAGAATCTCCTGCCATCAGTCAGGGAGTTGAAGCGAAAATGGATTATGCAACAAGACAATGACCCAAAGCATTCCAGCAAAACTACAAAGGAATGGCTTCAGAGAAAGAGGATTCATACTCTGGATTGGCCCAGTCAAAATCTGGACCTTAATCCAATTGAAATGTTGTGGTGAGACCTGAAGAAGTTGGTACATACCAGATGTCCCTCCAACCTCTCAACTGGCTGAGTTCTGCAAGGAGGAGTGGGGTTCACATACTTTTGCACATAAAATTTTCAGTTTTTGTGAAATAAACCCCCTTTGTTGAATTAAATAATGAAAATATCTCTTTGTGTGTGTGTCCTTTATTTGGAAGTTGTGCTTTACAAATTTGGATTTGGATGTATGTGTAATAAAGTTATTCTAATGTTTTTTTACAAAAACAGTGACCATGTCTGGAGGGTTCACAAACTTTCAAGCAGCACTGTAGCACTGTTTTGTTTAGTTATAAAACTGGGAGAGGAACCCCCTCCCCTGCTTTGTGTGTGTGAGTTACTCTTGGGGAAAAAGGCTTAAACAAAGGTTTGTTCTATGTTCTTTTTCGTGAGATTTTTTTGACGATACACGTTAAGCTAGAATTTATCTGCTAGAGCCATTTGAGCTCACAAACTCATCTTTAGAGAAATACAATGTTTCATACACTTTTCCCTCTCTCTCCTGTTGTGTGTTCAGCTCCTGGCCAAGGACCCCAAGGAGCGCCTTGGTTGTCAGGGACGTGGGGCCATAGAGGTCAAGCAGCACCCCATTTTCAGAAACATCAATTTCAAGCGACTGGAGGCCAATATGCTGGACCCTCCCTTCAGCCCTGATGTAAGAGCAACACACGTAAACTCACGGAGCACGCACTTATATACGGGCTTGATTCACAGCTTTTAGCCTGAAACCTTGGCGAGCTGCAAATAAGCATACAGGAAATACCATTGTTACAAGTAAACAAACACTTCCAGTATAAGCCTAGCCTAGTGATCATGGAAGCCAAAGTGGGGTGGGGGGTGAGAAGCAGTCATATTATTTCAGTGTTGTTTTATCAATTCCTGATAAAATGGAAAACGGAAAACATCCTCCTTACAGTAATTAAAGTTTCCCATGACAAATACGAGGAGAATGAACTGCATGTCTGTGGTCAGAGAAGAAAACTCATGTGTATATTCGTGTTTCATTAAGTTAAATAAATGAGTAGCACCTCACCTGGATAAATATAGTTCAGCCAAAATCAGTGCAAGCTTTTATTTTGAGCTGCACTCACAAACTTTTGCTTTTGATGACAAAGGTGGTCATAGAGAGAATCATTACATTTGATTTCAGTGTCATAAATAGACCAAGTGAGAGAGAGTGAATGACCTGAGAGGTTAAGTCAATAGTTGAAAGCAGATAGCGTTATCTTCCTTTCTATTTTGGATTATTTGGGTCAGTACTGTACAGTACAGTACACAGAACTACAGAGAGGCCTGAGATGTTTGAAGATTTACATGTTCATCATATACCTATATAATTTTTAAGTGTTTCAGGTTCAGTATTTCCTCCTTAAATCTAAAAATATTTACAGTTTTAATAATTACACTTTTAACAGTTGTTCTGACTCCTGTTGTCACTTCTCTCCCTCTGTTCCATCCTCTCTGATCTCTTTCAGCCTCGGGCTGTGTACTGTAAAGACGTCCTGGACATCGAGCAATTCTCCACTGTCAAAGGTGTGAACCTTGACCCCACAGACGATGACTTCTACCATAAGTTTGTCACAGGCAGTGTCTCCATCCCGTGGCAGAATGAGGTACTGCGCTCCCAGGCCGCTGAGATGATGTCATTGTTCAGTCCCACAGCAGACAGATCTAATGCAGTGACACAGGAATCCCTGCATCAATGTACTCCTAACAGTAATGTAGAAGGATACATTGATGTTAATGGGGCAGTTGCCTCTGAATGAGTCAAGTTGGTGAATATAAATTCGACAGGGTTTGGAGGTGTATATTTACATCCTACATGTGTAGATGAGATGGATGTTGTTGAGAGGACTGAACAGTGAAACGTGCCAGTTGGATAACGTCACCTCTCCTGCTTTTGTAGATGATTGAGATGGAGTGCTTCAAAGAAATCAATGTCTACGAGACAGATGGGACGCTGTGCCCGGACTTGGACATGAACCGGCCTAACCCTCCACCAAAGAGAGGCTTCTTCTACCGCCTGTTCAGAAGAGAGGCAAGTGCTAGTGCGCCGGCAACTGTTCGAGGGGGTGGGGGCTAAGGTACTTCCTCTCTTCCTACTTTCCACTCTTTTTTCTCCCCTCCTAGGCCTTGTCCAAACTCAACATTTGAAAACATTACTCCTGTGAAATTTGAATGTTAAATATTTGTTTCCAGTTAATTTGTGTTGGTTAGAATAAGGCCTCCCTCACTTTCTTCTCTGAAAGAGAAGTTTTCTGTCCCTTGCATATTCTCTCCTGTATTTGTTGCTATGCCTTTTTGCTTCTGGGCATCAATATTTTCTTGAGAGAACTGGTTTGTGGTTGTGAGAAGACTTGACATAAAGCTTTGCCATCAGCATTTTAATGCGGTAACACAAAATGTGTTCATAAATTGGTTGTAAGTGCTTTGCAGCTAACCGGTTCTTTATCGCCGAGGTCCTTCATGACACTCTGTACTTTCCTTGAAATGAAGGGTGTCATTTACACTGGGGAGAGGGGGGAAACAAGCCCCCATCACTTTTCAAAATCCCCTTTTTTTTCCTACACATTTCTACAGTGTCATTTTGAATAGTTCAGTCTCTTCCTGAAGCTGACAAAATCTAGATGAGCTGATAAAATGTCAATATGCTCATCCGAGTCACCTTCAGTCATTGTGTGCACACAGCAATAAGCTTCACCAAAAGCACTAAGTGCTTTGCAGGTGTTTTTGGCCCTGGGTTTTGCCTCGCAGGTGAAGCAGAGTCCACCCTCCCTTATTGGTGGAGGTGTAGTAGGCATACACTATAAAAGGAAGACCTGCAGGCACAAGCCATCAAAAATATGGCAGGTTTTCAAAGCAAAGACACAAATTCATTATACTATCAGGTCTTTTAAAATGGATCGTATATTAACAGATAGTTTTGTTTTAATTTAATATTGCAGTTATTAGAAAGGGTTATTTCTTCCACTGCTGTTATCTTCTGACTAATTCCCACTGGTGTGTTTTGAGTGCTGGACATCAGCTTTGGTTGCAACAGAAAAACCTTGCGTCATCCTGCACATGTGAGAGGGTGGAAGCGGTAGAAGTTGCTAATCATATTGATTATATCCTCACTCTTGGTTCTTCCCAGGTCTGTTTTAAGAGTGGCTACAGTGACGACGAGACTGAAGAGCCCTCGCGACTTTAAACCACTCCCTCCACCATGCCCCCTCCCACCCCAACCCCCACCCCACCCTTCGCCGCTGAACTTCACCACAAACTCCAACCGAGCGCAAATCTTAGGAACTCAGTGAATGTTGACCTGTATTTATGAGCTGTATTAAAAGTGTATTATAATTAAAGAAAAAAGTATGAGTTTAAAGATTTTGTACATTTGTACTTGAATTTATGTCTAGATGTATATTTTCACTAAAGGTTGTATTGTACAAAAAGCCATAAAAGTACCACTTGAATGCATACATTACATTTTTATTTCCTTTTTACCTTTTGGAATGAGTATGGATAATGTGTATAGGGGAATTTTTTTTTTTTTTTTTTTAAAAGAAGCACAGTACTAGTAGTCTTTTTATTTTTCTCAATGTAGCATAAGGCCTTTTTGTTTTATATGTGCTGTATGTTTGTCATTGATTTGGCCAACATGTTGTTAGCACATCAGATCCACCCCGTCCAAAACTAACCTTTGGCCTTTGTACCCCTCAAGGCTCAGGTAGATCTGAATGACGGGCTTAGATCCAAATGAATCCAGTCTGACATTACTGTGTTGACGCCATGCTGCTTAAACCTTCCCATGTTTCCCAGCTCTCCACCTGCCCCTGTCCAAGATCTTGATAATCCATGTCCTTCCCTCAGTCCAGTCAGGCAGGTTGCGGTGGAATGGATGGCTTGTGTTGTGTTGTAAACCATCTTCTTGGTGCCTGTACTGGCTCGATTCTAGCAGAGATGGCGTGGATTTATTTCTGAGGACCTTTTAGTCAGCATGTGCAGCATTACCTATTCATAAAATACAAAGGAAATATTATGGAGGCCATTTTTAGGGACTCAAAGCCTGATAAATATCATTCCTGGACCTCTCAAAATACCTTTCAATAGCTTCAAAAGCCTCAGAACATTAAGATGCCAGATATGTGTTCCCTTTGGGAGCACAGCTGTCTGTTACATTATTCACTCAGGCAGAAGATTTTTTTGTGATTTATATTTGCTCCTCATTCACCTTTTCTGCTTTTGTCGTACTACCTGGCTTTTCCCTGTTATTGACCCTGTTTTATGTGCAGAGAAGAAATGTCTAAGTAATTTGCTACTCATATTTTTAGCACAGCAGAAAGCCTGTGACTGGTTGACTGGAGACTAACTTGGAACATATAGACAGATGATGATCATGATGATGAGGATGAGAATGACACTGTATCAGATCTGACCTGCGGCTCACAATGGCTTCATCCAGATAACAAATTGCTGTTGCATCAAACTAACTTCTATTGATTCAGCCATCAGCAGCTATTAGCCTCTGCACTGAGTCAAGACACGGCCTGCTTTGGCCTCTGTGCCTGTTGATCATAGATAGCATGATGCCTGTCGGCCACTTCTCCTGCTAGTAGACCTCCAGTTAGATCAGGCTTCAGCTGTGCTTGTGATGAAGACAATGTGTTCAGTGTAATAGCATCCACCTTTAACTATCCCATTGAAAATCCTGTATGTTGTTCTCTCACAGGAATGACAGACAGTTGCTTGTATGTGTATGGACTGGGAAGAATTTGGGGGGTGGGGGGTGTAATGTTGAAACTCCTGCCTGCAGAGGCTCCATCGTCTGTGTACAGGAACACTCGACCACTTGCAGAGCCACAATTCAAGTTAACCAATCATGAACAAATACATTGTCTGTACATGTTTTAATCAGGATTTGTTATGTTCACTCTCTGTTCTCACTGGCATTTCAGGGGCATTTGAAGACATTTTGCTTTTGAGGCAGTTGCTGTTTACTCTCCACCACCTTCTTTCTTAATGCTGTGAAAATCCAATCTGGACGTGTTAGCTTTGTGCGTGTATATTACACTGCTTCTGTTCAGTCTAATGCATTGAAGTGAATTAGCTCTTACTCTTGTGCAGTAAGAATTGACTTAGTTAACAGATTGATTCATTATGATTCTACCCCCCCCCCCACCACCACACACACAACCACAAATAACGATGTCTGCATTTTAACAATACTTCAAATTTGTGTTAATGAATTTTTAATATTTGACTGCATATAGTTGAATAGCATGTAGTTCCCCATCTAACAAACCAATTTGGAAAGTTGGCTTTTATCTATCTGTTGCATCCTCGTCAAAATCAGGAATTGAACGTGTGCATTTAGCTGTCGCTGGCTTTTGTCACTTGAGTGTCTGATTGTCTTTTGTTGGAGTTTTTATTTTATTTTATTTTTTTGCTCTTGGGCACATTTTGAAGCTGATTTCTCTTGCCAATGTAGATTTTAGCCTTTTAGCTCTTTAGCCTCAAAAACCTTGTAAATGATGTATTTCTAACATGTAACTAAGCTCTAACACACATTCACTCACTCACACAGGGAAACAAAGCTGTGTTTGCCACCCATGCCTCTGTCATTGTTTGGAGTAACATTACTCTTATACCATCCATATAGCAGTAAAGATGTTTTCAGTTCCATTGCACTATGGTGTGATTTGACAATGATTATATAGGAAGTGTCTTTAACTTTTTTGCCAATGATACCAAAAGCAACATTAAGTAAATCAAATTTGTCTTGTTAGCTGATGAATTTACTGAAGAAAGACTGACAGCCTTTATTATGTGTGCCAATTACCATGTTTATTTCTGACATGCCATCTTTTTTCAACCTCTTTATCCTTCCATCCGCCCTGAGAGAAATTCCTTCACATAAAGGAAATTTGAACAGCTCAACAGTTTTGAATGTCCGCACTAAGTGCATTTTAATGCCTGTTTTAAAAAAAATACATATGTTTTATTACTCAAGCATGTATTGGTTTGTAATACTTCAGGTTCCTTATATATGTAAATGATAACCTTCTAGTGCCAACATATCTCACTGGTATCTGAGGACAACTTTATAAATGGCTAGGTGACCAGCTGAGTGGGCCCATTTTGAATACGTAACAAGCATTCCTTCTCTTCTGCCTTCCTCTTGGGCACTGATGGTGAGTCAGCCCCCCCGAAAAAACTGGGATGAAGCTCACCAGCAACGTTCATTAGTGAGAGATCCTCAGTTCCTTTGTGTCACTTGAGTCTAGTTTTGGGATAACCACCAATACAAGTCTGGAAGGCCTCCAGGGTGTCATGCTCTTCTGTCCAGATATCTAAATGATATTTTCAAGGAAGGACGAATGGAAGATGCATTGTTGGTATTCAATCTGGGCCTGGGACTTATTGATTTCTTTTTTTTTTTCCTCTTTTTTTTTTTTTTTCTTTTTGTATCTGTACAGTCATGTCGTTCAACCACTGCAGTCATTGTCAATTCTTGTACAAGTTGTATCACTGGTTGTTGTACCATATCTGACATTTGTAATTATGAAATAATACACTGCCATTTGTATAAAAAACATTTGTCTGTTCTTATTTGTGTCTTATTTTGATGTTTGTTTTATTATTTTTTTTTAATAAATGAACATAGCTGGGAAGAGCAATGGGTGTCATTCTGACATGTCCTATGCTAAGTCCAAGCCACAATAAGTCACTGCCCTGGTGGCATTAGAGGACAAGCTATTTGCTGCAGTTAAGACCTCATTAAAGTCCCCACCACTTCCTCCTTCACCCATTATACAGGAAATAATTACAGATTATAATTCTGTTCCTATTGGACAGATGTGTTTTCTCCATTCATTCTCTGCCACTCCCACTGAGTCAGAGATGGTGGGTATAATAAGATACAGTATAAATATAACTGTGAATGTGAGAGACGGATAACTTTAGTACACGTGTTTTTCTCTATAGTCGCCTCCTCACTCTCATCTTCCACTCATCTCCCTTGGCGCACCGATAAAAGCCACGGCTACAAAATTGGTATTGCACCAATCTGTTTTTACAATCCGGATTTCAACGGTCCCGTGACAGCAACAATAACAACAAAAGGAAAAAAAGTCAGTCAGTCATTGGCTCCTCCTCATGTCACTCAACACAACCCCCCAGTCTGATTGGCCGCCGAGGCTGCACCCTCTCCCCTCTCTGTCGAGCTGTCACACTCCACTTCCCGGTGGATTTTGTCGGGGGAACGCGACGCTGCATCAAAGATGGCTTGTTATCAACCAACGTTTTCTTCGTTTAGGAGTTGTACTGTGGAAGAATAAGAGCCCTCTTGCACGAAGAGACAGCGGAGAGCTGGTGGTAGTTGTCGCGAGCAGTGTTCACACTCTCGTCGCTCTACGCACCGCTTTGCTCTCTCCGTGCGTTAACTTGTCCATACTGTGCTAGCTAGTTAGCTCACATAGTAAATATTAGCTAGCCAAGCTAGCTGTGCTTACTGTTGATTGCTAAAATGGCCACCATGGAGAAACTGATGAAGGCCTTTGAGTCTCTGAAGTCATTCCAGCAACAACAGGGACCACCAACCGCCGAGGAGCTTGTCCAGAGGCAGTAAGTAGATTTTAGTCCAAAGTGACTGCACAGCGAACTAACAGGCGCTGGGACAGACAGGTAGCTTAGCTCGCTAGCTAATGTTAGCGCCTCCCAGGTAAGCAAGGTTTAATAGTTAGCGTGAAGCTAGTTAAGGCTAACATGTAAGCTAGCAGCCAGAGTCCAAACCTTTTATATAAGCTTCTCTGGTTTTTAAAACCTGCTCCTTGCCAGATATTGTAGCTATGACTTGCGAGGCTCCCTCTCTTGATATTAACGTTATCTGAGCGTTAGCTCGGCAGGTCTGTAGGATTAGACTAGCTGAACGATAGCCGACATAAAGGACGTCCGCCAAGTGATGCCCACGCACCTGCAAAAGAGGTCAGGGACTAATTAAACGGTTCAGTGTCTGCTTAACAAGTCGATCCCAGCTGAGACAGTCTGCGTGAAAAGCAACGCCAAAAATTTGAGCGCAACATAATTTAGTTAACTGCACACAATGCCAGACATTATAACTACTTTTGCCGATGACGAGGTGCATCATTTGCCCCAATAATTGCCAGATTAATTCACCTGGATTGACGCAATTTATCCCTTGACTGTACCACCTTCTCAACTGTATGTTTCAATCTTGCCCAGAGGATCTGTCGTATTATCACTTTGAATTGTCATGATGGTTCACAACACTGAAGTGGTTCAGGTGTTTGAACAGCACCCACAGACTCATCAGGCTCATCTGTCAGTCCAGAGGTCCCTAAAAATATTCACCTGTTCCCAGCAATACATCTACTATGATGTTTCTCCTTTTCATTAGTATAACCACTTTTACAGGTAGTCAGTTTTCACTCATGTCATAAATAAATATGTTATCTACCATGCTATTATTGAATGTCATGTATCAACATGTTTTCCATCTGACAGTTCAAAGCCATTAACCAGAATAGTGTTATATCTTTGAACTCAATGTGTTTAAATTTGGTGAGCCAATAAGGACTCATCTTAGGGGGAAGCCAGGTCTCTCCCATCACGCATTGAGCTTCTGCTGTCAGTGGAAAGCAGCTGTGGTGCCAAAGCTGCAGCAGTCTGGCTCTTAGAAGATTATCATTCCTTTGTCAGTGTGACAGTGCCGCAAGTTGTGATCAAGTCAGACAAAATTTTATTTGGCAGGCACTGTGTCATGATCACATGTGATCTGTGCAGTGGATGGCTTGGCTCAGCTCTAAGAAGTCATCATCAGCTTTTATTGTGGTATTTGTGCGATGGCTGTATTATACAGAAGGTTTACACAAGGAGGTCACTATTCTTGATTGATTATGTAACCACTGTTAACAAAACAACCTATTTGCACACACTGTAGAAGAGAATCTACTTTGAATCTATAGCCAGCATTGATCCACCTACCCTGCATCACTTGCAGCATTATGGGTCTCATGGAAGTAGGTGCATACATACATACATACACATGATGTAGTGGTGTCTTAACCATGAATTTTGATGCATAGTTTCTTTCTGATAAAATCTGCTAAACCCAACATGAGTGACAGGGTTTATGCTGATGCTACCATTTCACTTTGATAAATGTTTTATGTGCAGATGTGGAGAAAATAGAAATTGTGAAGCATTTGAAATAGACTTTACTCACTTTAATAAAGGCACACTGTGATTCCTGTTATACCCTCATAGATCTTTTAGTATTTTCAGTGACAGAAGTAAACAGTGAGTTTTATTGGGTGACACTGAATTCTTATATTCAGTCTGTCATTCAATGTGCTGTTTGGCTATTAGCAAGAGATTTAATTAAGATGGAATGATTTCTGGCATTTGACTTTCACAGTGGCTCTGACTCAGACCTGAATCATTCTCTTGGATCCTTCTCTCTGCCTCTTCTGCTACTCTTCTTTAACTGCGTCTTGCTCTCTGTTCCTTCTCCTCATGTTCTCCACATTTCTTCTTTCACAGGAAAAAGGAACAGGCTACCACAAAGAAGGACAGGGTGACCCACTGTCTGACGATATGTGAAAATATTGTGGCTCAGTCACTGAGGTAGGCCTTTGTCAATTGACCTAAAATATTTTTTCCACTCACTTTGGTGATTATAACTTACCTGAGTTGAACAATTTCTGGTTTGAGTTAGGTTCCATTGAGAGCAAACAAAATATTCTCACTGCTGATTTCATGCACAGCAGCTGTTTGCAGAATATCATTGAAGGTGAAGGCTGAACAGTTTCTTCAATTGCCCAGAATTCAGTCCAATTCCTTACTTTTTCATTTCCTACTTTCTTAAATCTGTTTTACTTTTAAACTATATGAATATTTTTTAGTGTATATTGGGTTCTGTGGCTGAGCAGTCTCACAGAAGTATGGGAGATTTGAAACTTGTCATTTCTTATACATGGGAGTGCTCTGCTCCTAGAGAAGGAGAATCGATTGCTCCTCTTTTAGGTTGATTGGGTATCATTGGCAAGAATAAAGTTGGTACCTGTTTGTGGCTTTGGATTTGCTGATCTCCAGCAGTTCAGAATTAGTCATAACCGTAATCATCAATTATTTTCCACTAAAACTGTTCCCATCACATTAAGTCTGAACTATCTCGCAACTCCTGAAGTAATCAAATGTATTACTACTAAACTGATCTGTGTGTGAGTCATGTGTGTGAGGAATGGGAAATATGTTTGACTTATATGCAGCTGAATGGAAGACACTTGTGTGGGCATGTTCATTTAAGCATTTGTGTGTCTCATTAACATTGTTTTCTATTGTTGTGTTCTGCGGAGGTTCACCTGACTTTTTCTCTCTATTGCCCTGTGAACAGAACATCTCCAGAGTTTCAGAAACTGCTGGGCATCGCCATGGAGATGTTCCTGCTCTGCAGTGATGACGGTGAATCAGATGTCCGGATGGTAGCCGATGAGTGCCTGAACAAAATCATCAAAGTAAACAGGAAGTTATACACTTTCTGCCAGCCTCCCTTCAATAATCCTCTTTAGTTTTCTGTAGAAATAGTACAGTAAATTGTTCATATGTTCATTTTTAGTGGGTGCCCTTCTGAGGACATGGGTCATTATAGAATAATGAACCTTCCAACGTTTTGGTTTTGCATGATTTTAATGTAATTTATTTCAAAGGAATAAGTATAATTATCAAAATCAAACCATTAGCTAGTGTAAGTTTCACTAGGTTTTTACTGTCATCCATGTTGCTCAGAATACCAGTTTATTTTCTTCTTCAGGCGCTGATGGATTCAAACCTGCCTCGACTGCAGCTGGAGCTGTACAAAGAAATTAAAAAGGTAATAAATATGTTGTGAGCCCTTTTTTATGCAATAGCGTTATTCTGTGCAAGTTTTGTTTCATGTGAAGAGTTATTGATGTCATTCCAATAGGATATTGGTGTGACTGTAGAAATGGTGATGAAGTGTTTGTGTGCCTCTGCAGAACGGTGCCTCTCGGAGTCTGAGGGCAGCTTTGTGGAGGTTTGCTGAGCTTGCCCACCTCATCAGACCACAGAAATGCAGGTATGAGCACAAATGCCTAAAAAAGTCTTTTTGCTTTATTCACATGGCAACCATAGATTACATGCCAAAGTCTTTGTGGAGTCAAATCTTGGGGACAGCAAATGTTGGTGCACATTTTAAAGGTGCTGTGCTTTTTAAAAACCAATTGATCTAATTCATATATATGTGCCATCTTATTAAAGCTAAATGTGTTTTCTTGGTTATTTCAAAAATGATCACCAGTGAGAAAGCAAATGTCAACTCTGTTTTGGGAAAGTGGCATCACTGTCTAACAAAAGCACTTTTCTCATCTTTCTTTTTGTTTTTGTTTATCCCTCTCTGAATCTTCAGACCCTACCTGGTCAACCTGTTGCCATGCCTCACCAGAATCACCAAGCGGCAGGAAGAGACTGTGCAGGAGACTCTGGCTGCAGCAATGCCCAAGATTATGGCAGCTTTGGGAAACTTTGCCAACGATGGCGAGGTCAAGGTAACCACACAAAGTGGACACAGTGGCATGGAAATTAAATTCAGCCTCAGAGGGTTGTTGTCTTTTAAAGAATCATTTTGCTTTAAATTTTGTCTTTGGGAAATTGAGTCAGAAAATAAGTTTAGCTGAAAACCATTTTATTGAAATTAAACCCTGAGGAAGCTGTACAGTTGGCTCCAAATAAACTGTGTGTGTGTGTGTGTGTGTGTGTGTGTGTGTGTGTGTGTGTGTACATTCCTCATTTTTGCTCTGTATAAACATTCAGGTTTGAAAGACTATTCTTTACAGAAAACATAACGAAAATACAGGCTAAAGCACACCACCTTTGCACATGCCAAGACAGAAGAAAGTGGGCATATGAATATCTGCTCATCCTACAAGTGTGTTTTAATTGTAGTCTAACCACATATCTCCCAGGTGCTGCTGAAGTCTTTTGTGGCAAACCTGAAGTCCAGCTCCCCGACCATCAGACGGACAGCTGCAAGTTCTGCTGTCAGTGTGTGCCAACACTCCAGACGCACCAGCTACTTCTACACCTGGCTCCTTAATGTGCTGCTGGGTAGGATAACAAAGGCCTACGCTCACACAAAAACTCTGGACACACACCTTCTAGCATTGTAACCTTGGTTGACAGTTCATCTTATTTTAGCTAACTGTTATGAGCTAGTTTAGTATCAGACTGCTTTTAGTCACAGTACCTAGGCAAGCTTGAACAAAGACAGACTCACCCTGAACTTTTGTCCTTCACCAGGACTTTTGGTTCCAGTGGACGAGGAGCACCCCAGCCACCTAATTCTGGGGGTGCTGTTAACTCTTCGTTACTTAATGCCTCTGCTGCAGCAGCAAGTCAACACCACCAGCCTAAAAGGAAGCTTTGGAGTCATGAGGAAGGAGGCTGATGTACAGCCAACACCTGAACAGCTGCTACAGGTAAGAAGAAGAAAGTGTGGAATGTTGTGTTTGCATGTGTGAGTAAAGTTACTCAAAACTTTAAAATACCTTTCTGTGTGTGTCTTAAGGTGTATGAGCTCACGTTGCACTACACACAGCACTGGGATCACAATGTGGTCACAGCTGCTCTGGAGCTCCTGCAGCAGGTTTTCAGGACTCCACCGCCAGAACTTCTGCACATGCTCATCACCGCCAGCAGCATTCCACATGCCACTGTCTTTCGCCAGGACACTGAAAGCCGCGCACGCTCCGGCAGCATCCTTGAGCTCATTGGTAAACTTTGGACATAAATCTTGTTGTCCCGCTTAAACAATGTGGGCACTGCAGTAACATACATGCTCTAGTCACCCAGAAAACAGGACATAAATGGACATAAATGTATGTGGTTCAGGTTGCTTTTAATTCATTAACCCAAACTGCCTTTGCCAGGACATGTAGTCGAACCAACATGCTCCTCTAGTTTCTGCTTTGGTCTTTGGTGTTTGTGGCCTTTTTCTTTGCTTGCCAACTGGTTCCCTGTTGTCTGTAACTAATTGTTTCTGTTTCCAATGAGTCCTTCTGAGCTTTTGCTGCTTTTCTCTTTCTCACCTCCTCTATCTACTTCCTGTTTTCCTGCCATTTGCAGCTGGGGGAGGGTCTTCCTGCAGTCCACTCCTTCTCAGGAAACAGAGAGGTGACTAGTCTATTTATCTCCTGCTCACCTCCACCCTTTTACTCAAGTTCCAGTCAGGGCTTGGGAGATTTACCTTTGACTTGATCACTTCAGGCAGTTGATTTTCCTCTAAATCCTTGACAAGCAATATTTGAGTTCTAATTTATATGTCCACGAACAAATTTCCATTGATAATGAGGCATTTGCTGGAAATTGTTTTAAATGCACTCAGTTTGAAGTTAATTGCCCACACCCTATTTTTTTTCCTCTCTCAAAGTGGTAGTTGTGGTTGATTGACCTGAGGATGTGTGAGGTACTTCTCTGTAGTCAGTGTGTTAGCCGCATATCAGCATGTGCAGCGAGCACCAGTACAGAAGCTGGGTATTGTGCTACTGTGGACAGGGACAGAAGGAAAACATATTTTAGCCACTTAAAAACATGCCCCCATGCAAAAAGCTAATATCAGTTTAAGTGTATGCTATATTTTTAACTTTCCTTTAAAACTACGTTTTTAACTGTTAAACTACTGTATTACTACACACAAGTGCCACTATGCTATGTTCGCAAACTGTAGTTCCGACGTAAAAGGCTGTTTGACAGCAAGTTAAAGCTGTGAAAATATACATGTATCCTGCAGGAAATACACTTCACGTAATATACTGACTGCAGATGAGAACCCTACGCAGCCACACGTCAAGTAACCTGAATTATCACTGGTGTTAATTCAGAGGTAATTCATGAAAATTAAAACCTGCTTTTTTCAGGGAAAATACTTTCTGGAGAGGAGGATGGGTTAGAGGATGATCCTGAGAAGACTGAGGTGACCACGGGTGCCTTTACAGGTAAGATCCATCACCCAGAATGCAAAGTAATTGAGAAATGTGCATTACAAACAATGCTTTAGAAATGTTTTTTTTTTTTTTTTTTTTTTTTATTGTTTGTTTCTTTCCTCCTAGCATCAGTTGTCGGTGCAGACAGCTCCTCTGCAGCCCAGGTTGACATTATCACTGAGCAGCCACGCTCCTCCCAGCATACCCTGCAGCCTGGAGACTCCGTGGACCTCAGTGCCTCCTCAGAGCAGGGTGGTGGTGGAGGTGGGGCATCTGCGTCAGACACTCCAGAGTCACCCAATGACAACGAGGAGGAAATGCTGAGTCGGAGCTCCAGCGGTGGGGCCAACATTACCCCAGAGACGGCGGACTACACCACACCAGAAAACGCCACACCAGACGGAGGGCCCTTAGGAGAAGGCGGGACTCTGCTAGGCACTAATGATCGCTCACTCCCGCCCAGTGACTCCTCCCAGACCACCACAGAGGGCCCGGACTCAGCTGTCACTCCCTCAGATGTAGCAGAACTGGTCAGTGTAACTGTATGGGAATGCAAATGAGATGTGATTAGTTTCAGGACAACAGCTTGAAGATACAGCACTTCATCGTGTGTGTGAGTGTGAGTGTGTGTGAGTGAGATATAGAATACATTGTTCCTCCCTTGATACTGTCACCTTGGGCCTAGGACTATGTAATGACCACGAACGCGGTTTATGAATGATGCTATAGTACACTTCATAGAATTAGGATTTGTGGAATGGACAAAAAAAATTTTCCCCTTCTTTTTGCCACAACAGCTACAGTTCTGTGCAAACAGGCTCTAAAAACTGCACTTTTAGTTTTTATTTCACTAACTTATGAAATTGGAAAACAGTAATTATGGCTTTTACAAAAGGGTAAGTTTGAATTGAACGGTGTTTGTAGCAGCCAAGTGTTTTTCTGTGCTTTATTTAGGGATTTCCACCCACTCTTCCCGCACATCCCTTGAAGTTGAGATATTTTTAGGCTGTAGTCAACACAGTCCATGTGTAAGATCCACCTACAGCATTTCACTGATGTTCAGGTCATGGGATTTTGAGGGCTGTCCCGAAAGCCTCAGTTTGTGTTTCTTGAAGCAGTTCATGGTGGATTTTGCATGTAGCAAAATTTGCATCCAGAATTTGCAGATTTTCTTTTTTTTGTGTTTCCCTATTGGTGGTGCAATATTTAATATGCCACTGGCTACCACACAACCTCAAAGGAGAATATTTCTGCCCCCAGCTAACAAATCAAGTTCACACATGCCACATTTACTGTTTAATTATTTTTGTAGAATTACAAATTAGCAACTGGCATTAACACTTGAAGAACAGCTTGTTTTAATGTCTGTTTGCTGCAAGGTTTATTTAACTTCCAAAAATCAAACCTACAATTTAATTATTAGGCATGTTTTAGTTTGATAACTGCAGTATGATTATACTACCAACCATTTCCCAAAGCCAAATAGATTTTTTTTTTTTCTGATTTCATTTTCCATGTGGCCACTGGCTTCACTTTATATAAGGTTTGTCCATCAGGTAGATTATTAATCTACCTTCAACAGGGCCTGCATATATTGGTGACTGACTGACTGATTGGGCTCAACCATGTCTCTCACTAAATACATGGCCTTCAGTGTGTGATGAAGTGCCACTCCTCGTTGCTTTGTTAAAGCTTAAAATGTCTGATATTATATTGCATGATTTCAATCCTAATTTTTGCTGATGTTAGCAGAGGTGCTCTTTATTTCAAGGAAGGCAGGTGCCTCCGTGATAAAAGGCTGTGAAATACTGCAAACAGGGTGTTGTTGTGTTTGCAGTTGCCAGTGTTTCTGAGTAAAAAATTGAAATAGGAATACATATTAGAACTAAATACAGACAACGCCTCACTCTAGTCATAGCCTCGTCCCACAGACCTGCTGCAGCACAAAATCTTAAACACGTTGGAAAGTGGTTGACAGTCATTTTTGAAATATCAGTTTTTGTATTTAATGGAGTAAAACATGCAAAATGTTACCTGCACAGTATTTTATATACTATTAATTGTCACATCTGCTTCTCAACACATTTGACAGAGTATTTGGAGGCTGGTTATGTTAACCTGAGACCCTCTGGAGACATTGTGTTGTGAGATTGTCCATTCTAACAATTCTACCTCTATGATCTTGCCCCCCCACCCCCACCCCCCCACACCTTTATCCTTCTCCCCACTTCGCCGCAGTCGCGCTCTCCATTGCCACGGGTGATTGAGCCGTCCCCACCCTCACCAACTTCCACCGAGGGTCCCGATGCCACAGACAGTGACTCTTCTGTCTACACTGCCTCTTCTTCGTCTTCTTCTTTCTCTTTCTCCTCCTCTTCTTCCTTCTATGCCACCTCCTCCTCTAGCACTAGTGACAAGGTCAGCCAATTGGACACTGTGAAAACAAGTGGGAGGGGCTTGCTTGTCTGGAAAGTTTGGCTTTCTTCATTCTTTCTCCTTTCGCTCGCTTGTTCGTCTCAACCCATGCACAAAATCTTTTCCTGCTTATGGCCTCTTTCCCCCTCTGTACTGTCACTCACAAAACATTATGCCCCTTGCTTTCCTTGTTTACAGTAATTTCCCTCCAAAAATGAGATGCCTTTGAAAGTCCTTTGTAAAAGCAAGCAACCCTGATCACCCATTTTTATATTGCCTTGCCATGAAATTCAAAACTAGAAGCATGAAGGCCGTCTGTCCCTTAATTGTTTTTCCTCTACCCCTTTTGCAAGACTATGACGGGCTTTTGTTCCAGTGGAAGCCAAACCTGGAGAAAAAAAAAAAGTATCTCAAATTCCTCAAGAGTACTTCATAGATGCATCTCTCCAAGAAGTGTTGTCTCCAAACTAGTTCTCTGTAAAAGGTCATTCCGAGGACATAAAAATCATGTGTACTTCAAGTGGTGTATCTGAAAATAAAACAGTAAAAATAAGACATGCCTGATCTAGGGGATTAAATTTCAGAGTCAAATAGTTTGGATCAAAAGCTTGATCTTCCTCTGGATTGTGGCAAACACAATTGAAGAGTTCTGAAGCCTGTGCTTTTTTTCCTGTATGCAGTTGATTTGCTGTAAATTGTGTCAGACCCAAGCATGATTCAGTAAAGTTTTAACAGAGGAACAGTTTGTCATTTGTTGTGCTGTGTCTTTGTCTTCAACCCAGCAAATCTAACACAGTGACTGGAAACTCTTTAGGTTTCCTTCGCATGCAGTTGCATTTTAAAGTGCAGTTTAGAGTTTAAAGTTGAGTTTAGTTCCCCTCTAGAGATATGTGTTTTGTGTCTGTGCATAAGGTGCTGGATGGCAGTGAGAGTCAGTACTCTGGGATGCAGATTGGAACACTACAGGATGAAGAAGATGAAGGAGCAGCACCTTCCTGCCAAGAAGAACCACCAGAGCCATTCCTGCAGTCAGCACTGGGTATGTTTGCATACAAAGATGCACACTGGCTCTGCTCATTGATATAAAACCTTGATCATGGTTAATGCTTCTGTGTTTTTGTGCAGCTTTGAGCAAGCCTCATCTGTTTGAAGGCCGGGGACACAACCGGCAGGGCTCAGACAGCAGTGTGGACCGCTTCATACCAAAGGATGAACCTGCTGAACCTGAACCTGACAACAAGGTGAAGACGCACTCACACAAGCAAACCTCAGTGTTTTGCAGTGGATGTTCAGACCATTGACACAAGACAAGAAATTTTCCTGCCATTGATTATGCGTTTCCTTGGCCTGTGTCTTAGCCATCACGGATAAAAGGTCCTATTGGCCATTATACAGACCAGGGGATGGAACCACTGGTGCACTGTGTGCGGCTCCTTGCTGCTTCCTTCCTGCTGACAGGACAAAAGAATGGTAAGTACTGCTGTGTAGATATCAAATGCAGATTTGTTGGGGATAATGAAGTAAATTTCAGTAAAACTGAATCTCAAAAGTGTAAACCGGGACAAAAATACTGGCACTTATCTAGAACAAAAATTTCTGACTCATTGGTATTAAGTTTTAAGAAAATTTTAATATTTAGGAAACAACATTAAAAGTTTAGATTCAAATGGAAGAAATTTAGGAGTGATGCTGGTGTAGTATTTGAGACTTTAGTTTACATTTGCGTACAGTGATTCTAGTGCACTGGTAACTTTGCTTTACTCAAGCTACATCTTTATAAAGTCTTTTGACATGTGATCAAAGTTGACCCATGCACTATTGGACATTGTGAATGTTCCTAGTGATTAAGCACATTGGTGGTGTTACCTTTGGTCGCTGAAATTGTTAACGCTCTGGTTAAAACTCAGCGTTAACGCTCATATCATCTATATCACCAGCTTCATTTTGAGTGAATACACACATTTATTTAACAAATTAACCAACATGAGCAAGCAGTGAGATATTCTAAATGCAGCCACCTGGTTGTCTACTAGTGTTTTTTCTGTGTGTTTCTCAAGGTCTGATCCCTGACAAGGAGGTGCGGGTCAGTGTGAAGGCCCTGGCAGTCAGCTGTGTAGGGGCAGCAGCAGCACTACATCCTGAAGCCTTCTTTAATTCCCTTTATCTGGAGCCGCTGGACGGCATTCCAGCAGAAGGTAGGGGAACAAAATATAAAGACAATACTATTTAGTATTGAGACAATATAGCCTAAATCAGGGGTGTGCTTTATGGAAAGAGTTAATAATCATTACAGCATTAAGTCTCAGCATCTAAATTCAGCTCATCCCATTGGTTTTTAATTGTTTTAAATGCAATAAATTCTAAATGTTTGCAGCAAAAACTTCATATTTATAGGCCCTGCACATACAAAAGAGGGTTTCATTCAGCTGATGCTGCTCTGTGCAGGGTGAAAGTGGGTGGGGCTATACACTAAACAACGTGATGTAAGCACAGTATGTACACACCCCTTCCCGAGAAGAGCTCTAATCAGGCAATAAGTGAAAACACCTGTGTAGGTGACACGAGGCTAAGTTGACTTAATGAGGGCCTCTGCAGCTCTGACTCATCTACTGGGCTTAAAACAATCCATGCTGCTTAGACAGTTTGTCTGGCTTTTGTTGGTGCTGCAGAGCATCACCATGTCATGTGACATTAAACCTCATGGGAGCAACCTGGAATTTCCTGTCTCAGCTGCTGTGCTGTATCAGTTGGGAGCAGTCTCTGTCACCAGCTTCATGTGTACCATGAAACTGACAAAAGAAGAGAATAAGCCATGATGCTGTTATGTGGATAAGATGATAAGCAGTAATGCTAAAGTTTGAGGTCTTAAGTTGAATGTAGCCATTAGTGCTGAAGATTTGAGACTGACTGTCTAGCATAAGCCAAATACTGTTTAAATTCAGCTTGCAGCATTTCTGATGGATCAGTAAATTAACCATTGACCAGTGAAAATAATTATTTGTATTATTTATACGTGCTGCTTGTTTTGTTGACCAACAGTGATTTCCAGTGTTTTATGGAACACAAGACTATCTCACAGCAGATGTTTGACTTCTTACTTTAGGAAACGCTTTAGTAGTATGGCTCTGTTGAAATCCAGTGTCCAGTTGGTGATGAGGGTGAGCCAGCATGCACAACGCTGAAACTCAATCAGCTAAATGGAGTTCAGCCCTCATTCATTTTATTTACACTTGTGCTTTTCCTTCTGTGATGTGTCCCGTTGTCTTCAGTGGAAAGGGCTTTGTATTTCTGACAACTTTTGCAATCTGTCCTCGCCCCCTTGCAGAGCAGCAGTATATCAGTGATGTGCTGTGTCTCATTGACCATGGGGACCCCCAGATCAGAGGGGCTACAGCCATCCTCTGTGGAGCCATCATGCAGGCCGCACTCACCAAAACTCGTTACAACATACACACCTGGCTGGCCAGTGTGCAGAGTGCAACAGGTTTGTGTTTCTGTGTTTGTGGTATTTGCACAGGCGTTTTGATTCTGACAGGATTAAAGCCTGCAATCCTCTCTCCTGTCCAGGTAACCCTCTGTCCCTGGTGGACTTGGTGCCTTTGCTCCAGAAAACTCTTAAAGACGAATCCTCCGTCACCTGCAAGATGGGTTGCTCTGCAGTGAGGGTAAGACCCCTCTTAATGAGTGAATCAATACTTGGTGTGTTTGGGTTTGAGTCTTACCTTCCATTAATCCGTTTTATTCCATGTGTTTCAGCACTGCATCATGACGGTGTGCAACAGTACCCTAAGTGAGCTGGGCTTGCAGTTGGTGATAGACCTGCTGGCTCTGAGGGACTTATCCTATTGGCTTGTTCGCACTGAGCTCCTGGAGACCCTGGCTGAGATGGACTTCCGGTCGGATCAATTTTCATTTTTAAACTAAACTAGAACTTCAGTCAAATCTTCATTGTAATGTATTACCTGTTACTGCCTTTTCAAAACTCACTCACTCGTTCCTGTGTTTTAGATTACTGAATTTCCTGGAAAGGAAAACTGAGATTTTGCACAAAGGAAATCATCACTACACTGGGGTAAGTTCTTCAGTCTAACTTCCAACTTGTGCAAAATTCAAGTCTTATTGTTTTCGATGTACAAACATGCATTCAGGATGTATCATTCAGCTTGAGTTGCCTGGACTGTGAGCCCTAATTTGTCTGTTCTTCATGTAGCGGTTGCGGCTGCAGGACAGGATCCTAAATGATGTGGTCATCCGTCTGTTGGGAGATGATGACCCAAGGGTGCGGCATGTGGCCGCCTCTGCTGTCAGCAGGTACGCAATTTTTTTCTTACCTAATGTGTTGTCAAGGTTGCAAATCTTGTGTATAATGGACTTAACTGCAAACAAGTTTTTTTTTTTTTTTTTTTTTTTAAATTCAAACTGTATTTCTCTGAAAGTTTACCTTTCTATCTCTATGCTTCCTTTTGCATGTCTATGTCCATCTCTTTACCAGACTGGTTTCCAGGTTGTTCTATGACTGTGACCAGGGCCAGGTGGACCCAGTGGTGGCTATTGCTCGGGACCAGAGTTCAGTTTACCTGCAGCTGCTTATGCATGAGACACAACCCCCCTCCCAGTTCACCGTTACCACAATCACAAGGTATTCATACAGAACGACATCCAATTGAGAAATATTTGATTATTGGCTGTATGTTCTTTCATCGTGCCTGCATTGTTTTATTGCACAGACAATCAAGCTTTTTTTTTTTCCTCCCCAGCCTTGGTACCAAAATTACTTTTTTGTTTTTGTCTCTCCACTGATGTCAGTAACACCGGTATTTCTTTAAAATACCAGTATTCCCCCCAAGTGGTTCAGTTACAGATCATCACAAGTCTTTGAGCAACTTGTCTTTTCTCTGCCAGGACATACAGAGGCTACAACCTGTCCAACATTGTGTCTGATGTCACATTGGAGAACAATTTGTCCAGAGTTGTTAGTGCCGTCTCCCACGCATTCACCTCCTCTACTTCCAGAGCCCTAACTGTAAGCTTCCAGACATGCATATAGAGCTTTACCTTTTTAACGTGTTCCTAGTGTCTTTGCTTTTGTAATTTTATAACATGTTAATTACCATACCTGGTTCTCTGCAGTTTGGCTGCTGTGAGGCCCTGTGTCTCCTGGCTTCCAATTTTCCAGTGTGCACTTGGAGCACAGGCTGGCATTGCGGCTATGTTAGCTCCAGTAGCAGCTTTTCTTCCCGTTCTAGTCTGAACCGCAGCAGGGGCAGGGCCCTCAGGTTAGTATACCTCCCCTATACCTCATTATTTATTTTCCTGTACATTCTTGTTGCATAATATGCCACACAACACCTACTTTGTTCTACTACTATATACACACACTTGGCTGTATCCTCACTGTCTTTTCTTCCCCCAGTGTGTCCCAGCCCACCAGTGCTCCAGGTTCTTCAACCTCCTCATCTGCACCAGACACTGAGCGGAGGACTCTGACAGTGGGGATGGCCAACATGGTCCTCTCTTTACTGTCCTCTGCCTGGTTTCCACTAGATCTTTCTGCCCATCAGGATGCACTTTTGCTCTCTGGCAATCTTCTTGCTGGTGGGTATTATGCATACCAATCTCACCATGACGTTCACGTAGCTTGCAATTATACTGTTTCTAAACATATTAACACAATTTAACTGTCATGGAAAACCGCCAACCTGTTACTCATTAACCTATCATGTCTTCAGCTGTGGCTCCTAAATGCATGCGGAACCCCTGGGCTGGAGAGGAGGAAGGCAGCAGTGGGAGCACGAGCACTAGTGGAGGTCCAAATAAGATGGAGGAACCTTGGGCTGCCCTGTCAGAGCGCTCCCTGGTGGCCATGGTGGAGCAGCTCTTCTTTCACTTACTCAAGATACTCAACATCTGTGCCCATGTGCTGGAAGACACTCCCCCAGGACCAGCAGTTAAGGTAAGACTGATAACGAGTGAGTTGTTTGATTTACTCATCATCAAACCAATTCTTTGTGGCCACACTTCAGTTTTATTTATCTACAAGATGCATCTGCAGGAAGGTTGTTGTATAGAGTTCAGTTTGTGTACCCTGTTCTGTCCTTTTTAGGCCACTCTCCCCTCCCTGAGCAACACCCCCTCCCTCAGTCCCATCCGCAGGAAAGGCAAAGAGAAGGATGCTTCTGAGCCCAGTGCTGCTCCCATGAGCCCAAAGAAAAGCAACGAGGTCAACACAGGTACATGCACCCGTCACCATTCTTAAACAGAGGCAGAGATCTGGGTGCTCGTGCTAGTTTTATAAGACTGGTCCTGAATTTATAAGACTGGTCCTCCTTTTTTTTACTCCGCTACGCAGGCAGACCAGCAGACAGCACAGGCTCAGCAGCCTTAAACAAATCTACAACCCTCGGCAGCTTCTACCACCTGCCACCCTACCTCAAGCTCTATGATGTCCTCAAAGCGACACATGCCAACTACAAGGTATGATTATCCATCTGTTTTTAAAACACTTCCTCACATGACAGAAAAGTGCTTTTTGTAGCCTACACAGTGCTGGTGTTGTTTCCTAGGTCACATTGGATCTGCACAGTAGCCAGGAGAAGTTTGGAGGTTTCCTTCGTGCCACTTTAGATGTTCTGTCTCAGCTGTTAGAGCTGGCTACGCTACATGACATCAGCAAGGTAAAGATGATGTCATCTGCCTTTGGATGTCTGTGTTATAATGGTGTGAGCAGTTGATTAAGCTCTCTACCCTAATGTTTAGTGGAATCAATAGAATGTGTTTTTCTGTCAGTGTGTGGAGGAAATTTTGGGCTACCTCAAGTCGTGCTTCTCCCGAGAACCAACCATGGCTACAGTTTGTGTACAACAGGTTAGTAATACATGTTTTTATTTAATTGTAGATTTTTGTGTTGTCAGTTAGTGTGTGTGTGTGTGTGGCAGTCTTTGTGGTTCCAGCATTGAGCAGTGTGCTGCAACTGGTACGACTCCACACAGAGTGAGGCTGGTTCCTGCCGACAGGGCCTGTAAAGGCATTGGTTTCCCTGTGCGATGGTTCCATACATTCATATTTAGTCAGTAATACACTAGCTGGATGTCATCTTGGCTGCGTCTTTAGATACAACAATTTAACTGTTGCAGAGGATGGATAGGCTGAACGTTCAAATACAATAAAATAAATATAATTCTCAGTGTAACAGGGAATATACAGTAATTTGCAATTATATAAAAGGAATTTTTTTTTTTCATAAAACAAATTGCTCTCAATATTGGTCAGTTGCATTAAGCACAGCCATTTTTTCCAAATACAATAGATTAGCTCCCTTGCGGTTATTCCTCCTGCGGAGACATTGATCTTCACAAAATGACTGAATTTTAAAACATCTTTGAAGTCAATTCAAGAAAAGGCATTGCTTGCTAGACAATGGTGTGCTATTTTAGACCATATTTCAGAGTTTGAGAATTCATGAAAACTAGGCAGCAAATTTTGTTGAATTTTAGATGTGGTTTTTTTTTTTTTTTTTTTTTTTTTTCCCCCCTCTGGTAACATAAGTCTTAACTTTCCTCAGTTGTTGAAGACCCTGTTTGGCACCAACCTGGCCTCCCAGTACGAGGGAGTCCTGAGTGGCCCCAGCCGTTCCCAGGGCAAGGCTCTGCGTCTTGGCTCATCCAGCCTGCGCCCAGGCCTCTACCACTACTGCTTCATGGCACCCTACACACACTTCACCCAGGCTCTTGCTGACGCTAGTCTCCGCAACATGGTGCAGGCTGAACAGGAGCAGGACACCTCTGGGTGAGCTGTTAGACACAAGAGCAGACATTTGACATTTGTGTGCAGGAGATAATTTTGAATGGACTATGCAGGACATAACAGAACTTTCCTCTTGTCTCCACTTTTTTAGATGGTTTGACGTAATGCAGAAAGCATCCAATCAGCTGAGATCAAACATTGCAAATGCAACACGGCACAGAGGAGACAAGGTACACTTTCACGATCCTACCTTTTCAACCTTATGATGAGGTAAACATGTCATTGATCGAGACACAAAATGTTGCCACTTTATTCTGCCCCCCAGAATGCCATCCACAACCACATTCGACTGTTTGAGCCACTGGTGATCAAAGCGTTGAAGCAGTACACAACCAGCACCTCTGTGGCCCTGCAGAGACAAGTCCTGGACCTGCTAGCCCAGCTCGTGCAGCTCCGAGTCAACTACTGCCTGCTGGACTCGGATCAGGTTAAACACACATTCACAAATTTATGCAATAGCTTTAGTTTCAACTTGTGGAACTTGGCTGATACAGGAAAACATTTTTCTGTCTCAGGTGTTTATTGGCTTTGTCCTGAAGCAGTTTGAGTACATTGAAGTTGGACAGTTCAGGTAAGTTTCACCACTGAATTCTGTAAAACATGAACATAATGTGCCAATTCCAGAAACCTACATATCTCTCAGGCTTTGTTGGTGACACAAGTGATTATAGCTTGCTTCCAATCTTTCCTATAACCTGAAATAATACTGGTTATACTTTTCGGACAGAGATTCAGAGGCCATCATTCCAAACATCTTTTTCTTCCTGGTGCTGTTGTCTTATGAGCGCTACCACTCCAAGCAGATCATCAGCATTCCCAAGATCATCCAGCTGTGTGACGGTATCATGGCAAGTGGCAGGAAAGCTGTCACACATGGTGAGAGGAATACAAGCAATATGGAATGCAGGGTTTTTTGTTTTTTTTTTTCTCTTTATTCCTTCCCCCTAGGTTTGAGCTGTTTAACTTTTCTCCCCGGGATGATGACCCTTTTAGTAGCTAAGGATGTACTTGCATTCTTCAACAGCTATCCCAGCCTTGCAGCCAATAGTCCATGACCTGTTTGTCTTGAGGGGCTCAAACAAAGCAGATGCAGGCAAAGAGCTGGATACACAGAAAGAAGTGGTGGTCTCCATGTTGCTCAGACTTGTACAGTATCATCAGGTATGCTGATTCAAAAAGATGCAGCAGGCTCTTGTTGTATACTATTCAAACTCCTTAACTATTACATGTGCCTTTTCACATGTGTTTTTAGGTGTTGGAGATGTTCATCCTTGTACTGCAGCAGTGTCACAAAGAGAATGAGGACAAGTGGAAGAGATTGTCCAGACAGATCGCTGATGTCATACTTCCCATGATTGCCAAGCAGCAGGTTGGAAAATACATTCAGGGCAATAAAGACATTAGCACTTACTGATATATAGCAACCATACATACAATGTTTGTAATAAAATGGTCAGTCAACTTTAACATGTGTATGTTGTATCCACACAGATGCATCTGGACTCTCCAGAGGCGCTGGGTGTGTTGAACACTCTTTTTGAGACTGTAGCGCCCTCGTCTCTAAGGCCTGTAGACATGCTGCTCAAGAGTATGTTCACCATCCCGGCCACCATGGTGAGACTTTCCCGATAACCTGAATGTGCACGAAGACCAGGGCTAACTTTTCTCTTGACTTAACACAGATTTTTGTTCGGTTGTGGTAGATTTTGAAGAAGTCTAACTTGAAATGAAACCTCTGCTCCTCCAGGCATCAGTAGCTACCGTCCAGTTGTGGGTGTCCGGTATCCTTGCAGTGCTCAGGGTACTTGTCTCCCAGTCCACTGAGGACATTGTCCTGTCACGGGTCCACGAGCTTTCACTCTCCCCACATCTTCTCTCCTGCCACACAATCCGCCGTCTCCATCACCAGAGCCCCTCCTCGAATGACCTCCCTGCTGACACACTCTGTAACCAGGAAACTAATGGTGAGGCACAAAAAGCCCCACCGGAGGAAACGTTTGCCAGGTCAGTGATTGTTACTGTCTGGGATTGAGGGATGTCTAACTCAGCATGGCTTTTTTTTTTTTGCGCAGCCACATTTCACTCTACTCACATAAAATGTCTCCTTCCCCTGCAGGTTCCTCCTCCAGCTGGTTGGAGTGTTGCTGGATGACATTTCCTCCAGAGAGGTGAAAGTGGACATTACAGAGCAACAACACACTTTCTATTGCCAGCAGCTGGGTACACTACTCATGTGTCTCATACATGTCTTCAAAAGTGGTGAGCCTATGTAATTTTAGCAAGTATAACAGCTTAATACAGCAAATATTAACTAAAATATTCAAACATTTTACAATATGAAAATCCTTTCCCTTTTGTCTCCTATAGGAATGTTTCGCAGGATCACAGGCGCAGCCAGCCGTCTCCTGAAGGGTGAAAGTGGACAGACTAGCAATGAGGCCAGTCTCTTCTACCCCTTGGAGGGTCTGAACAGCATGGTGCAATGCCTCATCACCACCCACCCCTCCCTGGTGCTCCTCTGGTGCCAGGTCCTCCTCATCATCAACTACACCAACTACTCCTGGTGGGCGGAGGTTCACCAGACACCCAGGTTAGAGCCTAGGCACGTTAGACAGGAAGCATAGGAAAATATGAAGTTTCCTACGGTAATTGGTCCTAGTTGGCCTCTGGAATTTTTCATGATTTTAATTCTATCAAAAGTGTGTAAAAATGCCTCATTGTATCCTGTTCATGAATTCTGGCCTTCTTTTCCTTCTGTCAGGAGACATAGCCTCTCGTGCACCAAGCTGCTGAGCCCTCACTCCTCAGGGGAAGGCGAAGAGGACAAGCCTGAGTCCCGGTTAGCAATGGTCAACAGAGAGATTGTACGCAGGGGAGCCCTTATCCTCTTCTGTGACTATGTGGTGAGACCAAATTTTGTGACTAGCAGTTTTTAAATGTAGTTAAATCGGCTAATAAATGCCAATTGACCCCTTTTCCACTGCTAGTTGAGTTTGCCTTTCTGTTCAGACCGACTCACAAATGTAAGGAGCAATGTCATCACATGCAGTAACTGACGCAGAGGAGTAAGAATGAACTGCAGATAGTTGCTTCTGTAAAATTGTCAGTGTTGTGGGAGAGAAACTTTGACATGAGGTTGTTTTTTAAACTTGGCTGCAGCTCAGTTTAGCTCTGTGTCGCCAGTGTTCCTGGTGAAACGGCACCATGCTGGACAGGTGACAGGTTGGTTTCCTATATCTGTGTGCTCTAAAAGAGGAGGAGATTATGCTAGCAATGAAGAGAAGAAGCCTCATTCTATGTGGGTTTTTTGATTGAGTGGAAAAGGGGCTGCAGACTCATCCCAACACCATTTTATTGCGTGAGAAAACAGTCCTGATGTGCACAGCCACAGCCCAAAGCATCTGCAGTGACCTTGAGCAAAACACTGAATCCTCAACAACAATTTTGATCTAATACAAATGTTTTTGTTTTTTACATTTTTAGTGTCAGAACCTCCATGACTCAGAGCATCTGACCTGGCTAATTGTCAACCACGTGCGTGATCTCATCAATCTTTCCCATGAGCCTCCAGTGCAGGACTTCATCAGCGCTGTGCACCGCAATTCAGCTGCCAGTGGCCTCTTCATACAGGCCATTCAGTCCCGCTGTGACAACCTCACCACTGTAAGAGAATGCCCTTTCTATATGTTAATTGCCTGCTTGGTTATTTTCATCATCCTGCTTAATTCAGTTGTCTAGTCTGCAGTTCAGCAATTTAATCTGTTCACCAACCTCTGACCTTTGGTCAATTTTTTTTTTTTTTTTTTTTCTCTCTTCTCCCCCTACTTACTAACCACCCTTTCTGCCCTTATTATCCTCACTTTCTACCTCCCTATTTTCCCTCTTCTTTCTCCTCATGCAGCCTACCATGTTGAAGAAGACTCTGCAGTGTTTGGAAGGTATCCACCTGAGTCAGTCTGGATCCTTGCTGATGCTTTATGTGGACAAGCTGCTCAGTACACCTTTCAGGGTTCTGGCTCGCATGGTGGACACACTGGCATGTCGAAGGGTGGAGATGCTTCTGGCTGAGACACTACAGGTACAGTTTAGTGTAGGTTTTACACTTTGAGTTTGCAAGTTGAACATGTTATACATTCAGTATTTGTGGTGGGAGACTCTGACTCATGAATACAAGTAGCTAATCAATCTCGGATGCAAACTTTGCATTTTTATGTGAAGCTTGAAGAAACTGTCTCACTTAGGAAAAAAAATGTTACATTAAAATGTTGTACTTGTTGATGTACTTCATTGTATTTATCCTTCCACCTTCCAGAACAGCATAGCCCAGCTGCCTGTGGAGGAACTGGACAGGATCCAGGAATACCTCCAAACCAGTGGGCTGGCACAGAGGTAATACTGTTTTAATTGCAGACATTTTAGGAAATGCGCTGTAGCTTGTTTCAGTCTTACCTGTGACTTGTTCCATTTGAACTGACTTGGTATACCATACAAGTACATGCAAGTTTTGGTTTAGTTTTGCCTGTTTTTGTCAGATAATTCAACTTCTATCCAAATTGTTAACAATAGTTCTCTGTCACAGGCATCAGAGGTTCTACTCCCTGCTGGACAGGTTCAGAGCCACTGTTGCTGACACCAGCAGCCCTACCCCTCCTGTGACGTGTCACCCCTTGGATGGGGATTCACCCCTTGCTCCTGAATTGGTCATTGCAGATAAGGTGAGGGAGACTTAGTCTGCGAGGTCCAGTCAGTCAAGTACAAGTAAATCTCTTGCATCACAAATTTCAGTATAACCCTTTTCCCTTTTGTGACATCTGGCAAAATGTTAAACAGTTTTTATTGTTTCTAGGAGTGGTATGTGGCCCTGGTGAAGTCTCAGTGCTGTCTTCGTGGAGATGTTTCCCTCTTAGAGACAACAGAACTGCTCACCAAACTACCTCCCGCTGATCTCTTCAGTATCATGAGCTGCAAGGTGATAGATATAAATACAAATGATGTCCTGCAGGATTCAAACAAACATCACTTCCATTCAAACATTTATTCATTCATTTATTTATTTATTTATGGACCCAAAGCACAGTTTAATTATTCATTCAGTTGTATTTGGTTTATGTGCTAACTATTTACTCTTGAGTATCTTTTTTTTTTTTTTGCAGTGCTCACACACTTGAAGACAAATGTTAAAGCTGGACTATATGGTTTAACACAACCAAATTTGTTCGTGGTCCTTTCTCAGGATTTCAACCTAAGTCTTCTATGTCCGTGCCTGAGTATGGGGGTGCAGCGGTTAGCACGGGGTCAGGGGTCCCTCTTGTTGGAGACAGCCTTGCAGGTGACCCTAGAGCAACTAGCAGGGATCACTGGCTCACTACCTGCCCCACACCAGTCCTTCCTTCCGCCCGCCCAACCCCAGCCCTACTGGGACCGTCTGGCTGACATATACGGTGAGACTTAGAGAGAGGGACAGCATGATTCAGAAAATGGTGGCTGCAAATGCATGTTAGTTTTTCCCCTTAGGAATGACAGAACACGTCTGTTAAATAAGTCAGACTGACTAAGGCCCATAAATGCTTGGCCTATGATTAGACCTTTCACCGTCTTTTTCAGATGAGCCAGGTTTCTATCCCAGGGTTCTCTCACTGTGCAGAGCTCTGTCCCAGTATCTGCTGAGTCTGAGTCAGCTGCCCTCCTCACTTCATATTCCGTCTGACAAGGAGCACCTCATCACCACTTTCACGTGCACTGCCGCTGAGGTAAAAGGCCGCTTTATTAAATTGGTCATTGATGCGTTGTTTTTCAGATGTGAAACCACATCAGTAATATAGTTATTTTTTAACCCACTCCCTTTGCATTCTTTACACTGGTCTTCTGTGTGTTACTCACAGGTGGTGGTATGGCGTTTGCTCCAGAATCAGTTGCCTCTGAGTGTGGACCTGCAGTGGGCTCTGTCCTGCCTGTGTCTGTCGCTGCAGCAGCCATGTATCTGGAACAAGCTCTCCAACGTGGAGTACAGCACACACACCTGCTCCCTCATCTACTGCCTACACCTCATAATTGTTGCAGGTAACAAAGATGTCAGCAAATTATACATTCATGATGGTTTGGTCCCATCAAACATGATGATGATGATCAAACTTTTTTCTCTTGACTTTCCAGTGGCTGTAAGTCCTGGTGACCAGCTGCTGCATCCTGAGAAGAGAAAGACGAAAGCAGAAAGAGATGCTGAAGGGGACCAAGTGGACTCAGCACATACTGAACGTGAGCGTTTTAGAAACTCAGTGATTTGTGCTACCTGATGTTAATGCATATAGGTTGTTCTGCTTTTTTTAAATGTTATGAGTAGATCTAGGCTTTGAGGGATATATGTTAACGTTCCTGTGTTTCAGACATGTGTGAGTGGCGAGCATGTGAGATCATGGCAGAGCTGGTGGAAGGTCTGCAGAGCATCCTTGCCCTGGGTCACCACAGGAACAGTGTATTCCCTGCTTTTCTCACACCAACGTTGCGCAACATTGTCATCAGTCTGTCCCGACTGCCTCTGGTCAACAGCTATACCCGAGTACCTCCACTGGTCAGTGTGAGAAACAAACTCTGCAGTTCAGATTCAAGAATACATTGACATGTTTTAAATTCTGTGTGTAGGTTTGGAAACTGGGCTGGTCCCCTCAACCAGGAGGAGAGTTTGGCACAACGCTACCTGAGATCCCTGTGGACTTCCTGCAGGAAAAGGATGTCTTCAGAGAGTTTCTGTATCGCATCAACACACTGGGTATAGAATCTTTCCTTACTGTCCTCATTCACATGCACAGTATCTCAACACATTGTGCTTTATGTCAGATTTTGTTCTTAATGTGACATTCTGAGATACTCACCTGCACGGACTATTGTCACCACACATTTAGGCTGGAGCAGCAGGACTCAGTTTGAAGAGACCTGGGCCACTCTACTGGGGGTGCTGGTCACCCAACCCATTACTATGGACCAGGAGGAGGAAACACAGCAGGAGGTAAATATGCAAACAAACAGTTTTTCTTTATTCCTGCTGCTGATTAGTTTGATCCATACTGGAACACATCTCTCCTACTGTTGGACTCTAACTATTCATCAATTGCCTTCAGAATTCTCAATTAGTTTAATGTGGGATTAAAAACCATAGGCTTTATTAATGGTGACTGACTCCAGCGCTCTGACTACAATCCTCAATCCAGTTTGCTCTGTTGTAGATGAATACAGAGCAGACTGAAGTATCAAACAATATTTTGTATTTATTGAACAGAATAGATTCTATAGAATCTTTGTATTGGTTAATATAAAACTAACAAATGAGAGCTTGTACACAGCTAATACAAATATTAAATGCCAGTGGGCAACAATGAGATCAGCCTTGGAAGTGGCAGGTAACTCCAATGGTTTGTCCATTCGGTACTGGTTCTCGATTCCTTATCGCTACTCTTGCATGTCTCTCCTAGACATCAAATTTTTTTTTTAAATTTCTAATTCCTTGTCTTTAGGAGGACTTGGAGCGTACCCAGTTGAATGTGTTAGCAGTGCAGGCCATTACCAGCCTGGTGCTGAGTGCCATGACCCTGCCTGCTGCAGGCAACCCTGCAGTCAGCTGTCTGGAACAGCAGCCCCGCAACAAGAGCCTCAAAGCCCTGGAAACACGGTAGCTATGCAACGGTTTACTGTATAGTAGCATAAAATAGGCCTGTAACAATATTTAGATTTAAGTTTTGTTTTTGTTTTTTTTTTTGTTTTTTTGGTCTGTCTCCAGGTTTGGAAGGAAACTTGCGGTGATCAGGGGAGAGGTAGAGAGAGAGATCCAGGCTCTAGTGTCAAAAAGAGACAATGTCCATACACACCACCCATACCATGCCTGGGACCCTGTGCCCTCACTGTCAGCAGCCTCTGCAGGTAACAACCTACATTCACACACTGCTTCACCCTAGCTGCTGCACTGACACCTAGCACTTGTTGAATTTAAGTGAATAAATTCTTTGTTTCAGCAGGTACACTGATCAGCCATGAGAAGTTGCTGCTTCAGATCAACACAGAGAGGGAGATCGGCAACATGGATTACAAACTGGGACAGGTAAGAAGCATGAAAGAACAGAGACAAATGGAAGGTTGAACAACATGTTGCATTAAATGGCTTTTAAAATAAATGGCTAAAATTAAATGTGTTCTTGGCATCTCTCTCCAGGTCTCCATCCACTCTGTGTGGTTGGGTAACAACATCACTCCTTTAAGGGAGGAAGAGTGGGGTGAGGATGAAGAAGATGAGGCAGACACTCCAGCACCCACTTCCCCACCAATATCTCCTATAAACTCTAGGTCAGATAAATAACATTTATGTACATAGTTCTTTAGTCTCCACTCCACATGCTCTGAAATAAGTGTGCATTCTGTGACCCCCACCTTTGTCCTCTGCTTTCAGGAAGCATCGTGCAGGTGTGGACATTCATTCATGTTCTCAGTTTCTACTGGAGCTTTACAGCCAGTGGCTCATCCCTGGCTCCCCGAGTAACAGGAGGACTCCAACCATCCTCATAAGTGAAGTGGTGCGATCGGTAAGTTACCACACACTCTCTCACTTTTCCATCCAAAGATCCGTTGGTTAGTTGAAAAACCATCTACTCCTTTCTGGAATAGTTTTAAAACTCCAAAAATTCCAGATCCAAATATCTAAATTTTCCACACCTTGGACTCCACTTTAAAATGTGCACCTGCTGGCTCAGTAGCATGTGTGAAAATAATGTAGCGCAATAGAAACGGGATCAAGACTTAATGGAGTCATCCCATGACTGAAGGTACAGGTGGGTGACTTGATCTTGTTTTATGTATCTTATTTAGCCGTTTTATCTACTTTTCAGATGAATTGTCATTAAAATGTTTAGATATTAAGTTTAATCTCTTAACTGAGACAGCTGGCCCATTGACTGGAAATGCTAGTTCTCATTTTGCCCTGCAGCTTCAACAAGCTTGTTCACATTACACCTGTGCAGGTGAAGAACAAGGCTTCTGTCAAAGATGGAGTTGGAGTCAAAGACCTGAGACTTGTCTACAAGGAGAGCAACTATCCCTGGCTCATATTTGTCAAGTGGCTGAACTCACTAAAGTACTTGTATATATCACCTCATAGATGAATCAATAACAGTGCTGTCCAAACTAATACCGCAGATTAACTAAAAGTTAGAAATCATAACTTTGAGCCAGGACTCAGAATAAAATCAGAGGGTAAGATGCAGATTCTACTCAAAAAGCTCATCACACGAGGCATGAAGGCACCCAAGAATATTTTAACTAAATACAAGTGAGTCCTCTTCTCCAACCTCTACTCCCTCCTGTCTTTCTCTGTAGTTGCTGGCAGTGTCAGACCTGTTTACTGAGAGGAACCAGTTTGACATGATGTTCTCCACCCTGATGGAATTGCAGAAGCTCCACCCGCCTGAGGATGAGATCCTCAATCAGTACCTGGTGCCTGCCATCTGCAAGGCTGCTGCTGTGTTGGGCATGGTGAGCAAGGCAGTGTGTGGGTTGTTGACTTGACATAGTGGGATTTGTGTTTCAGATTAACCTGCAGTCTGATATCCAGAAATATAAACCACCTGAATATACATCTCCAGGACAAAGCAATAGCTGAGCCTGTGTGTCGCCTGTTGGAGACAACCCTGCGTAGCACCCACTTGCCAAGCCGTATGGGGGCGCTGCATGGTGTGTTGTATGTGTTGGAGTGCGACCTGCTGGATGACACAGCCAAGCAGCTCATCCCCACTGTCTCTGAATACCTCCTGTCCAACCTAAGGGCCATTGCTCAGTGAGTATTGCTCTCATCTCACAAACAAATGCAGACACTGATCTTGTTCCATCATCTAATGAGCTGGATTAATGATGAAAGAGCCTCATGGAGCCAATATGTTAAATGTCAGAATGCAGGGAGGCCTCACTCACTAAGTGGATCTTTAAATCAATTAGTTTTATCTGGCATAATGGGGTGAAGGAAACAAGTGCAGTCCAACTCTTGCCCACTAGGTGCTGCCCTTCACATTTTAGATGAACACCCACTGGCCTTCCATCTGCTTAATCTTCATTTTCCTCCCATTCACTCTCACTCTCTCTGTTCTGCAGCTGTGTGAACCTGCATAACCAGCAGCATGTGTTGGTGATGTGTGCAGTGGCCTTCTACATGATGGAGAACTACCCTCTGGATGTAGGAGCTGAGTTTATGGCTGGAGTTATACAGGTAAAGTAAAATGAATCATTACCCAACAGAATGAAAGTAGACATGTATTCTGAAAACGAAAAGCCTACCTAAAATATCTTCCAGCTGTGCGGCGTGATGGTGTCTGCCAGTGAGGACGCCACTCCCTCTGTCATCTACCACTGTGTGCTGCGCGGTTTGGAGCGCCTCCTGCTGTCGGAGCAGTTATCACGCGTGGATGGTGAAGCACTGGTTAAACTCAGCGTGGATCGGGTCAACATGCCGTCACCACACAGAGCCATGGCTGCATTAGGCCTCATGCTCACCTGCATGTACACTGGTAAGAAAGGTGCCAGCATGACTTCAAGCTGGCTACACTCACTAAAATTTACTGAAGTAGACTGGTGCTTTCATTACTTTCTCATACTGTTGCACGCTCATCCTGGCATCAAGCTAGCTGGCTAACTCACCTGCATGTAGTAGTAAACTACCTTAGCATGCCTTCTCCTCACTGAGGCTAATGCAATGCTGACATTTGTTAAGTTTGCAGTCGTGCAAGTTTAACTGTTAATTGCTCTGCCACACTGAGGTTGCGTCTCGTTTCTTCCCTGTACTCATTCTTGACCCTTTCCTATCAGCATGTAAAACATAGCAGTCCCTGTAGATCCTGAAATGTTTAACTTGTACAACAAGATAAACATCTTTCAGACTGAAGAAGCTTGTAAAACCCCTTGTGAACAGCTGAAACATAATGTGTGATAGCAGCTAAAGTATGACATAATCTACTGTTAATCACAACATGTTGCCACCTCTAATTCCACTCTTGACGTGGAGTTAGTTCATATCTCTTAAGATAAGTCTTAAACAAATGGAAGGGTCAAGATGACTAATCACTTATACCAAACTCACCATAACGCTAACTTGCTGGCTTACATGTACATGCTGGTATTTCATGCATCTGATAGTACATACAGGATCTGAAACTGTTAACACTCAGTTGTTTAACTTTTAAAGTAAAAATAGCAAAAAATGATATTTAACTTCTTAAATGTGAGGATTTTATTTTTCTTTCCTTCCATAAAGAGGAAACTGAGAAACAAATATCAAGATGGCATCTTGGGCTCTGGGCCCTGTCACCAGTGGAGATTGTACCAACCACTTAATTGATAACTGTCAACTCTAACTTGATTTGCATTGTTGCCACCATTCTGCATACTGTAAAGACAGTGTAAACAGTAGTTTGAATACATTTTAAGATTTGTTAATGCACATGTTCATTCAAACCTATTCTGTCCATCTTAGATTAATCAGTTTACTTTTTAATTAGCCTTCAAATGTGGCTACATTTGAGTGCATGTGGAGAGCGGGGCTGTATGGCTGGTTTAAGTGGCGATGTATGCTTCAATGTGATTTCTCATTGTAATTGGACTATTGTCATATTTGCATATCTGCTCTTCACACCCTCTGCCAGCAATACTGATAATGCCTACATCTATATAGTCTGAACCACATCAAGGCCAGTACTAGCCAGTACTTAACATCCATTATCTGTCTTTATAGCTTACCAGATCCTTCAGAGCTCAAACCTATTTACTACACCTATAGTACAAAAAGCCTGCTTGATTCCTGCATGTATTATGCAGCTATGTATTTCTGATATACCCTACCTCTAACCCCTACGTCGGCCCCTACTAACTCTCAGCATGTTGTTCTTCCCATCCTGGCAGGATAAATAACACTAGTTTGTTGCCAAGAGCTAGCCAGCAAATTCTTTAAGTAAACTGAGGGACTCCTGCAAATGCAGATGGACTTAACTTTCTGCATACCACCTATTTGTGTGCTGTACAAGCTGAAGCACAATCAGATCACAGGAGTGGTTAATCTAGACTCTAATGTACTCAGGAAATGGGCATTGAAAACCGTTCTAATACTTAAAGCACCAGTCATGTATAGAAAACCAACTTACTGTGATTTGACTGAATATGGCTCCCTGAAAATTGCCAATTTTCAGTTTGAGGTCAACTAAATTCTGATCTGAATGATGTGATATCAGTGTCCCTACTTCACCTCTAACCTGTCCCCCACTGGTTCAACCGGTTCCAACCCCCCCTCTCGTCCTCTCAGCGGTGCTTGCGTCGGGTTCAGACGCGACAGGGGTTAGAGGTCAGGTTGACTCTGACTCTACCATAGCGGAGGCGGTGGGCGTCACGGCAGGTCATGTTGGTTTCTCCTCAGGCAAGGAGAAAGCCAGCCCTGCCAGTCGCCCTGCCCACTCTGACCCACAGGCCCCAGACAGCGAGTCGATCATTGTTGCCATGGAGAGGGTCTCTGTGCTCTTTGACAGGTACACACTCACACCCCCTTCATTGTACATAAAATGCAAACATAACGTAACACACACTGAAATATACATGTGCTGCTTTTATTTTGCAGCCGTCTTCCTTCACCTTAATTTTTTTTTTGACCTGTGGGTGTGTAGTGTTCAAAAGTAGCTGCTTTGCCTAGATTATGAAAAACTAAAATTTTTTTCCATCATCACTTGCTCCTCTGGGGTTTCCTGTTGGCAGGATCAGGAAGGGTTTACCCAGCGAGGCTCGGGTGGTGTCCAGGATTCTGCCCCAGTTTCTGGACGACTTCTTCCCACCACAGGACGTCATGAACAAGGTCATCGGAGAGTTCCTGTCCAATCAACAACCCTACCCACAATTCATGGCCACTGTTGTCTACAAGGTCAGCAGCAAGACATTGCTTTTTTTTCTCATGCATTTTATATAAGAAAATTAAGTGTGTAGGCTTATAAGTGAAAACTGGTTGACTACACAAACCAGCTCTCTTGTTGTCCAATCAGACAATTGGCTGTCAAGCTTGAGCAAAGTCACTGGCTTTCATTTGTTCAAGGATCTGACGATAAAAGAGCTTGAAGTCAGACAATCTGATTCAAGCATGTTTATGCTGAAATGGAGGTTATCTTTAACTCTTGGTAATTGCAGAATTGCCTAAAAATGATTCAGCAATGGGTGATTATTTAGCAGAAAGGTGACATTTTTCAGCTAGAATTAGAGACCACTGGCTGCCCATTGATTCCTTCAGGGAAGGAGAGCACTCCTGAGTCATATGGTGCAGTGTACCTGATGTAATTCTTACATTCACATTTATAGTTGTTATAGACTACTGTATAGCTGGTTGACGGTAATAATCTCCAGCTGTTTGTCTTGGTCTGCTGTGCATCCATCCTTAGGTTTTCCAGACACTCCATGCTACAGGCCAGTCGTCCATGGTGCGAGACTGGGTGCTGCTGTCCTTGTCCAACTTCACTCAGAGGACACCAGTGGCCATGGCCATGTGGAGCCTCTCCTGCTTCTTTGTCTCTGCTTCCACCTCCCAGTGGATCTCAGCCTTGTATCCTTTATATAATATACCATAGATCTTAGTGATGGGGGTTTATTTGTGTAGAATCACAGAAGTGTGGATGCAATCCAGGTTTGTCACTGCTCGACAAAATGTGTGGTTTGTCTTTAACACCCCCTTCTCTTAACCAGACTGCCGCATGTGATCAGCCGAATGGGCTCCAGCGAAGTGGTGGACGTCAACCTGTTCTGCCTGGTGGCCATGGATTTTTACCGGCACCAGATTGACGAGGAGCTGGACCGCAGGGCTTTTCAATCTGTCTTTGAGACTGTGGCCTCGCCAGGCAGCCCTTATTACCAGCTGCTGGGTTGTCTGCAGTCCATCCACCAGGACACGTCACTCTGAGGGCAACAGACTGAGATTTGGGGGGGCATGGGTAGAAGAGTGGATTAGTGTGCAAAATGTGGTAGGGTGTGAAATTAGACCTCCACGTTTCACTGATTGGAAATGAGTACTGCTGAAGTCAGCATGATTTCAGTGGAAAAGGTATAAAGAACTACTGAGAGAGATCTGAATCCTTGTCAAGTTTAAGGTGTATGTTAAATGTAAAAGGGCAAGAGTGAGATCCTGCACTTAATATGAAGGACACGGGCTGCAAAACGCATGGCTCTGCCTACAACTACAGCCCCCACCCCACAGACCATTCCTCAATATGACTGACAGCACCTTGAACATTTCCTCCTACCCAGCACCTTGATTTATCAACAAAATGTATTAAGATTAATCAAACACAATTGGATTTATTTTCATGTGAGGATTTGAGTATTGTGATGTCAGTAAAATAAGATTTAAAAAAAAAATTAGAAAATATTTACTATATTTAAAGTTGCATCTATTTTTCAGTGTTTTTGTTAAGAGTGTTTAAGGTCTGGTTAGGACGCTGACAATGGGCTGACAAAGGGTCAGGGATGCCTGTTTAAAGTGGTCAATTTTTATTTTATCTCACGAGAAGCAGGAGATGAATGTTGCACTGCAGGAAATGACAACTTGTTTGCACTGGTTTCAAAAAGTTGCAAGTCCTGCATCTGTTCAGTGGTGTATTCTTGACGTAGTGTGAGGACAGGCAGATAGGTACATACTGAACAGTATGTATAAAAAAAATCTCACTTTCTGCTGAGTTTGTTTGATACATAGTTTTAGCTATTGATCGGCCATAAATCTACAACTTAAAGACAAAAATACCAAAATTGTAGTGATGTCACTTTTCCTTTTTTTTTAATCAGTAGCAGAGGAAAGCATTTCCTCATGATTTTATGATGCTTATATCTGTCTAGTCCTTTTCTTGTTTTCAATAGTCAAATCCTGAATGCTCTTGTGCACTTGATTGATTCCACCATCACTTTCTTTTTTTTTTTTTTTTTTTCTTTCAATTCTCAGGATGTAAGATGTGACTATTGTTATAAGACTGGAAATTTGCAGTCATCTTTAAATGGAGTTACCTTTGTATCTTGTAAAAAAAAAAAAATAATAATTGTAAAGTAATATGGAAGCCATGGTGCATGATAAAATAAGAGCTGTGTAAAGATGAGAGATCTTGGATGCATAATGTGGGTTTTTTTTTTGTTTTTTTTTTTTTTTTTTTTGGGGGGGTCTTAATACACATAAGAAAAGGGGGGGAGGAAAAAAAAGACTCAGCAGACCACAGAATGCCAGAAGCTATGAGCTTAGTGTTTCATTAAAGACCTGACCTTGAGTTGCCTGGGAGTGAGCTGGGCGTTTTCTCTGTACATACACTTGCCTTAGAAAGACTGAATATATCTATGTCTTGTACACTGAAAGCTTGAAAGCATGCTTAGCATTACTGCTATTTTCTTGCATAATTCTTAATACTGTATTTCCGTGGGTTACAGTTGCCATGACTGGAAGAGGATGCAACACAATCCAAAGGTAGCCGTGTAACCTTAGCGACAAACAGCAGCTTTGACAAATCAAACAGAAGAGGAAGTGTAGCAAAGTGATGCCACGTGACAGCAGGAGGTTTTCTGTTTTTGTTGAGCTTTTAATATTGTTTTGTCTCGGTTAAAGGTTGGTAAATATTTCATTGTCTTTGTGCAGAATATTAAATACACCTAGCACTTAAAAACTTGAAGTTCTCGTTATGTTGATGTTAGATGCTTTGATATGCAATGAGTCCAGTACAGTACATAAAGGTAAAAACATCACAGCGATTTACATGCGAACATGTTACCACTTTTCAACCTTTACAGGCAATGTGGCTGGTTTCCTTTGGTCATGTTAAAATAATGTATTCGTACAATAAATGACTTGTCCTTTGCAGCTCTTGCTGAAATTCCAATGTGAGGCCTCTAAAGCAGATTAAATCTTGTCTTGTTTTTCTCAGATCAACAGTCTCTTTAAATTCATTTTAGATTTGTGAGGTGAGAAAAATGGATGATGACAGAAAACCTCTTTTCCTCAACACCACTTTCATGTAAAGAAATGATTTCAAACAAGGTAAAAATTTCTCTTCAGCTTGTCTTTTTGTATTTTCTCCAGGCATAAGGAGAGTAAATCACTGAGTGGTGATCTCTGCAGGGGGTAATACGATTACCCAGAAATCTTTTGTGGTTTTGGGAGATGGGCGTGGAGGTCCTGGACAAAGGTCATGTCGACTGATTTAACATGCTTCCCCTGATGACTTTATTTTTCTTGCACTTGAATGAACGGACTTGAGGAATAATAGTCGCTGTTTTTGGTCTAATGAAAAAGCTGAAAATTACCATATTCAGATCTTCTCTGCTAAGTCGTTTACCTGTCCCATGAGCTCAACTTCCCTTTCACTTGTTGGAGCTTGGCTTACAAGAAATACCTCTTCTGCTTAATATAAAATAGTTTGACTTGCCACAATTGTGATTTATCCAATAACTCTAGAGGTGATAATGGAAGGAGCAGAAACTGAGGATTGTTTGTCAGTCTGGATCCTCCAATTTATTTTATTTTTTTTAACAACTGCCTGTATAAAGTGTGTATTTCATTCAATTTTCATATTTTACAGAGATTAATCGCTACATATGGGTCACTGTCAAAATGAATAAATTATTTGAAGATGTTAAACCTCTTATGTTTTGTAATTTAATTACATGATTTCCTTCCATCCTCAATGGCTATGATGGCAAACCAGTAGAGGATGTTTTATGTGTTTCCAGATAATGATATTAGAAACACTACTGCCCAGGACACAGAGGATTCACTGTGTGTGTCTAACGCAATCAGCCGGTGAGGTTACAAACATTAAAATGTTCTGCCCTGCTCAGCCTTGTCTTCGTCTCTGCCAGAGAGAACAAGCTGTGTCCAGCCAGCTCAAATTAAGCAGACAGGCAACAAATAGTCAAGCTGAGCTGGGCAGAGAGAAACCCTCAATTTACCAACATGTGTTCAGTTAAAGGGCTGATCTCGCATATTATATGTGAACCCTGGAATGGGTCCTTTTAACTGTAATTCTAATTTCTTTTACAATTACATTTCTTTTACAATTACATTTTACAATTCTCTTCTATGGACTGCACACTATGAAAATATGCATAGCTGCTTTTTTTTTAATTAAGATGGGTAGTTTGTGATTAAAAGGTATTAACAGGATTACTAAGCAGCTGCCATATGGTTCATGGAGTACTGAGCTAAAATCATGATGGCACAGGTATTAAGCAACTGTACATAAAATACACTTCTGGTGGTTTAACCTAAAATAAAATAAATGTGTAAGGATGAGGGACCTTGAACAGACACAAAATATACCATTTTCTATTCTGTTTGTCTTAACACATACATGAACACCACACACAGCTACTGTGTATTACTTACACAGTAGCTGTGTGCATCATTTTCAGGACAAACCAATACAACTGGGAAAATGAATAAAAATTTTATATAACTATATTGCAAGATTTGAGTAACTTTTCGAAACCTTTTGAAACTAAAAAAACAAATCAACAGGTGTGATTTGTCGTGTTTCTACTTTGAATCTGAAACTGATATATAAAAGTTGAGCTTCTCCAGCATCACAGATAAATGCATTCAAAGATTTTTTGATGTTTTGCTTTAGTGCTGAGTTTAGTTTCATTGACAGTGGATGGAGAGCAGCTGTTTGCTGGGGCTGCTCCCTGCTGCTGTCTGAGGGTCAGAGAAGAGATTTGACTTCATTTGACTTCTATTAAGTATGTGAAAACTGTTTGCAATTTCTATTGTATCATTTCGACTGTTTGAAGTCTCCCCCTCCATACACCCCCCCCCCCCCCTCCCCGTCTCTAAACACACTTCCCTCCCTCCCTCTCCTCCTCCTCCTCCTCCTCCTCTTAAGGCTACTTCGCCAGATGGTGCAGCCTTTTCTTTTGTTTACCCATCGTCCCTGAGTTTACCTAACTGACCCTAGCTACTAAACTATGGAAACTGCCCGAGCAGCATCACCGTCGGACACCAGTAAGTAAGTCATTTTTAAAAATCTCCTGCTGGATGACCCCGTTAGACCAAACAGCTTTCTCACCACATAAAAAAACCTGCATCCACCTTTTACTGAGCTGTCCCTGCTTTACAACTCAGACCTATTTTAGCCAGATGTTGTCGGTTCTTTCGCTGTTTCCCGCTGCACACTAGTAAAAGACAGATCGATACATGAACCCTGCTCCCAATTATACTTCTTTCAACTTTATCAGAAACTTTTTTAGAAACGGTCAAGCCCACACGCCACGGTTTTGACACCTGTGGAATAAGCTACTGTTGGTACTTTTATTTGTGATTTCTCAATCTAACTTTTGTCAATTTGTCCGCACAACTGTTCGCTGCTGAGTGACAGCTCTGAAAGCCAATGACGCGATATGAGAGTCTGTATACAGCGCCGTTGCCATGGTGACAGACCGACATTCCAAAGATGTGGAAAACGGGGGGCGGGACTATAATTTGAGCAAGGGTGGATGCACTTTTGAACAGCAAGTCACGGCAAGAAAAAAAGTTTTATTAACTCTCATGAATTGACAGTAAAAAGCATGCGTTTTTGTCAGTGCAGAGTGACAAACACACGGCCGGTAATTTCTTCCACCAGCGAACTCTATTCAACCAGCGCTAACTTTGCTAGCATGCAGAGCTAACTGAGCTAACGGTAACGCGTCAGCTAATCTCAGCTAATGTTAACATACTGTTTACACTGTCTCAGTGACTGTCAGACGCTCGCGTTGTTCAACAGAAACGCAAACCATAAGCGAAATGCATATTTAAAATTCAAAGGTTAAATTACTCCCAAGTTACGGTTGCTGAAGGCTGGGTGTGTTAATGTTACCTGCATGCCTCTCAGGTGTGAGACGCCTTTGGTTAGAGAGCATATTTCTCATTGGACAGAGCTGCAGTGGCCCCGCCCTCCTCAGGTGTAGCTGTATGTATGTAGAAAATCCCCTCCCATCAACATGAGATTATGCTGCCTATCAATACTGGCTCAGTAATAGGATAATAGTTTTATTAAGCATTTGGGACACAATGAGTTGTTATGCCACCACACAGGTCTGACAGGTTTTACCTGCATATGGAATAAATGTATGTTAGAGGCTCTGGTAGAAACAAGAGCATGTTAAGGAGGCGAAAGACCTCATGTCTGATTTGCTTCTGTTCTGTTGTGCTGCAGGTAACTTGCCTGTGAACTGGAGGAGCGAGTGACAACAGGATGGGAGGGCTAGCAAGACTGTGCCAGAACTGAAGCCAAACTATCACTCTACTGCTGCATCTAGATTTGTTCCTCGTATTTTTTGTAGCAACCTGACGGCAGAGCTAGTTGACAAGAAGACAGACACTGGATATGGCCTATGTTCCTGCTTGAGCGGAGCCCAGGGACACGTAATGGCTAATTGAAATTTACTGAATCAATGGACAAAAAAAAGTTCCCTGGCACAATGTTCAGGCAAGATACATCATCCAAGAGGCGCCCATGTGGTGGAAGTGCACTGAACTTGCCCCAGCCTCCCTCAGCCTCCTCCATCCAGCAGGGCCGCATCCGTGCTGTGGAGGTGGCAAGAGGGAGAACCGGGTACGGCTTTACATTGTCAGGACAAAGCCCATGTGTCCTCAGTTGCATCCTGAAAGGGAGCCCTGCAGACTATGTGGGCTTACGTTCAGGAGACTACATCCTCTCTGTCAATGACATCAACGTCTCCAAGGCATCACATGAGGATGTGGTGAAACTGATTGGACGCTGTTCTGGTGTTTTGAAACTAGTCATCGCTGAGGGAGAACGTCACAGGCGACACCATCACCACCAACGTGGCGCTGGAAGTCGCCATCACAGCAGCAATACAATGGCAGCATCTTACCTGGACTCATGTTCTAGCGATGATGAGTTGGATGGTTTCTATGACAACAGTGTTAACAACAACAACAACAGCAGGTCAGGCTGTGGAGCGCGTGGGGGTTGGTACAAACCTAAATTGGATTCTAAGCAGTTGGGCATCAACAGAGCAGAGAAGGTGGTGGCGGAGCTGCAGTCTGGAGGAATTTTTAACATGATCTTTGAGAACTCCAGCCACTCCTCCAGCAGCTCAGACAAAGAGAGGCCTGTGGTTAGCTCATCATCAAAGCCTCGTCCACTGTCTGATCCAGAGTTCCCTCCATATCGGAGTACATCCCGTTCCCAGAGCAATCCCAACTTGCTCTCTGAGGAGGAGATGGCCCAAGTCCTGAATGACGACTCAGTCTTCCTGGACTCAGACTTCCGTCATCTCCACCTTCACCCCCACGAAGTGCAAGACGTGGATGTAGGAGATGGGGGCGACTTGGGCCTAGAGCCTGGTGAAGGCATCCTGAATGTGGGCATGATTGTTGGATATCTGGGCTCCATCGAGCTGGCCTCCACTGGGACAAGCTTGGAGAACGACAGCCTGCAAGCCATCAGAGGCAGCATGAGACGCCTCAGGGCAGAGCAGAAGATTCATTCATTGGTCCTCATGAAGGTGCGACTGAATGTTTTGTTACACATCAGAGTATAATAGCTTGTTAACAGCTTGTCAGCTATGTTTTTAATACAGTAAAAAAAAAACCAATAAATTAATCTACACTTCAATTTCCTGTTAAACTTAAATTGTTAAACTTTATCTTGCTAGGCCTCAAATAAGATTGAATTCAAATGATCTTTGTTAACAGATTTATTACCTTAAGAAACAATAAATGAACAAGATTACACAGTATAAACATTGTAACAAAATGGAAACCATAGATTGCCTCATTATTTTCCATTGTATCAAGTAGTAACGTGCATTTATTATGTCCTACCAGGTCATGCATGACAGTGTGCGTCTGTGCAGTGACAGAGGGCAGGTCCTGGCCACCTACCCCGCGGAGAAACTAGCCTTCAGTGCCTGTTGTCCTGATGACCGCCGATTCTTCGGACTAGTCACGATGCAGGCCACGGACGACCACGACGACCATCACTTCAGCAACGGGCGAGATGAAGAGGGCGGTTTGAGAACATCCTGTCACGTGTTCATAGTGGACCCAGACCTCTGTCACCACCAGGTAGGACTGAGGGGTAAATAAATCATGCGTAATAGGAAATTTACTATTCTTTCTAATTGCTAATTATTCAATAAAAACATTTAAGTATTGGATGATTTATTTTCCACTTCACACTTTCAAACATAAAATAAATGCAGCAGCCATGTGGTGTTTCAGTTGTGCTGTCAGAAATACAGGGAACCAAGTTGAAAAAAGTGATCGTGGAAAAAAAAAAAAAAAAACGTTCTTCAGACATTCTTAGGCCCAGCAAGGAAATAAGCTGTGATAGAATAAAATAGTCGACCACATTGGATACCAAATAAATACCAACTGTTTTTGACCTTGTATTTTCATCTGAGTAGAAATAATGAAATAATTGTCTGGTGGAGTCTTGTAATAGAAAATTTTCAGTAGTGCTCCCAACACTATAATTTTGGTACAAATGTCAGAGCAACACTGTTGTTTTTTTAATATTACTTATTGGGGATTATAAACATATATTGTTTTCCCATTTACCAAAGCAACCGCACTTCTCAAATGCATCAGTGCTTACTGTTGTCTCAACACATAGCTGCTGTTAAAGTCATTTACGTAATTAGATATCAATATAATTGCTAATTATATTATTTATTATGTGCAATATCTGATCAAAGAATTAAGTAAATGAAAAGGAGTAAATAAGAATCTAACTAACCATTTTGTGACAATTTACAATACAATATGTACTGACAATAGAATACAGGACTCCAAAAGTACTGAGGCCAGCCTTACTGTCAATGTCTGATTTACCAACTAAGCTACAAAGACAGAAACATATTAACAGATAGATTTTTACATTCATTAGAAACATTTTCAACAGTTAAAATATATTATATTATTATAATATTCATTTATATCATAGGGGAAAAAGTGGTATATGTGTCAGCAAATCTCCACCCTCAGACTCCTATTGTGCCTGTTGTTTCCTCAGGTCCATTTAAGTGTAGCCAGGAGGTTTGGCTTTGAGTGTACGCCTGACCCAGATACAGGAGGCTGCCTGGAATTCCCGCCCAGCTCTCAGCCTCTACTCCAGTTTGTCTCCGTCCTCTACCGGGACATGGGGGACAACATTGAGGGGGTTCGGGCTCGGGCATTCCACGATCCAGACAACGATGCTCAACAGAACCACAGCACCAGCAGCAACAGTGATAGTGGGATCGGCAACTTTTTACCAGAAGAGAAGAGCAACAGAGTGCTTTTAGTAGACCTCGGAGGTCCTCCCAATCACAACCATATCTCTGGGCCACGCCACTGGGACAGCCCACCTTCCTCCCAGCAGGCTTGGAGCCCCACCCTAGGGGTTGCAGCCTCTCACCCTCCTCCACCTCCCCCTCCGCCAGCTCTGAGAAATGGCCACTACCGCCACGATCCACACCTGGCTGACCTCCCTCACCCTCTCCCCTTAGCTCACCCTGATGTCCCTGGCAGGCACTCACGAGGGGTCCACCCTCACCACTACCCACCAGGGAAGCGGGGAGGAGCTGTTGGGGGAGGAGAAAAGAGAGGGGCCGGAGGAGCAGTAGGGGTGGAGCCGCAGCGGTGGCTGCCAGTCCATGTGCTGAGAGACTGGCGTCAGCAGCACCACCACAACCACCTCCAGGGCCTTAGCAGCGATCAGGAGTCCTACGCCGAATCCACTGACGGGTGGTCATCAGCCAACTGCAGCACCCTGCCCCCACCCATGAATAAGATCCCGGCCGACCGCTACCGGGCCCCGCTGGCCCCCGGAGAACACCTGCCACCACCTGGAGGGAGCCACCCTCCTCCTTCTTCACATCCCCACGCCCACGCCCAGAGGCTGGCTGTTCAGAAGGATGAGTGGGCTAAGAAGCTGTTTGGTGCTGGAGACAGGGAGCGGACTGGAGCAGAGAGAAGTCAAAGAGAGAAGAAACGAGGGAATGCAAAGGAGGGGGACAAAAAGGTAAAGATAAAGCTATGAAAGTATAATAAGTCAGACCCCTGACTTGATGATTGGTCTCTGTGCTTATCACTTCTTTTCATCATCGTACTCACATTTTGTACCCACTGTCATCAAGCTTCTCATAATGGTGCATTCAGTGACATGTTACACTGTGTCAGTTTGTGGGGCTTTTGGGAGACTTGTGTTAAAACTGACCATGAGATGAGAAGCCCGGGCAGCAGGTAGAATCTCCCATCACACACCCCTGCTGTGGAAATTTACTCTGACGAGAGTGTGTCCAAGACTACAGTTTATTGTGGCTATAAATCCATCTGTGTTTAACCCACTGCTCACCCTCTCTTTCTCCAGGCCTGGAAATTCAGACCTTGACGTTTCCTTCTTACTCAGATGGGAAACTTTTCAGTGGTTTTTAAAGTTGTAATGAACAGTATTCACCCCACCAAACTTCCCTGTGTTATATTGAATAATGCGAGCACCCCAGTTGGCTCTCTCTCCAGACTTAGTACAAATGGATTGATAAGTTATTTATCCCCACTGCTCCAGTATCAGATCATGTATTATGCACTAGCCAGGCATCTGGCTCACCTGAAAACCACCTGTTTTTCATTGTAATGAGTCAGTGATAGCTGCAGAGCAGGAATTAGACTAGTTTTAGTGTTTGTATGCTAGTTAGATAAATAGGCTGTAGTATTTTGTGAGAAAACATTTGTTTTTGCAGTTAGGTATAGTCCTTTATTGACTGGCTGTTATTGTTTCCTGACAAAAGAAAGGAACATCTAGAGACACAGAGATAAATCCAGCCTGACTGGATTCCATCTGCATTAACCACTTTACAAACCGCCCGTTTAACTGCTCATACAGAATCTGCACAAGTGTGTAGGGAACAGTTGCCTCATCACCGACTACATTTACATATTACAAAGGTGCTGGGGGATAGACGCTTGAAGGAGGCTGGTGCTTCCCTGGGGAAACTCACACTGGACAGGGACCCCCCCCCCAGGGGACAATCAGAGGAAGTGTTTACAAGGCCAGGGGCAGAGGGCGACAGTGGCAGGAAGGTGGATGTGAACCTTTCTGAACAATGTCCTCAGACTGGAGACGCAGAGCTTTGGAGAGGGTCATGGTAAGCCATGATTACTTGTAGTCAAGGTAAAATGCTGACTCTGCTGTAACAAATGTAGTTGTAGCTTTGCTTTGTTTTTCTTTCAGTGTACTTTATACTTTATTTAGATATCATTGCTAACTTGGTAGAGTATGCAGTGTATCAGGGAGTCATCCTTAATTGCCTGATAGTGTTTGCCACTTGGTGGCACTGTTTTATTATGTAAACCTTGGTAAACCTCCTGCACTCTGTATTGCCCATAGGAAAAATAAAAGGCTACACATCAGTTATGGAAGTTGTTTGGTACCTGAGGTTGAAGCAGATATGATTGTGTTTTACTCATAGAGCTGAAACCATAAGGAAACATGTTGGAAGAAAACTGTTTAAAATATAATATAATAATAATAAATATAAATAGATATATAATAAGACATAAAAAAGTTTAATCTTGATGAGTGTGACACATTGATCTTGATAATACTTCATGATAAAAAGATAATATGTTGACTGTGCCTTGGTTTTAGTGTGTCTGAAGTATCCATTCAGCCCTTGTGGTACTGGCGCGGCCACTGTTTTTACAAGAAATAAGTGTTTTGTGTGTCTGTGTATGTTTGGTTTTTACATTGACAGCTGTGTTTTTGTAAACAGGAAGAATTCCTTTTTTCTCGTTGGGCCTGTTTTAATATCCTAGCGGGGACTTAAACCTGAATTCACACTATCACATGGGGAGTTGTGCCACTGTGGGGACAAAAATCAAAGTCCTCACGGGTATAAATTCAAGGTTATGGTTAAGGTTAGGGTTAGTGTTGGGGTTAGGCACTTAGTTGTGATGGTTAAGCTTAGGATAAGGGGCCAGGGAATGCATTATGTCAATGAGTTGTCCCCATGGGGATAGTGAAACTAGTTTGTGTGTGTGAGGGAAAGAGGGACAAGGTCGACAGCACAGATAAGAGCGATGAGTTTTACCCTAAATCTCAGTTTTTCAGATGTTTCTGTGACAAAGCTGTGGTGCAGCCACACCCAAAACAACCCCAGCACCACTGAGTCACATCGACATTTTATCATTTCCTTTTTAATCCACATCTTATCTTCTCTCTTTATTTGCCTCAAGTGTCAATGACATCAGAAATAAGACTTGTTTTAAACTGACCAGGTTAAACACAGGTCACATGAGAACGTTTCTGTCCACGTATGTAATCGAGTGTTCAAATCTGTGTACGCTGACACACACACACACACACACACACACACACACACACACATACGCATGCACGTAGACACTTACACAGGCGCAGAGTTGACTTAGTATCCAGGCAACACCACTGGTCATCTCCTGATGAAATGCGAACAAGACCTCCTCTAATCAGCCAGTTAGATTCTACATGCACCACAATTTGGCCTCTGGAGCCTGTCAGCATTGATTAATTACTCATTAGTCAACTGGGGTCCATTGATAGATGCTCTTCGCTACAGTATAAGGAGATTAGCCAAATAGCATTTGCGAGAGGAGAGACAGAAGGAGAGTATTTCTCCTGCTCTCTAAAGATTGAAAAACAACAGTTGTTTTAAGGCTGATTGTAGACTTATGAGGACAACACAAGACAATCCTCTGATTTACTGCACCACTCAGTGTGGTCACATCACTGTCAGATGGCCTAAGACAGTAAATCCTGGTGACCCAGTGACTAATTTTTTCATGCCTGTTGCAGTCAACGGTTTATGGCATCATGTAGCAGCTGCCTGTTTTAACTTCATTCCAGTAATATACATAATGGCAAAGTGAAAAAAAAATGTTTTTATTTAACTTTATAAAAAAACAAAAACAAATCACATTGACATTGTCACTTGAAATTTAGCTCAGGCTTCTCACATTTCTCTTGATCAACCTTGATGTTTCTCCATCTTGATTAGAGTCTGTATGTGATATGTAAAGGCATACACCTGTCTACATAAGGTCTAACAGCTGACAATGCAGATCAGAGCCAGAACCAAGCCATGAGGTAGAAGTTTCTGGAGGTTTTCCCATGTCCACACGATTCCTGGAGCTCAGCCAGTGACCACTGGGTTCTTGGTCACCTCTCTTGCCAACGCCCTTGTCTGTGATTTCTTCCATTTAAGAATGATGGTGGCCACTAAGCCCTGTCTCTGAGCTCTGCTGGCAGCTTCTTCACTTTATTATTTTATATTACTTGTTTGTTTCTCTGATATGCATTATCAGCTGTGAGACCTTATATAGACATATGTGTACCTTTCCCATTCACTATCAGCTGTATTTACCACACTCTCAGGGTTGATCCAGAGAAATGGGAGAAACCTGAGCTGAATTTTAGTTGTGAAAGCAAAGTGTCTGAATTCTTATGACAATATGTCACCACCCTCAGTGTAGATTCATGATTCATTCTTTTTTTTTTTAATTCTGGCTGCAGCATAAAAAACTTACTAAAAACAATTGAAGGGGTCTGAAGGAGCTCTGTATATATTTTCTTCCAGTACCAAATAGAAATACTCTGAGCGGACACAGTAATGACACCATCTGGACGACGATGTAGACAACCTGCTACTTTCTCAGATACAGTAGTGTTGTTGTCACGTCCATCCCCCTGATTGCGTGCCAGTGTGTGCTATGTGTTGGGGTTGACTAAAGTACTACCTGGTCCTGCAGGCAAAATCGCAGGACTGTACATGCCTGTGTCTGACATGTGGAATTTAACATTTAAGTGGAGAAAAGGAAGCCCTCTTCAACAGGCGTATATGTGCAACACAGAAGCTTCAGACAGAGTTGCACAAATCTCTTTAGACTTTCATATAGGATTGTTTATGTGCTACATCTATCTTCTATCTGTAATTGACACTCAGACATTTAATTTTCAATGGGAACACCTGTCCAACACACACACTCTCATTATTTATAAGGGTGTAAGAAATGGTGGCATGCTGTTTATGAATGTGCTTCTGATCAACAACTGTTTGAACTGGATCAGGTTGTGATATAAAATACACATTAGATCCCCTAAATGCACTGCAGTTTTATTAACAGATGAGCTCAAGACGTTGGCCCCTGGTTGCCATGGTTGCTATTTAACACAGTCCACAGTCCAACAGCAGTGTAAACACTGTAAACATACCATGAGCTAATTAAGAAAACTTTGAATACTGGTATGTTAGATAATGTCGGTGGTCTCTATGTAAATTATTCAGTGGTTGTATCTTTACTGCGCTTGTCATATTATAGCCTGACAAAAAAAGATTTTTGAGGTTGTTACCAAAGCCAACAATGATATTTGGAAATTGTATTCACCTAACTTTCAACATGTTCATATTTCATAAAGATGACTTCATTTTTTTCAAGAACTGTGGCTTGGCTCTACAAAGGGAGACATTTTACAATTAAAGTCTAAGCTCATCAGGGCGGCCTGATAGAATAGTAAGGGTGCACACCACATGGAGTCCCTGGTTCGACCCCAGCTGGCTGGGCTGTTTGCTGCATGTCATTCTCCTTCACTCTGTCTCCATGTTTCCAGTCTGTCTTCGCTGACCTGATTCAATAAAGGCATAAAAATGGCTAAAAATAACTCACCAGTGCTGTTCTGGTGGACAAAATATGTAGTTGAGACACACCTCAAATATATCTGCCGTAAGTAATGTTGGCTGATATACTGTTATATATAAACATATATATTGTAATATATATGTTTATTTTCATGGCTTTGGTTCTTTGGTTATCACCACACAGTGTTGGAAGAGACTGACAGAGGTATGAGGGGACAAAGCGTGCCATTTACTGACTAGTCCTTGACTAGAACAAGCTATATCCAAAGCCTACAGACGACAGAGGATCATTCAGCATTCATGACCTTTTTGTCATTATTTCCCTTTTAAAGTCAAATTAGCTTTGTTCACTGTTTATTCAGACTCATTCACTTCTACACATTAACACATGATAGCTTCCAGTTGATCTGTTGTTGGCTGTTGGTCTCTGAGTTTGGAGTGAGGTTTCTTAAAAGTTTAGTAGTACCTGTTGAGGGAGCAGAGATGCTTAAACTGTCTCTCACCTGCTTTAGGGATTAGAACAAGCAACCTTATTGCTAGTTTGCTTCTCTGGTTTGAGACCACTGCCTCCCCCTGTATGCATTGTGCTTGATAGAGTGTGAAAAATGAACATGAGTGTTTTTCTCCTTCAGAGTGGTCGGTTCCGTGGTCTGACAATGGGGTTCCCTCCTCTCCCCCAACGCTCCTCGGCCAGACGATCGTTTGGACGCTCCAAACGTCTCAGCCTGGCCCGCTCCCTGGACGACTTGGAGGTAGGAGCAGACACACACACACACACACACACACACACACACACACACGTGCGCATGGTACATACATCTGCCAACAAGTGTTGTTTGTTAGTGCAGCGCTCTGGCTCAGTCTGACCATGGTGTTATCACATTTGAGCCACACGTGCACCATCCATCTCTAATAATAGCAGCTCATGAGCATCATACATCCTCACATGACACGTCAAGCCCTATTCTCACATCACCGTGGCAACATACACACAGTTGTGGACATGGTCTTCTTATAGAAAGAGCCATGAGACATTGCAGGGTAATAGAGTTGGATCTTCACATTTTTATATCAAGAAATTACCTGACATTATTTGAGGTGACTAATTAAAACATAGAGCCCAACATATAATTGTACAAGTGCTGCATTTTCTGCTGATTGAGTGCAGTATAGCTTTACTGTTGCAGGAATTATAGTTTTTTTTACCCCTTTTAGCTGCAAGAAATTAGTGGTATCCAGTCATTTGAGAGCCATGGGTTTTTCCTAACAATATGCCTATTTAGTTCTACTTTACAACACTTTATAATAAGAAATCTGCAGCAGCTGCTCTACTACTCTAGACAGGAAAGATACAATGGACTGCTGTCATGTTTACCAATTTAAGTGCCCCAGAGCCCCTAGGTTTGCACAAGGTTATATTAATCTGAATGAATTATTGAACATTTGACATTTCTTTTCCTGTATCTATTTTTGTCAGCTGTTCTTTTTACCTTAAAGTAGGTGATAAAACAATTACCTAACAACCTACAGAATAAGATTGCACATTTAAATGAAACTGAACTGGAACGTACTGATCGTTATTCTCATCAAGGCCTCTGCTCTCTGTGTGTCTGACTGTGTGTGTACGCGTGTGTGTCCATGTACATGTATCTATTGAAGAGTGAGGACTTTTTGGGTGGTTGACACACCTTCAAAAGGCTGTTGGTTAAGACTTGGTTTTACCATTGGGGTTGGGCATTCAGATGTGATGGTTAAGGTTTGGGGAATACATTATGTCAATGGCCAATCCCTGTGAATATAGTAATACAAGGATGTGTGTGTGATTGTGTTTGTGTGAAGGTTGGCAAAACCAAAACAGGGTCCTGCTGTCTGTGAGCACAATTCATAACATAGTTTTGGTTCCTAAGATAGCGATCAGACCAGAAGCTAAATGTTTCCGCCGTTTAGTGGCTCCTGGGGCTCCCTGGGAGCAGATAAGATGATCCCTCACTGTCGCTTCAGAAGTGAGGCTTTTTTACATACATTTTTAGCATTTTTCCTTTATTGGGCAGCACAGCAGACAGTGACAGGAAGAATGGGGAGAGAGGGACAGAGACGCTACCGAAGATGAGAGATATTTTTGAGTTTGAGATGTTGTGTTTTAAACATTGGGTCCCAAACTGTAAAGTTTTCTTTTGAGAAGGATCTTTGGAATGAATCAAATTCCCCAAAGGGAAATGCAACTTGTTGATCACTTGGTGCCTCTTATTCTGCCCACAAATTAAACGTTATTGTTTGGCTTCACCTCAAACTATAATTTTAATACATAATTATTGTGTACACCCTACAGAACACATTGCAATGCGACACAACACATCGTTGAATCAGTTTCTTTACTCATGACACAGAACATAACAAAGGTGATTCATCACCAGGTGGTGTCAGCAGCATTTTTGTGCATCTCTGCAGACTGAATTTACCAAATATCATACAGGGGTAGATGTTTCTTTGTTCCACTGCCAGACTATCCCATGGTTCCTTTCTTCTTTCATCCTCATCAACCCTCCTCCCTCCCACTCTATTCTACCTTTTTCTTCCGGTCGTTAGACCTTTTTCTCTTGCTGCAAATGCGGTAATGTCGACAAACAGAGAGGGCTTTGTGTTGCGGGGGTGGGCTGGGGGGTGCAGAGAGATTGTGAGTGTGTGTGTTTGTGTGCTGATGGTAGTGGGGTAGTGGGGTAGGAAGTGTTAGCTTGCACTTCTAATGAGCTCTGATGAGCAATAAGCTGACATTCCCCTCGTTAGTGAGGCCTCAATACAAAAGCACAGACAGTATAGGCACACACATAGGACAGATAGACACACACACCACATACACATACATACATGTACACACAGACACGCACGCACGCACACACACACACACATATATATATCAAGAACCATGCATGCACATCCACAAACACATTCAACCCCAAGTCAGTGCACATAATTGCACACATTGAGACACATATAGACACACAGACAGCCCTCAGCCATCTTTTTAGCTTTGTGTAAGCCGTTTATGTCTGTATGTATGTATGAATATCTGCCAGAACTTGAGGCTTGCTGCTTATCTTGTGATGGGTCTGATTATAGCGTTTAACCATTATACACACACACACACACACACACACACACACACACACACACACAAACAAACAGACAATGTCTTATGACAGCAGTAAGGGGAAGGAAGTCAGGCTGTACACATCTGTTTTCCTCCAGCTGTGTGCATCTGGATTTCAGTTGTCTGTCGAACATCTTTGCTGTATCATTTCCCAGTTGTACGTGCAGTCTAAGGGACAGGGTTTAACAAATACATGCGTAACTTTGTTTGAAAGCACTAATGTTTAAAACCACAGAAAGCTATTTTGGAGACCACCGTCAACAAGATAAAAAAACAGGCTCACATGATGCTAACTGAATTAACCATTTCAAAGGAAGCGAACACACATACACACAAACAATCCACAATTCCTCGAAGGTGGAGGTCCAAGCACTGAGGTGATTGTGGGTTCATGTGATCCAACCTGTGTAAGCTATAAGAAATTAGGTACAAATAGACACTCAAAGGTCAAATGTAAAAATTATAAAAAATTACAAAACAATGTGCACAACAGGCTGATTGCTGTTTGTTCTTCTACTCGCTGCAGCATCATTTCTCATCAGTGGAGCTCAGATGTTGTTGGAAGAGACAGTTTGAAGAAGACATTTTATCAGTGGAGATGGAGAATCTATAAAATACGGAGGGATTTGTCTATTTACAAACAACTTCATATGAGCTTCCAATGCTACTTCTACAAACAACTAAAAAAGGGTCAACTGAAGCTACTTATGGGCTGTCTATGCACAGTAATGAACCTCAGCAGCACACACGTGCAAAAAATTTATAATGAGATTCATCTTAATGTCAAAACCTAATTATATTATTTATATACAATAGGAGCTGCTGGAAAAAAAATGAGAAATTTGAAATCTTGGATAATCTTTTGGAAATAGTTTGAAAAATTGTTGGAAAACACTGTTTGGTTCAGAAAATAGTTGAACACAGTGAAGAGATGTAAAAGCTGAGCATCCCAAGAAAGAGATGGCACAATGTTTGGCGTTTAAAAAAGCTGATGATGAACGCCTGTAAATGTTCTTGAACTTGAAGACTGTGTGCACTTTTTTTGTATGAGACAGGAAGAATGGGGAGAGAGGGACAGAGATGCTACCAAAGATGAGAGATGTTTTTGAGTGGGCTTGCTTTTTTGTGTCAGTGCATGCATGACTTCTTCAAATAATAATTGATTTAGAGCCCTAATGGTCTCTTCCCCACCAAGACAAATACGGTCTGTTTCTTCATGGGGAAGAGTGGGAACTCTCAACTGATCTCACACACAAACACGCATCATGGCCCAAACCCTGAGACACAGGCCTGGCAGTTTCCACTGTGCTCCAAGGTCAGACCACAGTCTTTTTCTTTTGAAACATTTTTAGTTTTTGAGGATTGTGCACACCAATCAAGTCTGTCTGTTGTAATGCAATAGTTACACGCCCATATGTAATATGTGCAAATGAGCATGTAAGCATTTGCAACTCTTTGCCATTAAGTGATTCTCTCCCAACATGATTACAATCTATGAGACAGGTGATAAAATCCAGTCCTTGTTATGTATGAAAGTAAATTTTAAATTTCAGCTGAAGTTGTTGTGTAGCTTCAGAAGTTGCTAAAAACAAGTGGATATAGTTATGAATGAAGTACACCACAGTTATGGTCATTTTATTTGCTGTCTATGCTTCAGTGTTTCCTTGCTGAGCCACAGAGGAGCTACAATCACAAAAGGAGGGAATTTTAGTAGAAAATGATTGTAACATTTTTTTTTTGTCCAAATAACTATTTTATAAAGCTATTTGTAAATTTGCTATATAGCCAGCCTTAGCTTTAACAGTTGTTTATTTCCCAGTCATACCAAGAGCTTCAGCCACTGTTGCATTTACAATACAAGAGGTTATAATATGGCTTCTGAGCAGACTGCACACTTACAGATCAGGCAGGCACCAGCTTGCTAACTTCAATACAAGTGATAGAAGTGAAGAGAGAAGCTAAACAAGAGACAGTAAACAGTAAACATTCAGCATCATGCTGAATGTTTAAGAAGCAACAGGTAGAAAAGGGAAGGAGAAGAAGTCAATGACTATGCTAAAAAAAAATGACAGTAGCAACCAAACACAACCCTTAGATGTGCTATATGAAAGGGACATGAATAGAATCACGCTTCGCGGTAGGGACAGAGTTTTAAATGAAAAAGACCCAGCATTGAAGCAACAGCAGCTTATTATTCTGAAGTCTGGTTATTAGACAAAGTAAAAGTAAAAAAAGGATCCTAGAATTCCTATAATGTAACTCAGTAGCATCTTTCATAACAAACAACTCTGCTTTTTCAGTGCAGACATAAGCAAAAAAAAAAAAAAATTGAGAGTAAGTTGGCCGATATTGCAATGGTGATTTCAGTTGAATTAGAACTTTTCTATTTCTGATTATTATTATTTATTTGTTTCTATTCATATTCACTGAAAAAAAAAAATAAAATGGTGATGTGACTTTGGTTGGGTCTCATATCAAACAAACATGTTTTGTTATGTTTGGAGAACATTTATGGTCCATGGTGTCATGTGACACATTTTACCTTTAGCAAAAAAATTGCAGCTCTTGTGATTTTGATATTGCACTTGGCTATATTGCAATTCCAATTATATATCAATTACTTCTGCCCTCTTAATTAATAAACACCCACCTTTTTCTACTCCATTCTCTTGTTTGTGATGTCGGTGTCATGTCAATTAGAGGTCTTAAGCCATGAAAACCCTGCTGACATCATCAGGGTTTTTTTATGAAGCTCCTCTATATCCACAGGTGACATGTTACTGTTTTTACAGGCTGAGAAGTTCTGACTATGATGAGTGAAACTGGTGGACTGTTGTCTCTTCAAAGAAACACTGAAATATATTCTATTTCACAGTATATTGCTGTCAGACATGCTTTTCACACACCAGTGTTGAAATCCAGTGTAAATGAGCTGCTGGGATAGGCTGCAGTCCCATGGTAACCCTGGACTGGTGTCACTTATATGGACATGAATGACCTTAGTCTGCAGTTCTTGTAGTTAAAGCACATTGTTAACTGAAGTAACATTGTTACTTCACGTCTGGATAATGCTCTCCTGGTTATTTGTCAGCGTTAAGTGAGTGTGATGGTGCTTCAAATACTGTCCTCACCCCTGAGCCGAGTGAAGGACATGCAGGAGGGGTGTGTGTGTGGGGGGAGGAGGGTGTTAGGGTGAGTACCTCCACTGTGTGTCAAGGCATGTTGAGGAATGCACATAACTGTAAGCTCTGCTCCAATCATTGCTACAGATATCCATCTCTGCAGTCAGCTGGAGGTTTCCCTGACGTATGTTCAGTATCTTGCTGTCCTCCAGTCTGCTCTGTCTCTTCTATCTGCCAGAACAGATAATTGCTCAACACTCAGTCCATCCATCTCTCTCTTTTTAGCCTCTTTTGCCCCCTCCTCCTCCTACCCATCATGAATGTCAGTTTACTCTCTGTGCTCCAGACATGCGTAGGGCATACTAAGCAGATGACAGAAGAGCACTGAGGGCAACACATTCAACAACACTGATTTTATGTGTGGGTGTGTGTTCCTTAATGGCAAAGGGTCTCCCTCTGCAGCCGTGCCTCTGCATTTGTCCAGAGTGTGTGTGCGTATGCGTGTGTCTCTCAGCCCACAGCCGTGTGGGTGGAATAGAAATTATTCGAGGGTGGGTGGAAAAGCAGAGAAAGAGGACGGGGGGAGCGCAGAGGCAGGGTGACGGAGATGGTAGAGAGGGAGGAGGAGGAGGGGGATGAGAGAGAGAGAGAGGAGACAGGGAGAAGGAAGGGGAATCTAGCGACAGCGACGTTCTGTAGTGGTTTGGACATTTTAAAGACATCAAGCTTTGTCACTTGGTCTCTCTGCGCGTGCACACACTCACACATACACACACACACACACACACACACACACACACACACACACACACATACATTCAACAGCTGATGACAATGTGGACTGAGGGGAGCTCTCACATGCAGTGCTGAGGATTTCTTGTCTCTTTCTTCATGGAGCAGCAAACTTTGAGCGTGGAATCTGAAACAACCGCTGATCCAGTGAGTAAATGAGCTCTGTGTGCACGAGTGTGCGTAGAGAATACATATGTGTGTGTGTTGGAATTTGTATGTGTGTGTGTGGTTTGCTGTCCCTATATTTGATACTGACTATATTTGATCCTACAGATGACTCCTTCTCTACTGTCATATATAGCATGCAGGATATGTTACATAATCAGGAATGGTTTAGTCTTATGTTGCTGGAACAGATGAAATTGTCTCTGAATTCTTGAATTTAAAACCATATCAAACTCTCATTTGTAATAGTGAAGTTTTTTTTTAGCAGCCAAACTAAAGCTTTCTCTTTCTGTGGCTTGTTTGATTCTGGCAATTTATAAAAAAAGTATCCAGCAGATATTGACTCAAATTAATTTAATGCAGTAAAACTTAAGTAGCGAGGCCGATTGCTGGAATGACAGATCATGTGACGTGTGCAAGCCAATCATCAGGCTCTTTGGAAACCTGTTGAATCTCTGGTTTAGTCTGTTAGATCAAGTCAATTGAAGAAGATCTTGTTTTTGTTTCAGGGGACCTTAAAGAAATTGTCTATGTGCTTTGCTATTATATATAGTATATACAGTTAGTTTACAGGTCAGTAGTTGTGTATGAGAGAGTGAGTGTGTGAATGAGTGAGGGAGTTTGACAGTTTGGTGGAAAGCAGCATAGGACATTATTTCACTAAGCACAGCAGTGAGAAAAGAGTGGCCTGAACGCCCTCTGACCCAGAACACACACACACTCACATACACACACTCTCACACACAGAGGCATAAAAAACTCATTCATAATGCAAAAAAGTGAATAAGCACACAGACGCCCAGAGATAAGAACCTGCACACACATCTCTTCTTTTGTGTGTGTGTGTGTGTGTATTCTTGCTTGGTGTGTGCGCGTGCGCGTGTGTTCCTCGTGATATCCCCTGGGAGCAGAGAGTGTTGGGGAAGGAAAATCAGATGATGAGACAGGATCAACGCGGCTCCTGTACATGAAACACCTCAGGAGGCCAGGAGTCACATCAGACGTAGCTCCAGTTTCAAATAAACACAAATGCTTCTTTTTATCTTCGTCAAGTAGCAGATGGCTGCAGTTACCACATCAGCACAATTGAACAGTTTCATGTGATAAGTCAGTCGTGGGCTTGCGTATTAAATTGACTCACAGACAAAGTGTAGACGCAATCAGAGAAAAGACTTACCGGTTTCAGGCTGTAGCTCATAGTAGCTGTTAAGCAAATATCCTGTCAAGTGTCTCAGTCTGTTGGTGGAGGTGTGCTTGTGACCACTGTTCCTCTTTACTGGTGCAGCTTTCCTGTATTTGTCATGAATCATCATTATTTTCAAGAGTTTGCCACAGTCCTCTTTACATAATGTTTGTGCACCAACTCTTCAGCCAGCGTGTAAAAAGCAGCGCTACATGGGAGTCAGGTTGCATCTTTAATAGAGAACAAGTGCTCATTGCTCTCCTAAGTGAGTTTTCAAGGAAACTTGAGGCAACTTACAGAGAAATCAAGCACAAACTCTGTGCAGCTGTATTAGAGAGTGTTTCTGTGATTTTGGAAGACATATTTGTTGACTTCTTACGTATAATCAGAAGTAGGTGTGTAGGCGTTAATAGATGCTGTCAGTCATTATGGAGCAGTTTCTTAGGTGAATGCCTTACCTCAGAAACAACAGCAGATGGCAGTATTGAGTTTTGTTTGATTAGTTTTGCAACAGTGAAACAGATGGACTCCTTTCTGCAGAATTTGACAGAAATTGGAATTGAGATGATGTGAGAACTTCATTTCCAACTGTATGTTATTTGACTGTGAGCTAAACCATTAAAGAAACTTTCAATCCAACTGTTCAAGGCAGATGGTGCCCACCCTGAGTCAGGTTCTGCTCGAGGTTTCTGCAGTTTCTGAAGTTTTTCCTGCCACTGTTGATAAGTGCTTGCTCTTGGTTGGAATTGTTGTGATTTGAATAGAAATTGTCTTGACTTGAATGAGTTTATCAATTGCATATTGTATTGTTTCTATCAAGGTCAATAAAGCTGTTATGTTTGCTTGTGTTTGTCCATGACAATCAGAGAGTAGGACTGTTTCATGACAATACTGGACTTACAGAAAGTTTGTGTTAGTGTTGTAAAGCCCCTGGATTTATCTGTTATTTATGTTATTATGTTTTTATGTTACATATGTGTAGATAATTATATTTCGCTGAAACTATACTGTATCCTGTTATAGTGTTGTATTGTTTGTACATTGTCAGCATGTTCCAAACACAGAAAGCAGTCAAACATTAGAAATACCCCACAAAGACATCATAGTATAGAAAATGACACAAAATGCTAATTATTGCCCAATATGACCCACTTAAAGATGGCCTATATGCAGATGTTGTGTATAGTTGTTGATATAGTCAACACATAGCAAATATGCAACTAACTAACCATGTACATTTTAACTTTAAATTCTAACTTTAAACAGGGTTTGGTCACACTAATTTATTGCAGAAGCACAAAAAAATGCTTGCGCTATCTTTTTAACATGTGCACTGCATGTGTGTGAGTGCACACAAGTGTGTGTCTTTGTGCATGTGTAGCCTTGTTGTCTCACTGTCATCTGATATCCACAGAAGAGAATGTTTCCCTCTTATGTTGAACTGCCCCAGAAAAGACCATGAGCTAACACACACACACACACACACACACACACACACACACCCACACACACATACACCATGAACACACACAAAGGAAACAGAGCTGCTTGGCTAGACCACAGGAATTAGGCTGAAGAGAGGAGTGAGACATGAGAAACTTCTCCTCTCTTTTGTTCTCTTCTCTTTTTGTCTCCTCTCTTCTCTTCCTCTCCTCATCAGGATGTGGATTTAGCCAACTTAAACTTTGTCATATCCCTCTTATCCCCACCACTTCTCTCTTCCTGCACTGACAGATATGTTTTATGCTGATTTTGAACACAGGTTACTCATGCACCTTTTAAAGTTCCTCTCTTTTCACACACTGCTAACCTCAGATTCAGATACAATCTGCTGGACCAGACACACACTCATTTAATGTGTGTACTTTCCCATGAGTTCATAACAGAATCATCACGGTGAAAGACAGTGGCATGAAATAGACAGACAGACTGTGGAGGTATGAGAGAAGGTGTAACAGAAAGTCTTTACTCTTATTTGCCAAAACAGGAAATTAGGGGGAGCTAGGTGTAGGCTCAAGGCCATATGCACAAATTCAATTGCAGCCTTTGTTTGTGTGTGTGAGAGAGAAAGAAAGAGTGAGTGTGTGTGTGTGTGTGTGTGTGTGTGTGTGCGCGCACACGCTGAAGTAGGCTGCTCTGTCCTGTGAAGTGCTTTTGTTTGCTCCATTTGACCGTTTAACAAACCTTCAGAGTTTTCATTCATCGGTTTCAATGTGAATGCTGTAAATTAAATTTCCTCCTCTCTGAATTTGTCTCCCCGTCTCCTCCCTCTATCTGATTATAATCGATGAGGCAATAAAGACACTTCACGTCTTACATCACTTGCAAACATCCGATCGTCAGTGTTTGATTTGATCTGAACCTGCCTGACTGTGATTTGAACAGGGAGGGGCAGGAGCAGGGCGGAGAGGTGAGGGCTCTGCTGCAACGTGATTGGCAGACTGACCTTTGTTCCCTCCCCGTCTCTGTAACTGCTGCCTGATGGGGGCGTGTCTCTATGGAAACTGTGTGTGTGTGTGTGTTGGCGTGTGTGCGTCTGCGAGAGAATGGAACTTCCTAGTCAGTCTGTCAGCTCAGTGTGTGGAGGAGAGTATGTGTGTGAGAGAGAGAGCGAGTGGAAAGCAATAATGTAGTAAGAGAGACAGAGTATATTAAGAGTCAGATTTACTTCATGGTACTTAAGCAGATACTTGAAGCTAATTCTAACGTATGTGTGTGTGTGTGTGTGTGTGTGTGACACAGACGTGCTGAGGCATGGCTCCATCCGAGTCAGCTGTCTGGATAAATTTCCTTCCCTAGATAACCCTTGCAGAAGCTCTGTCAGCGTGTGTGAGTGTGAATATCTGTGTAGTTCACATATGTAGATTGAGTAGTCAGTGGGTTTCCTCCTCTGCGAGAGGGGAGCAGGATGAGCCTGAGGAAGAGGCTCTCCTTCAAGCGGGTCTGGAACTTCAATACAGTGAGTAGTATACAGTCTCTCTCTCTTTCAAACACTTTCAGTGCTTTACAAGTGGTCTTAATGGAGAAAGTTCAAAACTCGCTATATGAGAGACTTCCTTATTTAATTACTGCTATATTCAAATAATCACACATTCCCTGATTTTTAAGACAAAGTAGTTTTCAATAACAAACCAATGTCTGGTTGTTATCCTACCAATTAGTGGTAGGATAACATTAACTTAACAGCCTCAACAGAAATTCAGCAGCACTTTTCCTGTTCAACAGGCAATAATTAATAATTGCAGTAATTGAACATTGGCTATAGATACAGAGAGAATAGAGAACATGAAAGAAAAAGAGAAAGGGAGAGTGAGGCTATTAGTCAGAACAAACCACAGTTAATAGTAGAGTTGCTCTGACCAGTGCAAGTGAGAAAGACAGGGACAGATGGAAGGAAGTGCTGACTATTACCTACAGCGGAGTACACAGCAAGAACAAGGGGAATCCATCATCCTCAGACTATACGAGGGGGAAAACAAAGGGATGAGAGGCGCTGTGTGTAGAAAGACAAATGGAAATGAACAAAGATGAAATGCAAGAGATAGCGAATGGGGATCTTGGGAAACACAAAGTTGAAAAGTTGAAATGACCATGTCACTCTGCCTGGTGTTTGTAAGGCAGAAGGGACCTGGAGGTGGCAGCCTGTGGAAGTGTGTATAAAGGTAAAGTGAGACAGAAAGAGAGAAAGACTAACAAGAGTGTGAGATGGCTTCAGGCTGTTTCTCTTCCTCTCAAAGCCAGATGTTTTTGGGGCCAGAGCAGGCAAATAGAGAGAGAAAAAGAGAGAGAGAGGTAGAGGCCAGACATTGAGACAGATGGAGGCAAAGACAGAAAGAGCTCAGTGTCAGAGTTTGTACATTTCACCTGGAAGGCTTGTCGTGTATGTGTGCGAGAAAAAAACACACCTAATTCAAAGGAAAGGTGAGCTGAGTCAGCTCTCTGATTCCTTGCAAAATTGATTTAATTCATTGTGACAAGTGGCAGCTGTGTGTGTGTGTGTGTGTGTGTGTGTGTGTGTGTGTGGGTGGTTGCTCAGATAGTGGTAGTTTATCAGATTGTATTGTGTCTTGTGTATTTAAGTCTTGTTCCCTCCTCTGTCTGTGTGTCACGGTGGTGCATTTAAGGCCACAAGCCAAGTTAAAGAGACATTTATCAGTGGCTCAGCCTCTGAGTCACATCTCTATTGTGGGGAACAAACGTTATCTGCATTCCTTCCTTTCATAACAGTGGATATTGATTCCTGAGTGCATCACAGGGATTCAGGGCTTTTTCCCAGAATTCCAGAGACGGCCACATAGGATTTCCCTCTGGAATAAAGTTTTGAAATGTTTGTGGAGATGTAGAGATGGTGAACACATAAGGTCCATTGACACAGGTTTGCTCGTTGCTGCGTGTTTATTTATTCATTGATTTAGTCAGTTATATCTTTTAAATTCTTCCTAAAAAAGTCTGTTAGATGTTTTCAGGAAGTGGTCAGATTTGTGGTCGGTGCAGCCTCCTCTCAGGTGTTGTATGATAAGCATCCTCACTCATGTGCACACCTGCACAGCCTCATTTGACTCTTGGATCATCAGAACCTAATCAGCTTGTTGTTCACCTCATTCTCTCCCCTCAGAGTTAAGCTATGGCAAAGCTTAGTGGTTTCATGGTTGCCAATCCTGGCAGGGTGACTGGTCTTCTCAATGGCAGCCACTATTCACCTCATATTCAAAAGTAAACACACAGGCATGCACACACTGAGACAGCTTCCTCCGCAGTTGGAAGTGTGTGTGTGTGTGTGTGTGTGTGTGTGTGTGCGCAGTTGGGAAAATCTGTGTTGTGAATTCTAAGTCACCTTTTAAGGTCAGTATGTGTGTGTCATTTGTGCAGGCGTGGTCTCCTGTAGTAATGCCAGTGTTTACAGGCACATGTGCAGACTCAGAAGACATGTTCAGTGTTCTTCCATATTTCAGTCTCCTCTGTCATCGCTCACTCGCACACATATAAGAGTGGATTCTTATTCCTTACCAAAGGTGGCAGTTACAGCTCCAGTGATGGAGCCAGGAATAGGTTCCTGTGGTACAAACAGTGTTGTCTTTGTGTGTGTGGGTGCATATGTTATCCGGGACAGTTTCTCCCACAGATAGACATTTTTATTCACCGTGTTAAGTGTTACTGGCTGCTCTGTGTCCCATCCCATGAAACAGAATGTCATTTTCCAGGAATCACCGTCCGCTTAGAAGCACATTCACACACATACACACTTGAGATTGTTTAAGAAGACTTTTATTGCTAAAAGTATGAATATTATGATAACAATGAGAATGAACGGCTGTAAATTGTGCCCTGTGTTTAGCCAGAGTGTGAACCTGAAGTTCAGGCTTCATAACATATGATGTAAACCACCCCTCTCCCACTAGTCACAGCTAATAAAGCACTTGGGACTTACATACACACGGTGACCAACCACTCCCTACACTCGCACACACACACACACACACACACACACACACACACACACACAAACAGGCTAGGTATATGGCTACAAGGTGGCAATTGATGTTCAGGGAGCTGAAAGGAGGAGGATGTACGTAATTGAACAAGTTGTGGCCTGCTGTCAAAAAAAATGTTTTTTAAATTGCACATATTCCAACAGGTCATTTTATCGCTGTTGATCAAAAAAGTCATAATACAATGCCCCATCCACTTTGAAACCGCTATTCAGTTACCTCTTGAGGGTGTGTAAGCAGATTTCTCTGTAATTCTAGAGACCTTAATGAGCCACACACACCTACGAGGACAGAGCTAGAATGACGTTTGATTCAGACAGTGTGTGTTGCCAGGGACTGTTGTGCAGAAATGAGATTCAGCCATCTTATCTCTTGTTAAAGTGGGTGTCAGAGTAATGTGTGCTTTTTGTATAAATACCCACAACACTTCCACTGTTTTGCCATTCTGAGCAAAGAGTTAAGTTTCTCAGAACTCCAAATGATCTCATGAATCTTCACAGACTTTCATTCTAATTCACATCTAATTCAAGGTATGCCAGCATCCTCACACCAACCAACGTTTAAAAATTAGCTTACTAGACCAGTTATGAAAATGGAATTAAATAAGAGTTGTTTATCTACCAATAAGTGCTTAAGAGATTATTTCGAATAAAATGTTTTTTTGTACTAGGCTTTAAACTGTTTATTTCTGGGGATTGACTCACTTTTGGAGCCAGGCTACATTGGCCAGTTGAAGAGCTGTGGTTTTCTGTCACTTCCATGTTGGTTTAATTTTTCAGCCCCAAAGGTTGCTGTTTGGTCTGGTGACATAAAATCATTATCAGCAATTGATCAACAATTGTTTAAGTAATTTATCATACAAAACAAACATTTCTCAAATGAGAGATTTGCTGACAGTTATAAGTTAGTGAGTTTTGTGTAGCTTGCACCACCATTGCACCATCTTTCAACTCTAAAATGTAACTCATTATTTTATATATACATATTTTAGTCACAAATATGAAGGAATCCTAATCAAAGTTGTGTTTCTGTGAAATTGGCCAGACCAAAGTAGAAGACCACCGCAGTAACAGCTGTGTCTGAAAGCTGAAAGAAGCTCTTTGTTCTGTGTTAGCATTAACTTACCAGTCCAGAAGAAACTTGATTTCAGTATCAAACTCAAACTCACTGAGAGCTGTCTGCAGCAGTAGAAAGAAACATCAGTGCTAAACTTGTGTCTCTATCACGTCTTTTCTTCTGCTGAAGTTAGCATGCTAACCAGCTTGCCTAAGTCTGTCTTGTCATTATAACCTCTTGTCTTGTAAACAATGACCAAAGCTCTCATCTAGAAACATTCACGCTTCCAGCATGAAACTATGTTAAGCAGGCAGAGAAAACTGCCTGCTTAACAAATGGCCCCATTAAACCTAAAAAAAACATCCATGCAGTACATTTGGATTTCGATGTTAGCGCTGTAGAAATATCTGAATGAAGTTAAGCTGCTGGTGAGGTAGTATGCCAGTATCAATGCGTCTTTGCAGTCATTACTTAAAGCAGGACCAAACTACTATTCTATGGCATCATTGTAATGATTATATTTTGAAAGTGTAGATTGCTTGGTAACTGTCATATGTTTTGTGACCCCTTCTACAATTCAGCCAAGCTGTGGACAGAAACGCCACTCTCAGTTATTGTGCAACATCACAAATGACTGAGAATGTTCTATTGGAAGTTAATAACGTGTTGACTGATAACAAGAAACCATTAGCTACAGCGTTATTTCACAAACAACCCACACATTCTGAGGTTTTGCTAGGAATTTTTTTTCTCTGACAAAAATGTCTTCCACAAATGTGGAAACTATTATCATGAGCATCAGTCATGTGGTGCTGTGTCACTTTTTTCTGCTGATCTTATCAGTGCGTTTTCTGTATGACGGGAACATAAAAGCCCCATTAATATTTGTGACCAATCAGCAACAGAGGACAATCACTGCAGACAATATTGAGGCTATGGCACTGTGGTATATCTCTACAGGCAGGGAGTGTTGGACTTAATAAGTTTGAAAGCAAATGAGGCTAAAAGAAGCACACATGGAGCCTATGAAGCAGGACTTCTTTGTTACATACGGAGGGAGATATATTTGAGACTATGATTCTATATTATGAATACTGTTTGGTTTTCCAGTTGCATGTTTCTCTGTGGATACAAGGTTGGGGAGAGGAATCGAGGGAAAGTCTGGAAAACCCCAATCATTCCCTGTGGGCTGTCAGGAATGACCAGGATCTGCCAGGAGAGGAGGGGGAATCACGACTGGAATGACTGAGGAAAGGCTGAAGGAAAGAAGGAGTGAAGAAGAGAATGAGTTGAGGGAAGAGAGGAGGGGGAGAAATAGGGGAAAGAGTGGGATTACTGGAGAGGAAGAAAAGAACAAACAAAAGGAGTGAGTTTGAAGATAGGTTAGAGGGAAGTTAAAGGAGGAAAAAAGAGGAGTGGGGACTTGGGGCCTCCACCAGGGGCCAAGCCACTCCACCACTGAATATGCCTGGAAGTGATCACATTAGAACTGAATGGGGATGGGGCGGGTGAATACACACACACACACTCACACACACACACACACACACACACACACACACACACACACACACACACACACACACACACACACACACACACACACACACACACACGTATACTAAAGAATGCACTCTACATTCAAACGATACATCTCAAACAGATGTTAACCATATGTATACATACTGTAAGCTACACCCAAATGAAATACGCTGAAAATGAAATACATTGTTTGTAACACACACATGACAAACACACACATCAGACACAGAATACACTGAGAGTGTGAAATGTGAAATGTGTGGGATTCTAATCAGCGTAAAGATCGGGTAACCAATTTCCACTGGTGAGGTTTCTGCCTCTGTCATTTTCTCATGTCCTCTGCAGTGGTTCAACCACAATCAACTGCTATAAAGTCACATCAAATCTCTTTTCACATGTCAGTGCCAACATCTACTCTTTCCGGGACAGGCTGAAATAGCTAATCCCAGTGATTATGCTGGCTGTGCCATATGGCCTGGACAGGCTGGCTCAACTGAGTGGTCAAGATGCACATGAATCAAACCAGCACATATGCTGCACTGAGAGGTCATCTTAATTAGATTTGCATAATGTACACTGAATCAGTTAGAACATCACAGGATGTGTTTGTGCTCCATTTTTTTGTTTTACATCAAAAGCTGTGCTAATTGTTGAAAACTGATACCATGACTGACCCATGGAAATCTAAGAGCACATTTACATACACTGAGGTAACCTGGTTGTTACAAAATGTGCATATTTTGAGCATTTGGACTGATAGTAGTCTGAAGCCAGAGAACAGTCTTTACAGTGTGAATGTGTTTTATAGTGCTATGCAGACATGGAAATGGCTTTACTTCAACTACTACAGTATAAGACTCAATTTTTATTTTAGTGCTAGTTTCAGATTCAGTTATTTCATTGTTTTGAACACAACAAGAACTCTGTCTGTGTTCAACTCTGTTATGCACAAACACACGGAAATGGCTGTCCATTGTTTTACTTCACAGGGTCAAAAAATTATCAGTTAAATGCAGAAAGCTGACAGTAACTGGGCCTCTGAAGTTCACGCAAATTAGTGACAACTATTTCCTGGTTTCCAATGTAGTGAGGGGATTTACTCAAGGTAGTAGCACTTCCCTTTCACTATGAGGGCAAAGACTAGGGGTTATGGGGTAATATCAAAAAATGTGATTTTTAATGTTGAAATGATGCAAAGGCAATGCCTTCAAAAACAGTTTAACTTTTATTTAGTTTATTCAATGGCTTGTGTGGTTCTCCTGCATTACAAAGACCAGTGGGACTAGTGGTCACTGTTAAGTGCCATTCATTGTGTCAAAATGAGGAACTTGATTTCTCAGAAATGTAGTTGAAACATTTTTCACTGACGGAAATATAATCCTATAGAAACATCCAGGAGATTCCCCCGTGTCTGTGTTGACTAATGATGAAATCAGTATAAATTAATTTCCCTATACAAATGTACCATAGAAAATACCAGTGTATCTGGCCACATGTTAGCGCCGCAGCCTGGCTTCTATCAGATGAATAAACACAAAGCCAACCATTAGCAAGATTAGTGGCCAGAGTAACAACATCAATGTCTCTGACACATGAACAGAGTAGCTCAGTGTTGATTTTAATCTGGGGAGCTGATGTTAAAACAGTCAGTTGTATTCTCCTCTGTTTACTTCTTCTCTTCTTTCTTCCATATTGTCTTTGACAAACTGTTCTGTCTTTAACCCCCCCCCCCTCCACACTTCTGTCTGGTCTTGCTCTTGTCTGTCTCTTTCATTCTCTCTCTCCTCCACATTTCTTCCTGTTGACTGCCCCTCTCCCTTTGCTTGGTCTGCCTGAGTCACAGAGTGTTTCAACTATGCTCCAGAGTTAGCTCCATTACCGATGTCTGTGTTGAATGATCTCATCTCCCTCAGTACGTCTGGGATAAAAATCACTGCATTGTATGCTGTGTGTGTCTGTGTGTGCGTGTATGTGTGTATGTGTGTTCTCTGTGCTCTTTTGTTTCTGCATCAGGGGAATCAGATTGAACTCCAAAATAAGTTTGGATTGAACATGTGTTTGTATTTGTCCCTGTCTGTGTTTATGTGAGAGAAAAATAAAGTGACTGAATGACTGAGAGTCTAAAGACTGAGACAGTAAAAGTTGTGATTGATAAACTATATCATAAACTATACTCTAATTGGTGATTGTGAGATATGCAAACAAATATAACACGTCACTGTGATATGTAGTTCCCCTTTTCACCTCCTCACACACACACACAAACACACACAAACATACACACGCTCACACAGAGTAGGCCCCGCCCCTTTAAGGAGGTTTTCTTGCAGAGCAAGCGCAGCCAGTCCACAGATGATTCCACCCACACACACAAGACGAGTGTGGGCACTAACCTTACTTTGCCATCATGTGAAAGTGTGTGTGTGTGTGTGTGTGTGTTTGTGTGTGTGTGTGTGTGTGTGTGAGAGAGAGATATTGGGCCAGTTCCTGTGAGAAACACAGTCAGTCTGTGCCTGTGTCTCTGTGTGGCCTAAAGTGCATGCCCGGGCAGCTGCTCCCTGCCCTCGAGTGCTGTTTGAGCTTGTATGAATGTGTCATCACGGTGATGAGTGAAGATCCTAATCCATGTCTCTCTGTGCTTTTTTGCAGTCTGCTGCAGTCTCCGATGGAGGTGAGTAGACCTGCCTTTTTAGCATCTTAGATCTTCCCTTTTCATAATCTTTGACCTCTCTTCTCTAGATCTGTAATATTCCCTTTCCTGACTGTAGCTATAGTCACTCACCTCAGTTCTTCAGTTGCTGTTAACTTTTAGTAGTAAAATGTATAACTGTCCATGGCTTATTGTGTTGGACCAGTTGTCCTGCTCCAGTGGGGCCATGGCTGAGCTCATAGTGGACACCTCATTAATATGTGGCAGCTTTCACTGAGTTCAAATAAACAGCAGCCCATCTGGTTTGACCTGTTCAGCTTCTGCCCCACCTCTGCTGCTGCTGGCAGCCTCCAACGTAAAGACTGAATTTGTAAACATATTAGCTGCACAGAAGGACTTGTGGGGACAGGCCATGCATATAGGATAGGCTGATATTTTCTAATGAACTAATTCTTTCTGGTGTTTGTGATAAAGAGATTTGATGTCAGTCTTTGTGTGAAGTATTGTCTGCAGAAACAATGGGTGTGCTGTTGCACTCATAAAAAGTGACAGAAGTAATTATGTCAAATAGAGAAGTTGAAGTCCACCTCCACACGACTGGCAAAAAACCCAGTGTGAAGTGGTCTCAGAGAGTCACAGAAATGTATTGGGAGGAAGTTTGTTCCACTTTGTTGGTTTTAATTAGGATGTCCAACCATCCACTGTTTTAAATGGATAGATTCTGTGTGTTCTGTAGTTGTGTTGGACCTCATCTGAAGTAAACCGTTGTGTCTTTAGTCAAGTAACACATGCCAACAATAACAAAAGCTCTCAAACTTGGGAGAATTCTGTTGGGACTTAACACCTCACAAATGCACATGAAAGACACAATTGACTGTGGAAGGGAGATAAAAGGAGGAAGTGGAGGTGAGAAACAAGACAAAAGGGGTATAGAGTCCATGGCAGACATAGTTACCCTCAGCTCTAATGTGTTTATGGCCACTTATTAACACCACATGTCTCCGGAGGAGAGAGTGGGTTGTCAGTGAAGTGGCAACCTGACCGTCCTTCCACATTTATGTGCATTAGAGGAAGGGGACACAATGGCATTGTAATGAATGAAATTATTCAATTGTTTCTACCAGTTCAAAACTGTGAAGCAGGAGTTTGGGTCATTATCACAAGTGAAGTGTACACACAGCAAGCAACTAACTGATCTGTCAGTCTTCACTGACTGTTTGTGAGCTGGGCAACATCAAAGCTTTGGCTTCATTTTGAAAAACATTTTGTGTATTACTGTAATTTATATCACCTCTTTTATTGTGACATCACTCTGAGATGACAGCGAGTTAACACTAAGGAAAAGTTAGGACAAGACAATAGTAGCTTATTCATGCTGCACATTTGGAGTTAAGGTACTCATTAACTGAGTTAAGGCTAAATGATGAATGTTGTCTTTGTTAGTGAAGGACGCCTGCGCAGCTAATCTGACAATTCTGTGAGAAACAAATATTCAATATGAGGAGAGATGATCCAGGTTTTCTCAGAAACAAATATGAAAAGATCCTGTTAAGGGAAGAATGTGATTCTTATAGAGGGTCACCCCGCAGTGCCTAGTCTCTTCAGATTTCTCTTGATGAATTTTGTCCTGTAGTCTTGGCAGTTGTAAGGCCAGGCAAGTTTATTTATATAGCTCCATTTAGACACAAGGCAATAGACATAAAGAAAAAGACATTAGGACGACAGAAACACTGTAAAGACAATTGATTATTCTGTCAGAGGCTGAGCTTCGGAGCAACACAGGACTCCGCTCCCCTCTGCCCTGCATTTGTTGGAGCTGTAATGAAGTCCAATGATCAATTGACAAAAAGCTGAGAAAATTGAACATATTTAGCGAAACAACCCCCTGTACGAAATAGTAAGTCCCTTGTGGGTTATAACAAACGCACAACTTCTGTCTATATCAGAAACTTTTACCTACTTTACAAATAGGGATGAGAAAAGATTTATTGTTTCTACGACTTTAACTGATACTGTTTATTGATCCAGAAATTCAATGGGACTGTTGTTGGTACATTTTGTAATTTTTGAAGACTGAAACTGAAGCTGAATTTCTGAAAGTTCAGATGATGCTCTTTCCAGACTGTCTTTAAGAACACACACATAACAACCAGCTAGTTAAAGGTCACTTTTTCATCATTAACACGTCACAAATATGAAAGAACTTTGACAGGATGTTTTCACAGATTGTCAATCATGTTTTAGCTCTTTAAATGTAAAACACCATGTTTAGTTTTGTCCACCGTTGTCACTAATACCAGGTTTCCTTACTCATCCCTCTTCACAGTGCTGCCACTTATTACTTGACCTAAATTGAAATATTTAGCTAAATCCAAGTTTTTGACTCAGGTTTAGTTATAGTTTAAAGGCTGTCTCCTGTATCATAAAATCAAAAGACAATTTTTTTAATACAACTTAAATTTATTCCATTTCATAGATATTTTACAGACTTGAGAAAAGTAATAAATTCAGTAACTGATGATTTTACATGATAATGTATCCAGAAACTACTTGTTAATGTTAAAGAATGTGTTTTCAGAACAAATAAAACAAAAACTAACAAACAAAACTAGCTGAATTATTTTTGGAAATAACTTAAAAAATGTATTTGCATTATTTTACTTCATAATTTCAATGACCTGTAGCATACTTTTAGACACTTTTTACCACAAAAACTGTGTAATATGATTGGGTACAGAAAAATGTGGTAATAAATAATAATGTGATAAATTTTGAATTGTACCTTCTAGTGAAGCCATTTGTGATCTATCAGAAAAATGAAGACAAGCATAGCTTTAGATATACATCCTTGTTCTTTGTGTGTGTGTCTGTGCCTCTATGGGGGATGCAGGCCTCATTAGTCTTAGTATTGGCCTGTCTTTAACAAGCTCCTCATTAATACTGCAGTTTGTGTGTGTGTGTGTTTGTGTGTGTGTGTGTGTTTGTGTGTGTGTGTGTGTGTCTGTGTGTGTGTGTGTGTCTGTGTGTGTGTGTGTGTGTGTGTGTGTGTGTGTGTGTGTGTGTGTGTGGCTCCCTCCTCCCCTGACTCTGAATTATTAATCATCTGGAGGCCTGCATGTGATTGTATCACTTACCTGCCTGGAAGCCCATAGAGATGTGTGTGTGAACGCAGATACAGGTGCGCAGGCATGATGTGACTTGACTCTTTCTGGTCTCTCAGGTTGTCAGCCAGGTTGACCACCACTGACAGCCTCTCTCCCTCATTCTCCTTCACCATTTCCTCTTCTTCACCCTCCTTCCTTCCTGTGATGTCGTCAGCAGTGTGTGTGTGCGTTTATGCCTCGTCTTGGACTGTGTGTCCAACCTGGTGTGTTTGAGGTTGTGAGGGGCCCTGATAGGGAGAGTATGGATGGAGGGGCTTGGATTCCCCTCAGGATTCGCTACCTGCCTCGCTGGCACCACACAGGCTCCTACCAGCTCTACCCAGGTGAGGTGACAGCTAGAGCTTTAAGTGCTTGTTGTTCACCTAGTGAAAATGCAGATTTTGGCAGAAGAGGAGCAATAAACTGTACACATGAATATCTGCTTCTCTTTAGTTAAGTTTCGTGAGGGTTGTCAAATTTAAGAGGAAATCCTGGCTTACGAGATACAGATAGTTTGTTAAATAAATGGTTTTGTAACTAACAACTATTGGGGATCAGATGAGCTGAACCTGTGAGTATTAATGGCATCAGGCCGCTTTAAAATGTTGTTGCTCGTCTGAATGTTGTGATGATAATGAATTATGGTAATTACAGTGTCCTGTACCATCCCCATTAGAAGATTAAAATGAATTGAATTTTGCCTTATAAAAGAAAGCAGTAACAACAGTCCACTGTCTGTGGACCAAATTCTAAAATTTCTAAAACAGGAGAGTAATTCTTTTTCCTCCCATTATATTCTGTATGGCCTCCTGAAATGGAAGTCTAACTTTGCTCACTCTGCGTTCTGTGAAGCATTTTCATTGCAAAAATATCCCATAAATTTCTTTTGTGAAATTTTGATTTCAGAGTTATTTAATTATCTGAATCTTAATATTTGGTTTCATCTGGCATCATTCACTTCTCATCTTGTTACGATTCAAAGATCACTACATCCTGATTGGTTGCCAGCAGTACTCTATGTGACATTACCTTTTCCAGACGCAGCCNCACACACACACACACACACACACACACACACACACACACACACACACACACACATACATACATGCATACAGAGGGCTTTAGAGTGCACATGCAGACACAGTAATAGATGATCCTCTGGAGAGTTTGGATGGCTGTCGAGGCTCGTGATCTAGGTAAAAACAATTTTAAGCTGACGTGCTATGTCAGCAATCTTTCCATATCCCACAGTGGACACAGACACACACATAGTCACACACTTTGTATCATAGTATTCTGATGCACGTGTTGGTCTGTTTTTCTTGTATGTTTTTTATTACACTACTACATGTTCATATTCATCCAGACTCTCAGTCACCCAGATCAGAAGGTCTCTACAAGTACAAAGCAAAAGGCAGACTCAGCCACTTTCTTTGCGTGACATTAAGGTGTGAATAACCTGCAGAGGTTAAAATGTCTCTCCACCAATGACTCTCCACCTGTTGTTAGAAGCTGAATCCTCTTGGATATGGGGTGAAACATCCTTCCCCCTGCCTTTGATTCATTACGTGTCGCCTGTGTGAACAAATGCCTAGCAGACAGAAATTGGGTTTGCATGGTGTAATCTGACAGAAAACCTGCAATGCTCTGCACCTCTGCTTCAATAGTTATGAGAAAACAAGATCTGTCTCTTTTAAGACTTGCAGCTGAAACCACCATATTTGTGAGAAATAAATGAGGTCCAGGTCCAACGAGGCCCCTGGTGTTTACCACAAATAAAAAATGCAGGTATGACAGCCAAAATGTGCCTTCTGAGAAAATTACAGAAAATAGAGGAATACAGCTTATTTCATCCTGACAGATCCTCGTATTATTTCTATAATGCAAGAATGATGACATTGCCACATAAAGGCTAAAAAAATGCTCAAAAATTGAAGGGAAAAACCCTCTCAAGGCCTCTGATAATGTTTGTTCACACCACATAAAAACGAAAGAGCAGAAAGAGCCCCAGTTCTGATTTCACTTTGCCTAGTACTAACAGAAATGTTGGCAAATTGAGCGTTTCTGAGCAAAGTGCAGGTTTTATTAAGTTATTCAATGTATAAACAAACAACTCTGATCAATCATGCTCAGAGTGAAACCCATGCCCTGTAGACTTTAAATCCCAGCTGACACTGGACAAGGGCGGGGTAGACCCTGAACAGGTTGTCAGTCTATCACAGGGCTGACATATAGAGACAAATAACCAGTCATGCTCACATTCACACCTAAGGGACTCTTTAGAATTGCAAATTAACCTAATTATCTTAATCTTAATCTAAATATCTTTGGACTTGGATCACACGCGGAAATGCAAACTCCACAAAGAAATTTATTCTACCAAAGATAGCATGCTAACCAGCTTTCTGATAGCAACTCACTGTAGCCTCCAATCTGCCCTGAAGACATAGCTCAGGGGGTTTATCATAACCTCTTGTCTTGTAAATGCAACAGTGGCCGAAGCTCTTGCCATGTGACAATCACCACCACCTGCTCATGGGGCAAAACTACATTCAGTGGGAGAGAAAACTTACAAATAGCCCCTTTAACCTATAATAATCACTATTTTGCATTAACAATTGATAATTAAACATAAAAATTATCACACAGCTCTGTACTCCTGTGTTTGTTTGATAGTCTGCCTTTACTTTGTTTGCTAGTTCACTCACACTGCTTTCATAGCATTGTTAGCTCCTAATGCTGGTGAACAAAGAGCATTTAGTAGCTAAAGAGTCTTCAGAAGTTGGTGGAGACCAAAACAGAGCTACAGGAGAGGAAAATATCGGACTTACTTTCATCAGTTGGAGACAAACACAACTCCAAATGTCTATCAACATTGCTCTGTGATGGATTTGGAAAGGGGCAACTATATGTGAAGAACTTTGCCATGTTTCTGATTCCCCCAAGTAGCTTAAATTAGTTTATGCAGATGTAAAGACAGGATGTAATTGACTTAAGCATACAATAAAGTGAAAAGCATTTAAGCCAAGGCAAGGCAAGGCAATTTTATTTGTTTCATTTTTACAAACAGTTTGTCTCAAAGGGCTTTACATAGCATCATAACAACATCCTCTGCCCTTAGACCCTCACATCGACTGAGGAAAAACTCAAAACAAAAAACCCTTTTAACAAGGAAAAAAAAGAGAAACCTCATGGTGAGCAACAGAGGAGGGATCCCTCACCCAGGATGGGAAGACGTGCAATAGATGTTGTACACAGACAAGAAAACAGGTAACAATACAGAATATGCACAGCATGGAAATGGTGTGCAGGAGCTAACGAAGGCAGTACAACACAAGTGTAGTCCATTATTCAACAGATTCATGATGTCAACATTGTGGACAGAATATTAAAAAACACCTCTTAGTCACTACAAGTGGTGTCAAATCATACACAAAACATACACTTTATGTTTGTATGCAAAGAAAGTGGGAAATAAAAACCAAATTATGGCCACACACACGCCTCTCCAGCACAGTCTACAAAATGTGGATTTGTAAAGATCATGTTTATTGAAGCACTGCTCTCAAGGGTAACACTATATTGTAGTGCCCCTTGGAGACCAGGGACCCATTGAGATTCTGTTCAAGGCTTCATCTTTGTCCGCTTCTGAAAAGGCCCTTGATCAGTTCAGACCAGTTGTCTGGATTAAGAAGCAGAGCGTCTTAACTTTTTATGTTTTGCACACTTAGTGTCAAAAATGGTTAATTTCAGCTAAAGACATAGCAGCAATATCATCTATCTATCTGCTATTCTCATACTTCATCTCCACTTATTGTGAAACTGCGACTGTGTCACTGAGTCAATAAGCAGATTAAGCTTTTCTACTGACTCAAGAAAATACTATAAAATGGATGAAGGCTAATATGCTTTCATTCCATTTAATGCTCAGTGATCATTCAGGACAGAAACTGTACAGTTTTTCATCTTAAAGGGCTAAATAATGCTCTGAAAGCATATTTTAAATGCAGCACACAAAGACAGTAAAGTTAAATGTGAAGAATGTAAAGTGTAACAGTAAAATGTAACTAGATTGTAAGCAAATTAATATAAAGAGGCAAATGTTCAGTACTTGAATAACTCAGATGTTATTACTCCAAGCAATAATTTCAACAATATTCTACCTGCTCAGCTGTTTTGCCCTTTCATGAGCAGAAAACATGGTTCCATGAGAACAAAGATGATTTTTTTGTCTGAACTCCTGAGTAAGGGCTTACTTTGTGGCTGTTGTTTCACTATGTGAGCTTTTGATGTTTTATGATTGTTTTTGCTTGTCTCATGTTTTCAGACTCCTATCTGTGTGTGGGTTTGATAGGAGAGAGGACGATGACTTGATGTTTTTATGTAACTTTGAGAAGAAAAGGTTGTTGTTGGCCTTCCCTTTACAGCAGCCTTCTGACCCTCACTGAATATTGGCCTGCTTGGCCTTACTTAAAAATGAACGTTCACTGTATATTTCACTGTTTACTACAGTTTCTTTGGCTGCCATCTGATTCACTGTTTAGTTAATTTTACTACAAATTATATCTGATCCATGCTGCTTTTTGTCTCTGTTTCCTCCCTGTCTTTCTTCCAGGGGCTGGCGTTTTCTTCTTGTCCTGTTCAGAAGGAGAGCAGATCAGTTTCCTGTTTGACTGCATTGTCAGGGGCATCACCCCCAGCAGGGTCCCTCATGGCTTGCGACCTTCCCTGCCAGGTGAACACCCACACACACACACACAAATTACAAACAGAATCAGTTCAAAATTGCAGAAAAATATGTACTAAAAAGCATGCGAGTTCAGTGTTTTTTTTATTATTTGCGAATGGCATGTATCGTTCTAAACTGAAATGATCAATCGTGTTGGTATGTGACTCTGTGACTTTCGTTAAAAAGGTTTACTGCCTGTTTAGTGTTTAGCATTTGTGCCAGGCTAACGGAAACAGCACATGCTTAAAGCCCCTAAGGGGTCATGCCTTTTGTGTGTGACTTGTGCTATTGTAACGCACTGCTAATTTCACAGGCATTTCTGAGCCCACAAATATTAAGACAGAGGGTTTAGTGACAGTCAGGAAGAGAAAAGTTGTACAGGACACATACCAAGGATGTGACAACTCTATGAGACCTTTGGAGAGACACGGAGATAAGCACACTCGACTGTGGGAATGTGCTCATACTGTATACACTCACACACCTCAGACTCTGTTTTTGGTTTTTGACATATGCACTTAAATGAAATTGCTAAAGATAAAAACGAATGCCAACATGGAGAAAAATGTACAACCTCCCCCAGCTTTTAAATTTTTGATGCTTCAGCAGCTGACTATAAGAGCCATCAGCCACTGCCACTGTTGGATTACACCTAACACTTTCTCACAGTCAGTTATCTTTTAAAGGTATGATCGTATCTGACTACTTTTGACCTGTACCTACTTTTGCCTTCCATTTCCATCATACTGATAGATTTAGACTTTCCTGTCAAATCAAGTCTCTGCAGCATTATTTATTTATTGCTTATCAGGGAGCTCTCTACTGCAGAAAACCATCTGAAATACTTGTCTTCTTCACCAACGGTTCACTCAGTACTTCTCTGTGTGCGCAGAACTCAGTTGACTCAAATCCTTAACTTAAAGGTCACCTGTGGAGTTTTTTGTAAACAAACAAAAGTTATATGTACATTCACTCTTACTCAACAAAACATATTGTGTGTATCCTGCACATTGAAGAAAATTGCTAAATGCATTTTCTGACTCATAAAAAGCTGAGAAAGCTTTGTTGTAGTCTTCTTCTTCACTGACTTTGTTCGCATGTCCCTGTGTCTGTTGGTGCATTACAGCCAGTATTCCTCTGAGCCACGTTTCAGAGGTATGGTGTGAAACCATTTGCAGGAGGAGATGTTGTGTCATATGTGTATGTGTCCTTGTGCACATTTAATCAAAATGGGCACCTACTCAGAAATGAACGTCTCCATAGTATTGCTAGAGGTCAGAAACCCCACAGATGAACTTTAAAAGTGCACTGTGCAGTCGTTACTGCAAATAATGATTTTACACACAAAACCTATGTGATACAGTAAATGAACTACATCTCAACCCTCTTTTATGTAAATGTTGTTTATTTGTTAATGCAGTAGTAATAATAACCCAATAATATATGGCACACTGGTACGGTGGTTAGCAGTGTTGTCCCACAGACAAGAAGGATCAGAATTAATAGGCTTGAAAAAATTAAAACAACATACAGGTTGAAAGTTAAACTTCAGCTTCCCTCACATTTATTGTGAGCCAACCTGTGTCAGTCTGCTCTGGGGCCCACTGTAACCCCACGACATTCAGTGCTGTGAAGCAGCTATAATTAGTGTAGACTCGCAACGTTAGCAAATGTTACTGGACACCTCACATAGCGTAGTGAAGAAACTTGGCATCTGGACGTTAGCATTAGCTGCTGTGATGCATAGGCAGCAGTCCAAGGGTTAGGTTGTTGACACCTACACACACAAACACCCTGACCCACTGCAAAGTGTGCACAGTGGTGAATGTAAACCTTCAAAGCCATGACCCTCCTGCCTTACACTCACCCATCTCTAAAGCATGTATATATAGCAGGCATTAAGTGTGTAATTGGCAAGATTTTACAGTAAATTGATGTTCCAACAGATAGTCGAGGCGCCTATAACCTCCTCTAGGAGATGTTAAATTTACAAGCTGGTGTCACAGTTGGAGACACACACATGGCAGACATCTTACAGAGGAGGCTAATGCATACAGTAGCACTTCTGTTTTGATATTTGTACATAGATTCAAAACTGTTTCCCAGCTTGGTTATGTGATGTATATTTCTAAATTACACTTTATTACACTGAAATATTTTTTGATCATGCTGCCTTTATTAAAAAAGCCATAACTTCTGGGGTTTCATTCATTAATCCTAAGACCATCAGGGGATTCATTCATATTTCTGAGACCATCGCATTTTTATTTATGAAGATTATTGTTGTGCTATATTTTATTATGCTTCATTTTTTATCATAGATATTTCGTTAATAGTTCAGTTAATAAGCTTGCATATGTTTGATTGAATTAATTCATTTTATTATTTGACAGATTTTCCACACAGTTCAACAGCTGCACTACACAGCCTCAAGCACAGACAGTGTGTTATCTCTAATGGAGAATTTAACATTTGCTACTAGTAATAGAAAAAGTTATTGTACTGTGTTTAGCAGGGAAACACCTGCCACTGTGTTCATCTTCAGCACGGATACAAAATACAGACATGTATTAAAGATTATTGTGTAGTGTGTAATGGTGATATGTTTTAGATTTAAATTAAAATGTAACAAGGTGTGTCATTTTTATTGTGAAACCACAGACAAATGAAATTGTGTTGTAATGCTGTAATGTAAATCTTGTGTTCTTTGTGCATTTATGTGTGTCTCAATGTGTCGTATGTGTATACAGCAGATCCCAGTGCTGACCCAGCTTCAGCTGAGGAGCGAATCAGCCAGGAGGCATCAGATCTGGAGAAAAGACTCAGCATGTTGTCTCAGTGCAGCCTCGCAAGCAGCACAGGTACATTATTCTATAAACGTCACCTCAGGGTATACATCAGTAACCAGCGTGTGACTCATGAGCGCACTGTAATGTATCCGAGCGATAGTGTGTCTTATCTCAGGGCCCTCAGCACTTTGCCATAAATCTAACACATTGCACTCATCTGTATGCTTGGGCTAGCTCGCACTCACAAAGGATTAATCACTGATCTGTATTTATGAAGACATTCTGGCCAAGTTTTTGTCATAATTACGTGAGTAAATTATTCAGAAGTGTGAAGCTCAGTGTCGTCAGAGGCCCCATGATTCATTTTTGCTGATAAACTAGAGAGAGTTTTACATTTTGTAATTTCTGTCCTCACTGTGTATAAACAGCTTATTGACTGAAATTGAAAACTGATTTCACCCAAAGTCAAATTACAAACATGATTCATACATAAGGAATTAAAAGTTTTGTATGTAAGGATGAATGCATTTGAATGAATGTATCTGTGCCTTATAGAATAATAAGTTTCTTGCCTCCTCAGCCTCTTCTTACAGCTGCAGCACATCTGTTGCCGGGGACGACCGCAGCAGCATCTCCAGCTCCTCCTCAAGCCAATCAGACACAAGCTATGGAAGCAGACTACAGTTTCGGGTGGAGCCGTTAGCTAGACCACACCTTTCCAATGAGACAGCATCCAGCTCCTCCACACTGAAGGCTTTGACCAGTTCAGATGACCGGCTTTACACTGCTGTGATGGGAGGCCCCGGGACCCGTCCATCCTCTGCCCAGCCCCATCCTCGTGGTCTCCACGACAGCGGGCGACAGAGCTCCTTAGACAGTGGCATTGGGATAGCAGCAGGCAGCCAGTCGTCTTACTCTGGGAGCTGCTCCTCGTGTACAGGGAGTCTGGACATGGCCAGTCAGGGTGGAGGGGAGGAGTTTGGCTCTGTGGCTAGCCTACCTGCACCTCCTCCTTCTTCACCTCCTTCTTCTCTTCCCCCCTCTTCTCCTCCTCCTCCCCCACTTTCTCCTTTTCAGTCCACACTTACCGCAGATCACAGTTCTACTGCCTCCTCCTGCTCTTGTGCCTCCAAATCTAGTTTATGTGCATCTGGTAGGCACAGTGAGGAGTACCAGATCCCCAGCCTGCTCAGACTGCGGTATGATACCCCCAGGAGTCTCCTTCAGACCCTGTCCCTGAGAGAAACCTCAGCCCAGGCAGCCACACCTGAGCCGGCCGGGGTGAGCAGGGGCAATGGGGATGGAGATGTTAGTCAGGGGCTGAGCTGCAGCCCCACAGACCCAAGGGCTCAGCATCAGGCCACGATACAGCGTGCTCATTCCTGGGACAGTGAGCAGGCGCCCTCTGTGGACAGTGAGGGAAGGTCCACACCCAGACCCCTGATGGTACCTGGAGGCCTGGTTTCTGAAGAAATACAGGTACTGACACTCTCACACTATAGGGTACCTCAATAAATCAATCAAACAGTCGATTATCTAAGCAGATTGTAGCTCATCAGAGCTATCATGTCTTTTGAGTTGAAGACCTGTTTAGAAATGGGATCACGAGTTATATATATGTTTTACTCAGTGTCTATTAAAAGGATCAGAGGAGAAAATACGCTTCTTATATTTGATATAATTCAAATCATGCTGAAGACAATTTGGTTAATTACATTAATCCAAGACAAGGTAAACAATGATTAATGTCATTATGTAACTGAGGCTCAGCACTTCAAGTTCAAGAAATCCTTCAAGTTCTCTTTAGGGGTTTTGCTTCCATGCTAACATTTGCATTGAGTAATGAAATGAAACAAAATGTTTGCAAATCATTATGCTAATCACTTACTCCAGCTCTTGGTTTTGCTCCCACAGATGCTAATCTCTCTTTAATATGTCTGCTCGCATTTATTAAAGCCTTAGTGGTATTTCATTCTTGTGCTAATAAAATAGGGACTTTGTGTAACGATCCCTTGTGCTAATAAGCTCTGGTGAGCTCCTTTGGTGGAATTGCAGCTTGGATTTTGATGGATGAGAAAAGAGCCGGGTTGGTACAAGTGATATTGCTGAAGTTAGAGTTGACTCCTGCTGTCACAGACATTTTTGCTATGTTGTGTCAAGCCACCTCAGGTAGTTGCTGCTGTAAAGGATCCTGGGGTGTCTTTCTTTGCTCTCACTCAGCAGCAAAAATCAAGATGTAGCGCATTTGTTTTTGCAGTAACAGATTTGGGAGTTGTGGACCTGCAGAGCTGTTATACTTCATTATACGTACAAATCCTGCATTTAGTAAAAGTATTTTCATCAAAATGATTAATAAGATTAATAAGATGATTATGATTAATAAGAAAGGAAAAAGAACTGAGTTGTGACACTTTGCTTCCTTGTGAAATTAGATATTTTTACCTTTTTGGGCCTCAGTTATTTAAATGAACCATCTGAAAAGTTTAGAGGAAATGGTTACTGTCATGTAGAACAGCTTAAAAACATCTCAAACATAATAATGGGCCTCGACTAGACCCTGAGGGTTTTGGTCACAAACCAAAAGGGGTTTGAACCACTGGTTTGATCATCACATGTTTTTATGTAAAATCTTGATATAACAGAAACAGACAAAAGTAGAAGCTGCAGCTGGAAAATAAATTTACTGGAGATTCTTCTTTGAAGTACTAAATCACTTTTCCACCACTTGACCTTCATCAGGGAAAATGTTTAACCAAAGGAAATCTCAGCGTTTATACTAAAATCAAACACAGCACTCTGTCATGAAACACAATGGAAATGCACTTCACAAGTCTAGGTCCACAGGTCCATGTACAAAGGCTGCTCCACAGAAAGAACATATAAAAAAACTAAGGATACATCTATGAGGATGATAGGTATAATAGATAATAGTGTTTCTATTCTGTATGGAGTGTGAACCAAATAACAGAAACGTGCTCCAACATTTTAGCCCCGCAAATGTTGAGTTAGTGAAGCTCTGCAATGTTTGTTTGTGGTGGTGTGGATTTCACTCGGTGGTCATTTCTGAGACCATATGCAATAAATTGTAAATTGTACCATGGTAATACTTGCATAGTAAGTTTTCTTAAGCCAGCCTTGGTGAGTGTCTTTTCTAATGCAGTTTTCTTCTGTTTGGCCTTTGTAGTCATTTTAACTTTTAACCTCGTTGTGTAATTCTGCAGTGTTTGCTACTGATGCACCAGCAGTTCAAGCAGTTATCTGCCCTCTTCACACACACACTGCTACTTGATTTTCAGCCTAATGAGTCACTTGGGTGGCTGCCTTTGTAATTGTGATTTACAGTAGTCAGTGCTTTAAAGGCTCATGTAGAGGTTGATAACACTGCAAAATGCTGAGCAGAGGTTACCACAGGACCAAAATACCAAAATAATAATTTCTCTATAAAACATATTGTTGTGTGATTCAGCCTCAGGGTTACTGGCATCATAGATCTTTACCAGTGTACCATGATACTTTAAGAAAAAACCTTCCCTGAGCATTTGTTAGTTTACTTTTTAAGCCCACACTGCACAGTGTGGGAGAGACTGGGCACAGTTTCAACACTTGTATATATATATAATGGACAAGACCAACTGAACTGTTATGTACTAAACATATGTCTGTCCGCTAATTACCCACACCACTGGAAGATAATTGCACTTGACACATCATTCAAAATTTATTTGAATAGAATTTAGATGTTATGCAACTGGACATAACCACGAAGATGGTTGCAATTTGGATCAGGGACATTTCCACCATATTAAAATACATTAAACTTCCCTTTTGCTTTTTGTCTTAGTAAGTATAACATTCTGAAAATGTGCTGTTTTACAATAATATTGTAACCGTTATTGAGTTTTGTCTTATGAAAAGCATAGATCTACCTTGAATCTAAATAAGCGCCATTTACCTATTTTATTGCCTATGATAAACAGAACTATATATATATATATATACTAGCATAAAGGAGGCTAGCAAAGTACTCTTCGAAATATATATTTTTTCTACTCTCGTGTTAAAATAAGCCATTATTGTTGCATCCATTTTGCTACACGACAAAATTAGCTGCATATTTAGATATTTAGCATATTTATTGAACTAAAAATGTTAAAAACTGTTACAGTAAGTTGTTGCAACCATCCCCACCCTATCAGGCAGAGTATGATGTGGTAGGTGCACACACTGACCTTGACACTTACTAACCGTATCACTTAGAAGTCAACAAAGCAAAGAATTAGATTAAGTATGGTTTGATTCATTCATTCTAAATGTCAGGACAGCATGACAAATGGGCATGTGCAGTATGCGTGTCATGTTACTCATTGGAGGGATAAGACTTGTTGCGACTGTCCCTTGGTGCAACCGTCCCCAGGCTCCCCTGCTGTGGTGGCTGCCCTACTGCAATCCCAGCACGCCTCCTCAGCCTCTTCTGTGTGATCAGTCTCCGTCCAAGTGACTTTGGACGTCTTTGGTTTGAAACCCACAGAGTGTGGAAACAAGGTGAGATAAGATTCAAGCACCAGGCAGTGGTGATGGTGAATCAGAGCCAGGTCTTTCTCACTGCGAGGTGACAAAGCTGCCACCCGCTGAGCCACAGAACCACAAATACAGCAAAACAACAATTGTAAAAAAAAAAAAAAAAAAAAAAAAAAAAGCAGGTGTGGGTTTCCATCAAAAACCTGTCCCGTTTTCCCTTTGATACTTTTAGCCTCTGAGGAGACTTCTCCACATTGTGTCTAATAAATTTTATGATGGGTTGTGAAAAGTCCTCCCCCTTGTAGCCAGCAGAGTGTCATCAGAACAGGAGCGGGAGCAGCATGTCTTGTGATTTCTGACAGCTTGTGTGGGAGTGTGTGTGTGTGTGTGTGCGCGTGTTCATTATACAGCCTGCGTGTGCTGGCACGAGGGAGAGCAAAAGGGGACAGAGAAAGTTAACGAGTAGTGATGAAACCGACAGAAACCCTCGGAGAGGAGAATCCTGTGGAGTGAAACACAAATGAGTTTTCTTTATTCATCATTCCTTAACTCAGCAGTGTGGAGTGTCAGCAGTTCAATGTGGCAAAAGCGACATGCCTTTCATGTCGAATAATGAGGCGATGCCTGATTCCACAAGTTGTATTATGTCTGTTGAAACAAACCGTGTGACAGATAATATTCCTGAAGCTCCAGCCTGCTTTGTTAATAGCTGCTGTGGGCAGAAGAAAATGTTACATTGGGACATGATGTCAGGTTTTTCATGTCTGAGCCAGCCACCCCTTTGTATCCTGTCTGCCACCTCTAAAGATCAGCTCTGTCCTCTCGGCTCTATATCACCCTCTTTTTTTTACCTTCTTCTCGTCCCTCTCTAATAAGCCTCTCTGCCCACAGCTGATGAGAATTTCTTCTTCACTGGTCTGAAAAGTTGTTGTTTTTTTTTTTTACTGGTAACAATGTTGAATGTTGCAGTGAAAAACAATTAACCCCGTCTCAGTGATAACCTCTCTTGTTTCTCCACCTAGTCCAATCATGGTTTAGACAACTACATTACACCAGAGCAGTGGCGCTTAGTGAGGAACAGATGCTTGACTCAGGTGAGATTTTATCTGCTTGTTTAGCTGTAGCCACAGAAGAGAACTGCTCGTGCCTAAAACAGGGTGGTAGCTGGCACTTGAAAGAGGAACCATCTCTAACTCTTCCTCTCAAAAGCTGAACTCATAGGAATTATTTAATAAACAAGTTTGTTTTTTAAAATAAGGAATAATCTGTATCAACTTTGACAAAATTCATGAATGTTTCAGGGTAAAATCTTTGAAATAATGATGCTTTGTTTTCTAGGATGTCAACTCACCACCATCAGGCCTTTCACCTTCTGCAGATACACAAGGTGAGTGTGAGTCAGTGCAACACTGTGTCTTAAGTAAAAAAAGATGAGGTACTAGAGTACTTGAATATTTCCATTTTACTCCACTTTCTGCTTCTACTACACTACATTTATTTGTCAGCTTTAGTTATTTAAACATTAAAATATTATGTAAATCACTGCATAAGGTGTGATGCAGTGAAAAAAATACAGTAAAATACAGTGATACATTTTCAGTTTTACTTAAAAACCATTGTCAGGTTGTGAACTATCCCATTATTGCATGGCATATGCTAATATGGTATAAATGTAGCTGTGGTTTCTTATGATGGGTTTTAAGTCAAACTGGGAGCTTGAGACTGGAACAAAACCTCTTTGTTTCTATCTGAAATAATATTCATATCCTGTATTATTCTTTCTTTCTTGTCATCCAGTGTTTTACACATTGTTGTCTCACTATCACTTAAGTGATACCATCACTGGTCTCCCTGTGTGACTGTGAATTAAAGTGAAACATGTGCTCCTCAGATCCTCCTCTGTGTGTGAGAGAGGAACATGATGGCAGCATGGATGTTGCAGGTCTGAAGAAGTCGTTGCCCTCCCTGCCTACCTCTGCTCCCCCACCTCTGCCGATCACACTGAGGGTGTATAGGCCAGCATCAGCTGGAAGTAAGAGAATTACATCATTTCTGATTAATGCATTGTTATGACTAATATTCTTCAGGTAGGTTTCTTTTTAATGAAGGGTAGATTCCTGATGAGTCATTATTGCTCTGACCCTGGATCAACTGTGCAGCCACTTTAACAGCTCTCCTTTTGGATTTTTACCCCAGGTATGTTCCAGCCTCCTCATGAAGCTCCACAGTCTGTGTTCCTGGACGCTGGGCTTCATGGTGACAGGACTATTAATTATGTCAACATCCCCATTAGCCCCCTGCCGGCTAAAACTAACAGAGAGCTCCTGTACACGGAGCTGAACCTGCAGGAGCACAGCTCAGCTCCAGTCTCCAGTCCAGTTAGTGCTGTCAGAGGTAACACTTTGCAACTCTGCAGACCCAGTAAGAACACCAAACCTTAAAGAGCCATTTTAGATCTGTTTGTCTTTGCCTCATGCTTCTTGCATCTCTCTGTCCTCTGTTATTGTGGCTTTACACCAGCTTTTACATCGCATGTCCCACACCCATAGGCTTAAAGCATTATTAGCATACAGAGCAGTATGTTCAGTAGAAGTATATGAAACACTGTATTCAATTATTGAGGGGCATTAAACACAGGGGCAGCTGTGGAAAACATCACTGGGATATAGAAAAAAGGTTTATTTGCCAACTATGAAATCTGTTTAATTTGGCTAAAACATCTGTCTTAGTGGGGACAGGTGCTGAATCTGTTAATTGTTCTACTACTACTGTCAACTGATTCTTACGAAAACATGAAAATTTACATTTGGTTTGGTTGAAAGTATCCTGTCACTTCTTTTCCTGCTTGCATCTGTCTTTCTGTCAGCTTTGAAATGAAATGAAAATCAAGTTGCAGCAGCAACTAAATGCAGACACTTTATTCATGACAGATGAATTTCATTTTTATTGCTACTTAAGAGCCAATGTTTTGAGGTATAATCACACATTGTTGGATGCTAAAAATGGAGCAATTATACAGTGGCACAAAGTATTTACAGTTTTCAGGTGTGAATTGGCAAATTAAAGCTAAAATCCTCACTTAAAGTAATTTTATGGCTATTTAAATCACAGATATATCAACAGCACCATTAGTTAGGAAAATGTTGTCCTGTACAAAGCGGTTACTTATGGGTGAACTAAAACAGAGCATAGCACGTTTTTCCAGTATGTGACAATGTTAAGTTAAAGAACGTGTTAATGTTCTCTCTCATTTCCCCCTTCGCCACTGATTTCCTGACCCAGAAGAGGGCTCCGTCAGGTACGCCCACCTCAACATCACTGCCATGGAAACAGCTCACAGAGTGGGGGCGGAGCACGTTCAGGGCAGGGAGGACAGACTGACTCAGTTGGAGAACAGGCGGCGCGGGCCACTGAAATGACTCCGCAACGCCCAACTCAATGACACTTTAGAAAAGTTTTCACTACAGATTCTCTACATCTCTCTGAATAAGCTAAAATGCTCAAGTGCAGTTGATCATCATACTTAAACACACACACACACACACACAGAGTTGTGCAAGTGTACAGAAATTCCTGCAAACAATCCATTCCACTGAAAAGAAGAAAACAGGAAGTCTCTTATGCAGCTGCCATTCATGGATATGTTTTGTTTATATGTTGTACTTTCTGATATTATTTAGATTTAATTAGTTTTGCTCTTTTACTCTAGAAAACTTTCTCTTGTTGGCTGCATGGCACTTAAGTACGCTGAGGCAACTGTTGACACTTTGTTGTGCCTCTTTGAAGATTCTCTCTGGATGAATGTTGAACGTTGGTAGAAAATGGCCTAAATGATGGATGAACGGCACCCAGAACTAATGTATTACCACTGATATTACAGAGAGAGAGAGAGAGAGAGATAAAGAGCAGTTACTGGAACTTCTTTAAAACTCTGGCTATATTTTCCTTCTTTGAGACTGTTTCGGTGTGGTTGTTTTTGTTGTTACCTCTCTCAGTATGAGTTTCCAACTGCCATTGTTTATTTATCACAGGTTTGGTGAATAGTATGATCACATAATGAGATAAAGCCATTCTCATTTTACTGTCACCTTAATATCAACTGCTAAGAGTCCCAGCTTGCTTGGCAATCATTCCACATAAGAGCTTAAAAAGCATTCGACTGAAATAAGCAGCTTAGAGATATATCTTGGGTGCAAATTACATTAATCCAGGCCCATGTGGCCCAAGCAGGACATGACTGAGTAATCAGCCAGTCAGTAACATTATTCATCACAGCAATCAATGTCTCTGCTTCAGGTCTGTGAGAGGGCAAGAATTGATGAGTGGAAGAGCGTGTTCTACTTTCTCACCTTCCTCTTGATATCACCAGGACAAATTGTTCAATATTTGACAGTAATCTGTTTTTATGGTGGCAGTTCCCCACTAGTGTCTGAGGAGATGAGAATTAAGAAACACCATGAGGATAAGATATTTTCATCAAGAATGGCCTGTTAATGTCTGCAGGGACTGCTTTTGTCTACAGGATGTGTAAATAGTCACTGCTTTTATTTATGCCAAGACAATATGAACGATATGAAACTATATTTTTAAAATATTATGTATGTATGTTGTATCTTAAAAGAATATTAAAGATTGCTGTTACATTTCCAGGTTTCATGGTTTCAGTGCTTCTTGCCTAAATCTGCAGTGTTCTTCGCTTTCTATTGATTGGACAAAAAAAAAAAAAAAAAAGCAGTAACATTACAATACTTCAGCAGACCAAGGTATGAGTCCCTACAGTAGTAACAGACTGTGTGACGTAGCATTTATTATTTGCACAGCTAATGAAAGAGGGGTGCAGACAAATTGTCTGGCCACTGATGTGCCATTATTGTGACAAGATTAAGTACGTGTGCAGTTGGTTGGCTGCTCTCCAGGACCTGAACCATCATCGTTCAGCAGCTGAGCTACATCATCTGGTTAAGGCTGACTCAGCTGCTGCTGTCCATACTTCAACAACCGCCTCCACAAAATTTGGCTTTCTTGGAGTAAAGCCACATTTCCAGAATTCGTACCACATTTTTCCCCACACCTGCCTGTTATTACTTGTGCAAACAAATGTTGTTACAGCGTACCAGACTTGTATGTAAACTGTTTCATCTTTAATTTATCTGTACTTTTAGTGATAATTTGAGCAGGTAATTCTCACTATAAGTCCATTTCATCTGATTAATAAGAAATCTCTGTACAAACAACTAACGATTCATTCAGCAATTTGTAAAATCAATAACTACAAAAGTAGAAAACCTTCTGTGGGAAAAAAAACAAAACATTCTTTTTACAGTAGATTAAAGAGAATGAGGGGAATGTGACGTGTTGTTGATGGAGGGAATTATTTCAGTTCATTCAACCTTCACTGACATAATGGCCGTGATCCGAGCCTCTCAGAGCTCATTGTGCTGGAGTCCTTGACGGGAGATCTTGTTGGACAAGTCCTGCATATGTTTCTTCATCTGAAATCAAGAAAGAATCAACGTCAACACTGTCTCTGTCACTGTGTCTTTTATTCATCTCTGTCTTGTTGTAGCAACACATACAAGGACAGACACATATGCACAAAAAACACATTTGACAGGGAAAAAGGTTAAATTAAGACAAACACCTGTGCGAGTGCACTGTGGGAATGTAGGAGTTTTAACATCTTGTGCAATCACATTCAATGTGACCACAATAATAATAATAATAGATTCAGATTAGTTCAGATCATTGCTCCTCCTGCTGCAGCTTGTGAACAAATGTTTCATTTGTCTTATCATTAAAAAGACTCAGACTATCTTTAAATAACAGCAGTTGGCCTAATTGAACTATGACTATTATACTACCACTGTCTATTGAACTAACAATAGACATTAACCTATGTTGGCCTTGACATAAAGAAGACTGATGGTGCTGATATTTATTTAGAATCAACCACTGGTCAAATTCTTCACATTCATCAATCACAATTTACTCAAAATATTAGTACACTATAGTAACATTAGTTGGTACAGAAAATAATAAATGAGCTGCTGCATTACTGCCAGCATACCAGACACCATGATTGAAATTCCAGCTTTGAAAACTAATGTGGACTTTCCATCTGTGATAATACAAATTTTGCTTGAGGTATTATATAATCTAATTAGACTAGAAATAGAACTAGAAAGCCATTATTGTCATTGTACTAAATATACAATGAAATTCAGATTGCTATTACTTTAGTTAAGACAGACAAAGGGCACAAAGAATATTGCATTTAAAATATAAATACTTCAGAAGAAACAGAAAAGTGCTCTGCTGAGTAAGCGGTAATTTACAGTGAATATATAGCGATGCTTATGATGAGGCAGCAGATACGCAATCCTCGTGTACAGTTATGGAAAGTTCTGTACTAATGGTGAAGTGCTTAGGTTTTATTGTAGTTTACATTACATTACACCTTTCATACATATGGTTACCATCAAGGTTTTTTTCTGTTGATAGTAAAATATATATAAATAGGATAACAATAGTTTTTCTTTGTACCATGTTTGATAAGTTCCTTCTGAGCACTTTTCTTTTTTATTGTTGTGTTGTAACTCCACAATGAGAGTCTTCCTCGACAGGAACAATGTGGTGTGCTGTTAACCTTTGTCCCCCATTTCTCTGTAACTGCATTTTTCAGTTCCATAGCAGCGTTTCTTTCCATCCCCATTTTGTGAATGCATTAGTTTGGACAGCTGGCAAGCACTCCATAGGACAATAGCTGCGTGGCGTTCACTGGCAGAATGTGCAGTGAAAAGCTAATGGGCAACTCTATTATCCCCACTTACCTTGTAGCCCATCTCCCTGGTCTTCTCAGCAAGTGTATTGTATTTTTCCTGGTTCCTCTTGATGTGCTCTTTGTCTCCTAAAGCCTCCACATGTTGCAGCTTCTGGTGGGAGAGCTCCAGCTGCTCCTGGTAATGGCTATGTTTCTCCACCTTGGTCTCAAAGTGATGCAGCTCCTCCTAAATGAACAAGGAAAGGAGGGCAGCAAACACCCAGGGGTTGCACCTTCAGTTCACCTACAATTACATGCACAGCTGCACAGGTGAGCTGATATGCATCTCAAATGGTGACTAGAGAGGAAATAACTAAATAAAACTGAACATTTCCCTGTGATACATCTGATGTCTTTAGAAAATTGAAAATGAAATAGAGTTGTTCACTGCATTCATCTGCTCATGGGACAGAGGGCGAGAGGAGCACGGCTAGAGTAGGATACGTGTGCATTTCAAACGTGTTATGCATAAAATGTGCTCATAATAAGATGCACTCTCTGCTGCATGACTCACCATACACAAGTAGTACTTAGATACCAAGTACACTACAAAAGTTAATACTGTTACCAAAAGGGCACTTGATTAAAAAGTTTTGATGAGTTCGACTACAGTTGTCTGATAGAACAAAAGGTGTTATCGACAAACAACTGAGAGCAGAGGTGTCCAAAAAGCTGTCATAAGAGATTTAAGAGCTACCTTAAGAGAGTCCAGCTCATCGTCACTGAGGTTGGCATTCTTGGCAGCCTCCCACAGTTCAATCACACGGGGTTCCCGAAACTCTACAGAAGAAGAACAGACAGAGAGGAAGATGAAGCGATAAACAGTCCGCAGAGACAGTTTGGAGCCTCATCAATACTTGGACGCTCAAGAGGGAGGGAGCTTTGAAGAAGAGCAGTCACAGTAGATGTTTTATAAGATACATTCACAACAACAAGCCACCCTGGTTGCGCAGTCATTTAATATACACACACAATATGAAAGAGAGGAAAACTTGCATTCACATATTGACTTCAGTTGCTGGCACTGCATAAATACTACAAAACTGCACAAATAACAAAACCAGAGGAAGAAAACAGAGGGAGATTAAGACTGTTTTGTGCAAAGATGAGACAGGGAGTGAGGGGAAAGTGGTTGAGTGGGAAACAACCTGGAGGGGCTTGAGTAAAGAAGAAGAGGAGTCAGTATGAATCAGCAGAAAGAGCATCATCTAAACTCCCCAACAGACTCCCTCTGCACAACTGAGACCTCACATACCTCAAAAACATGCAGCACTCTCCACCAAAAGCAGCACAATAACAGAGTTAAGAGACGAAAACCGAAAGAAAACTCAATTGTGACAGAGTAATGAATGTTTTCTCAAAGTTAAATAGCACCAGGACAAGCTGGTTCACGTCACCGGATGGCTTCAGGAGCATGGAGTGCTTTAAATAACCCTCTCTAAAATGACTCTCATTTTTCCAATCTCTCTTTTGAGAACTAAAAGCACAAAACACCTGCGTCATTAGCGTATCAACACTTAACAACTGTGATACAGCACGGTGTGTTATTATGATTACAAATCCCAGTGATTACGCTGATGAGATAAATGCAGGGTGAGACGAAGATGAGACAAAGAGACAAACAAGCTGTGTGTGTGTGTGTGTGGTCTCCCTCACCACTGTCTTCAGTGAAGCCCTCGTGGCTGAGCTTACGGAGGCGCTCGAAGCCCTGGTTGAGGTCTCTCATTTTCTGCTTAAGATCCGTGTGCTTCTGGTGCAGCACGTGCTCTTTGGCGTCGCCCTCCAGGGGAGAGATCACGTTCTTGTGAATTTCTGTTGAGACACACAAACAGAGGGACGAGAGCAGGTGAGAGGTAACGTTTGGAGTCAAGAGCCAACGGGGTTGGGTGGGTGGATAAAGAACAGAGAGAAGAATGGAAGAAATTCAAGCTGTAAAAGTGAAGAGGAAAAGCAACATATAACATGGACACTTCAGCGGTAGACATAAAATAATCTGTGAATCTTCCATTTGACAGGGCTGATTTTTCTTCATATATCAATATTTATTTTTTACATTCAGCAGCCTGTGAGCTTAATCTTATTGTTAAGTCACCAGCCTGGTTATGAGACTCTTGCCTGTCTCACTCTTGAAAAAGGTGTGTGTAAAGGGCAAACTAGGGCCAACTGGACAGGACAGACCTCACTAATTCAATGATAACGGTTGACATTTGGATCAAAAGAAGAAAAAAAAAGAAAAGCAGAAGTGAGTTGAAATGAAGACTGAGGATCCTCGACAGGCAGAGGATGTGGAGGTGGTCGTGCTGCAGAGACACATGGAGACTCCCCTTCAGGCAACATGTGATTGGCTCAATATTTAAATACATCAGACAAGCAGAAAAATACCCCGGGCTTGTTCGGCAATAACATAGCACTACGGAACACTAACGGGAACGTTCTGGCAAGAAACAGCTGCAACGTGTCAGTCAGTTTGGCTTAAAACTCACAGCTTGATGTGATGTGACAGGCACTGATCAGTGGGTGGCAACGTGCAGTCTCATACCTGCAACCTATGTACGTGACCATTAGGCTGAACAAACACACAGAGCCTTTCAGACAGGTACTGTCAGGTACTCTTTGTGCTTTTAGTATAAATTTGCTATTTGCTACAACTGCCCTGATAGCCAAGATAGCAAAGATTATCCAAATGTTAAATTAATCTGGTTTGACTTGAAGAGCAAACCTGGTATCAGAACCATATTTATGTCTATATAAAAATATACAGAGGTGAATCCCCTTACATGCATCTAAAAAGCTTGAGACAGAATCAAGTAGTGAACATGACAACATATGGAAAAAAAAAATGTTTTAGCCCTCTACTGCTGTCACAGGCTGAGGCTCTCTTCTAATCTATTTGTATGAGGTTTTTGGACTGGCACAGTTGATAATGATGCTCTCCCAACATTAGTTCACTGTTTGAGGCTCTGTGTGTGTGCACTTGCTGTGTGCCATATTGGTAGCTTCCCTGCCGTGGCTCAGTGAGTTATTTTGCTCTCCTGTTCCTGCTCTGCTCATGTTTTGGGACTTTTGCAGTGCGTTATTATCATCCCTGCTCACTCACAGCAGCAGGTGTGTTACGTGAGTGGAGTGTAATTCTTTCACCCTGACTGTTCAGACTAGGCTTGGAGCAGGACAGGTTCACAGCAAAGTTTTTTTTTGTTACTTTACATTCGTGTAATACAAAAGTCAGTGAGATGGTAATCTACAAGAGGAATAAAGAAAGAGGGAAAAATGGTGATAATAAGCATCTACTTATAGTTGTCAATTCGACCCAGAGAGACAAAATCACTGGAAGCTGTCGTCTGCGCTCAAACAACGACACAGCAGCAGAACACTGCCCATAAACTTAGCTTCAGAAAATGCCAGTGAAACTAAGCAGTGGTGGTGTGACACAAAGCAAAGGGGGTGATTCAAGCAGCTCACCCTCAGTCCTGCTGAGGGTGTCCATGAGGATATTGTATTCATGGGTCTTGTCTTTGTGGTGCTGGAACTCCCTCTTAAGGCTCAGCAACTCCTCATTGGAGAACTTCCCCGAGCTCTTAGCCTGGCAGAGGTAGAGTCATCATAGACAGGAGGAGTCAGTCTCAAACATAATGTGAGTATGTTAATATTAAGAGTAAAAGGACTCACCTGGGTGGAGAAGGATGGTGGGATAAAATGCAGTGATACATACCTTTGAAAATCTGTCATAACACCAGAGGTCCAGAGCAACATTTTACACAGGATGTAAAATATACATATACTTTCATTTACATAAATTGTGCTGAAACATTTTAACCCCCCAGCTATACAAATGTAAAATCTAATGATGTTAATATTTTCGAGCACAGTTTGTGCTCACAAAAATGTTCTGCTCTGGTACATCAGCAACTGCCAGGACGTAAATTCAGTAATGTGGATAATTAGACTGAGTAAAACTTTCCATTTTTGCCAAAACACAAGCTTTTGATAATAACGGGATATGATGAACAAACAAAGACGTGTGTCCATGTAGGAGCTGCATTCAGACAAAGCAGATGACTGATGGGAAACAGCTTTTAAGTCTGTATAGTTTTTATTTGAAATTTTTTGGCTGATTTGAGGTTCATATTTTTATTCTAGGTAAACATTACAATAGACTTTCATTCACCAGCAGCGACATGTACACAATAAAATCAAGGCATCATTCTCAACATACTATATATTGTGTTGTTGTTATTTTTCTTCCTCCCGCTTTGGCACACAAATTTACACATACCTTGTTCCAGAGTTTGTCTAGCCTGGGATCATCGAATATGTCTCCCTCTTTGGTGTCATGGTCCTTCAGAGAGTTGCTCTCCAGAGGTCGCGTGTCCCTTTTCCCGTCCATCCCATACTTGGCCAGGATCACTGCATAACAGAGTAGAGACTTTTTATTGGCACTACTATAAACGACTCTAAACGGTTTGATAACCCAGAGGATCTATAGACATATATTCATCAATTTAAGACCTTAACAGTTCACATCAGAAATTACCCAGAAGCACACAACGCTTGGCAGCAATTCATTAATTCCAGTCACCACATCTTTTAAAGAGAACAGAAAATGGAGAAGCATCCCTTATGAATCAGTTACTGAACATAAACAGGGTTTAGATCTGGGGCTGATGAGGGCTTCGCAAAACAAACCAACTTCACTTGTTCCTTGACATAAGCAGCACACAGGAGGTGATGTAGATGTTCTTTTTGTCACGCTGCTTCTGACGCCAAAAATGTGATATTTAAAGGTGAGAGTGAGATGGGAAAAATGCTTGTTTACCCTCCCACTCACTCACGTAACAGAATATCTTACACAACCTCAACAGCTGGGCCTGTGATAGACTGGTGACCCCACCCTCACCCTATGTCAGCTGGGATTGACTCCAGCCCCCCTGTGACCCTGAGGGAAAATTCGTATAGACAATGGATGGATGGATGGACCTCAGCAGCATGCCTGCACATACAGGGAAACTAGATGACAAAATATTTTAAAAAATATACTAAGTGCAACCAAAAACTACCAGGACACATTTTCCAAGACAGATGACTGATGTGCAATATATTATCAGTCAAGTACTGCCCCCCCCCCATTCTGGACTTTGCTCTGAAGAGGCTCTGTCCCCATTATTCTGCTCTAGTAAACTATAATTATAACAGCTGATTCAACAACATCTCAGTATTGTAGTAACCGATCAGTGTCACTTATTAACTGCATATACTTTATTTGGACAGTGTCCACATTCAGGGCTCTCCTTTACAATCCTCATAAACAGGCTGAAAGAGGTTGATGATAACCTCTGAGGTACTGCTGGGCTTGTATAGTTAATATTTCATGGTTTCATCTGAGGCTCTTGTCTTGACCCTTTGATCTACAAGTCAAACAGTAAAATAAGCTTATGTTCCCAGAACAACCAATTTACAACAAGCAAGGTGTTAGGATGTCTCCTGGCATCGCAAACTGAGAGCATCAGCAAAAAGCACTACAAAAAGGCAAAAACCAGGAGACAGACAAATTATTTTTGAGCCTAATTAGAATGACTCGAGGAGAGGGGTACGATGCAGAGGGGAGAAGGTGACTTGATTTATATTTAGCTTACAAAGGAGCAGAAAATGACTCTTCTCCTCTGGAGCTGGAAGGTCACTGCACCACAGTTAAGAGTCCACTGGCTGTCCTAAACAGTATGTATGGCAAACTGGTTGTTTGCCTGTAGTTCCTGAGTGGAGATCCCTTCACACACTCATACACCTCCAGCTCCGGGGTGTAATCATGATTTGATTAAGCATCTGATTGTTTCAGTATGCCTGCCTTGACCTTTTAAAATCTGAGGAAACTTCAGGGACAGAAGCTGTGTCTGAATTGTTAATACATTCACTATACCTGTGTTTAGTGGATGTAATTTAGTGTCTGAAATACAATATTCAAGCATACTCTACATGTCTGTTTGTAGGTGACCCTCTATAAAATCAGGATAGTAATTCTGATGTAGCTGGTTTACATGTAATTTTATCATAAAATTATTAATCATATATAGAATTTGAAATTGATGCTTGATGCTATTGATTCCACATTATTCCCCATTAATGTTTAGAAAATATGTCCTGACTGCTTTCCACGGGTTCAATAAATTGCAAAGAATTATGCGACGTTTAAATCATCTAATGACCATGACCATATTAAAATGATTATCTTTTAACAGTGCTTTATGCATTTCATATACCTTCCACATGCTGATGTTATGTCATGTAATAAAATCTGCATGAATATGGACACAGCTACAGTCCTCATTTCAAATTGAGATGAAAACACTTTTTAGCAACAGTCTAACCTTGAGAGGGATGAGAAATTTCTTTAGGGACTTTGGCTGATAGAACATTTGTTATTCTACCAGCCAAATAGCCACATTTATTACATAAGCTATCATGTCCAGAACAATGCATTTCTTGGTGTTAATGATGTTGATTATTTGTCAAAATCCTTTCAGTGACATTGCCAAGATCAGTGACTGAATATTTATGGCAGAGTGACTCTGTAGTGAATTTAGATCGAAGTGAGGAGACGCATTCCTGACTGCACCCCTGAGCAGAGAATGTCTTACCATTGAAGTTACGCCGGAGCTGCGCCTCTTTCTCCCCATTTTCATCTAGCCCCTCCACCTTCATCTTTTTCCACTGCAGCTCATCTTTTTCCTGGATCTTCAGGTCACTGTGCAGCTCAGCCTGTCGCACTGGGGATAACTGCATCTGTCAAAACCAGAACAATAGACAACACAGTAAGACAGAAAGAGGGAGAAAGTTTGAGGACAGAGGAGTTCAAGGAAAAAACAGACTAGAAAGAGAGGCTGAAACAGTGACAAGGCAAAAACAAACAAACTGTGGCAGTTGCAAATTAATAAAAGTTATTTATATGGGTTGTTTGAGCAATGGAAATGGAAAATCTCAGGTCCTGGAGAGGCTTTTGTTCAGGCAGAAATAAAAATAATATACAGTTTAAAGCTCAGTTCTAATTATGTTGTAACCTTGATGACAGACTCCAAGATCACTGGTACTTCAGCTGAAAACAAGCCTGGGGTCATTTTACAAAAACTTCCTATGTTAAGTCTTAAATAACACAGGATGTTAACAAACATAGGAAGAGTATAAGATACTAACTAACTGTTTTCTTATCTTACGTCATCCTATCTTATTTTGGGTTAGGAAATCCTAAATACTGAATCCATCAGTTATCAACTTTTACATCTGTTACCTAGAAACTGAAGCTACTTCTCTCATCACATCTTACTGAGGTGTTTTTGTAACCCATTAGATTGCTCCTTGAAGCATACAAAAAAATGGAAATAGAACAACAGGCACTTAACTTCAAGACAGATGTTTATTTGGGGAAATTTACCAAAGCAACATTAACTCAGGAGATAAAAGAGACAGAATGGGCTAAGATAGCTTGTATCTACTAATGAACATTTTGTCCCCAAACTGCATCATTAGGGTCTGTCATAAGCCTCTCAATTAATTTGTTTGCAATGTACTTAGTGGAAAAGGGAAAGTCAGCAAGACTTTACCATTATCCAAACACTGACTTAGGAACTATTCATTTGTAATGGTCTTTTTTCTAAATTGGGTCTAACCTCCATGGTTACCATGGCACCAGGTCATGTCACTTTAAGGGCTGCAGAGTTATTGAAAATTGAACACAATCAAGATCACAAAATGGCAGGAGCTGCAATTTTTTGTTAAAGATAAAATAAATAATGTGTCACAACATGGCCTGGCCCGTGAACCATGACCTACATATCAAGGAACATGGTTGTTTGGCACAAACCTCAACAAAATGCATATTGTGCAGCTACTACGGGCAGTTGGATTGAGCAGCCAACAACTTAAGGCACTTTTATTTACCAATTTACCATGTTATTACAGTTGGAGATCACCTTTAAAGTATCCTAACATAAGTGTCTCTCTACCCATTAGTGGTCATATTTCCACCACTGCCCTGCTGGAGACTACTGGGGCCTAGTTGGGCAACTGGGTGACTTCCTTAAAAGCCCTCAGCTGTGGTTATATTAAAATAGGAAAATAAAACTCAATATTTTCCCTATAACCACAACAACAATTGTCTAGTACCAAGGTTGATTACCCATTTCTTGGCTCTAAACAACTACAACCAGCTGAACAAAGATAACTCAAACCTGCACAACTTATAAATGATGCCTGTTCCCCTCCTGAGCGGAGTATCATGATACACTTTTGTTTATCCTGATCCTGTATATGAACGTTAAAGTTGTGTCTTAATTAAAGCTAATACTTTACTCTCAATATACTAGACACGCAAAAGCCATTTATATGAATTTCACTTTAACGGATAGGCTCCGTTGACATCAACAACCGTTACTCGTATTAGTTTCTATGTGCAGTTGCTACAGCCGCTAATGTAACACACTGCTGGTTTATATACGTACCCTTTTAGCTTTCTCCCACACCTGGTTCAGCTTAGCTATCCTGAACTCCACCGTCTGTCCATCACTGCCGCCGGGTTTGGCCTCGTTCATTTCCCGGGAGTATTTCCCAGCCATTACACCCACACCGAGACACAGAGCGAGGACGACACCGTGCAGCTTCATTTTAAGAATAACTGCACAACCAACGACAGAGAAGAGGCCGGAAAACACTAGCTAGGCGAACAAAAATTAGCCGGACAACACTGCAAATGTCTGTTATTGTTGCTCAATAGAGTAGCACAAGTCATATGCTTAAAAGGGGCGGTAACTTCCTTAACACTTGTATCGTGGGATATGTAGTTTTCTTCCCCAGCCCTTCGGATAGCATCAAAGCGGAAACGATCTTCTTTGAACTACAATTCTTGAAACGCAGTTCTGTGTCGTTGCCAGGCAACGAAGGCTGCAAAAACTCTGAGCAAATAGAAACGTTCCACGCGTTTACGTGACTGGAGGCTGCTCTCATCCTCACGTACAACATGATGAAGGGCTGTTAAAGGCTGTTCCTTATGGAGGACCGATAGATCAGTTTAATAACTACAAGGAAAGAGACAACGCTGCCTGAAAACACACTCAGTCCTCCTGTAAGTGCCCTATGACGTTGTTTTTACTGTGGATCAGAAGATATCTACACAGTTTGTCAGACTTCATATCTTCATAGTATATATTGTTTAAAAGATATCATGTTACTGTAAATGCCAAATATTAATTGAATAATTGTTAGATTTCTCACATTAATTGCAAAAATGCTTTTTACATGCAAAAATCAATTAAAGATTTAAGCTGTACTGAAGCTTAATTTATTATTAATAATATCCCAAAAATATCGAATGAAAACAAAATTGAAAATAATTACATATATAATCATTTACAAATAACAATTTACATATATTCTACTGTATTGTGTATCAAATGTTATTTTCTTTCTTTTTTATTGAAGTCAACCTCTGATGTAATGGTGTATTGAATTTATATTTGAATCTGTTGCTATTTTTGCTTTTGTTTTCTCTATTATTGTGTAACTTGTGCTCAGCTGAGGTCAATAGATATAAATAAACGATGGGTTACCAACTAGACCACTGGGCAAATCTTAGTTTATTTATGTATTATTTTTGTTTATGAAACTTTAAATACATGTCATTAAAAACAAAGGTCATTATTGGACAGTGTTATATTAATTACTCCTTCCAGCCTCATTAGACATGTATTAATTTAAAGCAGAAATTAAGTGAAGACACAAACATCACAACCCACGATGAATAGGTACTGTATATGGCAGAGATACCTGTATAGGGGTATGTAGATAATGTAATAGTTACATACCACAAGAAAGAACGCACACACATAGACACACACACACACTACTTTCAATTAACAATTGATTTTGTTCATCACATATTCATGGCAGCCAAGCTAATTGGATTTAGTAGGAGACAGAATGAGAGCAAACATTTTATTATCGATCTGCTGAAGTGGTCGCCTTGAAGAAAAATTGTTTATTCAGCATTCATGCCAATACACCGCAATAACTGGAGTAAATTCAGTTAAACTGTATTAAACTGGGAGAAAGAGCAGGGAAGAGGAAGTGAGATGGACAGTCAGACAGAAGGATGTTATATCGCCCTGCCTCACGTTGATAACATTGTTCTAGAACTTTAATAAGTCAATAAATGCCATTCAACTGAAAGTGAATTGCCGTGAATTGAAGTGAGAGACAGAAAGAGAGAGTGAATTTTAAGTCTGCATTTGTCATAAAATTATTTCATTCCTAACCTGACAACAGAAATCTAATCAAATCCATTATTAAAAAATTACTTGACTTTAAACTTGTCTTGACTTGTCTGACATTTGGAGACACAGTACACCAACTGCAAGTAAGCCGAGTGTTTTTATATTCAGTGACTGCAATGTTGTGTTATTTTATCAAGCAGTTGTATATTTATTTTACCTCTTACCGGCTATTTTCTGTCACAGAAGATGTGTTAGCTGCATAATATCTGTCACCTGATTATTACTGTCTTATACACACTAACTCCAATACTCACAAATAAACAGATATTGTAGGGACTGGCAGTTATATTTTACTGGACATTTTCTTTGGTCAAAATGTATTTAACATATTTGTGTTACATGTCTTTGCGTAGAGACTGAGGGAGTACTGCCTTATAGACTCTTTCCTGTCAAGAATGAATTTGTTCAGTCATCCAGATTCTAGGCTTGTGAGATGCAGTGCTTATCATCTGGCCACAGGACGTCCTTGGAGGAAGGAGGACACATTGTTCAAAGGGCTGGGAGGAGATGGAGATTTCTTGCTCTTTCTTTCCCCGATGCATCCTCAGGGTTTACTGAGCTCAGACATTTGTGACTTAACAAATATTCAGGCGTTTATCACTGGATGGTCAGCATATGTTCAGGAAGTTAATTCAAATGTCTGTATTACATTACTTAAGACAACACTGGCTTATTATGAGAGCCTTCATCGAATGGTGATGTAAAATAATGCATTGAAAGTTGATTACAGAAAGGTTCTTTAATACCTGGAGATTAATCCTAAATTTTAATGGAAATATTTCAAATCAGCCTGTGAAAACACCAGACAGGCAGGAGGTAAATGAGAAAAAACTAAATTTACTGCTAAAGTTCAATTCTGTATTTAAGTCTTACACAGCACACCTTTAAATACAATTCTTGAGTGTTTCCATTTTCTGCAACAATTCAGAGGCAAAAATATTACATTTACTCCACAACATTTATTTCAGAACTTTGCAGATTCAGATTAATAAAACAAAATCTAATCAACAAATGAATCATGATGTATTATGACAGGTTAAGATAAAACTTGATATATGGGAGTAAATTCACATTCAACTGAGCAGTATGTAAAGTAATTACCTTTAGTCCCATCTTTACAGTTGCAACATCAGTGCATCGATAATTATAGTTCAATACACAATTCTGAAATTAAACAGTCTGCATAATGAGTGTTTTCACTTTCAGTACTTAAAGTATTTTATATACTTTTACTGCTCTTCTAAGTGTTGTGGTGTTACTATGTTTGCTTAAAGTACTTCTTCCACAACAGTTGAATAGCAAAATTATATCTCAAGAGCTTAAAATTTGGTTAGTTACTGCAACTGCACACATCAGGTCTTGGCTGATGTCCATCAGAGATCTGCTGCTGACGGAGCTGCACTTCACAGAAGGTCAACAGCACCTTGGCAAAAGGCTCTGAGATGTTCTAGGTGTCCCATCACATCTATCACAGCTCCTTGTACACCTGTAGGATCCATGTACACATGCATGCCCACTCAGGGGATGATGGGCAAAGCCGAAAAATTGTGAATAAATAAATATAATATAATCAAGTAGTCCTTCATACAATGATTAAAACAGCGTCTTAACTGGGTTGCTTTTTTGTTGTGAAGTTTTATTACATTTGATTAATATTCATATAAATAAAATACTGTCACCGTGACCATGTCATCAGATGATAAATGTACACTTATATGTTATAATTTGGCTGCATAGGTGCATAATTTTGCATTAGGTTGAATTCAGAAAACAAATATAAATATATATTTAATTTTGTAGCTACTGAACTGTGATTGAGAAACAACATGTAACAACTGAGCTAAGTGATGTGTTTCTGCTGTCTTGAACAGGAATGTACTTCTGTGTAGTCTTATTAAAGACACCCTGCACTGCCCTTGATTACTTGTTGTATTTGTAGATAAAAATCAGTGATGTTAAATTATAACACCACAGAGGGATCGAACAGTGAGCAAGTGCTAGCTCTTGGTTTGGTTGTGACTGGGTGCGTGAGCCTGCACAAATGTGTGTCTGCCAGCGAGTCTCTGGAGTGGGAAGTCAAGACAAAGAGACAAGGATATTAGGCCAGAGGGAGGCTAAGGCACAGCTAACAGCCCACAGCAACTCAACTGTTATATAAACCATGTTTGATGACGGCACCATTTCGTCTCCCTTTGACTTCCATTAGGTGGAAAGAAAGAGAGAAACTGGCTGTTGTGGGGTATGAGAGCAGGAGAAAGACATGGTGTGAGAAATTAAGAAACAGAAGAAGAAGAAAAGAAGAAAGAAATGACAAAGGGAAGACAGAAACAATCAGATTGAGATGGCAGGTTGTGTTTGGGAGAAACATAATGAAATAAAGCATATATTCAATCACTGACCATCAACCAACAGTCATTGTGACCAAGTGATTGCAATAAACAGGCTTCGATCATCTTATTACTTGTGCTAATTTAACCGCAGGGAACAACAGGAACAGACATCACATTAACTTAAAGTCTGGCTCGGCTTGAATTAGCTCTTCACTAATAGAATTTTCAATTTCAAAATCATCTAACTAACACTTCATAGTGCTTTTAACGGAGCTGGGAATAGTTTCGGCAGGTTATAAAAAATAGCAGATTTCCCAGATTTTGCAGCAGCTTAGTGGAAAATGTTTTGAAAAATTCAAATGCATATTTACCAACTGCACATGCACCAACTGTGTCAGCTGATGAAGGAAATAAGAGAATTTACTTTCACTTGCCGTTTATTTTTCATAGCATACATTCATTACATTTGGTTTAATATGGGACCAAACTCTAGACTGAAGAGGAGAAAAGGACATGACATACAAAAGCAACACAACCTTTTCAATAGAGAAAGAGAGTCAGAGATGCAAATAACAAACCAATTGTATGTGGCTGAATTTGCTATTAAAGTGTGATACACATCTGACAGAGATCAGTGTCTAGGGAGGACTGGAGATGGATGTAATGCCTAAATTGTAAGACTCCCAATTTCTCTAATCCAGAAACACCTGATTCACTCTATACATGCTCAATTTAGTCCACATGTGAGGAAGCAGCACACTGTGGCAGACACATCCAATTTTAGAAGGAAAAAAGTATATTATAGTATTTTTGTTACATTTATTTTTGTAATGGCATTGAAATATCTTTCTAGCAAGTTGTCATGCTGATGTTTTAGTTGTTAGCTGTAAGGTAAGATACTTCATAGCTACATTAGCCTGGGTTGGTTGCAACTGGCAGCTTCTGAGGCTGAAAAGTGAAAAGTGAATGGCAGTTTGAGGCTGGCTCCAACAGTGAGTCAATCCCCATCGGCTCCCATGTTAAAATGCCCAACTTCACAGCAGAAATAAAACATGTTTACAGTCTGTTCCAAAAACAGTTGTGGTCTCTCCAGCTAGTTTCCTTCTTCATGCCATCTGCACAAGGGATGAATTTTATATAATTCATTTGTTTAAATTTTTATTAAGGGCTATGCATAATTGAGGGTGTGTTCTTTGAGTGAGGTGGGTGTCCCTATGCTTGCCATAGGTTTCAATATCATTCCGACAACTAACCAGGACTATAATGTGAACTGTAGCATTTTCATTCCTTGTGTGTGAGACTAAACCTTCACTTTCTGATTGTGTTACAGAGATAAAACCCACAATATTTAATACTAGATGCATATAACTTGTACATTTTGAACACAGCAGCTTCAAGTGAGCTCCAAGATAGAGAGAGAAATATCAAAAATGTTACAACCATCTCTGGTCTCCCCTATTCTATGGACCTCTTCTCAGTTACAATCATAAGAATGTTTTGTTTTTAATCAAAGTCTCTGCCCTGCCTCTTTAATCTGATTTTCTCTGTACTAGCCCAACTTGGGCCTTTGAAAAAGATGAGGAAGATATTCCAGTAGCCTCAAGAGAGAGAGTAAAAAATGTCTTGCATGATATTTGGCGCAGCTAGTCTCTGTACTGCTACATCCTGCCTAAATGTACCAGATATCCAGGTACTGGACTGGGCCCATCCTCTAAGAAGGACTCATGTCCGACATGGTGTTGGACTGAGTGTACTTGCTTCATCAGTACCCCTCAGCAGGAGCCCGAGTCCTCCTGGGAGGCAGCTGCTACTGATTTGATGGAGTGCCAGTACCAAGATAGATTACCATGCTGGGGATCTGGTACGCCTTAATATTCTGGGCCACCATTACTTATCTTTAACTTTTGTTTTTCACACATTTGTTTGTGTTTCAACCATCACCTTCTCTTACTGACCCTTTTGACCTGTGACTTTACACTTGCTGTACATCTGTCATCCAGACAGCTAACTGCCTAACAATTCTATCTGCTGGTGCTGATGCTTGTAAGCATAATAAAATGTATGCAAGAGGTGCATAAGGAACATCCAGTGATCAAAATGTGTATGCTTATTTTAGAGCATGGTTGAAAAATAAAAGAGCGTCTATTTTTGGTTACCTGCAGCCTGGAGTTTTTCTTGATAGCCACAGTGTGCAGGTTCACTTGTCCTCATTTTGAGAGCTGCAAATCATTTTTCAGTTTTTCAGCAGTGGGGACTTCAACTTGTGACAGTTTCACATGCAGTTTCCAACCTGAAATGTCAGTGTGAAATTGAATTGTTTTTTCTTTTCAAAAGACATTTAAAAAGTAATTTTGAAGAACTAAGAACTGATATATTATGTCTATAAAGTGCATTACATAAATAATAAAAAATGACACATCTGACAAGGGTACCCTAATATCACTATGTTGTGCTATTATGAGCAGGATTTATAATTAAATAAATATAATTAATACATTCTGGGATGTTATCTCTTCTATAATGGACAACTTTTTTAAACAACAAATGGAAGCAATCTTCCTCTTTAAAGTTGGTCACCCTGACTCCCCTTCAGCTATAGGATTTCTATTTTAAAACTTACTGGCATGAAAAGGTAATGCATTTCTAATAGAAAATTGATATGGTTGGTGTGCACCTAATAGCATGTGTAATATCATGTACAGTGCCACCAGCAATGTGTTCTTTTACCTTATAGTCAGCTTCACTGAAGTTGAAGGGAATCACTCAGGTCACTCACACCAACAGACACACTCACTGTGGCTTAACTTTTCACAGCTCACTAAATCCTGGGTGCTTACAAGTTAAATTACAGGGTGCCGTACTTTTTAAAAAGTTTTTCCTACCTTTTAGGGTCTCATTGGTTCCAGTTCATTTTAGTTTACTGAGGGATGTTTCTAACTGCCCCAACATGAATCTGTGCTGGAGGACTCTCTGGTGTGGAAATTTAAAAGATTATGTTACAGAATCATGATTAACATGAGTTACAAACAAGAACAGATGTTTTGTAAGGCAAAGACATTCAATTTTAAGTTTAGATAAGTATTCAAAATACTAACACTAAAATATAGCTGCAGGTTCTGAGAAATGACCTGCACTCACAGAATGTGAGGTAAATGAGTGGTTGTTATTAAGCTTGGTCCTGGTATGGTCATTGAAAAGCCTGAAGTTCATTGTCCTTTGCATAAGGGATATATTGTTTCTGATTAATTCAAATGAATTAATAGGAGCCAGCTGCCCCACCAACTCCCTAAACTGCTATTAAGCTGGTAAATACCAGCCAATGTCTGCAAACAGTTTTAAATTCACAGAGAGCAGCACATGCATGCAGGCTGAATATAATACACTGTGTACTTATTTACTGTACACACAGTATCACTGTTCAAAAATATTCAATATCTGGAGTATTAAATGTTGCTTCCTCATGTCACTCAGCAAAAAGTTGACACTTATTCAGGCTTAAAAGTAAATACTGAATGCGACAATGCAACACAATTATGGATAAAATGAAATCAAATGTGAAACTAATAAGAAAAATGGGAGCTATGAATAAATAAAAGGAAGGTTTACAGTATCACAAATTAAGATTTTATGGAATAATCTCAAACGATGAAATCCAGTAATGTAATTATTTTCTCACAAATGGATTTTGTGACCAAAACACACCACTTGTTTGTGAAAACTTAGTTTGTGGTTAAATTAAAGCAGTCGCTGAGTGAAAGGAAGAAATGAAAACATTAATAGTGGATAAAATAATATAATAAAGGTCATGGTAGAGTTTTCTGCAATGTAAATTTTAAATGAAAACATTTTAAATGAAATTGATACGGATGGATAAGGTCCCCAAGGTCGCCCTGGCCTTATGTTTCATTGGGCTATTTAAATGTCAAAGTATGGTTATGTCTCCTCCTCCTATAATTTATGTGGTAGGAAAATGTATTTTGTCCGCTGACTATCTTACTTACTGAGCAGATGACTGACATTTATAGACACAATGATAATTTCATTACATTTTATGCAGACATGTTAACTTCTTTATTGTATCCATGAAAAGGTGAATGGCCATAATATAGAGTGAAATGGAATCAGTGACCTCTCAGATATTTTGTGTGTTTGTCATCAAGGGACAATTAGAAACATGGACCTTCAAGTATCTGTGTTCAAGTATCTCAGTCACTGAAAAAAACCCAGGAGAAAAGGAAACAAGTGAAGTCACGGTGATGGTGCAGATTAGAAATCACCAAACATTGGATACACTTAAAGCAAACCTCTGTCATTTGAGGTTTACACCTTTCCATCAGTTTTGCTAACATAAACTAAAACTAATCAAAATCACCCAACAGGATATATTTATATTAGTGGTTAGTCAGTTAAACCTCTAATAATAGATATCTTTGGGCACTCAGGGACAGTTGTTACAATGCTGAGAAGACAAACAATGGACTTAATTTTCACCATTTAAGTCAATACGGTTTAAGTCATCTAATATTCACTTTTTGTAAGCTCCACTTTGGTCTCCACCAACTGACGGAAATATCAGGCTTGTCAGTAGCTACATACTCCACTATGATCATCAGGTAGCTGCTGTTTGCTAGACCCAAACAAACACAGCAAGGAGGGAGCTGCAAAGAAGGGGCTTTAGCCCCAAAAAAATTACAGGACCCTAAGAATAAAGGATAAGGATGGAAGGAAGACAAGGGTATCTGGGAACAGACAAAATACATCATGGTTAGGCAGGCAATCTTAGGAGAGAAGCAACTAGTCAAAAGACAGAGATACAGACACACATGTTGAGTATGTAATTTCAAAGTAAAGCAGGAAGGGAAGTGTTTTTAGGGTGGACCATGACAACAATGTGTTCAACTGCTCTGCAGAGGTGAGAAAAACTGATAATTATCTATGTCATTGTCATCATTAATTGCACCATAACAATATTACTTAAGTAATTTTGAGAGGTAAGATTAAAAGACACCTAACAGTATCATGGCAGGTTTATAACCGTCTGTCTAATGTTGTGTCACAGCCGTACGGTCCATGGTCACAGCCAGGGACACTATTAACTTCCTTGGACTGGACATAATCAAAATCATTTGCTGATTTGCATTCAGCTCAAAAAGATCAGATTGTAGTCCTCTTTAATGATGAGCTCCAACTCTTTCAGGTTGGAGGGTCTCCTTGCCATCACCCTGATCTTTAGCTCCCTCCACAGATTCTCAATTGGATCAAGTCAGGACTCTGGATGGGCCACTGCAAAAACATTAATGTTTTTGTGCACCAACCATTTCTTCACCACTTTTGCTGTGTGTTTTTGGTCATTGTCATACTGAAATGTCCACTGGTGTCCAAGGCCAAGTTTCTCTGCAGATTGCTTGATAACCATAAAACAGAAGACTTCTTCTTTGTCCAGATGAGCATTTGCAATGGCCAAGTGGGCTTTTGTGTGCCTTATCTGGAGAAGTGGCGTCCTCCTTGGTCTGCGTCCGTGAAACCTAGCAGTGTGCAGTGTCTGTTGGACTGTCTGCCTTGAGACGTTGCCACTAGTAGAGCCCAGATTCACCAGGATGACCTTGATGATCCTTCTTTTTCACCTCTCTCACTAACCTCCTGGCCAGCACAGGTGTCACTTTTGGCTTCCGACCACGTCCTCTGAGATTTTCCACAGTGCGGAACATCTTGTATTTTTTAAATAATACTTTGCACTGTAGCCACTGGAACTTGAAAACATTTAGATATGGCCTTATAGCCCTTTCCTGACTTGCGAGCAGCCACAATGTGCAGCTGCAGGGCCTCAGTGAGCTCCTTTGTCTTAGCCATGGCTCCACAAACCCACTGCAGAGAGCTGCTGTTTTTCACCTGCTGAGTTGATTAAAACAGCTGTTCCCAATGAATCAGGGTCATTATGATACTTTAGAACAGCTGGGACTATTTGAATGGTACAGACCTTTGGATTTTCCCACAGACTGTGACAGTTTGCAAAGGGTATGAATCATTTTGGACCTGCCACTTTTTGTTAAATGGAAATAAAAGCTGAGAAATATTTTTTTCCACAATGATGCCTCTTGTACATCATCGTATTATCTTCTGGGAGACGCCTGTGTCATTTCCAATCAAGAAAAAACTTGCTGGTTGAGTAAAAATAAGTCAAAATTTGGCAGGGGTATGAATAATATCTGGCTTGACTGTAACTCCATTGACATTATTATTGTTTTTATGTATATATTCTTCTGATTGATATATCTCCTATCTTGCAGTATAGTGTATGTCCATATGTATGTGTGTGAAAGGAGCACGTGTGAAAGAAAGAGAGCGGTGGTGGCGAATTCAATATTCATTAAATGTTCTCAGTCTGCTGACCTTTTCCATCCTCCCTCCCTGAGTCCATGCTTCATTTGATTCAATAAGAGACTTTAATTTTCAAAGCAAACCTTTACTTACAGATTTATTCCCTGGAGGTATTGCTTTGTGTACAGAGAGGAGAGGAAAAAAAGACGATATAGATCAGCTGGGAGAAGACAGATGATGGTGGTATGGGGAAAAAAGACAAAAGGGGTGGTTAGGACACTTAAGCCTGTGATTTTGAGAGTGGGAAAAGGAAAAATACCAATATTCTGTGCTCTAATATAATTCTTGACTCTGTGATTGCTGACTGATTTGTTTTTGTAATAGAGCTGGAAAGAAAAGGGGCAAATATGTCAAGAAGGTCTTCAAATAACCAGAATATAGAGGAGGCTTATTGATATAGCTGTTTAACTGAAGAAACAGAAACAGAACAGAAATTGAATGAATGGACAGTCGCCGTTCATCTCAGACCATAAAATAAACCAGTAACAACAGCTGTCAAGCTGGAGTTTACAGTCAAACAATGATTGACAGGTTAATGTCAAAGTGGATATTTCCAGTGCTTAGCCATGTATTTGAATAAGACTCATTTTTGAATCAAACATTTTGTCATGAAATTCCTCAAAATGAAAATTGTGAGGCTGTAATTTGTCAGAGGCACTCACAGGTTTTTCCTTTATAAAACTGACAAAAATCATTCAAAAAGTATTTAGAAGACATGAATTTTGGTCCAGAGGAAGTTTGAAAGGACTGGGCCAAGTCTGTGTGTGTGTGTGTGTGTGTGTGTGTCTGTGTGTGTGTGTGTGTGTGTGTGTGTAAGAGAGTGTGTGTGTACTTTCCTAATAACGAACGTCAGAGATATTCACCGACCAGAGCCAAATGTCTTGACTGCTGTGGGTAAAGGGCTGTATTCGGAGCTGACACAACAAAAGAAGCAGGAACAGACAAACACAGTGTGACCGCTCCTCCAAAAGAGCATCTTCATCCACAGAAATCTATTTCTCAAAGGCCAGTTGAAGCCTGGGGCTGGCTCCACAGACCCAGCAGTGAAAATCTGGTTTCTCTTGTAACCTTGCAGACCTGCTGCTTGTGTTAAACTGAAAACAGCATGGATACATGTAGACAGCTTCTTCTTCAGCTGATCAGTGTACCTGTAGAACCTGTAGCAGACACAACTGTGTGAAATCACATTCACACCATAGTTAGTTAGTTAGTTACGTTAGTTTTTATAGTTTGGTTGATATCAAGAACACTGACAAAATCAAATGAAAATCAGTACAATAGCTATAAAGCTGTAAAGTCTTTAAACTTATAATGCTTAAGGTTTCAGTCCTGGTTGATTTGGCGGCAGGAGTGGTTACCAAGGTAACAGCAAGTGCAGTTTAATACAACAGGTCCCAAACGCTTGAACACCTTCCTTCAACATGCTTTCAAACTGTGGAAACAGTGTTTGCGGTCTGTAGTCCAGTGTCAGATAAACTGCATATTCTGCTTCAAAGTAAAAGCTAACCTGTTGAACTCTTTCAATGTGAAGCAGCAGCAATAGGAAATGGCAGCATCCGCCACTAACACTGAAAACTACTGTAGTGCACACAGAGCAAGTGGCGACCTACCGGATGTCACCTATTTGTGTGTGGACTGCCATTCTGAAGCCTCGAGTTTGTAAATTGGCCAGGTTGTTTTTTTTTAAACCATGTTTGTAGAAGTAGGTGGAGCTGAGGAGGAGTGAGGGTTGGATCTGACCTGCTCTGTATTCTATCCTGATTATCAGGCAGGTCACCGTGTGTGGCACTTCAGGCACTTCAGGCACTTTGGAGTTAGATTAGACAGGTGTTATTGAATTCTGTCCTCCCTTCACAGTTTCACTTGGGTGTTGCATCACAGAGTTTTCTTCAGATGCCTGTGCTCACACTGTTTCAGGTATGAAGCTCCTTTTATCACAGATACTGCTGTAAATACTCACTTGTTAATTTTGCTTAAACAAACTCTTGATGATTGGTATTCCAGCTACTTGCAGCATGATTTTCAATTAAAAATTGCCCTTCCGAGATTTACCTGAAACTTTTTTTGCATATTTGAATAATTCATAATTGCTTGTGGCCTGGAGACAACAAATTGCACAATTGCCCTGTAGTATCTTATGCTTCACAAATGTAGTTGGTTAAATGTTTACATTCATAAACTAAATATATAACTAAAGGAGTATAATATAATAATGTGTATAATGATTATAATGATAATGATAATAATAATAATGTGTATAATGATAATAATGAATGAATAATGGCACAAGCTCGTCTTAAGCTTGCATCCAAGTGATATAAATTTACATCAGGGTTGAACAGGTGCTTTGTCAGATAAATGACCAGGCTTATAGAAAAAAAACAAAAGAAAACATAGCAGTCCCATTTGAATCACTGTTGTAATCTGATTCCAGCATGGTTCCTGTACCTGTTCAGCATCTTTTACATTTTTCTGACAGTAAAAGCCTCAGGTATCATGATAAACCACACATCTCATGTATAGAGGCATTGGACTTGATTTGCCCAAGGAAATACATGTGAATAAATGCAGCCCTTCCCTGGCCTTGGAATTTAAAAGGGGGAGAATATAGAGCGAATATACCCTGAGTGCCAGATAAACAAAGGACAGATCCTGTGAAGTGATTCTCTGGGGAATCCTTCACTGAGAACCAAAGGATGTGGGATCCACAGATAGCTTGGGATTGGGAAAAAAAAACGAATGGAAAGAACAAGGTTTATACTACCACTCAAAATGTACGAGACTATTCTATGCAGCAAGTGTACATTAGAATTAAAGGTATTAATATGGGTATAGTATTTCATTTGAAGTCAACATCTGGGATGGGCTTTCTTCCTTCTCTACATTAATCATAAATTGGTGGTGAGTTGTAATCTCATTGTGAATAAGATGAATGTCCCTGGATAAGGTATGGGTGGAGAGAACAAAGGCAAAGTTGAAAGAGAAAAACAGAGTGAGACCGAGATAGAGCTGTTGTCTTTCTGGAAGGTGTCCAGGCCATTTTAATGGACCACAGACCTCATTGAAAAACTTATCACACCATTCAATTTTGAACTTGAGCTCAGAGTATTCATCTACCTGATTTATCTGCTCAGCCGTGCTGGTATGTATGCTGCCATTTGAGAAAACAGCTTTTTCAAAAGCTCACACTATCCAATTTCCCAGTTTATTACTTGTACATGTCATTCGGTGAACATCAGAAGCAATTTCAGTTACCCATCCACTGATGGTGGTGAAGGAAATGATCATTTAGATGCTAAAGCATAGAGAGAATTACATTTTAGTGAATGTGTGTGAGAGTATGAGAGAGAGAGTTTCTCTAAAAGTTTGTGAAAAATGTCAAAGAACGAGCAGACTGCAGTTGGAGTGAAGAGAAAACTGTTATCTTTAATTCATAAGGAGCAGGGCCATCACTGAACATAATGCTGTTTCAAAGAGACAGAGACTGAAAGAGACAAACAACAAGACCAAAGGGAAATAAAGGACAGGAGAAAATGAAAACAGCTCAGTAGTAGGTGACCTTGCTTAAAGAGAGGACTGGTAGACCTGTCATGTGCTGGGTAAGTGGTTTCCTCCAGGGTGCAGTCATCTCTGTGCAATATTTCAACTTTTTTTTACTTTTACATCAGAGTATTTGGCCTCATGGCTTAAAGGGGCATTTTATACATATAGATCAATTTAATCCACACACTGAGTTGTTTTCATCCTTGAAAACAGTTGTATAAGGCTTTATGGAGTTTGAGAAGATTAACCCAACCCTGTCATGCTGATGTCAGCAGGGTTATCTCCATTTGCTTATAGAGAGCACAGATCTATAATAGAAAATCAGCACTAGGGGGGAGGACTTTGAAAAAGTGAACATTTTCCAGGCAGAATGGTCCAACAAATATGTTAGTTGCCTTAGAGGAAGTGAAGTGTCTTTGAAGGACTTCAACCACTTGTTTTAGCCATGCTGGTGAATAAAAAAAACATATTTATAACAACAGGTAGGTAGTTGAGGAGGATATATTTGCATACACAGCACTATCACGCCAGCGTGACAATAGGTTTTGCCACAAAAACATGTTGGTTAAGGTTAGGAAAAGATTGTGGTTAAATGCAAATAAATATATTGGGTCTGAAGTAGTTGTGTTTTTGTTGTATTAAACCAGAACATGGTTTACAAAAGCAAGTAAAACAAATGCTAGTCCAGATTTGCTAGCTTGTTAGCTTGTCATTTTGAGCATATTGGCACACTGATGTTAGTATTCATACACTGCTGTGACTAAGTTAAGGCCTTACACAACCACTAGAATAGTTATAGACTCATTTAGCTATGTAATAAATTTGCTGGAGTCCTTCTTTAAATTTCATGGGAAAACTAAACTTTGTTTTTAAGTACATAAAACTGAATTTGACTATCCTGTGCAAAAATCTTGGTGGTGTTGACGGATCACTGACTAGATTTGTCTGGATGCCAAATACAAACAAATGTTCAGCCTGAAAAGAGTGTCTGTGTAGCCATCCATTTATTTACTGTGGTGAAGTAAGTGACAACAAAACAATGTTCCCGTCACAGCTTGTGTCTGTAGTCATTTGCATTCCTTCCTGTTAAATCTCTGTGAGTGTACATGCTGAGTATAACTAACGTGGCGCTGTGACTCTGTCACCGATGTTCTGTAATGTAGCCATGTGTTAGCCCTGAAGCTATGAACAGCTTCTGAAAATTGCAAACAGTTGGGTTCTGCCTTATTCCATAGGCAAACCGATATGTTCTAAAATAAAATCAGACAAATAAACCCCTGAGGTGAAGACATTCTATTTATTCTCTTCCAGTTTCCCCCATAATGTCTCATTATTGTAGTCTTTTTTGGTAACTTTTGTCCAGGGAGGCGACTGAATTCACAATTCATTCCCTCAACTCTTAAACCCTCTGAAAAACACATCACTGGAGATATAGTATGCATAGTATATTGTAGCAGACTCTATGGACATAATTCGCAATTATTAATTCATAATTCAGCTTGCTTTTCTGTAGGTTTTAAACACAAAGATATTCTTTTTTTTAGGTTAGTGGATAGGCTGACACATTAAAAACACAGGCTATTTGGGGTTAATTACTCCACTTTTGTTTTGGAAAAGAAATTGTCCTTCACTATTCTCCTGCAGTTCTACAAAGTATCATAGAAAGTAACATCCAAAGTTGTGTGCCGCCTGAGGGACGAGTAAATCAGAGTGGATATTCCATGTTCTTGGTTTAATTGATTAATGTGACAACTGCTTCTGCAAACATTTGTTGTAGAGTAATACATTAGCATGAAATGTAGTCACAAATAGATATTTATATTTATATCTATATTTACAACAGTTGGCAGACAGTCAACTTTTAATGCTGCTCTGTATTTACGAGAGGTACAACACCATCAAATCAGCTGAAGGCAGACATCTGGCAATCAAATGATAAATGCACAAAGTACAGTGGAACCCAGATATCCAAACACAAAAGAAATATTTTGTTATATTTTCCTATAAATTCAAAAGAAAGGTTCATAGCTTTAAGAATTGTTAAAATTAAAATGTGATTAAATAAATATACTAGTCAAAAGTCAAAAGAATACATTTTTTGGACAACAAAAACTGAAAGGTTATGTGAAGATCAGTGGACACAGATTAGATGCAGAATGACCAAGCTTAACTATTGTAAACTGTGGACATCGACTGTTAGACACAGAGTTTGAGACTCCAGAGGACACTCATGCAGCCCTCAGCTCCTCTGAGGATCTCTGGAACGGGGACTTGTCAATAAAGATTTGAGTGAAAACAAAACATCAATGAGATGACTTCTTGTGCAGAAATGGAAAGCTGAAATATTAAAAATAATATAACTAAATGATCTTAACATATAACACTACACTCTTTGGTGGATAATAAAGATGACACTTCTGAGAACAGCAATTGTTTTAAGTTACAAGCTTTAAAGCTGCAGTGCTCAGCCTTTGTCTCCCATGGCCAGAGATGAATCCCAGAGACAAATCCTGGTGGGCCACCACATCAGTTGGTTTTACACTAGTCCAGTCTCTTCACCAGCCTTCTCAGGTGCACATAAGATTACATTTGTTGTCGATCATGACCAAGTTTCAGATAAGACCAGTTTGTCCTCACCATTTATCACTTTCTTTTTTAGCCCTTCAACTGAACACTGAATTTCTTTTTCATCTGCAACATCAGAAGCTTTTCTTGAACACTTTCTTGTTTTTTTTTCTTACCACAGACTCTGCCACACTACTAGATACTTTACATTGCTAGGGCATAGAAACTGTACTGATGTTGTTTTGGTGATTAAATGGTTACTTTAGGTAAACAGTCCATTGGGGTGTTTTTCTTTTGTCTAAGCATTAGTGTCACACAATTGTAGAGGAAGAGTGTGAACTCGGATGAAGATGTAGAAAGCACATTGTGTGTGTGTGTGTGTGTGTGTGTGTGTGTGTGTGTGTGTGTGTGTGCAGCCAACAACAGAAGGCTAACAGTTGGTCTTTGGGGACAAGGTACAGTACATCTGCTATCAGTCCCCAGTTCCTCTACATCTGTGAGACTGTGTGTGTTTGATCCATGTGCATGTTCACATATAGATCATAGATGAACTAAATGATATTAGGAAAGTTGTGCTTTTCTGATTTAGTTACCAAATTGAACTCACAGAGACAATAAGGGTTGTGGATTTTCCACATAAACCTAAAGATCTACATCAACTGTTACTGTTTCTACACTTTCTATACAGTTGAGTATGAGTTTAAAAACATGTTTTGTGCTTCACTACATCTATTCCACAGCAATTTTACTATATATATATATATATATATATATATATATATATAGCAGCCCAGGTGCTGCTATATGTGCAAGTCACTGAAAAGTCACCTGGCTGTTGGTACTGGAAGATAGTTAAGAGTAATTTTGCCTGAGGACAACTATAACTTTTTCATACAGTGAAATGCATTTAGACTATGTTGGACAGTCCATCAGGATGAATTTGTGTCATATTCAAAGGGAAAGGAAGAAGAAATGATGTTATGTTATTTGTTCTGTCTATAGTGCAAAGATACAGACTCTGACACTGTGCCATTTGAAACATCCAAGTCCTCTCTCACAATATAATTAGTTGTGTTTATGTGTGTGTATTTTTGTGCACATGTACTATTTGTGAATGCATCCATAGAGCAAAAATGTCCATCTGAGCAAGTTTGTGTGTGTGTGTCCTTGAGTGACAGTGTAATAAACAGAGATAAAGGGAGAAAGAAAAGTGAAGGATGTAATAAAATAGATAGGGCACATGAACTTGCACTGATGTGAGGTATGAGGTAATTTCAAATTTAGATGAATTAAATTTTTCACCATGGCTCAGGCACCTTTAAATCAGCCATTTGGTGTTGTACTCATAAATATGAGACAATCTGCTACTCTGTAAAAAGAGTGAATAGTCTGTCAAAGGTCAAGAGTACAAAACTGTCTGGATAACAGATTGAGGAAGTAAACAAGGGAACATTTCATTGACTGAATACTCCCATGTATAGATCTGTACATCTCCTTCTTTCCCCTTTGAGACTTTTGAATACACACAGAGTGATATAAATACTTTGGTATCTGCAGTATGTCATGCATTGATTCATTCACACCTTCCTGCTGTTCATCTTGTGTGTACTGTAAATTAATATGCATGAGACAGAGTCCTAAAAAAAAGTCCTGTCGAAATGCTGCACCTCTTAATGGCTGTACCTGGTGCCTACAGTGATTCAGATTCTCGCTCAGTGTTCAAACTGAAGCAGATTAATGCAGCCTGATCTTTAGAGCAGACAAACAGAGACCTCATTAACATCTTATCAAGGCTAAATAATACAACAGAATCAAATGGCAGCTTGCAATGCAAAACAACCATGTCAAATTAGTACACGCACACAATGACACCCATGAGAGATTTATTCGGTGCTGGGCCAAGCTTAAACGGTTTAATGGTCACACGGGGAAATAATTGGGAATAAATAATAATTATGTAATTAAATTGGGTCTTCTCAATACACGGTTCAGCTTTGTCTACATGAGCTGACTGAGAGTCTTTGGAGTTTTAGCCCAAGACAAGCTAAATGGAGTTGGGTTGACTGGATTAACCAAAAATAAATCAATAAATAAACAATACTAACACTGCATTTATATCAAGTGGCAACCCGCTGTGACATCACCCAGTGGTTTGTGAACTGCTGTTTTAAAGTTTGTAATTTGGACAATGCCATTTTGTTTTGTTTTTTTTTAATCAGAAGAAACCATATTTGGAGGAGAAGGTGGAGCTGAGGAGGAGTGAGGGGTGGATCTGACCTGCTCTGTACTTTCTCTGGCAGGTCACAATTTCTGGTACAGTCTGTCAATCATGGGGTGGCCACACCCTAAAGCATACCCCGCTTTAGGGCTTTAGGGTGTTAGTTTTGAGAAGAAAACTCAAAAATAATAATTGAGACCATAAACTTCTTAGGAAAATGTTTACTGAAATAAAATGAGAGGTAGGGCCACTTTTAAAATAGACTTCACTACAGGTGGACTAATTTTTCCAACCAGTATAGCCTGACCCCCTGATGGTCAGGTTTAAGGTACTTCAGCATTGCCTTCACATTACAGCCCTTCACATTACAGTCTATAATCTCTACATCTTATTATCTCATAACACAGGCTGCTAAAACATTGGGATGAGAGAAATGGAAATGGTAGTTCCAGCTTTTAGGATTCATTTCTGCAGCATTTCATTCCACCATTAACCTGCATATTGTAGCTGCCACAAGCTCAATCAATCAGAGGATGAGGACAGCTTGTATCTGAAAGGCAAAAAAATCCCAAAGAAGCCCTGGTTGCTATTGAATAAGTGTACTATAAGTACACTGCAATAACTGACAACACCTTAAGAACTTTTCTAATCTGGAGGCCACTGTTTTGAAAGACTTTAATGAATCAATTTGAACCTGTGAAAGTGGGTGGGTGGGGGTCTTTTGAGTTGAGTTTCTCCATGAGTTGAGCATGACTGTTTTAGTATAGTAAACACGATGGGGATTTCAAGACACTGATTAAAATAAATGCAGCAGAACCAGAGACATTTTCTTTCCTTCATACATATTTCCTCTTTGTCAAAATTCAATGCCTTCATTACAGACAATGCAACTTGACAACTGACAAAGATTCAGATCTGTAAACTTGTAGATTTTGTAATCTTTTTCCCAAAGACTTCAGACCAGATGTTTATCAGAACCACAAAAGGCTTTATACAATGTTTCCTTAAATGCAACACCTGAATGTTTTATTCACTTTGTAAAGTGTCCTTGGGTGTCTTTAAAGTCGCTTATAAATATAATGTATGGTTATTAATGCCCGTTAGCAGACTTGAAAAATAGGTTTAAATCTGCTTTAAAAACATTGTTTTTCTCATTAGTTGATTGTAATCATGTCTGGAAAGCTCCAGAGATCGTCCAGAGTGTCTTTTCTTCTTTTTCTTATTATTTCAGTAATTTTCACACCCATCCCCACAAGAGAGCATTGCAGCTCTCCCCATTTATATGACGTCTTGGCACAGTGTGTGGTTTGATGGTTCCTTAGAAATTTAGTGGATGAGTGAGATAAAGAAGAAGACTGTGAGTGGGTTGAGCCTATGTGTGAAAGCTCAGGGTTTAGAGGACTAAGACCATTATGATTCTCTATAAATGTTCATGCAATGTGAAAGACACAGTAATTATGTTATAGGTTTCGTGACTCAGCAGTTCATATCTTAATGGGTGTCTTTGCCATTTAACAGAATGCATAATTCTTGTTTTACACCAAGAAACTGATGGTGCTCTTTATGCTGTCGGATTTAGGGTGTATAAAGAAAGACACCAGCTTCAGTCAAAATCTGTGCTTTACATGAAAAGGTGGACATACTATGATTTACATATTTATTACCTCTCCCTCCATAAATCCCTGTGCGTAGGGTAATTACATAGCCAGGAATTGAGGATTAATGAGGAAAAAATTGGCTGTGTGAAGCTTGTCGTCTGAATCTGCCCTTATGTGTTCATGCTTGCATGTGTGTGTATCTGCAGCACAGTGCCATGTACTCCCACTGGCCATCTGTACCTGCTGTTCACGTTCTCTGGTCCGTACAGGTAGAACATGGCAACCACATCTATGCCTGCCAACTAAACAAGGCTCAGTTGTGCACAGAGACACACATGCATTTAAGTGTGTCTCCATCAACCATGAATACTGTTTTCTGGATGAACTTGGCCCGACTATATTTCACTGTCCTCACAGGTCACAGTTTTCACTTTGCTATGGCTCTGGTTGGCTATGGCTTAGTTGTTATTCGCTTGAGGCAGGTGTCAAGGCAGGTAGACTAAAAAAAAAAAAGAGGATGACAGCTGCTCTCCTTCTCTGAAACATCATGACAAATGTGTGCTCCACCTGACTGGACAAATGTGCCACCCGCTTGGCTGTCAGATTTTTAAACATGGTGGTGAACTAGGATTTGTGCGTTTTTATCCATCAAAAACAATGAAACACAGGTCTTGCAGTTGCGAGAAAATAATTTATATGTATTTACCTGAAAATGTGTAGATGATATATTGTGTGAAAATGGTTCAGTTGAAACACTTGGCCAGCTCTCTCTCTAGCACTCTCTCGCTCTCTGTCACAAACACATTGACAAAGGATCGTCTTTCAGGCCGTCTCAACAGCTCCTTTGTGCACGATCTGAATCAAAACATCAGGGCACTAAAAAACACACGACCATTGTGATCCACTTATTTCGCCACAGGAAGAAAGGACCTCCTGTGCTGTTCATTCCCCTCACTGGCTGAACCTGCTCCTCCTGTCTAACCACAACACTGTACAGTGTTCATTTACTAATTCTTTATAAATCAGTTAAAAGACACAAACAAGAATCCTCTCCAGCTCATCGTTTTGGTTTTCCAGTGGCCAGCTCACCCTGATCACTTGCTTGGTATCGTTGGTTTAAGTCAAAAACCTCTACAAACCAAGTGTACACTTCTTGTCCAGCACCAAATGGCAGACAGACACAGTTAGAACTAAACACAATGATATATTTTCAGCTTGAGAGCCAGAGATTTCCTTCAGGAAATCAAAAGGAGCAAACGTGTGATTGAATATTGGACTTCAGTTGGTCAGGTGGTCATGATGTCAACTACAAAGGCTCTATGTCTGCTGGATGTGTAGCTCATCCCAGTGTGAGGTTAATAATTCCCTTTAAGCTTATCTTTTGAGGAAAATCCCTCTGATGGACTGTGGCTTAAAAGTGCCGCAGAGCACCAAAATTATTTTCCAAACACTTAGGATCTGTAGCAGCATTGTCTTACCCTTTTCTTTCTCTGGTGTTTCCCCTCCCTTATTGTTGAGTGTTTGTCACTGCTTGTGTCACCTGTTAGGTTGTGTGTTGGTGTGTGTCAAAGGCTGAACGTGGCTGATCTAGATTCTACTCTTCTGCCATCTAGTCACCTGCTGATCACCGATCCTCCTCCTTCACCAGATTAATAATCATCGCCAGTTCATTGTTGAACCCTCTGTGGTAATGTCTCGGCCAACTCAGCTTCTGTAAGACACCTCTTGATACCTACCTGTTGGATATCCCTCAATCCTGATTTCTTTGTGCTCCAGATCAGCCACATTCACCTGCTCCCACCCAGCCACTGTGGCACTCCTGGCCCTGGCTCCAGTCCCCTCTGGTACTCATCTGTTCCTGGCCCTGACTCGGGTCTACTCCGGTACTCTCCTGGTTCCATTCCTGGATCACCCTGCCCCATTTCAGTCTGCCTGCCCTTGAACTCACAAGCTGTTTGCCCAAGAGCTGCTTAGCTCTATTCAGAGACTCAGTCACCAAACTAAACCAGCTGCATTTACTTCCAGTCTGCTGCTTATCGATACTTAAAATCTGTTCAATAACCTGTTAAATTTTATTCCTGTCTCCAGTGTCTGCATTGTGGGTCCAGAACTGTTTCATTAGAGTCTTAACAATTTCTTAACATTTACAAACACAGACTTGTTGCAGTCTGCAGTAATGGGGGTTTGACCAACTGATGCTCATGTCTTATCAAAAATTGAAAAACCTGTTGTCGTGTATCATTTACTTACTAACATTTACATTCCACAGACAATTAAAACAGTGAGCAGTGAGAGTGTTTTTCAGACTGAATATCCCACCATGAAACCTGAATTAGACTTTGCCTTAGCCTTAAGATTGCACTGATAAATATAACAACCATGACATTAGTGAAAATGATACCTCAACAACATATCTTGGACATAACGCACATATAAATGAGTCTCTGCGTGTTATATCATAATATTAATCCAAGCTTTCATTTCTCAGTTTTCTTCTTCTTCTCTCCCTGCTCTTGACTGAACTTAACTTCTGCTGAGTACACAGAAAGTACATGCTGATCCACTACAGTTGTGGTCTGTGTGTGTGCTTGTGTAAGAGGTGGATGAATGGATCTCTGACGCTGAGATCAAGGAGCGTAAAAGCAGAAATAACTGCAAAATTGGATGAATTTTTGAGATGGATGGAGAGACGGAAAATGGATTCAGAATGAAAAGGGAGAAAAAGAAGAGGGGAGAGAAACAATGCAGCAGGAGTGGCAGCAGGAGACGTGTGTGATTGCTGCAGCTCTCAAACCAAATTTCTGTTACTGACTTTCTCATTCAATTCCCTCGGCCTGTAGATGCAAAATTAATTTAACACTTTTCATCCTCAGCTCATGTACAGCAATCAGCCCTGCCTTGTTTTTTCAACTCTCTGATGAATTCTACAGTAATTCATTATGTATGCGCATTTGTGTGTCTGTGTGCATACTCCCTTGCATTCAAGTCACACTCCTTTATTGTCTTTTGCCCCTTGATATTTCATGCAATGCCCACAATGTCCTTGGTGGGTATCTGCTTGTGTGAATCTGGAAACAAATTTGCAAGTGCAGCCTATCCAACAGCTTTCCATGTATTTTACATTGCACGTTCCTACCACCACTATTCCCTAACCAAATGATGTAATCATATGCATCATAGACTTGTAATGAAAACATCTTAACAGAGTCAAATCACAAAGCTGAATACATGACTTCAACTAAAGACATTCCCAGAAGAAGAATCTATCTAACTCGATTTTAGAATTTGCTGCCTTAACATTGAAAGTGCCTTTTTTAGTGCTATTTGACTGTTGTTTAACTCTTTTTTAATTTTTTTTTTTAAAAAGAGTTAAACAACAGTCAAATAGCACCAGAAACTAGTGATCTTTTTTCCTCTGTTTTTAATGTATTTCCTAGGAGTGAAAATGCTTGGTAAGAGAAAAGATATGCAGAGGCGTGGTCCCTCTGTGGGCTCCTCGTTGCAAACGTCTGTATCTTTATTTACTTTATCTCTCCCCATGATCCACTTTTATCAGCAGCTTTGAACTGCATGAGCTACACATAGTGAGAAAAAAGGGAGAACTAGTTTGCAGGCTGTTCTTTTCAAAAGCTCCATGCTGTAAAATATTCATCCTTAAACACAGTAAGACCCTGGCTTTGAATGTCCCTGAAAAAAACAAGAGGAAGAGGAGGAGGAAGCTGAGGAGGGAGAGCTTTAATTGAGTGAAAAGGGCAATACATGTGACTGAGCTCAGAAATGGAGAACCACTGACCGTGTATCTGCCATACACTGATGCTGAAAACTGAAAACGCTGATGCACATGATGTAAAAACGGATTTGTGTCCATTTACAATCGATTACAGTAGATTTACCTCTGCTGCCTCTGATTAAAATACTGTCATTTCAAAAATGTCTTTTTCCTTTGTTGAGGAGACCATTAATGTGGGCTGGAGGCTAAGGTGTTGGGCAGAGCTGCACGTGTAGCCAGGCCCACAACACAGTGGGAATCAACTGAGCCCTTAACTTATTAACTTTACCAGGTTCAGTATTGATTGATTCTAAAATAAGTTTCAAACCCTAATAACAGCACAGATTCAAGTGAGGGACAGAAGAATGGTTTTTCTAAGATATGAATATGATGCAACAACCAGAAGCCAAGAAGACAGAGTTACTGTCAAACCCCTCCATCAAAACCACAATGTGATCATTCGGTCCAGATACATTTAGGGTTAAAGCAATGGGGTTAAAGCAGTGAGGTCATATGCTAGATTTCTACAGCAGTCAGTAGCCCCTATCTTAAAAAGAAATCACTTTTAACATATTCAAAGAAAGGTCTGAGAAAGCAAATTTTGCATAGTACACACAAGCTGAGCTCTAAGCTCAGCCGAGCTCTCAGCAGAGATCTAAGGCCCAGAAATTTACCAAAGCAGTAAATAATGTTTTCTGCTGCAGGGCAGAGTTTTATTTGGCAGTCTCATAGGTGAGATTAAAGCCTATCACAAAAACAAAAATTGCAAGCAATTACATCATCTGTCCACAGGGCTTCAGCTGAGAAAAAGAGCATCCAGGAGGATTGGAAAAAAATGGTCTGAAACTCAACACCAAAACATTTGTGGTAGCTGATGTGTCAGCTGTATTCAAGATTTCCAGGGCGGCACAGTGTTTCAGTGGTTATCACTGTCACCTCAGAGCAAGTGTGCCTGGTTAGGTACACTTGCTCTGGATTCCCTTCTGGTACTCCAGCTTCTTTCCACTGTCCAAAGGTTCATCATTCAGGATTAGGTTAATTGGAAACCCAAGAACTGGCTGTAGGTGTGAATGTGAGTCTAAATGCTGTTTGCTTTGTGTCAACTGTCAACTGTGATTGGTGCCAGCCCCCCGTTACCCTCACAGGATAAACGGTATAGCTAATGTATGGGTATATGGATAGATGAAGGCACAGTGGCTTCCATCATTCTTTAATGGGGGAAGTGGTTTCCTAATTTTTTAAAAATAAGGGTAATTCACAGTCCCAGTGCTAATAATAACACCTAAATCTGGGAGAAGTAAGTTAGAAATCTTAAAAGGGCTGAGGCCACCTCACAATGCTGTGCAACATGGCAACAAGGAAAATACAACTTTGCGCTGCTGACAATGTGGAGATCTCCCGGCTCTCCATTAACTGATCTATTCAACAATAAATACACCAGGTTGACCCCACATCTTAGGACGATTTATGTGATGTTCACAAACTACAGAGAAATAAAGCAGCGTCATGGCACCAATCTACCTGGTGTGATCACTGCCATAGATGTATTGCATGTGCCACATATTTAAAAATGTCTCCATCAATACACAGTTGCATTCAATGGTTCCAGTTCTAGATAACGTTGCAAGGTGGCGAGGATCTACACACGATTCTTCATGGAGATTGTCCTGAGGCAGCTGTTTGAGGCATCATAAAAGTCAACCACACAGCACAACCGCACAACACAACAGGTACAGGTACAACAGGTGGCAAATAGGCTCTAAGGCTTAGTTGGGCAGCCTATGATAGGTGATTTTTGAAATATGTTTTTATTGAGTTTTTTTTAATTTTTCTTATTTAATCTAACTTAAATTCTCTTGGTTCAATGCAAACCTTATTATACAATACTACATTAGTGTTTTATTATTATTATCATCATGATTATTATTACTGCAAGATGTTGCACATATGTTTTCACTGGCACAGACTGATCTTTCATTAAGAAATCACTGTGGTTCTTGCAAGTGAACTCATCCATGAGCGTTGACATCAGCTATAGCAGTGATATATATATATAGCACTCTTAGTTTTAGAAGATTTCCTCAGTAAAAGTTGTTCTCAACAGTTTTGTGAAGAGGAGAAAAGTTTTAGTTGTAAACTTTCAGTTTGACTCTTAGTGGTAAGATAATGTTCAGGCCCAGGACTATAACAACAGCCGACCCCCTGACACAACAAAGTGTTCAAACAAATAACCAACACTTTTGTTATTTTTGCTTTTGTTTTTTTTTTTTTGTTTGTCATTTTCATTCAATTGAAAGGTATCTTGGTCAGATCAATGTGTTTGAGTATAGAATTTGGTGCCAAGGAAACAAAATCATAATAAAGTTCCTCAAACAGAGATGTAAAGTTTGTAATTTCTTGTGAAGGTTAATTTGTTCATGGATTAAGTTTTTGGTTAAGCGCCTCTTAAATGCACGACACGTAAATGCAGGAAGAGGATTATTAAAAAGAGCTTGGTGGAGATCAGCTAGTAAGATTTTTAACACGCTGAGGGGATTTGAATCATTTCATTGCTTATAAAACTTCAGATTAAATATTTTAGAATACTAATAAGTTGCAACACATTGAAATATCCTTGTAGAATATAATGCAATACACATAATGTACATTTCCAGTGGCAGATGACTTCACCAGAGCTGCCAGTTTTAAACAAGGGTGAGGAAAAGCACAACATCTGTTTTACATCTGCTCCCTCATTCTGCCAACTATTAGGAGAGAGATTAAATGTTTAATCTTTCATGATGTTGTGCCATAATTCATAGTAATACCATCTGATGGCTAGGCAGTGTCATTGTTGTGAATTCTTTATCTCCACAGAAAGTCTTGCTCACATGGAAGCCGCACACATATATCACTGTCTTTGTTACACATGCTTTCACACGGCTCCCATTAACATGACCACTGATACACAAACGGTATATATATATTTTTTGCATCATCCTCAGGGTACACCATTTGTCTTGTTCACCAAATCTACAAGTATAATCACAAGTAGAGCAATCTTACATGTTTCTGTGCATGGACATCTTGGAAAGCCTCTGTGTATGTGTGTGCATGTGTGCTAGTGTGTGTGGTGTTTGCATTATTCCTATCTAAACCCTGGCCTCAGGACACACACTGCAGGCAGACGTTCGACAGGGAGATACTCATCTTAGTTCGACTGTCATCTCAGCAGGAATTAACATTTGAAGTGCAGCTCCTCGAACACTCATCCAATTAACAGTCAAACGGACAACATCTTCATCATGTCTTCAGTGAGAATGATAACAGAAAGTCAATGAAAGCTGTTTATCTAAAAAATAAAAATCCAATTCAATCTTGAAAGAGACAAATAATACAGACTGTAGAGAGAAGAGCATGTGAGCTGTTCAAACATATCAGTGGCGTAAACTGCCTAGTAAGTAGATGGCATTAAGCAGCTAATTAATTTAATTAATTTAAAATGTACTTGTATTTCTACCACAAAATTCTTTATATATATATCTTTGTCATAATCCTCTGAAAAGCACAATTCCTTTCATTTAGCAGACAAACCTGTTTCTCCTCTCTTAATTATCATAATGATCGATTATTCCCAATTATTTCCTCCTGCGGTTATTAAACAGTTTAACCAAATGGTGGCCTTGCAAATTAACTTCATGAATTACTCAGGGTGACTTTTGATGAAAGGTTTTAGGTGTGGAACAGGAAGACAATACAAAAACAGAGTGGACAGTGGCAGAGCAGATGAATTGGAAAAGGAGTGGACATAGTGACAAGTCATGAGAGTTTCATGAGAATGAGAGGAACTGGAGGTCCTTGCCCTTGAGGTGCTCTTTACCTTCTGTCCCTGGAGGTTTTAGCCAGTGTACTGTAGGTTGGAACGGAGCACATTGGTTGTGACTGAAAAGGCCATCGGTTCAATTCCCCTGAGGGATTAAACCTTAATGCTTTATTAATAAATGTTAAAGGGTAGTTGAGAGCACTGAAGCAGCTGTGCTAGACAGGAACTCTCCTTTGTGTTTTCCAGTGAATATTTACATTTCCTACAATGACATGTTACATATCACTGTATAAAAATGGACTATTTTGATTTACTGTAAGTGGGTGCAAATTAATATCAAAGAAGCCATTAAAATTATTGTTTATTTTATGATTTCATTATGATTGAACTGAAAACATTTTCATACTGGCTGCATACATATTAAAACCACATGAGCAGAAAAAATTTTTTAAAAAAGTGGTAAAATAAGAATGACTGATTTGAAAACATTCAGCTATAAATTTATTTTTCTCAGATTGCTGTGGCTTAAACAGAGGTACATCTGCAATTTGGCAAGACTTCTTTCTCCATTCAGATGTCAAAGCAAGAGAAGCACAGGTGTAATTAAGAATGTTAATGATGGCTGCAGGGCTGCAATTCATTTTGATGACAAAGCTTGCTCCAGCACTGTGCTATTGCCTCACTCAAATGGACTTGGTAACTTAAATGGAGCACAGCCATCATTAATACCACCTGTGCTTTCCCTGCTATGACAACTCCAAATGTGTGGTCTGAGAAAAGCCTGCTGAAAATCGTTACTGAGTCAGTTTGATGCATTTTGGAGTAAAGGCAATGGATTCTTTTAATAGAGCTCATCTGTAGTGCTGTGAGTCAATGTGGGATACATATATATGTGAGGGAGGTGAGTTTCCTTCAGTATCACAGCTCTCCTCACCACTGGGGCCTTAGCAGATTTGTTTGTTTTCACTGTTTGGTTCACTAAAAGCCTGTGAGGGGGGTTGTATCGTGTGAAAATGTGACATCAATACTGTACATCAGGCATACTTAGTCAGCATATTGCTGTGTGACCTGTAGGCAGATGTAGCATACAGTGATTCATCTGTGGTATTTTTTAAGAAATGCTTTATTGAAAATTGTGCTGTCCTTCCAAAAGATTTAGTTTCCAATAGGTAGATTTCAGCATGAGCTCATAATGTTGCCCATAATGCAAAGACTTCTTGATAGCCGTCATCTTGCTTCTTGATTTTTTTTAGTTTTTTTTTTGATATATTGGTTTCATGTTGCTCACAAGAGCAACATTTTTTACAGGTATAATATGTTTCTTAAAGGAAACCTTCTTAAAGGAGAGGTTTATGACCACAATTGAGTTATGTTTTTATGTGTCTTTATTTTGTTTCTTCTTGTCCCCCTTTAGTGACAGGTGGGTGAGCATATGCCAGCATGAACCCAAGGCCCGGCTCCACAGACGGCACACCTTTTTACCAATTTTTTTACAATACATTTGCAAATCAGTGTGAGCAGGGGCATGTACTAGGGAACAAGAACATCTTTTCGTAATTCAAAGTCACCACATGATGATCCTCATCATCTTGATAAGTCAACCCTGGTTTTCCCAATGTAGCTTCGAGTGTGTTCACAGAAAATGGACGGTGTTTACAGCATACATGCAATTGCAAACATGGACATCTGTATTGCAGCAGAGCGGTGTATTTAACACACAAAGACAAAACTATAATATATGAAAAACAGGATAAACAGTTAAGACAGTGGGCAGAAGTTATTCTGACTCTATATTGCATTGACATAATGTGCTGCTTGGTCTTCTTATGGTGTGTATGATAGTTTTAGCCTTATTCTGCCATGGTGTCAAACAGACAGGAGCAAATAAGAAATGTATGTAAAACATAACTCAATGCGTCAAGTGATTTTATTTTCATATCCTGTAAGCACAACAGGCTTTTGTAAGAAAAGAGTCTTCAATAATTAAATTATGTGTATGTGAATGAATCACAATTAAAAGACTTTGCTTGCAGCTAACAGTAATGAAATGAAAAAGACAGGAGGGGGCCTTACTACACAGGAGTGAACTCCTGCTGAGGTCCTGTCCTACTGCAATAATGAGGGTCGCCCCTTTATGACCTCAGATCCTGATGGAAATGGCAGCACCAACATGCAACATTTGTGCAGGGTATATGTCAATGAGTAAATGTTTAAATACTGGGTTTCTAGTAAAACTCAGTGATGCAATGTACTAATTATTGTGGAAGTAAGTAACATGTATTTACACTGGTACCATACAGCTCAAGATGCTGACACAGATAAGTCATCCCATCCACTGAGACTCCACCGTCAGACAGAGCCAAAGGGGTTTGCTGGTCTCTGAACTCTCTTCCCTAAGAGACCCTCTAATGATCTAAGCAGCGAGCTCAGCAGAGTTTCTTCTATAAATAGTGGTGCCATTTTCCAAGACAATTGATTGGTTGGCTGGCAGTGTTTTACACACGTTAATCTGTTATCGCAAACTTGCAGCATGAGCTGCCATGGTGATGTAACCTGGTAACTACTGTCATAAATTCAGGACTAAACATGAAGGTACCTCACCAACCCCAAATCGGACCTCATAAACCAGGCCCTTTGGACTTTAAGACCATTTAATCTTGTCAATACAAAAGCCTTTAAACTAGGGTTTATGATTTTATATTTTATTTTTGATTTGATACGCATCAAAATTGATAAATACATTTTGTGTAATATTTAATGTTATCTGTTATTCTTTTATTTCACATTGAAGTCACATTGCTTTGTTTGCCTACTTTTGTTGGGATTTTGTATAAATCTTATTCAAAAAATAAGAAGAGAGAGAGAGAGAATCACTCAGACATGTGAAGCAGGTAGAACACAATAATTCATTAACAGACTTTCTCTGCCTGTCTTGCTTTTTTAAAGCTTTCAGCCCTAATTCCAATTTCCCTCCACTGTTGTAATTGACAGACTGAAGGGAAACCACAGGGAAGAGACAGACATCTCTATCCAGAGACAGAGCAATGAGGAATGAGGAGAGCATGATGACACTTTTGTTTAGTCATGATCAGCTCTAACAGTTAGCACCTAGGCTAGCAATGCTTTTGGACTTGCCATTGTGGACAGATCCTGGACGGCTGCCTACTGATTTCATCAGCCTGTAATAGTGACTGTCCACCCCTAAACAGTCCAACCCTCGATCAACCTGTGAGTGAATTAGGGAGAAGAGAGAGACAGAGGGAGGGAGCGTAGGAGAGAGAAAAACAGACAGATTGTACTGCTGAGGGAGGTCACGGCTGAGTGACAGAGTTGGCAAACAAACTGAGACTTAGAGGGTTTCCAAAGACTAATATCATGCAACTTATCAAGGAAGTGATTGACAGTCATTGTATAACACATCCCTAACCCTTCTGCAAAACAAACAAACAAAGAAAACACACCTACTTGTGCAGTTAAAATGCTCACAAAAACAAAGTTTAAAAATAAGGTCCTTTCCATCTTAAATGTCACAGCAATTTCCATTTACAGCCTGTTTTGCATAATTGAATGTACAATAATGCTGCTTTGCATATTAAAGTGTGTATAGTGTTTTGCCTTCGCTTACATTTGCACTGGAATGTCCTCTGACCCTGTGCTGTGGAGCATATCATTGTTTAATCAAATGTAAAGAAATGTAATGATGTAGACATATGAGCACACATACATGATCAAAAACACACCATAAACATGTGATCTAATGCATAATCCACACATACACACACAGCCATCCCATCTCGTCCCAGTGGTAGTTGTTTTCTTATCTCTCACCATTCCTCTTGTTTGTTTAATCATTAAGGTTCCCCTGTGGGTGACGTTCATTCGTCTGTGGTGCTGTTTTCTTATTGCTTACACTGATGCTTGTTATTGCTGTTTTTGTCAAACAGACAAGAGGAGCGCTGCCACATCTGCCTCCCTGTTGTTTCCTGGCTTTAGTTTGAGCTGCTGTTGTCTCATTCTGTTAAGCTGTTGAGCTGGAGTGGGGAGCGCTCTCGCAGTAATGACCCACTGAACCGAGACTCAGACAAAGGTTAGGTTTGATTTCTATTAAGTACCAACGCTCTCTTGCACATCAGTAATGATAATAACACAATTCAAACATGCTTTCCAGTGTTTATGCAGTTTATCATTAAAAAGTCATTAGGATTGCAATAGCCTGGAGATGAGATGTTTCTGGGATGTATGCTGATAGTATGAGAGGATACAGCAGTTTACGACTCTAAAGAACTCCGAGCTAAATCAGCTCCTGACAAAACAAATCCCAGTTTAACCCCTGCTGGCAACAACATGTGAAACAGCGGCTGTTGCATAGAAAAAGGTAGAGAGAAAACTATGATCTGTCCATAAGGATTTAAATGATATCTTTTGAGATACAAAATATTTTACATTTTAAAGTATAGTAATAGTAGTTTGGTGTAATGCTCTGATGCTGAGCTTCAATTTCCTGTGAAATACGAAATTCCACTCACTTCATACATGAAGAAAGCCATGGGCTATATAAAAATTATTGGACAGTGAGGGCACCCACCTGTAGCCACACCCTCAATTCTAAAATTTAAATGGGTGAGTTATATGAATATAAATCCACCCCATAAAGTCATGAAGGAGTAAATGTTTGGTTTCGTTTGTATCAGACTGTAAACATGTTAACATGGGAGTCTATTGGGGCAGGCAGCATGGTGTGTTGCTGCTCCGTCACTCATACACACAAAATACCTTAAACATAAAATAAGGCACAGTGTAGCCATGGCGTCTGAATGGTTTGACCAGTGAAAAAGGGGCTTTGTTAAATATCTGATATGCAGTCTATGTAACAGACCTGGTAGTATTGATTTGATTTTTTTAAAATTACACAGAATTGTTCCCTTAATGACTCAGCCTGGCTAAGCTCAATGGCTAGTGTCCCATAACTTTCAATATTAGACACTATGCATACCAGATGACCCCACCCACCCTTTTGGCCCCACCCATGCCTATGACTAATTATAATACAAGTTTTTGCCAGGTTAGTGGTGAGATTTGAAACCTTTCCACCAAATTTCTCTCAACTTTTCATGTAAATGATGTTGTTGTGCATCATAATCAGCAACTTTGTTTATGCATCGAAGCAGTTTTCAGAGTCAACACTTTCCAAAACATGCTGACATTAGCTGGAAACTGAATCAACTCTGTGGGATGAAAAAGTTGCATGGTTGCCCTCTGGAGCATGACCAAATATAGTACTGGCCATTCCATTTACCTGTCGGCCTTATCAACTTTGTGGGACAAATAGCAAAATGATATGGTTTGTATGAGATTCAAGGTGGCTAAAGAATATCTTTGAGCAAACAGAAAGACATATAATATGAATACAGATCCATATTGGTTAAAAATTATGGCTCAAAACATGAAATTGCATGTTAGAAGCACCATCTGGTTTATAACGTGTGCAGTGCAGTCGTGGTGAAATGTGGACTATGATAACTCCAGATGGCTTTAAAGCAGGAGATGAAATGAAAACCTGTAGAAAAGCCTGACAAAAACAATAGCAGTGTTTTTTGTAGACAATGAACAGCTGGAATGTGTCATGTTTAAAGGAAATGGTGATTGTTCGGGGGCAGCAGGTGCAGAGTTGTGTGTATGACGTCAGGAACCTGGTGCTAAACTCTGTGTTTATGTCTCCAAGCAGTGTGGGTGCATGCTATAATGGTATGTGGCTGTGATCATGGGGGTGTGTGGAGAACACTCATACTGTACCACCTTCATGGCAGACGCCTAATAACTCCTAATGTGCAGCTCCATGTTTAAATCCAACTTTGAGAAAAGTTAACTTTGTGGTGTGTGTTCTGGACTCAATATAAGCTTCAAACAATCCTGTGAAGCAGCAAACCTTTGTTTAATTAAACACACATTACACATATGCACACACATTGACACACACACATTGACGCTCACACACACACACACACACACACACACACACACACACACACACACACACACTTTTGATTGCAGACCTTTATCCATCTGAGCCTGATAATAGTTATGCTGGATGGTTTGCAAAAGTGAGGTGATTTTAAGCTTTTCTCTTTCATCCAGTTACGTAACCCAAACACAAGAGACAATAATTCACAATAGCACTACAGGCAGTATGCTTTGTTGACATTTTTAACCGCTGAGCTTGCATTTTACACTATTGAGGATAATCATTAGGATGCTCCCACAGCGTTTCACTGACTATCTAAGAGCCGTGTTGCCATTTTTGTAACATTTAGATAAGGAGCTAAAAATGTTTACAATAGAAAATCTGCTCTGACAAGCTGTCCTCAAAAAGGTCTATTATTGGCTCTGTGTGTGCTCCGCATTTCCAAATCAGGAGCACTGCAACACATTTGACCATAGACACCCTTCTGATCACACTCAATCACTCACAGTATCAGATTTAATGGGGAGTAACTCACAACCTGTCTGTCTATTGAGCTGATTTTTTGTTTCATCCTGGACGATATCAGCTCTCTTCCTTTATTCCTTTATTACTCACAGTGTAGTGAGTAATTTCTTAGCTAGATATTTTCATTGTTATAAATTTAGGCTGTGTCACCTTAGGTGAAGTGTTCACACTGTTCTGTGCTCTGGTAATAAAGATAAAATGCAACAAAGTACTGTCATTAACTTAACTGTTAATCATCCCATTAAATCATTTTCTGGTCTGAAACTTTTTTAATAGAGTAACATTGCTTGTCAGGGAATCTGCAACAAATTTCACGATTGAAAGGAGAACTTACAGCTAAAGGTTAAGGAACAAACAAGCAGAACCCATGACCCAGGTCTCCTGATCCATCCAGAAAACTCTATACTATATTTATTTAAGTACTTTGAGCTATGTGTGTTGAAAGCATCTACACCTACATATGTACACTGTTAATTTCAGTTGTGCCATGCAGATCATATGAGTGATTATAAAGAAAATGGAGATGCATAGATTGACCAGCTGGTGAATGGAATTGGTCAGTTGCAAGTGTCAATTGTCTGTCTAGACAATTTGAAGCCTCAAATTTGTAATTTGGTCATCGCCAAAGGGGGGAGCTGAGAAAAGAGTGAGGGGTGGATCTGAACAGTTCTGTACTCTGTTCTGATTGGTTGCCATGTGTGATACAGTCTGTCATTATGTCTTTATGGTCTATTTTCCTCTAAATGGGACCATCATTTAAAAGATGAACATCATGTTGTATTGAAGAAGACTAGAAGACTAAGACCATAAACTCATTAGGAAAACATTTACATAATAAATTGAGTAAGAAGTAGGGCCATTTTCATATAGACTTCAATACCAACAGACTTCTTTTTACAACAATTACTAATTATAATTAGATAGAATGAAGATTTAAGGCTCCTCAGCATTGGCCTCACTTTACAGACCCAGAGTCTGTATGTCCACTTTTACTACAGTCTATGGTCGGCTTTTAGATTGATTGGTTGATGTTGATCAGTAGATTGATTGACTGACACAATTACACTCACGCGCTGCACAACAGTTCACGTTATGCACACAGTGACAGACACGGTCACAAACACACAACATGTCATCACCCTGAAACAGCTTCATTGTGTGTAAAGCCAAAGTAAGGAGCCGTAGTGGAACATCCACAAAAAAACAAAACAAAACAAAAAAAAAAAAAATTCAAAAATAAACTTAATAATAATCAGATACTTAAAACACCATCATCCAGCACATGTCCAATATCAAAAAGCTAGAACAGGCAAAGCAGTTAAAACAAGTGCCTCACTACTTACCTCAGCTGTGCGTAGAAATTATAAAATTTTTTTATATCAGTTGTCAGTTATTAAAACAGATTGTGTCACAGACGAAGTCAAGGGACCAGTAGCAGTGTTGTGTTTGCCTGCTGCAGGCTCACTCGTGCATCTAGGTGACGATTGCTGGTTGATGTGGTACAGCACCAAACATGAGTCAAATTAACCACAGTAATTAACCACAGTGATCGACCACAGTTACAGTGATAATTAAAATTTAAACAGGTATACTAACTGTCTGGCCTTTCTACCATGATCTACCATCATTTACCATGATGTGAAACCTGTAACAGCATCATCTTTACCTTAGCATGATGGCTGCCTCACCGAACTGCTGCTGCAGCTTGCACACGTGTATCCACACCACCAGTGTTACTGCTGTGGCTTGGATAATAGCCATCAATAATAATAATAATCATTCATTGTTGATGAGTGGTTTTAAAAGGGAAACCTTTTACAACGCTTCACCAGAAAGCAGCCCTGGATTTGTGTTTAAGCTCATTCAGACAGAGAGAAAGAGAGGGAAAGAGAGAGAGAGAGAGAGAGAGAGCGTCACCTAGTTAGTCAATAGCCAATATTTTACTCTGAACATTTGTTTGTGTAGCTGTTAATTGTAGTTCTTGAAAGGAAAATTGGGATTAGGGTCAGACAAAATGGAAATCAGACCCAGTCACTGCAAAACAAACACTGAAACCAGGGTTTGTACAGTGAGTCATGAGAATAACTTTTGACAACTTAGTGTTTAGTCTTGTTATAAAGTCTTCAAACTGCTGTGCCTCTGTGCACTTGGAGGCGTTCAGTGATCTGTGTGGCCAGCCAACAGGACAGGGTAAATCACTGAGCAGCTGCATTGCTCTGCACTTTTCTGTCTCTGGAAGTCAAAAACAAGCTCCGTTGTTTTACTGACATTTAAGAGCAGGCGGTTGACTGAACACCTTATTACAGATTGTTCTACCTTCTCCCTCCAACATGACTCATCTCTTCCAGATATCAGTCTGCCCTCTGCAGTGGGGGCTAGGGGGCTGGTGGGCTGGGGGGTGCACTGCGATGGTAGATGGACTGTGAGTCCATCTCCTTAGTCTCCCTAGTCCTCCTTAGTCCTTAGTCCTGACAGTCTGATTGATTAGTGAGTCAGATATCCACTTATAGAGTATAGTGGTATGAAGTTTACTGCAGACTCTGTGGTGGAGGGGAAATCAATGCGTGTCCTCACATACATTTGGTGTCATTGTCTTCCCAGTGTGGAGCTTGATGCAGCTTCAGTTGTTCTGTTAAAACAACAAATGAAGAGCTGGAGTGAGGAGGAGTGCAGACATGACTGTAAATCCTCCCTTAAACAGAACTAGAATTGAGTTCAACAGGCCTTTAATCGTGCAGGGGCAACAGACGCGATGTCAGTAACAGCACTGGTGCAACGTTAATGGTTGTGAGGCAGCCAAGACTTTGTCTGATAGTTGTGTATGTCAACACAAACATGGCTAAAAATACTACTTGTATTGGACAGAGTTGTTCACTTTCTCACCTTGATGAAAAGATAAAGCCAAGCGTGGTCAACAGAGTAACACATGGTGAAGAGTAGTGATAGTTCACCACTGTCCTTCTCCGGTTGAGTTCATTTTGAATAATGACTAATGCCTGTGTCTCAGGAAGAACAACCTTTTGTAGTGGACCATTAACCGATGTGTGGAGCAGCTGTTTTGGTAGTTAAGATGAATAAAACGGTGGAGAGGAAATTTCCCTTTCCTTATTGAGTTGTCGCTTTGTTGTACATGTGAACGGTCTGATAAGTTACAAAGCCCAAAATCCACAGCAAAGGGAGTTATTCTCTCCCACAGAAAACACTGCCTGAAATGCCACGTTTTGTATTCCAGGCTTCTCCTCTGTAAGTTATCTAAGTCAGTATGTAACACGTTCACTGTGTAACGCATTGACACAATGCCTGAATACTGGCTAGTTAGCATGCCCTCAAAAAAGGCTAGTTAGAGCAGAGGCCAGGAAAAGTTTAACTTTTGCTATGTTGAGATGATTTTCAGTGCGAATGCAAATAACTAATCTGGTACAGATTTATTATACGGTTGTTGAGCGACAGCAGAATAACATTTTACCAGCAGGGCTCCACTTCAGTCGCCATTTTACGGCATTTCCCAAACTATTACGAGGAGCATATATAGAAATATATACACAATACACAATAGACAGGTAATAGACATAATATCTTATATCATGTTGTAATCTTCATTGCTGCAGATTTTTGTGCTGTCCACGCTCATGCTCTAGATTGGAAGTTGCCATTTCCAATCAGTTGTGTTACCTGCTTTTCATTAACTAGTTATTTAGTTTTATGATCCCCTTTCAGAACTTCCTGGTTGAACCTTAGTTCAGCTCCTTGTGGCTATATACAATATTAACTCTAACTGTTTGGCATCTGTCAGTATATGCAAGTTTGATATATGTCACTTTTACCACAGATCCAGAAACAACTGTCTTCATCAGCTGAGGACAGTTTCTGGATGAATAAGAATTGTTTATTGAGCAGTGGCTCTGCCTATCACTGTAGAACAGTTTGAAACTAATTGGCAGATAGCTTGATTGACAGGGCCAATAACGGCTGAATGGTCTCTGCAGACCAGAAATGATTACAAAGCCTGGGCAGGATGTGTTGTGTTCCTTTAATGAAGTGGGGTAAGAGGAGCTTGTTTTTTTTAAAATCACGTGGTCTTGCAGGCTCACCAACCCCCCCAGGAGTTCATTATAATACACTCAGCTTTCATGTCAGTTGCACATTGCTTATAGCCATCATGTTTGATATGCACCAAGCCTTCAACGATCGTCATATTTGGAACAAAGACCTTGAAGGTATCTGCTAATTTGCTATTACATAAGCATTTGGAGGTCTGCTGAGATTCTTCTTTGAATATTAGACTCTATATATTTCAGTTTTGATTTGTATTTGAATTTCATTTATTAACATTTTGTAGGAAACCATGGCCACATTCCCCTTTGACCACTTGGCGTGAAAAATGTATTAGTTGCACTATTTCCCTTACCCATGTTTTCCTACAAAGTTTTTTTGCAAATTATTGCAACTTGTAAATGTTCCCATTAAAACTAAATACAGTGGGAAATGGGAAAAATCAGGCACTAAAACCATGGTGGCAGTTATAAAGACACTGTAACCTGGTTTTAGCCCATCAGCAAACCTGGAGGAAAATTGGAATTCAGTTGAATGAACTATTCACTGAGCAAAACAGGAAAGCTGCAGATATCAATGCACAGGACCTAAACCAACACACCTCAGACAATGTAACTGCAGTGGGGTTGTCTAAAGGAAATATTACTTTCCAGCATTTTACAGACTGAAATGAGCAAATATTTGGTATTTGTGCTTTAATAAATAATAATAAGTGTAAGTGAGAGTAACAACTGTAAAATAAAAAAAAAATGTAAATGTAAATGTAAATTTCTGATCTTCTCAACTAATCATTACTGCACTGGCCGACAATTATCGACTCTTGTGTGGTATTCACACCCCAACAGACACACTCCTCTTGATATGTTAACCTCTCTTTCTGTTTGGCTCTGCCTTCATCTTTCCTCTCTGACCAGCGTGAACTCAGTGAGCTGTGCCTACTGTGGGAATATTCTGCTCCATCAGCAAACAACACACAGGTTCAATGCATTGCTTCTGCCGTATCCCCTCTGAGCTCATTTACACTGGCAGTGGAGGCGCATACACCGACGCAAACAAACACGCGGCGAGAAACCCTGATGACAGGTGATCTCTCACGACGGAGGAGAGGGTGTTTTTCCTTGAATGGACAGATCCATCACATTCTGGAAAGTGAAGCAACTGTCAGAAAGAAGGCAGGCTCAGGATAGATGCAAGTTTGAGAAGTTATCAAGGGAGCAGCAGGCGCAGTGAGGTTGTTAGAATCCAGCATTCAAAATGATTATCGCTCACAACATTTAATAGTATTCTTTCCAGAGCTGGTTATTTGGTGATTCAGTGTAATTACTCTGCATGGCTTTAGTTTTGTGTCTGCTTCCACAGTGTCAGCACAATCTTAAATTACCTAAAAGTCTTTTGTGTTAAGTTATTGGCCCATTGCTTATCTGGGTTCACAAAGGCAAAGCTTGAACTGCAGCTCTATCAGCAGAGTGAACCAATTAAGAGTGAAATCAAAGAGTTTTCACTCAATGTGTGTGTGTGTGTGTGTGTGTGTGCGTGAATCTGTGTGGTCGGTGAGGCATGAGAAATGGCTGCTTTTCTTCTTTTTCTTTCCAAAGACTGACAGAATGTGTACGTTTATTTAAAGAATGGACCTCTCCACCACACCTCCTGCTGGATCAAATACACCAGCTTTACATGTACATTTAGGAGGGAAAAGATTAAAGACGAATGTGTGTTTTGAATTAGCTCAATTGATACTGCATCCATTGGTAATCCTTGCAGCCTCCTGTGCACATTGTTTGAGAGACACCAATGTCTTCTCTGAATCCCAGCTGTGACACCATGCAGCAAATTACACATACACACAACATAGACTATATACAGTGCCTCATTTGTGTGTAGTGCGACATCGAGAGGACATCAATAAATGTTTGCCTTGTTGATTTCCCATCCTCTGCCATCATCATAAGCGTCACTTAAATGCAAGTGTGTGTCACATTGAGCGCCTCTTGAATAAGCTCTGAATCCACTGATGAAAAACTGATTCACACTCATTTTATTCACCAGCTAAAATGTCAGTGTCATTGTCAGCTGCCAGCTTTACTGTGCTGTTACTTCGATCAGTCACCCTCTTGTACCCACATTGCTTGAAAGTTGAATGATAAATGTATTACATTAATAGTCTTCACAGCATGGAGTGATGATATGAATCTGAGTCAAACATGATGCTAATTTGTAGTGCACACACAAGTACGATCATGATTTGTGATGCAAGTGCAATTAAATCATAATACCCACCCCACCCGTCCCCTCTAAAGTCTCTAGTGTAATGAGGTTATAAAGTGCTCTTGTTCCTGTCTCTTGTTAACCCCAGAGCAGGAGAGAAACAAGAAGAGGCCGTCATGGACTTATCAGGGAGGGAGCCAGGCCTTTCTCAACCAAAAGTTTGAAGAATAACTTGTTGCAAAGGGCTAGCTTCTGGGAGATGAGAGTAGACGTGTGAAGAAGGCAGCAGTTCCCGGAGGTGGTGCACATGACACTTTGTCCAGATGTTGTATTTGCTGTCAACTGAAAGCAAGAAAATAATTCCGGTTGAGCTAACAGCGCCACCTGATGGTTAACTCAGTAATCTTAAAGTGCTTATAAGTGTAAAACTGGTGCCACATGGGTTTGATCTATCAACCTCTGTTGTCAGAATGGAACTACAGTTTATACTGCAGCTGATGACCCACTGAGATGTCATTGCTTTGTGAGCTGCTGCTTTGAAGCCTTGAGATTGTAAATTGGCCGTCGCCATGTTGTTTTTTTTTTAAACCAGAAGAAACCATATTTGGAGGAGAAGGTAGAGGTGAGGAGGAGTGAGGGCTGGATCTGACCTGCTCTGTACTGTATCCTGATTGCCAGGCAGATTGCTGTGTGCGGTATAGTCCATAAATCACTTCTGTTTTATGGTGTGTTTTCCTCTCAGTGGGACCTTGATTTAAAAAAATGAACATTGTGTGTTATTGAAGAAGACTTAAAACTAGAGATTAAGACCATAAAATCATTAGCAAAATGTTTACTGAGCTAATAAATCAAGTGAGAAGTAGGACCATTTTCCCATAGACTTCAATACAATCTGACTTTTTTTTTACCAACCAGTGGAGTTGCTCCCTGATGGTCATTAGATAGGATAAAGATCACTCACATTCACTTTTCAGTCCTAGAGTTTATATCCACTTTTATTGACAGCCTATGGTCACAACACTTTTCCTGAGAGGAAACTAATGTTCTTGTTTATCACTTGCAGAGTCAGAAGGTGGTGATATATGGCAACCAAAATATGACTCTTCTGCTCTGCCTGGTTGACATAAATCACATTTCTGCTGCAGGGACATCACCACATACACCAGATTTAAAAATGTGGTCTACTGCAGAATACAGGGAGCTTAACCTAACGCTGGTGGTCTTCATCATCATTGTGTGAACTCGTATCATCCTCCAGCTTAAAAACACATTTCTGAACAAATAGAAAAGTCGGTGGTCATGTTGACAGCATCTAATGATGCATGGTTTCACTTAGAATCACAATGGTGATGACAGTTTGTTTCTACACTTGAAATGTACAAATGCTGCAGTGTGCTCCTTCACAAAGAGCTGTAGCTGTGGTCGGCTGTGATTAATGGCGGTTACAAAAGATGTAGGTGTAGGCACATGCACTGGTTTGTGTTATCATTAGTCAGACCTGAGATCATCTTGCCTACTTACCCCCCTGTGGCTGCAAACCTGCCTCTGGCCTGTTTGTTGGTCTGAATTTCTGTTACATGACTTGTTCTTTTCACTCACTTTCCCTATAAACACAAACCTGACACCACATCTGGATTAGCTGCTGTTTTGCTAGCTTCTGCAACTCACAATAAATTCTGCAACAACTTTTTAAAGATTTGTATAAATGTATTACAACAGTATGAATAACAGAAGTCAATAATGATTCCTTCATGAGAATGAAGAAATAAAAAAACAGAAGATCCTCCATGAAGCAGCAGTGATCTCATTGAATACATCCTCATGACTCATTCTCCAACATCCATGACGCCCACCGTTGCTCTCTTATAATGTTGTTTTGTGCAGTCAAAAAGTGTTACAGCTGTCTTTTCCCTCCCTGACCTGTCTCCCATCACCACACCACTCAACTGGCCTCACACTACGCTTTAACCCAGATTGTCTTGGGCTTGTCATAAACTGTGTTTGTTAAAGGCTGCTAAAAACAGAAACATAAAAGCACAATGATATTTAAAGAATGTACCGCTTCTTTGGAGACGTGGAATAAATTGCCCGACATACTGCTGAGTAGGGTCATGTTATTTCCGGTAATTTTCATTATTTCAAACGACAGTGTGATTCTGAGGTTTTCTTTCATCTGGAGCAGAAACTGAATGTTGCGGTTCAACTTCACCTCCAGTAGGAGATAAATCAGCAGATGGAAAGTGCCTTCAAACATGCAGGGTGCTGTGGAAGACATATTCTGGTCACAATTCAATAATTATCTTTAGTCTGCCATGCTTGTGCTTTTGTTATATACATCTTTTCTCTGTGTTTATTTTGAGTATTCATCTGTGCTTTTTTTTGCATCTGCTTTGAATTATTTATGGAAGACACAAAGAAAAATGTCTGTAATTATTTGTTTGTTTCCTTATGATAAAAGTTATAGATCACTATTTAGCTTTATATAAACTGCAACAAGAATAATCTACTCTCCAAAATGTAATTTGTAATTGGATTTTTTTTTCTTTTAATTTGAAATGCTTCTTTGACAGATAATCACAAACTGTGGGAGACCAGTGTTTATGTCACTGAATGAAATATAAGGAAAAACAAATTGATGATAATTAAATACTCCCTTCTCAGCCATATAAGTCTGGAACATCACACAATCTATAAAACCTCTAGGATTATTTTCTCAGTTACTTTTTCTTGAGGTGCAGAATTCATTTCTTAATGATGAGGCTGCTGCCTTCCCAACCCAACACAGACGCAGAGACCTCGGTCTGTCTGTCCGTCTGTCTGTCTGTCTGTCTCTCTGTCTCCCTCTCTTTCCACAAACTCATATGTGTGGTTGTCGAAATAGGATGACGTGACAGTCTTGTCAGAGAATGTACATTTCAGGCAGGTCAGAGGTCAGAGTAGAGGAAGAAGAGTAGACTAAGAATTATTTAACCAGACTCCCTCCCTGAATGATAAACAGCTGCCATGACTCAGGAGAGTTTGATGAGAAAAAAAAAAAAAAAGACTTCAACAAGGTTTATGAAAATTGGGATAGTTTGGACCAGATTTATTCAACATTTTGTGTCTCACTTTATACATGTTCTCTGCTATAGACCTGGATGTAATTGGCTGAATCACAACAGCATCTGTGACTGACTGAGTGATAGAGTTTAGTGATCACTGTTCCACTATTGGTCAATCAAATGCCACATTACTAAGTTGGAGTTTCCCCATTGATGTTTTTTTTTTTTTTTTTAGAAACAAAACTTTTGGACAAACCAAGGCGATTCTTAACAAGCTCACCAGCAATGCCCTCTCTGTGTCTAGTCCAGCCTCCCCATAACCCTGACGGATAAATAATGGATTGATGGACTTGATGTGGTTATAAAATGAGGATTTTATCAGAAGTGGTCATTATGACCATTTTTTTTTTTTTTGTATGATTACTGTATTAATCCAGAAACATTTCTCTCACCATGACAAAGTTCTGCAAGTGCCTAAACACGAGCATTAAATCAAAATCAAATCAAATCAAATTTTATTCATGTAGCACCAAATCATAACAAAGTTACCTCAAGGCAATTTATATATAGAGCAAGTCTGGACCAGACTCTTTATAAAATCATTTAAATGGACCCAACAAATCCCACAATGAGTAAGCACTTGGTGACAGTGGAAAGGTAAAACTCCCATTCACATTTACTCTCCCGATGAGATGCTTTTATCCAAAGCAACTTACAAGTGAGGGACCTAAAACTTCTATTCACATATATTCCTTAATTGCAAGTAGATCAGTTAACAGATTGAATAGTGCATGCTAGTTAGGCATGTTAGGATGTTAGATGTGTTAGTGTTCATGTGCTGAGAGATGTGCCAACAAGAGATTTATAAAGATTTTAGGTTCGCCCCTGCTCGGATGGCATTGCTTTACAATTGTATAGAAAAGTAATTTTCACAAGAAACGTTGGAGAGCTGAAAGGTCCAGTGATAATTCTCTGATGTTTTTCACTATGAACGTCCCCTTTCACTTACAAATTGTCATGCGATCCATTGTATATATTTAGTCTTAACTAATGAAGTTCAACATCTAATTGAATCAAAGTCCAGGAAATGGATTTATTCCTCACAAAAATAAACATTATTGAGCAACTGTGATGGTGAGGTACGTTATTGATCTGTCAACAGGTCAAGAATCCTCAACAGAGTCAGATGAGGATAAAGAGATCGAAAGAAAAGCGTTGGAGAGAATAAGGGTAAGACATTCTGTAGTTGGTTTGTAATTAGCGATACCTCTGGCTTGGACAGTCCATTACTTAAAAAAAAGAGAGAAATGGAGAGAATAAATAAAAGATATTGGGTGTAGAGAGAGAAGGGATGGCAGGGAAGCAGCAGAAGGAGTGGTTGACTTAAAGTGATAACTAGAGAAAGACAAATATGATGGAGGAGAAGAGATGTAGAGATCAGAGGAGGTATGATCTGAGGAGAGAGGGGAGACAGAGGAGGGGGGACAAGGTGAGGGAGGGGGCACAGTTGCAGCAGAATCTTATTTTCTATGCTTCACCAGGCACTTTGGCTTCTTGAAGAGTTAAAACTTACAGAAAGATTTCCATACCTTTCTGTCTGAATTTAGGAGACTAAGCCTGAAACACAACAGTATCCAAAGCCTGCAACAGCACATTGTACTGAGTTTAACTCATGAGTTTTTACTGATTCTGAGAGGGACGGCAGTTAATTTATTGTCATTGTTTCCTGTTGCTCAATATATAATCAAATCAAGATGAAAACACCAGTGAAAATGGTTGGGTTTTGCGCACTTAAAATTACTGATTTCATGGCACGTGAAAACTTGTGGTTTTACATACATATAGATCACAAGAGAGCAGTATATATATATATATATACACCTGAATTTCCAATAAAGCTGTTCTCGTTTACATTTCTTACGTTTCTGCTGTCAGACAATGGAACAGGTAAGAATTGTGATAGAAACACATTCAGATGCAAACCAGCACTCACCTCCAACCCAGTCAATTGAATGAAATCGAATAAGAGGCATAGAGGTGTTGCTATAGAGGGAAAACCTGACTTCACATTGGCAAAGTCATACTTATGACACTTCTCACAGAAAGTAACTTAGGTTTATCGAAAAAGTTGAGGTCATATTGATGACATAATGATAATGATATATGAATTAGGTTGGCTGTAAATGTCATCCTGATGACAGAATAACATTGTTGGCCAATTCATGTTGAAAGAGCAATGTCCAAAGAAGAAACTCCAACAGTTGGCCATTCAACCAATGGTGTAACATGGTCAGTCAGTCAGTCACTCTGGCAGCAAAAACAAATCAAAGCAAAGCCACTTGCAAGATATAGTAATCAATAATAATCAGATTTATTAACATTTCAAATATTAATTTGCTTAAACATAAAACAGTTATACACACTACACCAACTTCACAGAGAATCTAGTTGTATCTGTCTGAATCCTGAATTAAGTCCATTTTTCCTATTACAGTGATTTTGTGTACTGCTCTACAGCAAATGTCGTTTTTGTCAATGGCAACTCTGAATTGTACCCTTCTCTAGTTATGGCCCTTTTGTTGTTGCCAATAGGCCCTTTAGCAGTTTTACGTTCTCTTTCTGTGTCAGCTCAATGTGGGTAAAACAAATATCTGTGGTATACACATTATCTCTGCATAGAGTTTATCAGTTATTTTGGGTTAACTTTGGGCAGTCCCACAATTGGAAAGATTTGCTTTAGAGACATGTTGGCTGCAATAGTGTGATGCTTGTGTGAACCTTTATTCAAGTGGATAATGTCTCTTATACTTCAAAATATAAAATATAAGATCTTTTATATATTCAAACAAGAAGTTGAGGGACCCAGGTGAAGCCTCCACTAGAAATTTCATGGCCTGCTTTACAGCACTTTTATACACTTGTGTTATTGCTTTTTTAAAGAGGTTAATACATTTAAAGCTTGCAAAAGGCTTAGTTAATGACTTTAAATTTGGAGCAGATAAAGATAAATAGGAAACCTGCTACTGGTGAATCGTCATTCACTTCAATTGAAAAAACATTGTTCATGCAGATGCAGGAGAGCCAACACACACACACACACACACACACACACACACACACACACACACACAGTCTAATTGCAAGAGCAGGGCCAGCCCATGAAATAAATGAATGTCAATGACTGAGTGATGAAGTTACACCATTGGTTGGCCGATTGAGTTTTGGAGTTTCCCTAATTGGTCATGCTCTTTCAAAGTGCTGACAAGGCCTGACAAACTTAATACATTTATATCAGACCTCTTCAGTGACCTCATCAGATAAATACCCGGTCACTTCTTAGAAAAATACTACTACTTTCTATAGATGAGAGTCACATGTTTTTGCCCTATCAAGAGGAATATCTCTGTCTGTCTGCCTCATCTACTCTGTTGAGGGACTGAGGATGGATTTCAACCATTGAAGGAACAACCAGGTTGTATAGACTGCTACATTTAATAGATTTGTTTAGTAAACTTGTTTTTTTGCCTTGCAGTTACAATGCTCTGCCAATAGGGTCAGGCCCTTCAGCAACCCTCCTTCCACTGTCCCTGTTCCTTTTAGTAAAGTATCTCCTAAATATGTTATTGACTTCATCCCAATTAACATTATGCCTCCTGAGGTATAAATTATATTGATTACCAGAGACCTATCTATAAAGTTAACAGTACTCCACACTCTTCCAATAGGACCATAATTCCTGGAGATTATTATGGGGGATGTCCCAGATATCATTTGAAAATACAAGCAGTGTCTGTTCTACCCCAATGATTTCAATATCTTTAATAGTACTTTGTTGTGTTATTGTTTGACTTAAAGCTTCAATAAGCAGTGTGAAGAGAAGTAGGACAATTGGGCTGCCCTGCCTTTTTCCTAAATTACATTAATAAATGTAACAAATTCTCATTCAATTAAATTCTTTTGTCGGCTTATTGTACCATGCGTGGGTTTTTTTCAAATTAAAGTGACATTTTATTAGTATCATTTTATTGAAAAAACCATGTAACTGTAGAGCCTTCTCTGCATCTAACATTTTCGGTTCCATTTTCACCAATGAGTCTCATTACAGTCTTGTGGGGGCTCTCCATTTATTGCCCTGGGTCTGATCTAAATGAATAAGATCAGACAAGAACAGTTCCAACCTTTGCGCTAAGATGTGAGTCATTTGCAGCACTTTTTTTATTACAACATGCCAGGGGAATATTGCTGTAGTTGACTGTGACCATCCAATGTCACCAGAAATTTCAAAAAGAAATTTTTCCGTTTACTCTTTGTGCTCCACTATCTAGCCATGTGTGATTTCTGCTGCCACCCTAAAACAATGGAGACTAGTTTAATTTGGAGTGCAGATAGCATTTCAACATTTTATTTCAAAACTGTCACCTTAGGGTATTGTGGAAAAAGAAAAGTCATCTATTTAACCATCATTTGCAGGTGAACTCCACCTGTAAAGTGCTGCTGTTTTAACCTGCGTTTGAACTTTGGTATTTTATTCATTCTGAAGGGCTGAAGAGAGTCAGTCCAAAGATTTCTTCCACAATCTTCTACCTCTCCACAGATACTATAGAAAATACTCGAAGGCATCATACAAGTAATTATGTTAGTTAGATTTTCTCAAGGTGGTGGTTATAAAACTTTGTATTGATGTATATATGAACTAAGATGGAAGAAGATCTTTTGATTTGGTAAAAGCAGCATCAATACAGTATAGAAATACTCAATAATAAGTCAAAGTAAAGTAAATAAATATTGGTATCAAGTACTACCATACAAACAATTTTAAAAATTGTCTCACATCAGAATAATGTACTCGTATTTCATTGGGCAAAAATCACAATAAAGGTGGATGTGGTTGAAATATTTTGAGCTGGCGACCTAGACCAGGAGTTTAGATGTCTCCGACAGCAGTATTTATTGTAAGCTTGGTGCCAAGGAGAAAAAGATGAGCAGTACACAGCCAGCAAGCACTTAAGAGTAATGGCACACCAGTTTCTGAAGATGTCACGTCTCACAGGATGTATATATTCCTTGGTTAGGGTTACATTTTCTTACCCAATTACTATCACACGTCTTGGTATTTGAGTAGAATGGGGTTTGGCCAGTATTTTCTCTTGCCTTCTCATCAATAAGACCCTAAGTATCCTGACTGCAGAGGGTAGAAGAAGATGGCTAAACAGTGAACTATTGTCTAACAATGTAAAGTCCTGAACGCTTGGACTTTCAGTGTGGCCTAAAAGGTATGTTGTGAATTCCCCCTAATGGATCAATGCAGTCAAAACTTGCAATAAGACTTTCCAAATGATTTGTTCTTCATAAAGCATATTGCGTTATTAATCCCATTCAGCAGAGTAACTAATGCAAGATGAGATTTATTTTTTTTCAAATGTATTTTGTACATCATCTTATTTTTCCTCAGGTGGAGTCAGAGAATCCAAATATCAGTGCATTATTGAAAGAAAAAAAAAAACCAGACAGTACATATATAATGCATATTGTTCCTTTATTAAGATTTGGAACTACATTCTCCTCTTGGCCTATTAAGTTAGTGATGCTGAAGACTGGCACAGTGATATAGTGTATGACTGTATGGCAGACGTTGTTCTGTTCCTACAAAGAGAGCAGACATTAAAGATGGATCAAGTTAGCCAGAAGAAGTTGCAGCTGTTTTGCTGCTTTACCTACAACCCCAAAGGTAGGTAGATTTTGAAAAGTAAGTTTATGGTTAATGCTATGAGGAACAAGCATTACACTAGTGACTAAAGTTATCACATAAATGTAGATGAAAATGTAAAATACAACAGAAATTGCACCTGTAAATCCTTTGAGGAAGCAATTTCAGAGTTTTCTTCAAACAAGTTCTGCACAAAGCTGAGTACCCACTGACTGGTATATTCCTTGTAAAAAACATGACATGATAGAATGAACATCTAACAACCACCTGTGCTGTTCTGATATCACCAATATAACATGACAAGCACTAAATGCTACCCCAGCATGTTCATCTTACAGATTGGCTCTTGATGGCAGGGTGATTAAACTTTTTTTATGTACCTGTGGTCAGGCAGGGACCTCTGATGTGTCAGTGGGTGACAACTTGATTGAAAAATACCCATGGCTGATCGTGGATCTGAAATAAATCAACAAACCCTGTTATCTCACCATGATTACAATGTCGTCTCCTATATTGTGTTGATGGAAATCAAATGAAATCTTACATGTCATGCTGGTTATAAATGCTAAACCTAAAGCAATAAATTCTGTGTTACCCAACGGTCCACATCTCAGGCAAACAAATAGATCATTCATTAGTCGAACAGCAAGTTAAACCATCTACACTGTTATGATCTCATGGTAAAACTTGTCACTGTCAGTGACAGTGACTCGGTGTGTATCTGAGTCGACTCATGCTGGGGAACTGACAACAATAATCAAAGCTGCGCAAAAATATATGAGGACACTTAATGAAGCAAAGTGACAGCTGGATAAACTGATACTTTTTGCTCTTGCTGACCTCATTACACATGCACTCACATACGTACTTAGATGGTACCTGGTTGTAACGGTCATGTCAGCTAATCAATAGTCTGTAATTGAAGCAGTGTAGGCGCAACTGATGTGATTAGGTAGAGAGGACAGTGGAAAGCACTAATGAGGCAGAGAATGCCATTGATCCACTGCTTGAGCTGCATTGACATAGCATTGTATCCTCATTACATTATGCAGGCCTACTGTACATTTACATTTACATTGTTCCCTACAACTATACAATAACATAAACGTTAGTTGTTAGTTGTTCTGTATGTAAAAACAACTCTAACTTATCAATTTTTTTTTTCCCACTTTGATTACAAGTGTAACCACAGTCCGCTGACAAGAGCTGTTTTGTCAATAAGGATGTCTTATAGCAGTAACACCCAAGGGGCATCTTATAATGTCATTGTGGCAGCAGCGGTGTTATGCTCCACACATACAGTAAAGGAATATGGGCGATCAATCATGGAGGCGACTGCTGTCTGCAGAATTTCAGGGCTCAGGGATTCCTGTTTGCATTGTTACCACAAAAGTTGACTTAACAACCAGTTACCATGGTATTTGAGCAAGGTTGAATGTGCCTTTTCAAATAGCAGTCATGGGGTTTAGGAGTAGTAAAAACTTCCTTATGTATTCTACTATACTATAGAAGCATTTCTTCCTGAGGTGCAATGGACTATAACTGATTCTGCACTAATAACAACAACCATGAATAATCCTCCAGCCTAGTCACAGGGCTTATATTTGCCTGTTAACATCAAAGAATATATATATTTTTTCCAGCACTTTTAATTGGGAGGCTAAGTCTATATTCAGGGAGCAGGAGAGACAGAGGCCTGTGACTTTAACTGCTTGTTTATTGTTGCGTGATTATTTTTTATTTGTCATCTGAAAACAAAACTACCTTACTGCCCTGAAAAATCTAAGGTTGCTCAAGACAAGAAATGTACATCATCAGTACCACAGATGTTTCCTTTGAGAGGGGTATGTGCAGGCTCTTGTCATAGGGATTGGTCTTAATTTAGGAGAAAGATGCACAAGAGGTTGTTTGTAGCCTTAATGTTTGTATCTGCAGTACATCTGCCAATATTAGGCAATTGAACCTACAGGAACTTCTCCTGGTTCATGTTTTTTTGCTGCCTCAAAACAAATAAATTCCTAATGAGGAACGTTTCCACCACAGAGCGGGAGGACAGAAGACATCATGAAGCTGCAAAGAGAGAGGAACACCTCTTTAAAGAGCTGAAGGAGAGGGAGGAGAGGAGCGACAGAGAGACTGCTGCAAGGGAGGAGCACTTCCTGGCAGACCTGGAGAAAATGGTGAACAAACAATACCTACATTAAGTCATAATTTACTCTGTGTGTAGAAGAAATGTGTGAACAGACAATGAAACGGAACGGATAACGGAAGATAACATAGATGAACTTCATTAATCTGCATTGTACAGCAGAAGGATAAAGATGAGGGTTGTTTAAGAGACAATAACATATTGACATCAGTACATAGTATATGAGGTGTAACATTGTTCATTGTTTAAAGTAATATACGGTTGTCAAAAATGAAATATTAATACACATTAATGTTTGACTTGAGCAAAAATGATTAATTCCTTTACATTTCAGAGAGTAAAGTATAGTATTTTTGTTTGCATATTTATGTATTCGCCAGTTTCAGTTACTGATCAGTCTTCAGATGAAGCTTTTACAATTAATAATTGAATTAAATAATTAAACACGCTGAAAATGCAACACATGGTCAATGAATAAACAGTGGTATCCAACCTTTTTGGTTTTTTGTGACACACAAACAGATTTCTGAATCACAACTTTGTTTTTTCTTTCCCCTCCCATTATTCACCAGATGACCCTTCTGGTTTATATGGTGTTCCTGTAAATAAAACTGTGTATACAGTAGTTCAATGTAGTGCAAACTCTAGCAGCTATAACAGTAACATGGTACTTATGCATTGATGCTTCAGTATCAATCATCTGATGATGTCATATATAATCATACAGTGGTAGAAGATGCATTCAGATCCTTTACTTATGTAAAGATACTAATACAGAAATGTGAAATTCTAAAACATGAATAAATTAAACATATTCTACATAGATAAATAAATATGTGTTGTATTATTTTGTTTAAATATTAATCGTCATAGTCATGCTCTATTGCATAGGACAGAATTGCCACATATGGCGTCCTGACATGTTGATTCTGGGTGGTCCACTGCTACTTAGGGACTGACCTCCAACACCTAGACAACATCCACCTCCAGCACCTTCAAGAACATGGACCTCCACTCGGTCTCCAGGATGCCAAACTCTCTTCAGCTGACATTGGGGGAGAATAAGGGATGATGAGGCTAATGGATTGTCTGAGGCAGGGACAGCCACCATCACCAATGATGTAGAAGCCTGGGGGAGGGTATTCCTCGAGGTAATATATGGGGCTATTCATTAACACTCTTGCCAATGAAGATGTAAATGAATTTGACTATGGGGGACACAAACAGTCTGAAGCTGAATTGAGTGGAGTAGTTTTCTATTCAGGTAGCAGACTGCTACCTGGGGCTGTTGTTGGCTTCACACGCATGTGGCAGCCATCCATGCTGCAGCAACCCTGATGAAAGCTGCAACACAGGCCCAACAGGCAAACCCTGCACACAGGTGAGGCAGATCCTCCTCAGATAGAGGGGGAATGACCTGGGGGAGGAGAGAGAGGGCGTTCTTGCTTATTTTGTGGACTGTCCTGTGCACAGTGGCTCAGGGCATATTGAACACCTGGTTACAACATGATGTGAAGGTCTACTGGCCAAACAACACAGGTAGGAAGACCAGGAGACAAGGTACCAGGTCCCGAGCCATTATGATCAGAGCAGTCTGATCTTGATGTCTTTTCTGCTGCCTCTGCTCTCAGTCTTATATTATCAGTGTGTGTGTTGGTGTGACTGAGGTAATTCTGCAGTAGCCTGTGGGTTATCTATGTGTTAACATATCCACTGCAGCAATTTACTGTCAGATACAGATACACTGTTATGCTATTATATACTTTTTGTAATGGGAGCCAGGAAATTACAGCTTTAGATGGCAGTTTGTTTATTATAAGTTTGATGTAAGGGTACTGCTGCACCGCATGGGCTAGGCCACAACAAGAACAATATGTAAATGAACATATGTGGGTTGTCAGCCAGTAGAAGTAGGAGGACATGTTGATGGTATAATTTTGTGTGCGTGTGTGTGTGTGTTTGTGGTGGTGGTGGGAGGGGTGGGGGTGGTGCATACACATGAAAAAGTGAGGTGTTTTTTTTTTTTATGTCAATACAGCTGACGATCTGCCAGATGTTTTGATTTGGTGGTTATCACATTCACATGCTAGGGGTGATTGCACAACAGCCACATTTGATTTGGGACAACACTACCCTGTCAGTGAGATTACATCAGTGAGTATACTGTGAACACAATGTACTGTGGAAGTATGTGATTTGAGCCACAGCACCAGTCTAACCTGTGAGGACCGAACCTCCAGCCTATTACGAGAGTCATCATTTAACTGAAGGTGGAAGATTGCTTGTTTATTTGTTTTTAGATTCTTCTTCTTCAGATAAGAGTCTACAGTCATGCTAGTGGCTCATGGTTAAAATGTTGTAATGATAATGCCAAAATACTGATGATGATGATGATGATGAACTGAGGCTGAGGTCAAGGGTTTTGCTGGTATCTGGTTATAAACCACATTTTGACCTGATGAAACAAGATCAAAGTTATTTCCATTCAACTTCACCATGAGTGTGTGCACTCTATTTCACACCAATGATGCAATATCTGTGATATTTCAGTCTGGACGAAAGTGACCGCTGTAACACAAGTGCTGTGTCTTATACTTCAGTCCATGCAGTCATATGTGTGTACACAGTATAATGACTGGCGTAGTATATGAAGTCAGACAGTGTTGTGTTGTCCCAAATCACAGACTGCACCCAGTGGAAGTGACGCCTGTAAAATGTGACTGCAATTGTCACTTGCAAACTATTTGCTGTCTACTTGACTTGAGAATGAATGTTTTACTTGTCGGTGTGTGCCCCCCTGTGTCAAGTGACACCACCTTCCACTCTGATGAAGGAACATGTCCTTCCTCATTCACCGTTTTCATGATCCCTCTCCCTCTGATACGTAGCCCAGACAGGAACCTTTGGGGGTGAGAAGTGTCCGTTTTTTGACAGTTTGACAGTTTTAACTGTCTGGGTACTTGCCATACTTGTCACTGTAAACGCACTGGTGCACTCAAAATTGCATGACGCTATTACTTCTTTTCTGCCTGTAGGAGGCAACATCAATACTGCTATGACTTTCCTTTAAGTGGTGGAGGATGGCATGTGTACAACTTGTGTGAGCCTGCTGAATGTAAAATCAGTGGATTTGTGATACAAACCAATTCCATGAGTTGTTCCACACCAAAAAAGAAGGAAAAAAAAGAAAAAGAAATTACAATTCATGTTTATCTCGCTTCTAAAATAAGCATAACACAAAGATACTTCCTGCTGAGTGAACGTATTGTGCACCACAGTTTCTCATGCATGTGTTACAGCTTATACAGCTCTGGTGTTCATGAGCACGCAGCATTTTTTGTGTGCAGCATTAGAATAGCATAACATAATTCCCCTAAGCACTGCACATCACAAAAAGTGCAAAGTACGCACACACTAGCCAATCACTGATCCGATCGGACACTATTAAAGACATGCTGACACCATAAGCTTTGAAGCACAATCACCCATATTAAAGAGGAGTGTGACTGAACACACTTGCAGTGGTGGTGCTGTCCATGGTGCTGAACAGCTGTCTGAGGCTTTCATGCTTCATTCTGAAATTAAGTCAACAGAGTGGCTTCTTCACAACACATGGAATCTGAGACAACTTTTTTAGAAATTGCTGAACATACTACTCTCTGAATGAGGACTTTGGCCAAAAGCAGTGTTGTGTGTGTGTGTGTGTGTGTGTGTGTGTGTGTGTGTGTGTCGTATTTTCACTGAACGATTCCATTACCTTATTGTGTGACTGGCATGCAAGTAGGAATAAGATTAACTAGTATTAAGGAGACTATTAAAGTATTTTGTTGTTTCTTCCCAATTAAGGAGTGAGAGTATACAGAGATGTATAGCATGTACGATGTGTGGGAAAGAAGGGCTTGTGCATGTGTGTGTTCTGGGCCATAAAGAAGCTGCTCTGATGAAACAATAACCAGAGGCTCTCTCTGCTTATCTCTCAATCGCTTTGTTCATGGAACCAAATCTATTATATTACATTTCTCTCTCTCGCTTTCCCTCACAGACACAGACACACACAGACACAGACACACACACACACACACACACACACACACACACACACACACACACACACACACACACAATAAAACAGGTAATATAATTTCTGACTGCCTTATTTCCCCTCTACACACTGCAGGAGAAATGATAGTTCCCTTGTATGTGTGAGCATGTGGTGAGCATGTATGTCTGCATATACTATTGATATCATACAGAGCTCCTTACTCTGATATCAGTAGTGTGCAATGGTGTTAATAATCAAAATAAGTGAGTGCAGATGCATATGGATTTGTAAAGCTACTGCATTTACCCTCTGTCAGTCAAAGAGAAGTTTACAGCACACTTATTTATCACAACTTTCTGTGTGCATAGACAACCATTATTCTTTTGTGTAACTATGGACAAAAGGCTTTTTAGCATGCATATCATCTGTCTGTTAAAATACATGAGCTGTCATTATGTCCTGTGCTGTTAGCAGTGTTAAGATAAAAGACAAGTATGACAAGTTGTGCTGTTCTTTCCCTTGTTCTCATGTCAACAATATATTCACATTGAAAAGCAGAGGCTGCGCTCTGAGTTGACAAGGTCTGGATTTATTGTGTATTCATTCCCAAATATAATCAGTGTGTGCATACTGTAAAAGAACAAGGAAACATACAGGTGAACATCTGTACTCACATAAATACACGTGGGAGGGTTTTCCTTCCAGACTGTATGGTCTACAGTCAGTGACAGTCAGTCTCATGCTGCCCTTTATTGGGTTAGAGCTATCACAGAGGACCAGGTGGCCAACAGGCTGCAGGCAGTCCACTTCTGGGAAGGACACGCACACATGCACACTTGTATGCACACTCATATTTGCAAATACAGATGTGTGCACACACACACACACACACATACACACACAAACACAGTGACTGACTCTAGTGCCCTTTTAAAAAGTGGGCAATTTGTGGTCATATCCTGTACCAGTCGACTTCTGTGCACATCAAAATATATCTGAGGCACAGAGGGGGATGAAAATGAGGAAGGACCGGCGTCAATTTAGCCCGAACGACGACGACCCTGTCAAATGATTCTCCCGTCTCCCATGCAGCTTGATTAAACTAATTTGTCACCAAGGCAATCTTTCTTTCCTTGTAATCAGAATCACACGCTCTATGTGTGTCTCATGCTCTGGTGTTATTTTGGCTATTTCTCTCCATCTGTCTTCATGTTGTCTTCCAATTTTTATGTGCTGCTCCCTTATGTCTCCTCACCCTCACCTCTTCTCTCCACTGCAGTGTGCACTTCTCCCTCTATGTATATTTAACAACCAACAGTCATTACCACCGTCATTCTGTTCATTTCATTAGCCATCTATTCATCTAACCAGGATGGATTTTGTTTTCTGCTCTAAATGATGAAAACCTGATATGCGCCATTACAGTGAATACATGTGTATTATATACATACAAGCAAACACATCCATGTATGCAGTATATATATCAACTGTATATTCATGCATATACTCATGAATGAAAGGTCTCCCTTTGCACTCTAACACACACAAGGAAATACAGTGAAGCATAATAACATCCTTCTTTGAGTCTTGTGTAATACATTTATAGGGTTTGTGTACAAGGAAACCACTAAAAGGAGTCATGTAAATGATTTAAAACATGCTAGACATGACTGAGATGTCTAAATGTTTCACAAGTCTTGGATGTGTGTCCTGGAAATGTTGTTTTTCTGTTTAACTTAGCTCTTCCCATTTCTGTGATTCTCACCTTGCATGAATTCTATTTCTGACTTTTATTACCTACACTAAGAAGCTTATGTTCTCACCCATGTCTCACCCATGTCTATTGGTTTGTTTGTTTGTCAGCAGGATTAGGTAACAAACAGTGAACTGATTTACACCAAACTGGGCAGATTGTGAAGTGGGTCGGACTAGAACCCATTAGGTTTTGATGCTTATCCTGTTAAAGGAGCAGATCTAGGAATTTTTTTAAATTTATTTTTTACATATTTTTTACTTCCTGACATTGTGAGATACATGATGTATGCATCTTATAGAAGTTTGTTCAAGTTGATGCAAATACAAAAGGCTAAATTCCACAATTTGTGGTAGATTTTTTGAGACAATCCTGGGTTTCATATGAACTACGGAGTTTGACAAGGTGGTATTTGCTTCCGTTTCTTTTTATTATCTATATGGATGAACTACCAGTGCAATCAATGGATCTAATAAGGCTCATGGTTGTTAATTCTCTCATTAACCACCTTCTGTAAGTGTACATATGGTGTGTAATCATAGGTCAAATATTATATTTGTTAGGAGGTTGGTATTTCCTGACTTCTTCTTGTCAGGTAAAGAATAAAATGAGATTTAATATTTAGGACATTAAATAACCAATGACCCACTGTGGCGCTGTTACATAGGAGACTCACAGTGTCTTATAATGTCAGAATGAGGCTAAAGCTAAATATCTGTTAACGTTGATGTGCCCACATGCTCCACTGTAATATGAAATCTGATGTTTAGATGTATGTGTATGTTATCTGATTTTACAAACTGTATTTCTGCCAAACTACTAACTCTGAACTCAGGGATCTATCTAAATTGTGCAACTATTGGTGTTTCAGCCTATTTTCAAATGAAACTATTTTCTTTGTCTTGTTATAGACCCCTTTTAGTTGTGTCCTCAATAAAGATAGGGTTGTGAAATGGTGCAGATCCAGATAATAACCTGGATCTGGTGGGAGAAAATGTTTGGCCTCAGTAGAGGTATGTGCTCTACTGAGCGCCATTCTAGTTTTTCCTATACTGCATTTGTCTTTTGCTCCATCACTTTCCTGTTGAGGGAGGTGAATTAATAGCTGAATTGAGTAGCTAATCACTGCACAGTGACTGAGCAGGGACTGCCTATTTCCAGCTCAACCTTTGGCCTCTGTGGGAGAACTTGATGATTAGAGCAGAGGAGTGAAAAGGACAACTGGAAAGGTGAAATGTAAATGAAGGAGGGAAACTACAGGGATAGAAATAAGGGAAAGAATAAAAGGTATGGAATATATAAGGGCTGCACTTTATGTCTGTATTCCTGTATGGAAACATCATTTGCTTCTGGACAGATTGTCAACTCAGTCATCCATGGTGCTCCTCTCTAAAGCCAAAGCATTTCTAAAGCTTCCCACCACTTGAGTGATGCTACTGATGGCTTTTCTCCTCCTTTCTCCCTTAATGCCCACCAAGATGAAGGCTTGTCAAAGATACATCAGGCAGCAAAACCCCTGAATCCAGTCTCTACTGGAAAGCTTCTTGCTGTCAAGCCACTCTTTCCACATTCAATAACAACCCCATTGTCGTCAGCCATTTTCCTTTCAAAGGCTTCATGATACTCCATAGGGACCATCAGCACCCACAGGATGGCTTTGTTCACTGAATTAAGGCGAGAAAATGATTCCTGTTTGCAATGACGGGAGGGATTTCAAATGGTTTCTTCACACCACTGGTGCTCCCTGGCTCTCGTGAAGGTGAAAGGGCATATTTCCATTATAACCTGAGCAGATGGCTTTTAACAATGACCTTCAAACCTCAACCATGTCTCCATCTGCAATGTCTCTCTCCAGTGCCGCAGCAGCCAAAGATGTGCTCCATGGCTACATGCTGAGAGCACAGAGGACTCTCAGACCTTACATTTGAAGGTTTAACAGAAGAGAACAATTTATCATCAAAGTATGGAGAGCCTTCTGAGAGTGATTGGTACTGCCCTAACCCATGTGCCATCACTTATACCTGCTTTAACATGCGATCTAAATCTAAAGATGTTGGGATGATACCACTACTGGAATGTCACTGGTTGTCACTATACAATTCAGATCAGTGGAGTTGATGATGAAGAGAAGCCATGCTGCTGCCTCTTTTTTTTTTCTTTTGGGGCAATTTATGTCTTTATATAAAACGATAATCAAGAGAGATGGAAGGAAATGATGGAGACAGGCAATCAGAAAGGGTGGATTTGAATCGTTGTGGTCCATTGTCAGTGTCAAGCTGGGTCCATTTCATCTTAGCCAGCTGGAGGGGTGTGTCGATATCTGTGTTGCATTAATCTGATAGCCATCCAATGTCATAAAAGTGTAAAGAAGGCATCTGATATCTGATTTAAATTTCAAATTACTGATGAGAATGAGACTCAAGACACTTTCTAGCCAAATGTTGACACTTTGTAAATGTCTGTCTCTCCAAGACACACGAGTAATCATTACTCCTCCCCAGTGCAAACATGTCAGTATGCTCTGCATGGAAACAGCCTCTGCACGGTCTGTCCCCTGTGATAATAGAGCTGAAATTACAGAAAAATTAGTTTTCACTCTCCCTGTAACATGGTAACAGCAATTTCACATACCATCATATGGAAGGTGCACAAAGTATTTGTAGCATTTATTTGATCATTGATCTGTTGTTTGGGTGACAGAGTAGCACGCGTGAGATCTTTTGTACCACTTCTAGCACATATATAAATCAGGATTTATCTCCAATTTTGTGTTTGTTCATTGATAGTTGTGTGTGTTTGTGGCTAGCTACACTATTCTACAACTAAACTGCCTGTAATGACTGAAATGCTCAGGTCCACCCTTCATTCATTCATCCATCCATCCATCCATCCATCCATCCATCCATCCATCCATCCATCCATCCATCCATCCATCCATCCATCCATCTTCCTCCAGTTATCCACATTTGGGTTATTGTGGCAGCAGACTAAGCAGTGTATGCCAGACTCCCTCTCTCCAGCAACTCTTTCTAACTCACCCTCGGGGATCATGAGGGGTTTCTAGGCCAGATGGGATATGTAGTCACTCCTGTGAGTTCTGGGTCTCCTCCCAGGTGGACAGAAAAATCCAAAGGAAGACATCCAGGTTGCATTTCAATTCGATGCCCAAACCACCTTACCGATCTCCGTATGCTGTGAAGCAGTGGTGCTCTCTCTCTCTGGATGTCTTAATCTCCTCACCCTCCACCTCCATCCCTAAAATGCTAAGGTGAGCGAGTTTACCAAACACTTTCAGGTACAATGCCACCAGCCTGCACGAAACTGCATGAAGCTGTAGATTCATGACTAAAACTATGTGTACTCACGACATCAGACATATGCATGTGCATTATTTTTGAGTTACAGAGTTGTGCTTTTTTTTAAAAAAAACGTCACTTTCTAAGAAATTGGCCACACATTCAGTTCCTTCATTTCCACTTCAGTAATTAGCAATAAATGGATTAAGACACTCATTTAGCTGGCAAAATCACTGCCTGCGCACAAGTTATCTAGTATGGCTGAGAAAAGATCAACAAAAAAGAAAAACACAACTGATTGTTGGTCTGATTAAAACTGAGCTCATCATAGACTGCAAACTCAATCTGTTGGGACGTCTTCATTGTGAAATTGTGATTCGTAAAAATTCAAATAGAATCAACACACTTAGTCTTAGAATAAATAATGGAGATAAAATATTAAACAATGCTAGACAAAACAATTATTTCCATTTATGAATCGTCAAATAGTTTTTACTCTGTAAACATTAAAGCTTATAATGATAATATTGAAATAAGATCCACTAAGTTGGTTGTTTTGTTTTGTGCTGTAATTCTGTGCATTTTCTCCTCACTGTATCTAACTCAGTTTGCTCTAAAAAAAAAAAACGTGTACACATCATCAATCATGCATGGTTTTTGTGTGTATGCATCATTAATACATCTGACACCTGGAGCACAGATTACTGATGACATCTGACCAATGAAGACACATGTATGTGGCTAAGTGGAAACAAAATGTCTTAAATCTCATCTGGGTTTATTGACCTAAAAGTGCCAATGCAAAAGTTTTGTATTCACATCATGTTTTTGATATTATTACCATTTAACTTCGACTTTGACCCTGTTCAACTGCAGTGGCAACTATATTTTATAAGCAAATCCATCCAAGAGGATCTTGAACCAAGGGTGGTATTTAATCAGAGAGATGAGAAGAAGAGACATGCTGGGTGGACTGAAGTGGCAGCTCGCCAGCTGACTGGCAGCCTCCATTTGTCTGTGCTGACAGAAAAGTGTGCCTTAGTATTACTCTCACCTTTTCTCCTTCCTCCACTGTACTCTCCTCCCTCCCAGAACACGTGGGATATGGGACCAATAGAGCAGATAGTCTGGTGAGTCCTTGTCAGAATAGCAAAAGACCTACAGGTCAAACAGCAGTTGGGGAGAGTTCACAGCTCTTCTGTCTTCTTCAGTTGGTGCTGCTACTGCCAATCTAATTGAAAGGACAGGTCAAAGCTCACAGTAGATGTGTGGCCAGGTTTGCCTTCCTACAATGGTCAATGCTGCAGGTGACCAAGAGAAGTAGGGGGGGATGGAGTAAAACAGAGGAGGAGATGAACCAGTTAACCTCTACGACTGTGACACAGCATAAATCAAAAAAAGGCAAAAACCCCCCCAAAAAACAGTGACGTAAGAATCTGTTTTTGTGAAATATTTGCTATAAAGCATAGATAGCACGGACGTCTTTATGAGAGGGAAGAGTGTGTGGTGATTCTTGTGTCACCTGATAAAGGACTGTGATAGGGTGAGCAGAGCAGGAGCTGCAAGGTACGAATGCCCTTGATGTTACTTTGCAAGTCTGGAATAATATAGAAACCACACATACACATGTAAATAAGTGTGTGTCTACACTGGATTTTTGCCAAAATGTGAATTATGTGACCTAGGAAAGGCAGTCTCTGTATATTTGCCAAATCAGCTCCAACTGGTGAAACAGCAGGGAATGAGGAGAGGATGAAGAAGGAAAGAGGAGGGAGAGATGTGTTTTTGGGTAAATGCCAAGAGGAAAGAAAATCATAGAGCTACATAAATGTGAAGAGGATGGGTAAGTTGGAAAAAGAGGGATAAAGAGGGATCCATGGATAAGAGGTGGCCAGTAAAGGATTTCACAGAACAGAGGTCCTGTAAAGCCCTGGGAGAGCTTCAGCATCTCCGTCTATTTCATGGACACAGTAAAAAGATCCCAGGGAAAACACACTGTAGATGCATGGGAGTGTATCAAATGATACACCTTCCACTGTTTTATTATTATTTAATTAATTTGGGTAAACTGATGACAGTTTTACATCCTAATTGTGTAGGATGATCCCTTTCCCTTTATTCACTGCGGAGTGACACAGCCATTGATGAGTAAGCATGAGACAGAACAGACAGTTTTGTTAGTTCTCTTATGGTTGTCACTAATAAGACAATAAGACTTCCTTCATAAGAGGCTTACATGTAGCTTCTTTTGGATTGTCAGGTGTAAAAAAATCCCTGACATTTATCACCTGGTTTATTCATTAATAACCACATTATTACTAAATAAAAAAAAATAAAAAAAACACCAGCTAAAGGAGTGTTCCACAAAGTTGCACTCCAAATGTTCCTGTTATCAATGGCTTGCAAGTGGTTACAGGCAGCATTGGGATTTTGGAGCCAATAGGTGCAACTCCTTCCTTTCTACAGGTTCCCTTATTATAAAGTACCACTGTGTTATTCAATAGCTATATTGTAAATGAGTGCAAACACAATATGTAAATGTAACCTCTGCAGCTAAAGGTTCAAAACAATAACAAAAGACAGCTGTGTGATGTGAAGTAATAAGTTATCATGGGAGTTATTGTCTTTACCACCATTGCCATCAGCTTCAGTGTCAGTCGCTCAGGAGGCTTTTACCTGGAGCTGAATTATCCACAGAGGACTCCTCCTCTCCAAAATTAATGGATGATTACAAGCAGTAAAACATTGAATAAATCATTTTCACATTAACAGTCACTGTTTTGTCAATGCTATGGACGTCAGGGATGAGCTGGAAGCTGAGACTGCTGCTAACCTTTGTTTCGTTTTTCGTTTTTCTGATAATTAATAAACCAGGAGATCGAAACTGGTAGAAATGCTGAATAAAGTAATTTTACACTAAAAAGTGTTTCACTGACACAGGCGAGCTGACACAGGATGTCTCAGAGTGGATGGGGGCCAAGCTGCCAAATATTTGCTTGGCTTTTTTCTCTGATAATTTAAGATCCAGGTGTCCTATGACTAAAATGCTTCATCTGGACAAAATACATGATGTAGCCAGATGTAAAATATGTTGCATATAACAACACAGACACACAAGGACGAGGAGGAAGTGACATCACTGACAGGCAACCAGATGAACTAAATTCACCTGTTTATCTATCTCTCACACCACCACAGAGACACAGTTCAGTTCATGGAGCTGGTGCCTCTGCCTCTGGATTCTCCAGCAAACAAAACTCTGAATCCCACATGGGAGACCAATAAAGGAGCGTACTGTCACTGCAGGAGCAAAATATGTCACTCTTCTAATACATTGTTCAAATAAATCTATGAGCAAAACTGCCCCATCCTCTAAGTGGATTGTATAAATGTGTTTACATAAGCGATACATTGTTGTATTAAGATCAGACACAGCAGAGAAATATGGCCACAGTTAGAAATCATGCAGCTTCTATCTGACAATGCAGGGTCTAATTCCCTTGCGCACTGTGACATTTAGTTTCAGTAGAAAATGAAATGCATGATAAAGACAACAAAATGCTCTGCAAAAGGATTAAGTGGCCACCACAGTCTCAACGTCTCATGACTCTGATGCCTGCTGGCGTTGAAGTTGGACAAAATCAAAGGCATGTTCTGAAAATAGACAAAGTGCGTTATTGTTGCCAGAGGAAACACTTAAAATTCTTCATCTTCATTATACATGTATTGCCTTATATCCCTGAAGAGCTTGCATCATGTAGTAGACGCGGCTACTTCAGTGCAAACTCCAGCTGATCCCCCTTGCTGTGTGCTAACCTTGAGGCAATCCCCTTGACAGGCACATCTGCATTCACTGCACACAGTCCCATTCTGCTGCATGTCATTGCGCTGCCGAAACTGTTTTGTGAATATTGACAAGTCAGCAGTCTTTCTTTGTGTAAACACAAACCTTTTGCAGCATCAGTCTTCAAATGGCCTGTGCAACCTAACATACTGTAAACTGGTGTCTGTGTTTGTGATTAGCTGTAATGATAAATCTGAGCAAGGTAAAGGTAACAAAACATGCTGTGACTACACAATTACATACCTGTTTTTCTCCTTCCCACCATGTTTGACAAAAACATGCCTACACACACGCACAAACATAAGAGATTTATTCTTTCAGCTCTATATGAAAGAACGACAATCCATTGGAGGGATAACTTAATTGAATGATATCAGACTGTGAAATGATAAAGTCTATGTGGGTGTATTGAACGAATGACAACAAAGCTCCAAACAATATGTTCCTAAGGCTTTCACATAACCTACTTACTGAGGTAAAAGAAAAAATATCTATATGGTCTTTGCATATCATTTCAAATGAGGGCTTTAAATTAAACTGAATAGAGTCAATGTTCCACTGCTTTACAATAGGAATTGAGAATTTACTCAGTTAATATGGTGCACACCATACCTGGGAACATGCATACATCAGTGTACAAGAGCACATGTACACTTACTTGTCTGTACCAGAATGAAGGCTCTGGCCTCATTCGTCTAAATGCAGTTAGTCATTTACACTGTAGAAAATAATTAATTCAGCACATCCTTTCAATTAGGTTGAAACACATACATCTATTGTTTGCCTACATTTCATGCTGACACACTAACTCCAAATTGAGTAAAATAAAAAAAAATAAAATGTTCAAGATTCCACAATTATGGCTTTCTGACTCAATGAAAAGTGAGGAAAGGAAGAAATAGAATTACCACCTCTGCCAACCAGTCCAGCTGTAGTCAGCATGTGAATACGGGAATCATGGCATTATCACAGTAACCTTGACCATTAACCCCTACTACAAAATTCTAACATTGAAATGGTTGAGTGGATTGATGAAGCACAATGTGAAAGGCGTCGTCATGGTAGTGAACACATATAAATATCACCCAGTTCAATTTTAGGACCACAACAGCGGGGCCAGCATGTAAACACAAACATCTGCAACTGCCTGAGTGAGTGGGTGTGTGACTGAGTGAGTGAGTGATACAGCTGAGTAATTGAGTTACAACACTGACCAGTCTAATGCCAAGTGACTGGGTCATGAAGTTACACCATTGCCTAAGACTTTTTTTTTTTTTTTTTTTTTAAAAGCACCAGCAGAAGACTTTTAGGACAATCCTTAAGGACTTTTATAAATGGAAGAGAGTTGCCAGCATGAGTTAAAATGGGCTGGAATGATATGTAAATAAATTTGAGTGTTTAAACAAAGAGTAAAGGGTTTTTAGACAGAACTTGGCAATGTCACCATTGCAGTCAAACCATTATGTCCAGTGGCTCACACCACAGCATAGAAGTTTGTTGTTGTGTCGAGCAAAATACAGGCATAGCCCAGCACATCTTTTTGTGAGCTGTGAACACCTCCACAGCCAATAGAAACAAAGCATCAAGCCAGGCACAGAAAACTGAAAGTAGTCCAGTCTAGTCTAGAGTAGTAGTCCAGGTGGCAGAATAAGAATATGACTCAGTCCAACCATATACTTCAAGGTCTGACCTAGTCTTTGTTTTGAAGCGGTGAAGCAATAAAATTGTGGGTTTCTGTCAACTCAACTTTACTGCTTCACTCTCACTACTTTGATAAGCAGTAGCTGATGTCAGCAACAACCTGCCCAGCATGAAACGGCAGACAGACAAAATTAGCATTAACATACTGAACGTTTAGATAAAGAGCCAGATATTTGTGAGAGCGCGAATATTGGATTCATTCATCAAGCAAACACAAAAATGTCATAGTGCTTGGTGTCTGGATGTGTAAATAAGATATCAAAATGTTCAGCGGGTTAATGTGTAGATGTGCTGCCCCAAATTGGCACAAAACTATTTAAATAACGCAGAAAATGTAAGATGTCGTCATGAATTAAGGACATTTCCCATGGAAAAAATGCTAGAATGGACATGTGACATAGGAGAAAATGTCTACATGATTTGTGCAGTGAGCAAAGTTTCAAGTTATAAATTATGTGAATTATTTCCTAATTTCATTTTTAATCTATTAAACCACTGTTAACTTTACTCTCAGAAAACAATCCAGTTTCCAAGTGTTTATTGCAGAATGTGGGCAGTCACTAACCTGAGACAGTTCCTCTGCGCTCACATTGCCACTCTCACGGCATGAAAAATTAGTTTTCTAAAAATCCAATTCGCTATTTCCTTGAATAGAGTAAAATCAAAGCTGCACTTAACTACAAATCTTTATCTTTGGTCGGTCACACCTCTGCTCTGACAAAAGGGAAGAGTGATTCGGTTACTTAATTTTACCTTTTTACATTTTATTTAAAGTGTCATTTGGACAGTAATCCCTTCAGAAAGAAACATTTTGGCTACTATCTGTGTGTCCTATGGCTTTGATCCTGCAAGCTGCAGAAAGTTTCAGACACTGGGTGACTTCACATCGAAAAATGTACTGCCTTCATGTTATATCTTCAAAAAGAAGGTCTGGTTGGTGTGACAAAAGTGTTGCATGAAACGCTTTCAACTACAACTAAAGTGTAATTAAAATTTTGCTTTTTGTTATGAAAGTTATTAAAATTCTTGACAAACCACAGGCCCCTGAAACCCACTGATTGTGTGTTATCTAATTTTGTGGCATCAGGCAGAGCGAGGCTGTTTATCTCCACTTGATTTTACAGACACTTTATAGGTTTTCAAGATCATAAAACAGACGAGTATGAACAAGAATGAAAATAATATTCTGCAATGGGGATCAAGGCCATTATCATAATCTAGCTCTATTTGTGTTTGGGGACGTGTGGGCAGTTTACCTCCTCTAGATTCTCAGCAGCTTCAGTGCAGCAGTTATAAAAGGTAAGTGGAGAAAGAATTGTGACTACATGCAGAAAAATAACCAGAGGCAGGGTGCACTTTAACTAGCTACACACACTGGTCCATTATCAAGATCTATCTATTGTTGCAGGATAAACTGCATGGTCTACAATCATTTGAGCCCCCTCATGATAGAGAACAAGGAGGCCAAGGAAGGTCATGACCATATTTCAGTGCTGTGAGGGGTGTGAAAAATAGGACTCCAGCTTTCAACATGGACTCTTTGAAAGTGTCTCTGCCCTCAGATTTTCTGATTCATTCATTCTTTTCTCTCTGTTTTTGTCTGCATGTAGTGGCTACCAGTGTCTGCCTGTTTGCATCAGTCACGATACTGTCAAGGTGAAAAGTTTATATCTGTAGCTTTTTATCATGTATTGTCAGAATCAGATATACTCATGATACTGCATTACATGCATATTATCTGCAACAATGTGTAATATCATGTCATAATACCAGTCAACAGTGGGTGTCATGTTTCTATATGGGAATAATAGTGTTCTCTTTATGTAGTAGTGTGCACAAGTCCAAATACTTATGATATGCATTGGATGCGTGGTTGTTGCTATGTAGACAGAAGATACAGATCGTACAATAGTCTTATTGTTTAATGTGGGCAAATACCAGACATGTTTCAGCTATAAGCCATCATCAACGTAAAGTGGATGTGATTGTTTATGTAGATGGGTGAGATTTTAACTCCATTTGTTAAAGAGAAAACTTGATTGGTTAATAAGAGGCAAAACTGCGATAGAGCAAGTTGTGGCCATGGTAACAGCATCACATCATGATGAACGACTAAAAGTCAGAAAACAAATCACCACATCAAGAACCGCTACTGCCGAGATACCAAATAGACAGAGGTAAATAAAGATATATATATATATAAATATATATAAATCCATTACAACAATCCTCTTCACATTACCTCAATAGAGGAAAAGATGATTGTTAATGATGAGGTTAAATGGTGAATAAAGGGCTCAAACTAGCCAGTAAAGAGAAAAAACGCAATAATAGGTAATGTCAATAATAGGGACACATGAATATAAAAGGTAGAGTCTTTAAGACCAATTAAAAACATTTCAAAAATCTAAATTAGCGAATGATAGCATGCAACATTGGAATAAAGACCTACATGCCCATCTCTGTGTTGAAATTATGAGGTAAATCCAAGCACAGCAGAAAAGAGCCACAGCATGTCAATAATTTCCCTGTCCCAACGTATCCGTTCCCGTGTGCTGAGCGGAAGGAGCCACTGATGAGCTGTCACAAAGACTCATCCTGTTAATCAAACCATCTTTTCATTGTTTTTAAACGTTTCTGAAGAGATGTCATTAAACCCACCATTACTGACAACACCTCCTTAGGTGTAGTTGTGCATGTTTTTCTTATGCAAATATCAACTCTGTTATAAAGTACTGAGTGTAGGGAAATTAAATCATAAGTGTCCAACTAAAACAGACTCCAAAACAAATTCCAGGCCATATCTTTATTACCATAATCAAACATCTGAAAATGCTAATTCAGGAAGCATCTTTGTGGAGTGTGTGGTTGTGCCTGGCAGTTGCTAGAAAGCATCTGGGATTCATTACATGCTCACACTGTTACCAAGCCTCTGTCTCCTCTTCTTGTAATTGTCTGACTTTAATATACTGCTTGGAAACCTGGTGAAATGCTGTAGAAAGCTAATCTCCATTTACATATTCATGGGGACCTGAATCTCATCATTCATATCTCACTTGGTGTTTTTAAAGAGAATTAAGGACCTGGAACTAAGGGCTTTCGACACAGAATATCTTAAACTAAGCAGCATTTTTTAATGTAATTATGAATCTTTAGAAACCAGAAATATATGAGGTGACTGGGTACATAGAAAACTGTCCAATAAATTTAAATATGCAAATATAATATACAAATGACTATAGTTTTCCTCTTTTGAATGCAATATTTCTTATTCATTGAATTTGTTGAAAATGTTGTCTTTTGAATTGTTTGTTAAAATTCTCTCTCTCTCTGTTGACTCACTTTCCTTTTTCTGTCTATGCCCAAACATGCCAGGAGCACATACAGTATCACAGATTCTTTTATCTCAACAACTTCTGGTTCTCCCTCCCACGTGGAGCACTATTAATAATAGCACAATGAGCTGTTGAATTCATAAAGAACAACCTGTACGCATTTACATGGGCAGACAAATATGTCATGTGTCCAAGAGAAAATATATATTGCAGCAAGTTTAAAAAAGTACATGTGTATCCATCTTTCTGTATAACACTGCGCTTATGAGTAACATAGTATTTCCTGCATGGGCCATGTGGCAGCAGACATGATATATTGCAATTTTTATATTATTACTCATGTCCTCTATGTGGTGTGATAGAGCACGCACCAAACATACATTACACACCTGTACGTCAACTTCCAGGTTTTTTTTTTTTTTTCACCACAGACAGACTATTAATTTTCACAATAAAACATCACCAACATCAGCATCATCAAGCGTCTGACTGTTTGAGGTGGGTGTGGTCACCCTGCTAGGAATACATCAAACTGTGACACATGAAATATCTTGTCGCCATAGGGTGGCACTATGAGTATCACTGAATATTGGCAGGTAGATGTCTTCATGAAAAGACTGAGGCAGTTTGGACAATCGTGCAGTTACAACTTCTTTTTTCATGGCAAAATATTGAAATTGGCTGTGTCAACACAGGCAGGAGGTTCAACAACTACTTAAAAACTTCACAATTTGGCATTATAACGGTCTTAAGACGAGATTGGCTAAATATGATGTCAATATAATATGAATTTTCTAGGAGGACATCTTTAAATGGTACAAACGGTGCAAAAGGGTTAGGATGTTGGTGCACAAGGGAATTTTATTTTAGTTTTTGATCACATTTCCATTTTTAAGGCATTTTTGGGAGCATAAAAAAATGGAGCAATTTCGATAGGGTCTTCTTTTAATGGATGGACAAATTTGTTGAAGTATGTGTATGATAGTATTAACAATTGAGGGCTGCATGAATACAAATTAATTTTACTGTATCTGAGCTCCTCTCTGTACGCAGGGCTCTGTTGGAAAAAGTTGGAATATCAATTACTTCTGGATTTAATTATATTTAAATCAAAGTCTAGTTGACAGTATTTGCTTATGCTTGTTTAGCGAAGCCACTAAAAATATACATTCCAGATGAAGCAGGTGAGCTGAGGTTTGGATTGTGAAATTCCTTGAAGTTCTTCCTCAAACAGATAAAAATACTGTTATGATTAGTATGTTGTTAAACACAGTTTTCCCACACATCTATACAAACCAAGCACATCTACACCAACTTCCTCATTGAGAAATCTGGATCAGGCCTTGTGCCCCACCACACCACTGCTTATTGCACGTTTTTTTTCAGGTGAAGGAACAGAGAGTATCAATGGTTGGTTACTGGAGGACATGTATCAGAGAGCTGGGATTTAGACATTTTCAATTCAACAAGTCAACGTTTTAGACTTTCACTTTGGTGAAAGCAATTTTCTGAATAGCTTGACCACACAGATTCTGTCAATGATGCTGTGAGTGTGTAACCAAGCATCAATAAACACAGCAGTGGGAAGCAGAAAAAGGGAGATTTATTTACAGACTGGAAATAAGACTCCATGATATTTGTCAAATATTGTAAAAACTCTCCTCTACGTACTGCCCATAATTTAAAGTTCTCAGATAAAACTAAGATCAGATATTGGTACAGCACACATTACATGATGTAGCTACGAGGATACTTCACACAATCAAGTGTGTTTAATTAAAATTACAATATATATATATATAATATAGTGTTAGCGGTTGTGTTAATACAAGATCTCGCTCTCTATGCTAAGTGCTGACCAAACGCTATGAATAAATATAACTCTTCCAAATAATTTTCTGTCATTTGGTGGTTTGATGACAATCATTGGTTCAAAGTCTTAAACAGATTAGAACTGAGTGATTGTAAAGACCAAGGAATATGATTCATTTTCATGTATCACCAGACAAGAACATGTTGATTTCAAACAATTCTCTTAAGATTCAAGAGTTCAAAAACTCTTGCTTCTACAGTATGTGTGTATAGTAACTACAGCAGTCAGATAATAATAATATAAATAAATCTTGTTTAAGATATTGTATTGGATTAGGTGACAGTGGATAAAAATCCAATTCTTAACTGTCCAGCCTCCTGCATGACAGTCTGATGCCCATTCATAAGGGCAGACCACTTCCTACTTCTAAGAGTTGAATCTTACCATTGGATGTAAATCTTCAGGTTTTGGTTTGGATGATGTGTCTCAACATGCATTCGTTGAATCACAGTTAAAATAAAAGTATTTCACCCTTGTTGCATGCACCATACTAACTCTAACGATAACCCTTCACACGCAAATGCAAACATTAAGGAGTAAAACACTCAGTACCTGCACACACGCCTGAGGATAATTAACACTGCCACTTTCTATCTGTCCTCTGAATCTTTCACTCCATTACTTTATTTTCTCAGTGATAGAAGCGTGGGATAAGCATTTGAATCCATCCTTCTTCCATCCTACTGACAGATGTGAAATTAAAGAAAAAGCACACATAGTGTGTTAGTAACATGCCACCAGGAGCCTCCAGGGCAGCTTCAGCTCCAGTGATCCCTGCCACAGACTCCAAGACACCAATTTATCCAATGTATATTCCCTTGCGACGAATGTGCAGTTGAACATGTCGATCCAAAATCAATCACAGGCAAAGGTTGAGATCTGGTGACTGTGAAGGCACATGATTTACTAACAATTCACTGACCCACTTGCATCCTTTGCATCTGCATTCATTATGTTTCTCCACTAATTTATTCACATTTTCGCTTAATCTGTCAACTACCTACCTACATCTGCTTCTATTTCCTCTTCCTAAATTTGCTGTTTATATCATGACAGAAGTTGATTTGTGAGTCAATTTCCACCTACACAATTCAAGTGGACCCTCTCTCTGTAGCCCTCTGTTTGTGTCTCTCTATTCTATTGTTCATCTCCAACTGCTCTATTTCTCTAGGGATCAGGTTAAGACTTGGAAAAGGATGATCCCTCTCCCAAACCTTTCTTCTATCCCTGCATCTGAGGTAATTCACTTGCTGTGGTGTCTTTCTTCCTAGAGGAGAACTTACAGGGATCCTCTTTCACTTTCCCCTCTCTCTATCCCTTTTAGTGAATCCCTCCACCTCATCCTGAATTTCCATCCTTTGGCCTCCCCCATCATATGCTCTGGTGGTCTATGCCCATTGATAGTACCTGACGGATAAGGATTGAATAAAAATATGCCAACTCCCTTTCCTCTCTGCTTTGCTCTTTTCCTTGCATTCAGCCCTGTCTTTTCTCATCCTGGCTTATCACTCGCTCCGGTGGTCCATACTTTAAGACCAGAGGGACAGATGTGGTAATGCTGCAAGTCATTGAAGTGTATATCTGTGTGTGTGAGTGTGTGAGCTAGTCAGGTGAGCTGAGGCCATAAATTAACAAATCAGGATGCAGACGGAGTGAGAAAGCAGCTCATCCTGATCCAGTGTTTCTGCTAAAGCATGGTTAAACCTGTGATTTATGGGTGTGTGTGCATGTCTATGTCTGATGGGGATAGGAAGTGGACAGGGGTGGCTATGCATGTGTGTGCGCTGTGAGAGACTGTGTGGCAGCTCGGTGTTTAAGTGCAGCTGTGGTTGATGGACTACGTTGTGATTGACAGGGATGGCGAGGGGAGGGTGAGAGATCTATGGTGGTATTATATCCACATAGAGCCCTGACCGGCTCTGTCTCCAGCGACTCTCACCATCTTTCATCTGAGTCATCACTTAAAATATGACCTAATTTCCCCCTTTTCTGAATTTCTTTTTATATGACATTCTCTGCCCTCACCTCCGCTCGCTTTCTCTGTTGGGCATCCTGAACTTTTACTGCGCAAATGTGAAATCAAAGCCATGCTCTCATATATGCTACTTTCAATATTTCTACATGTCAGTAGAATAACAAATATCTCTCTGAAACCTGTCTGATTTGGAGAGATGGAGGGTGGAAGCAAGGAAGAAAGAGGGAGGGAAAGTAAAATAACAAGATGTCTGTGGCTGCAGAGTGATTCTACTTTAATCGTGTAAAGAGGAGAAAGAAGCCTGGGAGACAAGAATGAACCAGGACAGAATGAGATGGAGAGATAGAGAGATGTGGGTGGATGTTGGAGAAAAGACAATAGTAACTACATTAGAAGCCCTGTAGCCCTGGGCACTGGTAAAATTGCATTTCCTGCTGAGAAAAACAACATGAAAACAAGTTCACAAAGGAGAGGGAATTCGCAGCTCTGCCGTTACGGAGCCGCTATTCACTGTTAAAACATCAACACGAATATGCAGCCAAGCACACGCCCACGGATATGCAACTGCATGCTTGCACGTGCAGAAAGAGACAAACTAACACTTGCACAGTTTACAGGAGCTAGATTTACACATTCTGTATTTTTAAGAATTACACTACAAATAAATAAAACACAATGGTATACAACCCTCGCTAACAGCTCTGTGAGGCTGCACTGGTGATGAAAGATGGATGGAAGATGGAAGTGCTGATTTGGACAGTACATCATGCATTAAGGGTCAGGAAGACATATTCTGAAGCCTCTAATAAAACATTTGCATGTCCATATGAAACAGTTACTGGTCACTATAATAGCCGCTCCACTCTGTTCTTGGTCATGAGGAAATCCCATCAATACAGTTGCACTATAAGTAGTGGGGACAAAATCCACAGTCTTTATTAAATGTAAAAACATGCTCTTACTTCCCTGGAACCTAATTTGATTTTGGTATCCTACAAAATTATGGTCCAATTATGGCCTCTGAGTGTTTCCTTTTGGAAGTGTAGTGTATATTTACACGTATTTGGAAGGCCCTTTAAAGTGCCATAAACACTTAGTTCTTCTGCTGGCACACAGGATGGTGAAAACTGTTGCAGAATTCAATACATGTTTTTTCACAAAAATCCCTTAGGAAGTCAGATGAGATAAAGAGTCTATATATGCAGGTTAGGGTGGATGAATGAGTCAAGTACACATCTTTCCACCAGGTGACTAGGCTTTGATTCCTGTGTGATATTCACTTATTTTTATACTTTTTATACAGTTTTAGGTTGCAGGTTGGTTAGGTTTAGAAAAGATCATTGTTTTCACATGTGTATCAATACAGCAGAAGAAGGCAGTAGTGTTAGATGTAGCAATCCCAAGTGACAGCAACATCAGAAAGAAGGAGCATGAGAGGACAGTTAAATACCAAGCGCTGGAAGAAAAAAAAGATGTGGAAAGTGAAGGCAACAGTGGTCCCCATGGTGTACTGAATACTCGGAGCTGTGACCCCCAAAGTGGGAGAGAGGCTCCAGCAGTTTCCACAACAACACCCAAGATCTCTGTCCTGAAGATCGAGTCCTAGGAGCAGTTAATGTATTGTGCAGAACCCTCAAGCTACCAGGCTTCTGGTAGGGCTTAAAGGATAAAACACACAGAAAGACCACCTGCAGGGGCAAGTGTGGCTATATATGTGATCTGACAATATTACAGCATAAAAAACCTAAAATAATATGTTGTTAGTCACATGGCATAAAATAGACAACAAATGCAGAGAGGGCCCAAAATAATGCAGAAAGGAAGGTCTGTGGGCAAGGACTAAAACAAATTAACAAAGAGGACCAATGTGGGCCTTAACCTGCTCTATCAGGGAAGCTAGTACAGAGCAGTGGTAGAAAAAACAGATAAAACTGACCTGCACCACACATGGATGCATTACATTATCTGGGAACCATGAATGTCTCCACTAAATGTTGGTTCAATCAATTCAGTAGAGGTCAAAATATGTCAGTGAATAAATCAAAACTCTGACTTGCTGGTTACAGTACATATTGTACAATGGTTCAGGCACTCATAAAGCAACTAAAACACACAACACACAGAACATCAGTCATATAAGCTTACAATATTGACAATAGAAGACTGCAAAGGTAGTGAGAGAGCACTCTGCACACATTTATTTATATACATGGAGAGTGTGTGTGCTTTAGGAAGCTGTATATATAATTAAAATGTTAACATGACCTTTAACTTCTGATTACACGTATGTTAGCATGTTTGCATGAACTGTTCTTGGCCACTGGGGAAGACTNTGATTACACGTATGTTAGCATGTTTGCATGAACTGTTCTTGGCCACTGGGGAAGACTGCTCTAGAGCAGAGGTGAAAATGCGTGAGTGCACATTTATACCTACTGTCTTTTCTCTTCACTTCCTTTTCAGGAATTCATGAGGAAAGAAACTGCAAATGACCTTCATCCTGTTCAGGTTTGGTTGCCACATGGAGCAGCTCCCATGATATTGTAACATCACCACTGTAGATTAATTCCTGTGGCTACTCGGTGGTAGCCTGTTTAAAACAGTTCTTTTCAGCTGCTGGGCTTGTGCTTTGGGTCATTTGGCAGCAAATCAGCCCCACAGTATGATAGACCATCCACCATGTTTTACTGCAGGTAGGTTGTTCTTTTTCTGATGGGCTTCATCTCATCACCTATAAACAAACAAACTGAGGCACAACATTCCCAAAGAGATTAACTTTGGTTTCATTTTCCCATAAAACAGCAAAAGACTGTGGCTCCACCATGAATGTTTTTGCAAACACTAGTCTTGCCTTTTTGTGCTTTTCCTTCAATAGTGGTGTCCTCCTTGGCCTTAGCCAATGGAGCCATACAAGTAATGGAGCCATGTTTGGTTTAGTTTATGACATATGTAAGTGACTGAAACCACCACTCCAGATTTACTCTTTAGATGTCCTGCAAGGTCTTTTGTTCACAATCTGCACCAATCTTTGGAGACTTGTCTCGTTGAGTTTATTCTTGGAACCATGTCCTGGAAGCATCTCAACAGTTTTATGAAATATCTTAATAACTTTACACACTGTTGAAACAGGGATTTCAGAGTCTTTGGTGACAGCTTTGCAGCCTTTGGATTTGTTGTGTTTTTGATAATATCAGATTGCATTCCCTTTTTAAACAATCCCCTTTTTTGCAGTAAAACCACCCTTCAATGGTTAATTCAGGTCTTGTGGACACTGAAAGATGTGTGACTGGTTTTTATTTAGTTTGAGAAACCAATTTAAATTCATCAAAAGAGTACCAATAATTGTGTTTACATTACTTCACTAATACACAAGGTTTTTTTTCTCTTTTGTTCAGTAACCTTTGACATGTTATTAAAATATTCTCGTTCTACAAAATTGGTTCAATTTCACTTATTTTGATAGATATTCTGAATTATGTATTTGAAATTCAGGGGTGCCAATAATTTTGACCTCAGCTGTTTAGAGGATCATTGCCTGACCATGATTAATGAGTTAAGAACTGCCCCATTAAGAACAGTAGCAGTATTCAACATTTTACCATTTCACAGCACATCCAACCATCATGAAAGTTTGATAGGGTTGTCGGTCAGAACAATTGCCTCAGTGATTACTTAACCTCTGGCACAAAATTGCCTGCCTACTGTAATTTAAGGACATTTAAACTCACTCACATTTTTGCTAAACTTTTCTTAAAATTAACTCCACCGAGTGTTTCATTACACTGTCCACAGTAGCTGCAGAGGTATCAGATTGAAGAGCCAGAGAAACAGACCATTTGCTTCATCAGAGTCAGAGATCAACCCAAGAAGATAGGGCTTGGCTCTATAAACAGTTGCTGGGAGACCAGTTCAGGCTAAATCAGGTCTGAGGATCAAGATGCTTATTATGTCTTAATTCATCAGCTGAATTTACTTTGTGAAGACTCCATATGTGAGTCTGTGGAGATGAAAAAGGGGAAGGTGTTTTCACACAAAGGTGAAGTTTTTGTGGGCAAGTTTCACTCTGCTCATTTATTTTTGTCTTTTTCAAACCAACCTCCCAACAGCAGTTGGATCAACTGATCTGTATGTGTGTCTTCACAGGAGCATAATTCCAGTTTCACACACTGTTATAGGCAAGAGCAGAAGCCTGGTACAACACTGAGGAGATGGAAAAAGCCTTGACATGACCGATGAGAGATGGCCCCAAAATATTGAAATCCAAGACAGTTAGTCACTTCAGTGTGAATGGCGCATCACCTGGCAACATTTAATCATCCAGTTCTCTTAATACATACACAGTGTATTAACTCATTTTCCAAAGAGTTGATATGATTAATCAAGAATGATAGTGTTGTAATAAACATTAATTGTGATAATTGATTAGCACTCAATCAAGCAAAGTGTAGCTGGTTCCAGATTCCCAGATATAAGGATTCACTACCATCTGCAATGTTATCGATACAACTTATTTCATTAATAAATTAATCAAAAAATAACAATGATTATATTTTATCAATATCAAACTAATCATTAGTTACATTCCCATCCTTACATATTAGTTGTTCTTGTCCATGTCAGTTGTCTGCTACTGTAAACAGTTCTAGAAATCTGACAGAAGTGCAAGTCTCTGGTTGCAAAGGCAGTTTGATAAATGTCATGATTCTCTCGTGCCCCTTTAAATGTATTGCAGATGGGAGGTTTATTGACAGGGTCCAGGAAGATGTAGTGCAGAGAGTAGCTCAAGTGTCTCCGTTTGTAAGAGGAATTGATAAAAGAGCAGTGGTAGCAGAGGCTCAAACCCACCCGGGAGAGGAGAAGGAAGCCCATTCAGCTAATCAATACCTCCCAAGCGTCACTTCATAATCTTTTCTACTTCACACAATGATTTAAATTGAATGTCTCACAAACATCAAGGAGTAATGCAATCATGAGTTTTTGCACAAACACCACAGGGGGTGAGAGGGGATGTGGAGGACAAGATGCACATACATACACTTAGGTGATTATTTAACACATGTATCTAAACAAAACTCAGCCATGCACACACACGTACTGGATGTCTGCATGTGTGTCTTCAAACACTCATATGTCAAGTCTGCAGTACTTTATATCTGGGCTATATTGGCTTCATTTTAGTACAGTGGGAGGAAGTGGAGACGCATCGTCCACCTTTATACACAGTCATTGTGGTGGACCAGAAAATCCAACATGATGTTAAAATTACTGTTTCTGATTAAACAAGCAACAAATAGATCAATATCTGCAGAAATATTTTCACATGTCGGGAACAAAAATAAGTATTTTTTTAATGCAAATGGCTTGATGTTATTTCACTCAGTGCACTTCTCACTTGTGTGCTGTTAAAGTCTTTTGGCAATGGCAAAAAAGGGATTTAGGTCAAGACTCGTTGCTTAAAACAGTCCATCTTTTTCTTCTCAACCATTCTTATGTGCTGCTGGATGTGAGCTATGGGTTGCTGTCCTGCCAAAAGACCCAAGACCTTTGCCTCAAACCTTGTTTTCTGACCCACTCTAAAATGCTTCAGTAATCTTCTTATTTCATCAGTCTGAGGTTAGATAGTGCCTACTGTTCATGGGGTTCAGGATCAAAAAATCGCAACGATGCAGTACTCTGCAAGCTATCCATCTGGTTTCACACTACTGAGGGATGTGTGGGAACAACACTGCAACGGAGGTGTTAATGTTCCATGTCACTCTCAGTGCTTCTCCATGGGAGCCAGGAATAAGAGGCACAGACTGATAGTACTTCATGTACAACAACAAAGTTATCAGTGTAGCCAGCTGAAACAGATTCAATTCCTGATAGACCCTCAGGGGAAGACACTCTACTGTCTGTGGGAATTATTAACTATGGTTAAGGGGAAAAAATCCACACTACAATACTGTAGCAAGACAGCGTTTAGTGACATAACAACATTTATGAGTGTATGTTGTTGCTTGGTGCACCTTTTGTTCCATGGCCAAAACACACAGTCGATGATATATAGTGAGTGTCACAGAAACATTTCCAGATGGTAATTGGCAGTGTATACAAATATCAAATAGGGAAAGAAAGTTCAACAACATAAAACAAGAACAGTAAATGTCAGGATTTGTTGTCAAGCCCCAAAGAGCAAAGTCTTCTTTCTTTCTGCAACAGTTTGTGCTGACATTCAACTGTCATTCAGGGAGACAAAGATACCAATTTTTCCACCAACTAGACTCAACAGATCATTATGCAACACTGCTCCAAGACATGTTATGTTCTGAAGGCTGGTCGTGTGGACCTCTTGCTTTCTCTCTACCGGCTCCTCTCCTTTTTTCACTTACTGTGGATATTATTATTGCTCCCTGAACCTGTATGTAAAAGCCCATCCAGACAACCTCCTCAAGGATTGCTGAAAGTCATTTAGGAGATCACTGGTTGGAATTGGCTGGAAGTAAACGAGGCAGAGTGAAAGACAGTGGAAAGATAAACCACAAATCTTAGTCTTAAGAACTCCTGAAAAACAGAAAAACCGTGTAGAGCCATTTGTGTGTTAAAGTGTGGCTTTCAGATATGGTGGTGTCACTCAGTCAGTGCCTCAGTTTTATAGACACATCTACCAAAAAATATTTTAACATACCTGAGTTCAAGATGTTTGATAGAAAGTAGATAGTAAAATAATTATGTATATGCTGTAAATAAACAATATATATACTCAGTGTTGTGCAAAGGTTTGAGGCCATTTTCCATAAAGCTGATGGGAAAGTAGTCTTTCCTTTTGACGCCGCTGTATTTACACAATCAAACACTGAAATGGAACAGAACTAAATTAGAGAATAAAAAGCAAGAACATGTGCGACATGTGTGTCTGTTCAGATGTTGTCGTGCCACTGTTCACCTGAATGTCTACTGTCTATAAATGCTGATGCTACACATATGATGTCAGAAACAAAAGGCACACACACTCTGCTGTCATCACAAACTGTATATAAGACAAAATAAACTGCACAGTATGGAGGTTTTATCGACTACAGGTCCTGGCTGTTTGTTTATCTGATACCATTAGCAACTGAAAAAAAAAACAATACAAAAGGTCATAACACATTAATAACTAGCAACAGACCATGATTTTTCCAACCCACCTGCTGTGGGAATAATTCTCCTGTGGCCACTGACCTCACAGACCAAAGATTAACTGACACAAACACACACAAGCACAGAATCATCACTCAGCACTGACTCTAATGACTCTAATGAATAGAAGAGATACAAAGGTAATTGTAAAATTACGTAGCCTATTTAATGTCAGATCAAAGAAATGTGAGATGGGCAGAAGATGCGGCCTACAGGTATCACTGGAGGATCATGATGGTTGGTTTGCAGTTCTCTTCTCATTGTAGTGACCTATTTCATACTAAGACATTGTTCTGTAGCTGTCCTCCATACATGTAATGTTTATACAGCCAATTATAATATATGCTTTTGTAAATAAAATAGCTGTGTATCCTCTTTCCAGAACTTTTTGGACTGTGGGATCTACCGGTGACCGGTAAGTGACAGAGTAATTTTGATGTGACAATAACATCAGACTGAACTATTTTGTACCTGTCAGAGAGACAGACAGTGCAATGTGGACATGTCAAACAGACTCATGACAGAGGTAACCTGATCCATATACGCAAACGCAAACACACACACACACACACACACACACACACACACACACACACACACACACACACACACACAGACACACACACAGTTGTGTGGGGCTGCAATAACTGCTTTGATAATACAGGGCTTGGGTGAGCAAAGAACAATCAGGGGATGAATGGAGCAGAGGCACAAATGCACCCTAACATGACCAGCATAACAATGACCTCACTATACAGCGAGCTGTGTGTGTGTGTGTGTGTGTGTGTGTGTGTGTGTGTGTGTGTGTGTGTGTGNNNNGAGAGAGAGAGAGAGAGAGAGAGAGAGAGAGAGAGAGAGAGAGAGAGATAGGGTAGGCAGCAGTGTGTGACTGTGAATCAATGAATGAGAGAAACAAAAAGAGAGAAAGGTGTAATGAAAGTAAAAGAAAAAAGGGAAGAGATGGAGGAAACCATGAAAACATGGACATCCACAGTGGAGGAGAGTTTATTACGCAGCAGATGGACCATTTCTACACCATTAAGGATCAAAGAAGCAAGAGCCCAGCAAACAATTTGTGGCTTTACCCACATCTTTAAAAGTATATGTGTGTGTGTGTGTGTGTGTGTGGTTATGTGTGTATGTGTGTATGTGTATGCGTGCGCGCGCGTGTGTATGCGTGTGTGTGTGTGTGTGCGTGTGCGTGTGTAGAAGGGGTTATTTTCCCAAGTGGATTTATCTGTCATCATCAATTCAAGAGTAGTTTTAAAAGCTTACAGTTTTCACAACCACATTATTCAACAGAGACTTTGCACTTCAATTCTTTCTGACATTTAGGACATGTAATGTGGCCCTACAGGCTCAAGTAACAAAATCTACTTGAGTATACAATAGAGAACAAATAGAGCTAATCTAAGTGTTTTGATTTTTTTCTTAGCTTACAATTGAAAATTAAAGGCAGCCTGAGGAGGTCTTGACTGCTAGTCATGCTATGGAGCAGTGTTTTTACAGAGATGTGTCTGTTTTGTTTGTATTGTGAATGCACACCAGGAATGGAAAGTTGTAGCAGTTTGGTTAACAACTGAAACCAGGTACAAACAAACTGTGTGTGTGAGAGTTACAACTCAGAGGCTGACATTAACCAATCACTTGCGATAACAGTATAAATATAACATTAATGTCACAATAAAATGTCAACTAAAAATTGGCTTTCCAAATGTTTTAGGAGGAAATGCACTCAACACATTTGTTGACCTCAAGGATACTTACTGTGATAGAGGTTCAATAATTACAGGCTGGATACGCATAGTTATAATATCCATCATTAAACTGAGCTAATAAAGTACTGCTTTTTTTTTTGTAGGCTGACCCAGAAGTTATCATCATCCTGGTTACCTCGACAAAAAGCCAACAGTATTGTCACATTGGCTTTTGGATTACTGCAGAAAATAAGCTCTGTGACAAACTAAAATTTATACTTAAATATTCATCTTCACAAATGAACACCACTTTTGTGACTTCTTTGGAAGTAAAAAGCTAATGTTGTGCTAAAAACAAACTACACCATGGCCACATGACTTCACCACTACTAAACTTTCAACTCTCACTGAGGTCATTCAATGTGCTTAACAGAAATAAAAGCATAAAACTAGAACTAGAGCTAAAAAGCATGTTAAGAAAACAGTATAAAAACACAGATTATTAAATAGATACCATCTAGTTAATGAGCAAACATTAAAGGATCAAATGAAGGCAGTGGAGCACAGATCAGCTTTTAGCTTCTTTTTAAAGCCAGTTACAGTTTGGGTAGGTTTCATCCATTGGGAGCTGGTTGCGGCAGTGAGCATTGTGGTCAAAAGACATTTCACCCAGTTTAGTTTTAACTCACTAACTGATCAGCTCCTGCTCCTCTGGGTCCCATAACACTCATATACATCGAACGTTTCAGAAATATAATTATGGCTCAGGACCTGTAGTGACTTGCAATATGTTAAACTTTGAATAAAATCTTTTCCTCTTACAAAGTTAGTGACACTTTATAAAAGTGCAAGTTTAAATGCAACATGGTGAAAAGGTGGACTGGTGATTAGATCGGTTTTCATGTTCAGCGAGATGACATTTAACATCCCAGACAACCTCTGTATTCTCATTTAGCCACCCATAGACTCCAGAAATGCTAAAATGCTAACTAACTTCTGGCTTTTAGGATTCGTTCCTGTGGCACTCTGAGTGTACATCTATGAGAATGAACTCTATAGCTTCTCCCAGGACTGTATAATGTAAATAATGAATCCTGACATAGTTTACTGCTCTTTAATCCAGTACTGCACTGTGAGTGTGTGTGGTTTTGAAAGACAAACCAATACACGGCACCTATTAATAACAGCTCACTTAGGCAGCAACATTCAGTAGCATATAATGTAAACAACTAATGTAAACTAAGGCATCCTGTTCACAGGGGTCTAATGAGTGTTTGCCTGATCATAACTACTCATTCAGAAAAAACTTAAGCAGCATTAGCAACACTAAACATGAATTACAAACAGTAACAAGCTGTCATATCCTACATAATGGGAAAGTTTTGTGCTTATGACACATTTTGATTCAATGTGTCCTCTAAATGAACTAGGTAAACAAAACATTTCTATGGATGCACACAGAGAAATGCAAACAGTGGATCAACTGTAAAACAAAGTGGCACCTTAAACTGAAACAAACTAAATTGTGTCATGTGCTGTTCAGGCTGCACCCTCAACCTGTCCTTCAGAAGGCCCATATGCATTTTAATGAGAATGAAATGCATGTAAACAACTGTTGCTATTGTGTACGAGAAATCTACAAAGGGCAACTTTAATATGAATCTATTCAAATCAATGCAGAGGTCAGGAGCTTTTAAATAACAATTAAATGTGATGCTAATACGCCAAATAAGGAAGCCGCCATCTCAACTGCCTTCAAATGTAACACAAAATTCAGACCATCCTGAAACTTAGTATTTTTGCATTTAGCTGTTTCGCAGCTTCTGTTGCACTTCACTTAATAAGAAGTCACATCTGGTTTGTGCCATACTGGCCCTGAACACAAGGCTCATTAAAAAGCCGCACTTCTCTAACTGTCTCTCTTGCTCACACACACGCACATGCATACGCACACTCAAATCGAACACAGTCAAAGAGGAACACTGTCATTGTACTAATATACTTAAAAGCTGTTATACCCACGGTGAGATAAATACTGGTATGGGCAACAGGCAAATAACCTTCCACATTAAGGCTTTTACATCAGGCTAATTGACAGCTAGGCCATATGAGCTGTATAATGCATGTGATTAGGAAAACAGTAAGAGAGGGGGAGAGGTGGTGGTTCTTTTCTGAAACAGAAAAGCTTTTCAGCCCTGTGTGGAAAGTAGTTATGGTTTCATACACGTGTATAGGCAGGCAGGCAGGCAGGCAGGCAGGCAGGCAGGCAGGCAGGCAAGATAGATAGATAGATAGATAGATAGATAGATAGATAGATAGATAGATAGATAGATAGATAGATAGATAGATAGATAGATAGATAGATAGATAGATAGATGCACATATGAATATTGTGGGAAAGTGGTCTACAGACAGACATCTACAATTTCCTACTAATTGTATGTTGTTTGTTGCAAAATGATCAGGCTGTGTGAGGTTGGTTTCACTTCCTGAAATCAGCACAAGGAAATAAAATGAGTGTCTTTGTATGTAATTTGTGTGTGTGCATATGACTGATTATGGATGTACATGTTTTGTGTAATCTTCATTTAATTATGTGCAACTGTAATTGCATTAGCCATGCCATGCTCGTCTCCAGGATTGACTGAGAGTGCTGCTCTGTGAGAAAGTCCATCCATCCATTATCTACACTGCTTATCTGTCAGGGTTGCGGGGGGGAGGAGCTCTCTGGACTAGCACTCTGGACATGTCAAGTCTATTGCAGGGCCAACACATAGAGACATACAGAAACAAACAACCATTCACACCTACAGGCAATTTATTTAATCTAAATGTGCACCCACTTTGGACTGGACTGTGGGACAAAGCTGAAGAACCCGGAGAGAAACCAAGGAGGCACAGGGTGAACATGCAAATTACTTCTTGCTGTGAGGTGACAGTGCTAACCACCGCACCACCTTGCTGCCTGTTAGAAAATTGTCTGTAGGAAATGATTGAGCGTGCATCCATTTTTCATCGTGTGTGGAGGGCTCACCTCTGGGGCTACAGTCATTTTTACGGTCTGGTACAGTTTGAGAAGAAAGCCTAACATACAGTACAGTGTGTTTGTCTTACAGCTGGTTACAAAAAGCTACAGAACACTGATCTTCTCTAAATGGTTTCAAGAATTTGACTTTCAACTAATTGGCTTTGGCCACCAACAGATCTATTCAGATATAATGTGAGTAGAGTCAAGAGTGTTACACTCAAGAATCCCTTAGGAAAGTGATTGTGTATAAACAAAGCAGAGAATATTACAGTAGTTGTTAGTTGTAATTTAATCCTTCTTAGTGATTTGTAAATAAGTGCAGCAATTTAGCTTTATTTTCCCACTTTCCCATTCAGAGCAATGTTGTAGCAAGGTACTATATGCCTTTCATAATCCCTATGTTTCAAGACACAAAAGTGCCAATAATTTCTCGGAACTAAATTGTGCAGCCCTGTTGGATAGAAACACATTTGGCTTATGGACCCTGCAGTGACTTGGCATGGCCAACTTTTTATTATGGGCAAGGATCAAGGATGTAAACCTGCCAAATTCTAAGCAACATGAGAGTTTGAGTGCCAACATTCATGTAAGTGCTGACCAAATGCAGAATAAAACCACAAAGTGAAATGAGGACTGGAAGCTAATGAACCTTGTCTTGAAAGACTTTTTAATTGCTTTAGTCCAGAGCTTCTCAGAGTGTGGGAAGATGAGCCTCCCTACAAAAACTGCTGAGCCCCCCCAGGTATTAAAACTATTATTATTGCTATATATTCCCAGCATTTTTATTTTACTTTGGATACATCTTATTTAAACATTAAACATCTTTTTAATAATAAAACATTTTTATCATCTTTATCTTTAAACATCTTTTGAATACGTTGTTTGAAGACATTTCCATATCATACATTGTAATTTCACATGTCAAATAATTGTTGAACACATCAAGTAAGGTGGACACCAGACAAAATGTTCACTGTGCACCATTCACAGCACTGCTTTTCATATCACTGTCTCAGCATCGTGTAGTCATCTTCTCTCTCAGCAAAAAAATGATTTTGCTTCTTTAATATGTGTAAGTGAAAAGGAAAGGCTGAGTGAAACAGTGCACTGCAAAAAGAAGTAACAACACAAATCACAATTTCAAACATCTATATGATGAGAAGTGTGTTATGAAGTTATGGATCTGTGGACAAGTGTAGGTGATGACTGAGAAACACTGGCAGATTTATTGGGTAGTTAGAGAGAAGCTTCTCTGCAGAGCCTCATGTGTCATGAATGTTTCTTAACATTATTAAACAATTGTACAAATCAATCCATTTTGCCACATGTACAGAGTTTAGCTAACCAGATGTTTACCACTTGTTTTGTTTTTCTCGTTTTCTCACGCCTCATTGGAAGTCCTCTGGTGCGCCTACAGGAAGGCACACCTTACACTTTGAAACCACATGCTTTAGATACTTTAAACCATTTAAGGCCCACAGAACGCAGAAAACAATACTCTAGACAATGGCAGACAAAACAAACAGTTGAGACATCCTTAATTTTGGCATATGTCTTCATCTGACATGCCAGGTGATAGTCACTCAGGGAGCTTGTTACATCCCATGGCTAATTTACATTGTTTTAGCAGCACAAGGCCCAAAGTGTCATGGAAGGGCTTAATGGAGGGGATAAAAGGAGAAGCTAAATGATTTAGCAAATTGAATAGCTAATAGAAAAAGGAAAAGCAGCGGAGAAATGGAAATGCAAATAGAAGAGGAAATTGCCCCAATTTTATTTTATTTTTTCAGATTTATTTTATTTTATATACAGCATTTGCAAATAAGTTTTCAAATTCCAATATTTATTTATAAATTATGCACATAGTATTTTATGTTGTTTTTGTAAATCCTTTTCTAACCTGGACAATGTATTATTTTATGTATAAACTCTTTAATATACAATTCATCACCACTATTTAAAGTAACACATAATGAATGACTTTAAATTACTGTAATTTATTTTTTGAATCTATTTACATTTAAAATATTATGGCTATCTTAACAAACCTCTGATAACACAATCAGAAGAACTTATGTTTTTTTTAGTTGTGTTTTGGTCTCCACCAACATCTGAGGAAAGTATCTTCAGCTTGTTGCTAACTTTCTCTGTCTGCTGTTTGCGTCTAGTCAGATGGTTTTTCATAGCTTGTTTGGTGAAAATGCTGCCTATGGGGACTGATATGACACTGTAGGTGAAGAACAATGACCTGTAAAAGGCTAAAATTTCCCACGCAGCAATAGAGTGATTTTGGTGGTGCTTACCACTTCACCACTGTGATGTGCTAAGGTGGTTATCAATCAAATATTAGGATATATACAGGTTGCAGTGTTTGATGAATTTAACTGGATTGCAGCCCTATATTCATGAATTCATGATTTATAGACTGAGTGATCATAGTTCCACTTTCAAACTGTGCACTGCCAACATAAAGCTCCAGGTTCCCTTTGCCTTTCGATATTGTATTTTAGTCCTAACACTAAAAATCACATGCTGGGACGCTCAAAGATCCATACATACATAACCATGGTGACTGATAACGACAAGTGGGTGAGGAAAAGTGTATACACAAACGCTTAATATGCTTGTACTATACTGTATTACTAATTAAACCAAATTAGTACCAATTCAACCAAAAACCACAGGAATGTGGATTAGACAAAAATAGCAGCTGCCACCTTGTTCTAAGTGAAAGCTATTGATTATCCAAAGCAGAAGAGGTCTGGGAGCTCCAGAGAAACTATGTAAACAGAAAGAGGACTGAAGCTCCCTCAGACCAGAAGAGTACTACAAAGAGAACTTAGTCCTCTTTCAAATGAACCCAAAACACAAAAACACAAACTGAGTCTGTGGGTCCACTTCCACAGGACTGAATTTAGTTATCATAATTATAAAGTAGAAATAATTTTATCTTTAACTTGTGTTTGCAGTAATCTTGTTACACAATGTCACGGTTATAAAATAGGATTTAAGTAGCAGAGCAGCTTGGATATGGCTTGAAAGTTAACATGTATTCTTGATTGATTCATTCATTTCTGTTCTGTTGTGTGACAACAGACACAAAAAAACATGTAAATGAGAGTTCAACTGTATTTAAAACTACTGTATATGTATGTGTGTGTGTACATATATATATATGCAGACACATACACACACACACACACACACACACATATATATATAAACTAGGTTTTACCAGTTGCCATGGCGATGCACTCCCAAAAGTGAGTGGTTATTGTCAGGACTGCCACTCCTTGAGTGGACTTTTCTTTTAAGGGAATGTTATAAAAGTTCTGTTATCGAGCAAAACATGTTTTGAATTACAGAATATGCATTGACCAAATCTCCAGGAGAGAATCATTTAGATCCCCTCTGACAGAGACCAGACAACTTCCATTAACACATTTGCTGGTGTTGGGTATTGTGAGTCGCACACAAAGGATTGGAGCGTAAAGATCATCACTCACATCTACAGGAGCGCAAGATTGCTTTATTTTTATATCCAAAATCTTTCAAGGTTTTATTGAATTAATTTAGAACCCAAGGACCAAAACAGCAGAACATTATCTGCTCTTCACTGTGATTGAAATTGTAAATCACACATTTTGCCCTTGTGTTTACTCAAAAATCATTGCCATCCAAAATGTGAAAAATATTATCTCCAGTTAGTCACCACTCACAGGTACAAAAATTAGCTGGTACATTGTTCAAATGACTGAACATGAAAACAAATCAGTATGGAATATTAGAGCAGAGAGAAAAAGATGACATTTTATTTTTTTAAACATTAATAAATTAAAACTTTGCAGAATGGGGAAGAAAGAGGAGATTGGAAAGAGGAGCAGGGTGGGGATGTGAGGGAGATGAATATAAATTCTGACAGAATTTCCCTTGAAATCCACCTAGTTCTTGTGTGATCCTGTTTCCTTAAAATCAGTCCAGTTTTGTCCAATCAGAACAATCTCATTTGACTAAATTTCATTAGTTTCCTCCAATTACACTGAGCTCAGCATAATTTACTCCAGTCAAGCAAAATTAAGCATGTACACACATATACACTCTCACACACATCCTCTCCAAACATGTGAAAACGTACCATTGAGGACAATAAAGGAAGAAACCCCTCAGAGAGATGAAACCAACAAGTATTAGCTTTGATACAAGCTAATTAACCCTTTTCTCACTCTCTCTCTCTAACACACATATATACAGTATTGTGCAAAAGTCTTAGGCTACCCTTAGATTTGTTGTTTTAACAATGCTCTAATGACCATATATAACTATTTCTCAGTCTCTTTATTAGAATAAAACCAGAAAATAAAGGAAATGTGTAGCAGTATTAAAGAAAATTGAAAAAATTCAAAATTTGAGGGCAAAATTACGATTTTATGTCAAATTCTGTGATCTTTGTCATTTTGAATAGAATGATGTGATTGAAAGTTGCTCTTACACATATTAGCAGCTTCCAATGAGTTGACCTCATACAACGTGTCTGTAATGCTCAAGCATGTCTTGCACAAACCTGGTGTAATGGACCTTTTTCACAGCATCATTGACATGAAATAGGACAAATACAGGTGTTAGCAGTGACATTAATTATGGCTCCATTCCATTTAGGTTTGAAAGCCTGGTTCCTGCTGTTGCTCAAGTGTAAGGGGAGGCCACACTGAATACTTGATACTTTAGCCTATAGAAGCTATTTTTAATACTGCTATACATTTCCTGTATTTTCTGGTTGTATTCTCATAAAGAGACTGAGAAATAATGATATATGGTCATTGTAGCACTGATAAAACAACAAATCTAAGGGTGGCCTAAGACTTACATACATATATACGGTACTGTGCATATATATACGGTACTGTGCATATATATATATGTGTGTGTGTGTGTGTGTGTGTGTGTGTATATATATGTGTGTATATGTATGTATACATCAGTTTAATGTATAGAAATGCTTCATCCATTATTCACAATAGAGCAGAGTAGGCATGATCAGGCAGAGATGTCACCAGTCCATCTAAAAAAAAAAAAAAACACATTGACAACACAAAGGCAAATTCTGTATTCAAATTTCCAATCAGCTGGCTCTGTCACTGCCTGTCCACAGTACAGACTTAAAAGGGTTTAGAAGCAGACAGTCTGAAGATAGGGAGTATTTCCCAGACTTCAAGAAGGTTCAAATGCTTTGATTTTCTATTGAATAAAGCATGTTACCTGCGAGACTAGGATAAAGGCAAGGTTAGCGTAGAACAGCGTGCATCTGGCAAACACAAACATTCACACTCACAAATACACACCAAAACACTACTGATCCACAACCTTCACAGGTTGTAAGATGTGTTCACTCTTAGCTGCAAATAGAAAAAGAGTAGGAGAGGAAAATGATATAGATACAGGGCGGGAAAGTAGACAGTAGTCAGGCAAGGATAAAACGGTTTAATCATGCAATGCTCAGCCTGTTAGATACAAGAAAAATGGCAACAAAAGACAGTGTGACAATATCTCAGAATAACTTTCCCTGTCCAAATCAAACAAACATACTCACTGCACAGTAATCTGCCAGAGCTACTGATAGGAATGGACTGATGACTGACTGATTCATGTTTTCATTCATTTTCACTGACTTTGCCACAACTTTTTGATCTAGCTATAAGCTGTGTGACATTCTTGGTTTTCATTTCACTGCCCACATTAACAGGGTAGAGCAAGACACACTGGCTGCATCTCGCACCTCGCAGCTGTGTCTCATGGCTCATTTTTTTTTTTTTTTACTATTTTAGCAAATATATGTTGAGATGATGGGATTTTAATGGTCAAAAATAATCAGAAATTTATTATGAAAAGAAATTCAACATTCTACTACAGCCTGCTGATAAGTATTATGCCAGCTAAACTCTATGTAGACACAGATACACGTGTTCCCAGAGTAAGACGAAACTCTCGCCTGCACTTAGCACCAAATAAAGGATGTGATGTCAATGGTGTGATATAATGAAGAATTAATGAGCAGAGAAATGATTAATTGTAAACAGTCTATGAAAGCAATGATGCAGTTTCTAGTCTAACAGTGTAATATTGTAAAAACAGAAAATGGCACATGACCAGAATAATAATGCTCCACTGCTTCTATTTTTGTTTTGAAGGTCAAAGATGAACAAAGTTGTGAGTCTGCTGCTGCGCTGTAAATTCAGCTTCTTCTTAAAGGCATTTTATGGTGTTCTAAAAATGAAAAGAGGAGGAATAAGTTGTGTAATGAATGAAAAAGAAAGCTTAAAGAGGGAGGTTCAACTATCTCTGCAAAGACTTGGCCAATCACTGTGCAGACTGGGCCGGCCTGACAGACTGTTGGAGGGCGAAGGGGGACAGTGTTTCAGACACTGTTTGACGATCCAACAAGCAATTGCTCTGAGCCGTGCTGATGTTTTGAGCTGAACACTGGAACTCCTGACAGCACCCACAATTTGCTGCTTGGGGGTGGACCTATTGTCAATTATAGTGCAGCTTTCTGCTTGCTTTTAATGGTCTATATTTTAGCAGGATAAATAAGTTTAATAAATTAAAATCGCTGTGATAAATACTAAAATTTATAAAGCGTTTAATTTAATTTAAACTTTGCTGGTCGAAGCAACCACCTGCCCATTTCTGCCTCAAATACCATCATGGAGGTGGGAATTTATTTCAGGTTTCCAGTTCTGATGCTAACATTTACCAATAACCTGCCCCTCTACTAGCGACATCAGAAAGTTGTGAGTGATACTGGTGGATGAGGCATAACAGGGTTTGAAAGTGGGAGGAGCTGTTTCAAGTGCTACTGTTCTGGACATAAAAGTGCCATTTGTTTTTCCCAAACACAGTTATGTGACTCACAGTTGGAGCTCCTTTATGGCTCAGATGGACATGAAACTCTCCTGCTTGACGGACGACTGAAGCAGAAAATGGTTCTTTTTTAAAATGTCAAAGGTACAAGCCTGTGCACATGAAAACCACAGGGGTGACTAAACCGGAGGCTTAAGACTAGAGTGTTAAACACTGATTTTAGAATCTGCAGATAAACTAATTCACACTGGAATTATGGGTAAATTTTGGATAAATTTGATAACTATTGCTCAACTATGTTTTCATCACAAATTCAACAAAGGAGAGTTTTGAACTTTTGCAACTGCTCTGCCTCCATGGCAACAGTGGTCAAGGCGCCTGGTTACTGTGGCATTTAGAGCTGTGTGCAGTAAAACTAGTGGCCACAATAAACCAATTAGATCATTCAATCAACCGCAAGAGTCCAGTGTCTATGTAAATAATGGTAAAGGAAAAAGACATTTTTCAGTGGTGAATGGACGGCACTTATAAGCCTTTTTTTTGTCAACCACTCAAACCATTTTACAATAGAAGTCACGTTCATTCATCCACACACACATTCATACAGCACTTTATACTACTACGACTCATGTAGCGCCTCTACGACACATACCCACACTAATGGAACAACCAGGAGATGAAATTTGAGATTTAGTATCATGCCCAAGGACACTTTCACACACAGACTAGAGGGGCCGGGGATCAAACTAACAACCCTTTTAGGGGACAACCCACCTGAGCCACAGCTGGCAGTACAGACTGAGGATACGGTAGATTGGTCTGAACAGTCAAAGCTTCATGAATGGTTTCAATTAGTAACAAACCTGATTAGACTTATTCATCAACATCCTTAATACTTAAAATTCAATAATCAACAGTAGTCCACTTCCAGTTCTCACACTGGTTATGCTTATCACAAATTAAAAGCCTGTTTTGATGCTGATACTTGAAATAACACAAGTAGCGATTCACAGACACATGTTTAAGAGCCGTACATGTGGACATGCAATTTGACCAGGTCCCAGGGGCTCAGATTGGAAAAACAGTAAGCAATCCCCAAATCCTATTTCTGTGAGAACATGATTAGAGATATGATAGAAATATGTAAAATATATGTGTGAAATATATGATAGAAAGCTTTTTACAATTTGCCACCCTGCTCCCAAAGTGTGAATAACACCTCTAAATGCTATTCCTAATCAACTGACAAAGAAAGTTTGTTTCCATCAACGATGAAGGAATCTAGGCAACGCAGACTGTACTGTCTGTACTAACATTCATTTCCACTCCTGTCTCTCCATCTATATTGCGTTTCATCTGGTGTTTCTCTCCCTCTTGACTCTCGCCCAGTATTTCTTTCATCTCACTTACTCTCTCTTTTCTTCTCTGCTATGTTTCCCAAAGTTTTCACTTTCCTCACTGTTACAGGTTTATATAGCTGAGCTCTCAGGCAGCAGAAGCATCAGCAGTTGGATTAGATTGGAAGCTGGACATCTTGAAAAATCCCGTAGCTTGAAAATGTCTTTTGGTTAGTGAAGGCTGTGAAATGATCTATTGATCAGGGTAGGGAAATGGTACTAAGGGCTTAGTTGGGTTTATCTTCGGATGGTGTATTTCAGTGAGGTTCCATGTTTAACTGGATCTAATGGTGCTCCCAGTGGGGTGGTTTACTTTACCAGCTGACAGGTTTGGCACAGCTGAGCTCTGTACTGGCCAGAGGTGGGTGCCTGAAAGTGATTTGTGGCTGAATGTCTTGACTTGGATTCATTTTATATCCACACTAGGCAGTTTTTCTTTGAGGCAGCCAACAGTTAAGGAGGATTGACTTACAGGGTAATGCATCATCAGTCCAATGCCTCCAGATTTATTAGACTCACATAATGCATTTAACCCTTAGGTGTTGATTGCATCGGTGAACCAAAATGAATGATGACTTCTCATTGCTAATCTCTCAAACTCTCCCATCTCCAGTCTCACAATTTGATTCCCAAATCAATTTGTCCATCTTTTCTCAGCCCATATGTGACCTCTCTCCAAATGACACTTCACGGATGGTTATTTTTTACCAACAGCAAGTCAGTCAGGTGTGCAGCAATTGACACAACACCTGCTCTACTGGTGTTGGTCTGTATTCAGTGTCAGTTTTTCAACACATTCTTGGTGTGCCTAGTGTTTGAGTTACCTACAGATCTGCCAGTGTGGCCCAGCTGTCACTCAGATGGACACTAATGACTGAGCAAGGCACTACTTCTAATTGGACAGTCAACCTTTCCCTGGACAGTTGGATAATCGAGAGGTGTGTCTCTGTACTATAACAGTTTGATGTACTACAGCAGATATTCATTAGTTTTATGAGGCTTCAGTAGCTTTGTAGTGGCCATTCTGGGGCATCACTTTATTTGTTTACAGCCACATTTGTTAATCAGAACTAGAGCATCCAGAACATCTTTGGAATAGATTGAATAACACAGATAACATAAGAGATACAAGAGAAAACATTGACTAACACCAATGTATTAGCCTGAAGCCCCAACACTTATATAAGAATGGGTTGAACCTCAATGTTGGACTTTTTTTAAAACATTACACAGATCATTGCAGACTCCTCTGACTAGGTTTTAAAAGTGAGAACTGTTTCTAACATGTTCATATTTACTACCACACAGCAAGTTTACACTGTGGATGTCTCTGTAAATGTCATGAAAACTGAACTAAGAACAATTAATCTCTTCATACTATATTTATATAGACTATAATGACTACCTTTACTGCTAAGGTGGAATCTTTGCCATAGCACATTAGAGCCATGTACTTGCTGATATACAGGTCTTTTCCAACTGAAGCACTGAGAACAGGCTAACACTGATCACCAAAGGAGTTTTATTTTTACCATACTTACTTGCTGCCAAAATTTTACCTCTTTTCGGGAAGTGCTCGATAAAACACTGATCACCAGCAAATGCTTTCATGCCATCAGTGAAAGCACAAGGCATCTGCCCTCTTTTCATGTCCAATCTGTGCATAAAAGGTGTGTAGCTCCTTCAGATGAGCAAATGTCCCAATTATGAAATGCCAAAATGGTGCTGTGCTTTATGCAGCCTCAGCCTTCATCTGTTTTACTTGCCTTCATTTCTCCATTAACTGTATGATTATTTTTGAAAATTTTCATAATAACATACCAGTCAATCAATGAAGTTATTAAAAATGCCTCTTCACTTTCAGTAGCCTTGTGAAGATTAATTTGGAATCTGACAGAGCAAAAAGAGTTGTGCACTGAATACATTTAAAATATGACAAAATGGGAATATGAATTTAAAAAGTTTGAAATTCAAGATCTTGCAGGTCGTCATTCTGATCTAAGAGGCAGAATACAGAGAAGAAAATCAGAGCAATGGATAATAGATTCTAGGCATATTGAGATCAGTAAGAATCAATAGGCTCAAGTGCTCATTATTACAAGTACTGAGATTCAAGTAATTCTCAACTTAACGATGAGAAGCGCAATTTAACTCAAGGCAGTGAAATTACCTAACTGAAAAATAAATGCAGAAAATAATGTATAAAATACAGACATGAATCATTGCTAATAAAGAATAGAACATGGACAATCGAGTTGGCACAGTTTTGAAGCTCCAGTGGGGGTTGATGCTCAGCAGTCTGTCTAGGATACTGGCTCTAAGGAGAGTCATCACCAGACAAAAAATGTACTTGTGTTCCATGGACAAGTAGAAAAGAAAGGATAGTTTCTGTCTAAGCCTCAATTGTGTGAATTTTTAGCCCAAGAAAAACATAAACAGGTGTTTTTCTCCTACCAAGATTTCTGTCAAAGTCAGTTTAACCCTAACCCTAACCAGAAGAAACCTGCCATCATCACCTTGGGGCAAAATTCAACAAAACCTGTCAACAAAGCATTCTTTTATCAAAAATTTACATGAAGCCCCCAGAGCCCAAAAATACTTTTTCCACTGTTTCATCCATCACTCAAGCTTCCCAGGCAGACTGTGCACTGCCTTATTCCTCCACTGTCCCACAGAGACAGCTTCACTTTTAACTCACTCTCTCTCTCCTGGGCAGATGAAGTCTAATGATACAATGACAGGGTAACCTGAAAACTGTGAACACCCCCTGACTAGAGACAAAAACATAAACATCATCTGCATAAGTGGAAACTGTAGGAAGAAAATTGAATTCAAAGGATGCAGACAAATAGACACAGACCAACGAGCTGAACCCTAAATCTGCACAGGAAGAGCCCAAAAACAAAGTCCTACTCTTTCTGATCTTTGATTTAAGGCATATGTTAACAAAACTGATCTCAGAGCTCCCTATTTTTGCCCTGACAGTCAATAGCCAACCCTTCACTACTTTAGACAGAACAGTTGTACTCACAGAGATCTACTTTTTAGTCTTTTTAGCAGTTTTATCCTTTGCTTCTTTTCTCAGAGTTGTAATATGCTTTCTGAGGCAAAATGTTTCTCTCTATCAAAGAAGTCAAAGCCAACCACTTTTTTAGTATGATCTGATGAGTTTGTCAGTGTCTCCAAAGTAATTGTTCACCCACAAAAGCCTGACTCCTGTTCCTTCCTATGAAAATCCTTATTCTCAGAATGTGAACTGGTGGCAAAGACTAACTGACTGGCCGCAGGCACGTTAGCCACCATACCAGCGCAGGTGAATCTCCCACCAAAGCACCAGCACGAGTGGAGTGGCTCACTCCATCACATCAGCGGACACGAGTTTGCTCTCTAACAATTTCTTGAGGGAACTTACAGCTGGGCTACCTGCACAAAAAATACCCCTGATAAAAATGTCACTTCATATGAGATAATGAACCTAAGGGTCATATTTTAAAAACACTACCACTGCTTTGCTCATCCTTGATACAAAAGAAGAGGAAGAAGACTGTTTGTGATTATGTACTAACAGTTAAGCCAACAGAATCTCCTCCAATGCAATGTTCCCATCTAGTGGGACAATCCTTACTCCCTGTCAGATACATAGAGGGGGTGTCTCAGAGTACTGCATTCCTCTCAAAACCACTTGACAAAACCACTGATTATTTGACAGCTCAGCAGACAGCTTACTTGATGCACATGCTCATAGGACAAGTCTCCTCAGAGGAGAGGAGAGAAGAGAAGAGAGGAGGTCTCTTTCCTGCTCTCCAGTCATATCCTGTCCTTTTCTTGAAGAAGAGAAACCTGAAAAGAAACTTACTGTTCACTTGCATCAGGTTTCATCCTGCCTGGTTGGTGGGGGGTATAGTCAGGGGTTGAGAGCAGACCTCTGGTGTCAAATGCAGGCGGACCAAACACGGCAGGCTTCCTGGCACACATCAGTATGTGAGCTGTCAGTCTGTGAAAAAATGCATTCATAGTCAAACATTCATTGATTCCTTTCATTTAGCTATATATAGTCAATGATCCTACACAAACACACAAATTACTTAAGATTATTATTATTATTATTATTAACTTCATGGAGGTTGTTTAAAGTTTAAATTTCATGTTTGAAACACTATGAGGAAGTTTGACATGTTCACTATATTTAGAATGTTGGGAAAAAAGTTGTGACTACATCAGAGTAAAGTAAGCTTTCATCCAAACTATTTTGTGTGTGTGTGTGTGTGTGTGTGCGCCATTAGAGTCCAAAGAGTGACAGCATAAAAAAATAACTCATGAGATGACTCGGCTGTTTTGCAGTGGGTAACAATGTTCTTCAGCCAGTGCATTAGAACGGACTGACCTTTGATCTCTGCTACCTGTAAAGGATGTATAGAAAGATCTCAGGTTATGGAAGGTTATCTCTCTGCATTGAATTTGGCCCAGTTCTCTGCCCCATGCCACAGATCTGCAGCTCAGTCATAAGTTCATCCAGTCAATACATCACAAACATGCTTTAATCCATAATGATAAATTTCTCAATGTTTCTCTTTTGTCTATGATGGTGATAGAGAGAATTTTCCAGTTTCCCAGTATCCAGGCTGTCTATTCTTCCATCTGCTATGCAAATAAATAATAACAAAGTTTATCAGTTTTCACTTAACACTGAATTAACATATCAACATACTACTGAGGTTCTAGTGAACAACAACCAAAAAAAGTCTGCCCTTTTCTCACTCCAGCTCTCCTTTATGACAACCACACTATAGATATCTTGGATAGTGTAGTAACCATCCACCATCCACCATTTTCATCCTCTTACATTTGAAAAGCAGAATGATTTTGGAGTAGTTGTTTGAGACCTGAGACCTGCAAGTGGGTTTCCACATAGCATAGATTCAATTATTCACCTATTCCATGATGCTCATTGGTCCCCTGGAAGTGATGGAGACCTCAGGGAGGGAGAAAAAGGCAATGGCAGTCCATATGAGTGACATCACACCTGTATGGCAGCAGGAGAGATGTTGCTCGCTGCTTAAATAAGTGATTTTAGGTGATTGATGTTTTGCGATTAGGATCAATTGATGGAGGCTCTATGTTAAAGATGTCATGAACCGTTTCATTTGCTTCAATTATTGGCTTATCTGTCAATCCAAGGTGACACATACAGCCCTCAATCCATCCATCCTGTTAGGACTTGATTTATATACATAAATTATCACATTAACAAGCTACCATGTTGGTTGAGCTGCTAAGCATCCCAAGCTCAAATTCATTTTACTGCCCTTTCACCTCTTGAAAACGGGGTAATGGAGAGTCGTTTTGGTCATGGATGGAGTGTGTACATTGCAAGTGGCAACCCACTGTGACGTCACCCATTTGTGTGCGACCTGCTATTTTTAAGCCTTGAGTAAATTGGCTGTCGCCATCTTGGCTTTTTTGAAACCAGAGGAAACCATAGGAGAAAGGTGGGGCTGAGTGAGCGGTGGATCTGACCTAGCCATGCCCTAATGCATACCCTGCTTTATGGTCTATTTTCCTTTAAATGGAACTATAATTTAAAAAATGAACATGTTGTATTGAAGAAGACTTGAAACTAGAGACTGAGACCATAAACTCATTTGGAAAATGTTTACTGAGCTAATAAAGTGAGAAGTAGGGCCATTTCCCATAGATTTTTATACAAACAGAGTTCGTACAACGAGTGGCATCGCCCCCTGATGATCATTAGACAGAAGGCAGATTTAACGCATTTCAGCATTGGCTTTACTTTGTTGTTGCATCATGCACATAGTTGGTGGTTTGGTAGAGCAGAGGAACATGAAGTAATAGCTACAAGAGTCAAGTTGTGACATATTGTATACAAAGACAAGGAACATGCTCCTCATAGTCATCAACTTCAGTTTCCACTTCTTCCTCATCATCTGCTCCTCAATTGATACTGTCAAATTTAAGATTAGAAAATGTTAGGAATCAGGCACATCTACATTCATTCATACAAGTAAATGAACAGTAATTGAAAAAGTATTATACAGCATCAGAATTGGAGTGAATTGGAGCTATTCCACTGTGTCATGTTCAGTGACAGACAACATTTACCTTTTCTCTAGTGCTTCAGAGACGTCTACGTTTTCCAAAATATCAATTCTATATGTGAAAGCTCATCTCAGTTTAGACACAGAACTTGTTTACAGACAAGAACTTGAGACTTATATCATCCTCCTTTGTGTCATTTGCATCCCTCTGTACTTGTTCGTATTAGGGTATACATTTCACAATGTGGGCTAAAAATAAATATGGATAAATAAATATGGATTCAAGCCACGAGTTAGGAAAAATCCAATACTGGGGCCATAAAGCAATGCTTCCTCCACTGTCTCTCACTAGGGGTGGAGGTGCTTGGATGCTGATAGCTAAAAAGAATATATCATAATCAACCATATGTACATAGAGCTATTTGGATTCCAAATGTGGAGCCGCAGACCTCAGGCTACATCCTCACTCAGCAAAACAAGATGACAGTGAGAGTGTTCACAGTACAGACAACACAATTTCATACCTTCTCAACACATGATTAGCTAATCCTCTCTCTCTTTGTCTTTCTTTCTTGTTTCTCTCTCTCTCACTGTGGCTATCATAATAAAGAAAATGGCTGTCGATATATTGCTGAATGGGAGACAGAATATTGATGGGTCAGCTCTGTCCCTGTCTTTCAGTGGCCAATGGAGAGACGCCTGATCTTGCACGGCACACTGCAGGCCCATGTCCAAGCAGCTGACTACAGAGAGTGAGTGGAATCACTCTGTTCTAGTCTATTGTAATCTATTGTTTGATTACGTGTATATTGCTAACTATAAGGCTATATTATAATCTATATCATACAATAACCAATATAGGCATAAAGGCCATAATTAGCTCATTGATCGTGCTAATATTCCACCCATTCACTTAGATATTGGGCGGAAGGTTAAGATAGTTATTTATTTTATAATTCATAATTATGATTAAAAAACTACATTATCAATATGACAATGCACACTTTCAAACAGCTACATAAATAAACATATCAATCTATCCTGAAGCACTCATAAACATAACCTACATATTTTTTCTATCTTAGAAAAACGTATTACACTATCCTTTTGTGATTAATCTAATCTGAATCTAATAACTTCTTTGCTTTGCAGGCAACAGATGTGGAGCTCATCCATGTATATCAATCACACACTGCACCTAAGTTATAACAGAGCTGCCTGTGCACAGAAACACAGAAACTAGGCTTCATTTGAAATTCTTCTAAAATCTTTGAATCTTCTGAGGCGGTGAGATACACTCTGCTCTGTAATCAAAATTTTGAAGGCAAACATATTGGCTGCTGTTCTCAAAGAAGTTGGTATTTAAATTTAGCATATTTCCTTAATCTCTGATGTGTCATGGTCATTTTATCATTTAGTATAGTAAATATATTACATAGCTAAAAAAAATCCTCAATTTAAAAGCAATCCAAAAAATCCTGATCAACCATTCCAATGATCTTGTTCTACTGTTTCCCTGTAAGAGAGGCGAGCTACTAGATAAGAAGCAGACCCTGTTCTGTGAGGTGATGCTACCAAGAGAGAAACTCCCCTGGGCTGGATGTTGCTTCGCTGAACTATTTGTTCTAGGCTCTGTAGTTGCCTGCCCAGGTAGCACTGTCATTTATCACTGTCAGCAGCTGGTACCATACCTTCCTTTATACAAGGGGCCCATATGGAAACCACTGCACATGAGGGAGGGTTGGACAATTAGGAATGCCTCTCATTACAGAGCAGCTTTGATTTCTTAAGGGAATTAGCCTTTGTTAGCATGGGGCTGACTTAATGTATTCAGTAATGTATTCAGTTGTCGTACATTCATGTGCAACAGTTAAAGATAGATGATAGAAGTTCATGAGTAGGAAGTAGAAGTCCCTGACACTATGTCTTTTGGCTATTATAAGGGGCTGATTGTGTGATGAAGTGCAATAACTGGAGTGGTCACTGTATTGGATTTCAGTGGGCCATTAAAGGCTGGGCATGTTAACCTTGTGAGAACACATCAGGTGTTTTTGAAGTTTTCTTAGGTGAATCTTATTAGGCTAATCTTGCTTCTCTTTTTCCCTCGTTGATAGATAGTTCTGGGCACCTCCTCCTCAAGCCCATGAATGCTGCAGTGGGCCCTTTCAACAACAGTGCAAACCAGAAACCACCCTGAAACAACAAACATGCAACCAAGAGCCACACTTTGTACAACTATAGTGATTAGAGTCAAAATAACAGCAGAATAAAACAGCACAAAAGGAATAACAATTTACTAAGTCACTGCTTTGAAATGGGTGAAAAAGCACAAGGACTTGATCCAAGGAGATAAAAGTAATCAACACCACTAGCCAGTAGAGTGGTAGGAAGAGTCAACATACTTCCTCAGAGCACAAAACAGTGTTGGAAACGGAAAAAGAGCTTGGTAATAGCGGTGATTGCTCACTGGTGCCCCAATTATATGGACAGAGCTGTGGCCCTGGGACACAACTTAATGGTCATAATAAGGCTTGTCTGTCTGTTCAAAATCAGCTTAGAGTGCATCCACACAGACTCACACCATCACTCTAGCCTTTTCAATTTAAACAGGCAGCATGAGAGGGGGCAGGATGTTTTGGGGATCGGTGGGGGGACAATTTAGATAAAGTTCACCATCCTCACTGTGATTCTTGTGCAGGCAGATGGACCACAACCCCCTGAGCCCTCGTCATTCCACCTCACAGCCTTGATGAGGATCAATTTGGACTTGAGCATTTGTGGCTGCTCTTTAATTCAGTGTGGCTGAGCCCTCAGTGATTAATGGCAGGTACTTAGCTGGGAGACATGGTCAATAAACGCACTGGTCCAGGAACTTAATACCAGGCTGTACACTAAAGGGGAGACAGGGCTTCTCCAGGTGGCAGCACCTTCTAGATCAGATGGGATAACAGAGCAGAGCAGAGCAGAGCAGAGGGCAAAAAGGAAAATATAAAACTTTTCACACAGCCTTTTTTGGATTGGCTTCACTGATGTGATCTTGAATTTAATTTAATTTAACAACCTTGGCAGTTGGTTACTGCTGCTGCACTGTCTGCTCAATAGCCTTAAGAATATGTGGGAGAAAGACAGAGAGAGCGAATGGCACGTTGAGAGCAGCGGGTAGAGGGTTGAAGGAAACAGAAGAAAGACAGTCAGAGGGTGTTCTGGTCACTTCTGTGGCAAGTGTGGATGTAGTGTGTCCTTGTGGGGAAATGAAGACAAATGAATAAAAAAAAACTCCAGACAAGATAACCTGGAAGTCACTGTCATGGTAGATTCAGTGCTTTGTTTCCTCTGTTAAAGCCCATTCAGGGATGAACCCACTGCTTTCCATGCAGATGATTTAGTGCCTTTGATATCCCCAAAAAGCAGAGTACTTCTCAGCTCCATCACAATATGACAACTACACCGTGTAATCCTGTAATCTTCTTATCAACACAGTTACCACAACACAAACACAAAAACTATTAAGGGGAGGAGAGAGCGGGAAAATGATAGAAGTTTCCAATGTAAGGTCATACGAGCTCTTTCCATGTTTACCCCATAGGGCTTAAGTTAATCAATACATACTGGAACATCTATTTACCCGATGGCTGTGTAAATGTTGCATAGAGCTTAATGCTGCTCATGTGTATGGTGCGTGTGTTCTCCTGTTTCTCCCTCCGGGGCAGGCTGTTACAACACTGACCTCCAGTGTGCGCACAGAGGGGCAGAGCTCTCCCTGGTGCGGGTCTCCGCCGGTCAGTCTGTGCGCTCTGACAGTGACCTCCATCACTCTACTCAGATACACGGCGGCTCGCTCTCAATACCGCCATAGACTACAAAAAGGCAAATAAGCAAAGATGAACTGTCCGATTTGTGACTGTCAGTCAGTGAGCTGAGCCGCGGCTCCTCGGCGGCGGCGGCAGCTGCATCTCTCCCCGGACTCACTCCTCCGGGCTGCAGCCTCAAATAAAGTTCACCGCAATATTCTGCTCATTTCACCGGCTCCATCTCTGCTCCTCCCCTAATCGCTTCCATCTCCTCGCCAGGGCGGAGGGGGCACTTGCTAGTTTTTTCTGATGTAAAAAAAAAAAAAAAAAAAAAGACACGTGGTTGTTACAAACCTCTCTCAGGACACAACGGGGAGGCGGAGGTGGAGAGACGCGGGCGCAGTCGGGATGGGAGAGGACGCGATGAGGAGGGACCCTGCTCCATAACCATGGAAATTCTGCAGCCTGCACGTTTCTGGAATAAGGACTTAAAAGACTTTGCATACTGCGACCTCTATCTCTCTCGGTCTGTCTCTCTCTTTTTTTTTTTCCTAAGGACAGACTTGCATCCAAGATGTGGAATAACGCAGGTGAGGACAGATGTAAAATGCCAATTGATGTAGATTTCTGTGAAATATGCGCTGAAGTCCTGGTGGGATATTTCTACACATTATTTCGACACTGTATAATTTTTTAAAAGTCACACATTGACTAGAAAAAAACTCAAAATGGATTTTATTAATATGTCCAGCGTGGAGGACGGGATACTGGCAGAAAATACCTCCTCTAATTCTACTTCTCAGAGCCAGTACACCCAGCTCGCTATCTGGGGTCTGGCTGGACTGGTCAGCTTTCTGATTTTGTTTACAATAGTCGGGAACGTCTTGGTTGTTATCGCCGTTTTAACGAGCAGAGCCCTGAAGCCACCACAGAACCTTTTCCTCGTCTCCCTGGCCAGTGCCGACATACTGGTGGCCACCCTAGTCATGCCCTTTTCCCTGGCAAATGAACTCATGGGCTATTGGTTTTTCGGCAAAATATGGTGTGACATCTACTTGGCCCTGGACGTTTTGTTCTGCACCTCCTCTATTGTTCACCTTTGCGCAATTAGTCTGGACAGGTACTGGTCGGTGACCCAGGCTGTAGAGTATAACTTAAAGAGAACACCTAAAAGAGTTAAAGGGATGATTGTGGTGGTGTGGTTGATCTCAGCCGTCATCTCCTTTCCACCTCTCATATCAATGGACAGGAGCAGCAATGAGGCCAGTCCCCAGTGTATCCTGAATGATGAGACCTGGTATATCCTCTACTCCAGCATTGGGTCATTCTTTGCCCCCTGTGTTATCATGATCCTGGTATATATCCGGATCTACCAGGTGGCAAAGACCAGGACCAGAACAATGTCAGAGAAGAAGAGGGATGTGGACTCCCCACTGGAGAATGGGATGGACCAGGCTGAACCAGGCAGAGGCGGGTCACTGAAGTCCAACAGGGGCGGGAGCATGAAAGACCAGGAACGTGAGAATGGGCACTGCCAGGCACAGGCAGTTCAATCCCCTCTGCCGAACGAGCCGAAACATGCACTGACAGACCACGATGACGACTTTGACGACAGCAGCTCATCAGACGAGAAACCTAAGAAAAGTTCAATTTCCTCCAGACATCACCACGACAACAGAAAAGACAGGAAGTCCAGCCGGAAGAGCAGCTCCGCCTCAAAATTCTCCAGCAGGAAGTCGCGCGCCAGTTCCAAGTCCATGGAGCTGTTCTCATCTCGTCGAAAACGCCGGAGCACGGTCAATCGGAAGAAAGTCTCTGCTGCTCGGGAGAAACGCTTCACCTTTGTCCTCGCCGTCGTCATGGGTGTATTCGTTGTGTGCTGGTTCCCCTTCTTCTTCTCCTACAGCCTATATGGAATCTGCCGGGAGCCTTGCCAGATCCCAGAGACGCTGTTCAAATTCTTTTTCTGGATTGGCTACTGTAACAGTTCTCTAAACCCGGTCATCTATACCATCTTTAACCAGGACTTTCGTAGAGCCTTCCAGAAGATCCTCTGTAAGTCTTGGAAACGCTCTTTCTGAAGGGGGGTGGGGTGAGGAGGGTTTCTGCATGGCTGAGTTTTTAATAGACATTTTACACTGCAGACATAAATTTGAGCTGTAGGATAAAGTGCTGGCCTGGGGTGCTTTCACACCTTTACTTTCAGGGATTGCACTTAAAATGAAGGGATTGGATAGGCTTATTGGATCAAGGGCTTGACCTAAGGTACAGGAAGGGGGTTTCAAGTACAAGTAAGCGCTCTGCTAATAATCACAGAGGAGGCTTTCTTCAAATGCCATTCTGGCTACTTCTGGACTCTGACGTGGGCTTTGGCTTGTCCCCCCTCCCCACTGACTTCTTCTCCCTTCATTTAAATACAATAAACTGACTCATAACAGTTACTGTGATGCATGCACACCACAGCAGCTGCACCTGCACAGGAGGCGAAGGGTTTACAGAGACACTTAATTTATAATGTGACCTCATTCACTGAATATAATGCGAAGGCCTTGACAATCTCCACACAATCGTTGTTTGTGATGTTAGATAGCAGTATCTATTTTCTCTCTCTGTCTCTTAACCTTTCTATTACGTCACAAACTCAACATGAGGACCAATGGGACGAAGGGGCTCTTTGCTTACTGTTTCAGTAGCAAAACTGTTTAAAAAAAAAAAAAAACAGAAAAAAAAAGACTCCTCAAAAACTACAAAGTTATATTTCTTCCTCAGTGTTCTGTGTCTAAACTGGAAACTGCGGTGGAAACTTTCCTTCAGGATGTGTGTTTTTCTGAACTTGGACTTCTGGACCGGACACGGTGGCATGTACAGTAGAGCAGTGGCATCTCGGGCAATTTCCTCTCCCAGGCATGAGCTTGCACCTTCCTCTCCCCCCTGAGAAAAAAGATGGAATACAGGAGTACTGCTGAGACAGTTGGGCACCCACTGAGGCTTTCACTGTGTGTGTGTGTGTGTGAGAGAGAGAGAGAGAAAGAGAGGACAAGGTGAATAACATGAGGAACTGTGTTGTGATAAAGCGAGTTGGAGAGTTTACCACATTTTATCCCAACTGCTAGTGTGTGTGTGTGTGACTGTGTGTACAAGCCTGCTCTCTCAAATGTCCTGATTCTCTCTGGTCAAGTGTCTCTTCTTCTCCATCCTATTTTCTGCCACATAAGTTCTCTCTCCCTTACAGCCACAGTGAAAACCAATCACCTTACTGCTGTTTTAATGTCTGCTGCTCGCACACACATAACACTCGTATACGTTGTTATTATATCCATAAAGACATAAAATTGACCTACACAGTCAATATTTCCACCATCACATGTCAAGTATTTATAGCCAGAAAGGCTATCATGCTTTTGTTCCTTGTGTAAATAACTGAAGACAGTACAGTATTATTGTGTGGTACCTCATAATCACACATGTATGAATATGATAAAAATGTATTGTTTGTATAATGAACAAGGCTCTGAAAGATTTTCATGTTACACCAACCTCTGTCCTTTTCTAAAGAGAACAAGTGTTTACTTCTCTGCTTTGAGCACATTCGAAAAGATCAAATAAAGAGTTTACTGCTGTGCTGCTGTTGTTTGTTTATTACACTGACGCTGTCACTGGAGTGACTAAGAACATATGAGTAATGATCTTTTTTTTTTTTAAATGCAGTCTTTTTAAGTTGGCCTCCTTGGTAAATTGTTGCTCAAGCTTGTGAACAAGGAAGAATAAATCATTCACACTGTGATAGAAGTGGAAATTGTATCAACAGCATTCATGCCTTGTTTAACAGTACTGTGCAAAAGTCTTCGGCCACCACTAGCTTGGTTGTTTTAGCAAAGTTTTATTGACCATCTATATTTTTTTTCCAATCTTTGTGAGCTTTAGCATATCTTAGCCTTTTCACCCTGTTCCCCTTCTGAAAAAGGGGTTTCTTGGCTGCTGCCCTTCCACAAAGCTCATTCCTGATCGAGCTTCTTCAGACTGTAGAAGGTCAACTTGGCTTCATCCTGATGAAGCTGCCAGATGCTGAGCCAGGTCCTTGCTGGACTTCTTCTGGTCTCTCAAAGAAGAAACTCTGAGAAACTTCTCATCAAGTTTTCTTGGCCTTCCAGTCCCTTTTTTTTGTCCTTGACTTCTCATGATTCTTCAAATTTCTTTCTAATGGCTTTAATACCACATCTTGAGTATCCAGTTTGTTTGCTGATTTCCCTGTGACAGTGGCCTTGCTGATGCAAAATTATGATTTTATATATGTCAAATTCAGTGATCTTTGGTATTTTGAATGAAATGATGTGATTGTAAGTTGGTCTTATACATATTAGCAGGTTCCAATGAGTTGACCTCATACAATGTCTGTGATGCTCAAGCATGTCTTGCACAAACCTGGTGTAATGGACCTTTTTCACAGCATAACGTTGAAATGAAATGATCAAATACAAATACAGGTGTTTTTTTTTGTTTTGTTTTTTTAATACTACATATACATTTCCTGTATTTTCTGGTTGTATTCTAATAAAGAGATTGCTAAAACAACAAATCTAATCATGGCCTAAGGCTTTTGCACAATACTGTATATTATAAAAACACAATAAATAAAAATTTAAGTTTAAATTGAAGATTACATTTAAGATGTGTAACTCAGAAAATGTTGTCCATTGTGCAAAAGGCAGCCAGTTGTGGGGAAATGTTAAGACAGGAACATCTATACAGTAGGCAACTAGGGATTCCCACACAGCGCCATTTGGGGTAATTTTGCAGCTGCTGGCGAGTACGTGGATTAACTACGCTAAAATAAAAGCTACAATAGGCCGACTGCCTATTGAAAAATCATCAGCATCTGTGCAAACAGGTGATTTACAGTAGAATAAAACAGTTGAAATGTGAATGTTGAATGCTGAAACTTCTTCCACGTCACATGGCAGCTGTGTGGATGTGAACAGAAAAACACTGAAAAACAGACCATGCCTGCATCAATATCAATGTGGAGTTACTATGCCCTCTATGAAAAAAAACAAACAAACATCTGCTTTCATGTCACGTGTTAAGTAAGATGCAGCTTCAAGTCTATTCAAATAAATAATGTGGGAAAATGGTACTTAAGCTCATCTTATAGGGCCTTGAGGGTACACAAAGGCTGGGAGCTGTTGTATTACTTCATCAGTAATTGATTTAAGAAATCCCTAGAATGAGACCATTAATTCATCTCAAGATCCACAACAGAGAAATGTGACTTCAACTGTTAGTTGCCAAGTTGTCATCTTCCTCCAACTCTCCACTTACAAACTTCTTCTCAATAATAATAATAATTTCATTTTTTAAATCAATTATTGGTGATTGTGCAGTCCTTTTTGATTGGTGCCTGTGGTTCAAGCATAAAAGTGCTTTGTCACATTGTGAATATGATGACTTTTGATGGTCTATGACCCAAATGTAGCAGTGTCAGGTTGTGTACAGGACATTTTCACATTACACACAAATATTTATACATGTGAGAGAACCGAGGCTCAAAAAGTCAAATACTCAGAAAACATTGTGAAGCTGCTTCATAGACAGGCTAAACAGACAAAATGACAAAAAGACTTGGTATACACACTAATGTGCTCAAGGTCAAAATGAAAACAAAGACCTGTGAATTTTGCTCTCCCTGTACGTCCTGCACCTCAGCACAGAAACACTGGCTCCACAAACTTATCAGAAATCTTCTATTGTCGGCCCAGACTTTGATTTGATTTACCTAAGATGTGCGCTGTTATTTGAATAAACTATTTTCTCCTCTTCAAAGACAGCTGCCAGAGTCCCTGTAGCTCATCACATCTTTTCTCCAAGTGCATCATTTAGTATATCCTCCTGAGATGGAACTTGAGCACTGACTACACTATATTTATATGCTGTGCAGTTCCCACAAGTGCTTTTACAAAGCCTGATGAGTGATGTGAGGAACCAGGCATGAGAAAGTTCTCTGGCCAATCCACAAGGAGAGGTCAGCAGTGTCAGCTTTTACTGACACAGTAAATAAATATATTTACAGTCTGTGATGGAACATTTATGTGTGTGCTGGAGACCAGTACCTACCAGATACCCAGCAAACCAATTAGAGCTCAGATATGAGTGAGAGTTTACCAGGAACACAGGACTAACAGTTCGCCCCAGACACTTCTCTCACACCTCTGGCTGTGAGTTAGTTTTCCCTTCCCTTGTGTTTCTCTTTGTTCGCCATGTTTCCCTTTTGTCTCCTATTTCCTGTTTATCTGTGTATTTGTGTGTGTGTGTGTTTGTCGTGGCCATGGCTTCACCTCTCTATGCTCCTGGTGTCTCTCCACACCTGTCCACAACTCATCACTCACAGTTCAGTTACTCCCACTCTCCTTCCATCCAACCTAATCTCTCCTCCTGTACCTCACAACCCCAGTGTAGGACTAAGCCTTCCATGCAAGTCGCTGTTAATGGGAACCAAGGCATCAACCCTCAGCCTTCAGCCAGTCGCCACCTCTGACAGCCGACCTGCTTCTGCCCTTGAACCTTACAACCATCTTCTACAATTTACCTTATTAAATCACTTACTGAAACGCTCTCTGAGTCCAGTGTCTGCTTCTGGGTCCAAAAAGACACTTAGCTGCTACACTTCCTTTCTCTGCCTGCCTCATGCTAATTTATTTGACCTTGAGAGCCGACTAGTGTAACCCCATGACCAGGCAGAATGGATTCTGTCATCGCTGCCCCTCCCTCATCAAAGTGTTTATGGCTTACTGTATCAGTGGGTCACGTCCTTAAACTGCAGGTGGGTTGAGACAAGACCCATCAAAAGGAGAATTAACTGTTCAGCATAAGCATATATAAATATTTTTAAGTTGCCTTATTTATTCATTGAAGAGTAGTATATGATCTGCAAGTCAAACATACCCTCTTGCTCACCTCACTGTGCTTCAGTTTGAACATTTTGATGCTCTGATCAGAGGAGACAAGCCCTTTAAAAAGGAAAATATATTCATGAATGCCTATGCTGCCTTCTTCCTGGTAGGCAACGATGATGTCTTCAACTCAGCCTGACCTCCCAAATCCCCCAGCTTCTCTGCCTCCCTCACACATGTCATAACTAATTTCAGCAAACCTGCATGAGAGCTCAGTGGGCGGGAAGTGCCAATTCAAGACAGGGCGGACTGTAAGTATAAAGTATTTCATATTTGCAGTTTTTTGCGGTAAATACTTATAAAAGCTTTTAAAGCTAAATTCCCTCAGATATAATCCTCAAGTTTTGAATGTGGATCTGATTAACACTTCACTTCAAGTGTTTAGGGAAATTAAAAAGAATTTCCTTTTTTGGTAATATCTGAAATATACATTCAAGGCCCCGAGTCTCATGAATCCTTAAAAAACTGAGTGATATTTTCCCTGCCTGCAGCTTCTTTAATCCCACGTTGCCTGTTCCACCAAAGTTTGAACCTCTGCAGTTTGTCTCTTCTCCACAGCACCTCACCCTATTCACTATCATGAGCTCATCTACGTGTGCACTCCATCTTCCTCCTCATTTCTTTTGTGTGAAAATTCCACATCTGGCTCAGTGTTTATCAAAATCTTGGGAAACAAGAGAACTGCTCTTTTGCAAAGCATAAAATAACTACATGCAGACATTCAACCAGGACTTAAGACATTGACTACAACATCAAATAAGCTACCAGAATTAAAACTAATATAATTAATATTTTTTTATTATATGACTTGTTGTAATATCCTTATTTTAACTGTAATTATTTGCTTGTAAATATTCGCAACTTAAGAGAAAGAGTTTTCAAACCAAAACTAAAAAACTTGCTCTTTGTAAAACACGTCTATAAAAGTTAACAAGCTAGTATTGTGTTTACAGCCCCTGCCTTCACATGGCCAGAAAAAAAGAGTTTAGAGTGTGACTTTTTGGGAATTACCACTGCAGTCAACTTCTGTCTTTCTTGACTTATTTCCTGTTTTATTTTGAAATGATAATGATTGCGTGTCTGTCAGTTGGTCTGACCTGTGTCTGGTTACCTGCTCCCCTTGAGTGTATTCAAGTTCTCTTGATTTTTCCTTGTGCTCTTGTTTTTTTGTTCCTGAAGCATTTGGATTCTTCAGTTCTTCAGTTTTTTAATTTCTGCTTCTGTCATTTATGTATTATATTACTCTAATGTGACCCACCAGTTTTAGTTTGTGTGTGTCTACATTGGTGTTCTTTTCCCAGCAGATCCTAACAGTACAATCTAACCAACCATGGACCAAGCAGACTTATAGATTTTCAATAGTGAACTTAATGAGGTTATTTGCGGCTTCCAACTACTTAATGCAATGGTGATCCTCGACTCTGGAGAGCTTCAGGCAAAGACACCCATTGAAGAGGGCCCCCTACCCCCACATGCAGTCTATTGCCAGACACTATAATTGACAGATATAATCTAAACACACTACATGCCAACTGTTCACAGATGTTATTATTTCAGATGTTCAATGAACATCTCACATGCAGGAAATGAGTAGACACTAGCCTTTAGAGGTGCTAAGATGTGTATTTTAGAGTGAGCCTTTATATAAAGCTAGGCTAATCGCCCGCTGACACCAGCGCCGTCTGTAACACACAGACAGAGGATGCTGACAATCCTCTTTAACTAAGGTCAAGGAAGCAAATATCAATTTGATCCTTGACACTCTGAAAAATGAGAATGGTTGAACATTACCTCAGTGTGCAAAAATGTCCTTCTAAAGCATAAAAACCCATTTGCATAGATAAAACTTAAAACACACACACACACAGTTAGCACTTAGGACATAAGGAGTGTAGAACAAAGCTGTGACAGTGAATGAAAACACAGACAGGCACCTCTCTTTCTCTATTGTCTAGCTAACAGAGTCCTGACGGTGAAGGATAAAGGGTTCTCTGATGGATTTCACTGAATGTCATGTTCATACCATAAAGCACAGTATGTGACTAACACCATGTAATTTGTCATGTTTTCTATCAGTGTGTCTGTTGTGTTGCAACACAGTTGTGGTTCCTGGCAGGTAAATGAGAAACTGGATGTGACTACCAAGGTATTTGATTAATAAAGAGAGTCCAGAAGGGATTATGTTTCCGTAAGAGACAAGTCAAAAGTTAGACACGGACCACAGGAGGCTCAGTTGCGGGGGGAAATCAATGTGTTAAATCAATCACTGTAACCTTTTATTTCTTCAGGGTTCTCCTCCTCCCAGCAAGGATGGAAAACCAGCAGACTCCATCTCTCGCACATTATCTGCCATCAGTCTCACACTCCTCACACTATCTCAACCTCAGTCTTTCAAATCTTTTTCTCTGTTCCCCTATCAATCTATCTCTTCTCCTCAGTCTAACAGCAGTCATCCATTTTGTGAAGCAGCCTCTGCTACACTTGCATGATAAAGCAGGAGTAGAGTATACACACACACACACACACACACACACACACACACACACACAGGCTGGTGTAAATACATCTCCAGTTCCTAGTTTTGGTGCTCTTTGTCAGATATTTCCCCCAATAAAGCCACTCTTAATAACATTTTCTTTAGCTCACTCAGTATTTGTAGGTTCAATTAAATACTTTCATTCAAAGCAAAAGTGAAGTCATCACTCTGGATTGCACTTTAACAATAGAGTTGTCGATTGGTTTGTCACAGGGGAATAGTACTTCTTACTTTCTAACAGAGCCACCAGATGGTCAATTCTGATTGCCCCCCCCCCACCATCCCACATTGTTTCAGCATTCATAAGTTGCTCCTCCATCACAACCTGCAACCAGCAAGTTTTACACACTACCCAAAACTTTGACTTGAACAGGAATTCAGTTTTATTGAATAGACATCTGGAAACTCTCAGGATAATGTTTTGCAGTAACTATGCACAGACGTAAACTGACTTGGCCAAAACTACTTTTGTAGAGGAAAGGTATGGGTACTAAAACTACCAGGGATACATTATGGACGAGTGGAAAGGCTGATGGAGGAAGTGAATGAGGGGGAATTCTTTATTTACAGCTCCAAATGTCTGTTCCTGTTTCTGCTTGCATTTTTATTTCAGGATCTAAAAAGTAACAGTTATGCTAGTGGCTCTGTGAGAGAGCAGACGGGAATGTCATTCATTTTGTAGATATTTGGTCATAGCGTAGTGGACAAATCTGAATTCTGAACTTGTGATGGCACAAGATGAAAAGTTAAGCAATCACCAAGGTTATTATAATTCATCTGAGAGGGACATGATAGTCTGTACCAAACTGTGATCAATTTGTAGCCACATTTCAGTCAAAATCACAACATGAACCACATGGTGTCACAAAGTCAGTGGATGATCACAGGAACAATGAATATCTCTACAAAGTTTTTTCTGCTGGAGGCTTGAGAAAAGAGTTAAGGGTTCATCAGAGTTAACTGACTTTATCCTCTGAATCTGTCTGTGCAAAAACCTCCATCCATCCAACAGCCATTGAGACACAGTCTGGACAGAAGTGGTCAAAAATGTCAGACTTATGGTGGCGCTAGAAGAAAGGTCAGGGGATAACCAAAGTCAGTAGGCTTCAACCTCTGGAGGCCACGAATGCCTGTACAAAATGTCACAGCAATGTTTACAGTCATTCTCATAGTACTTCAGTGTGGACCAAGGGGGCCGTGCTGTTAGAATGACTAAAATGCATGTGAATTGCAAATGTATGGTAGTATATCTTTCCCAAGGACAAAATTTATCCTTTTACAAAGGCCGATCTATATTTCATCAGAGCATTGCATTTAGAAATGTCTTTCTCGTGCTCTGGTGTCTGGTTTAGCTGCCTCCATCTAGCAGCCTTAGCCTGAGGGTCAGGAGTTCATTCCCCACTCCTGTTTTCTATTCTGCGCCATCCATCCATCTCATCCCCCAACACCACTCCTCTCTGTCAGTATCAAAATGATGCAAAAAATGAAAAATGATTTCCTAAGAGAAAGCAAATCGGAGGGGAGGAGATGACGCAGGTTTGATGGGCGATGGCCTTTTTCACTGTCAGATGAATCAAAGTATGATTTGATGGATAAAGAATGTTTTGTATACGTACCATTATTTAATATATGCACTGGTTTGACTTTGAAGGAGAAGATAATATGCAGAGTGTGCCTTTGTGTTATTTTGTCACTATGATTTACTAATGTACTGTTTCTGCTCTTCATAACCTTATTGTCTGAATTAACTCATTGTCCTTTATCTTTAGGTCTGGGTGTTGTATTTAAGTGTCCTGTGTTTGTATGTTTTTATACATTTCCCACTGCTGCAAACTCACTTGCCCCACTGGGGACAAATAAATTGATTGAACTGAATTGTACTGAGTTTACAAATTAATGTTGAAATGCAATTACCACAAAGAAATGAGAATGAAGCAGCAGCCCAGACTATTAGCCTCCAATTGTAACAGTGTGTTTCTGAAAATTCCTCAAATTGCTTCCTGTCAAAACATGGAGATGTCTATCTTACTGCCTTAGGTCCTTTTCTCCTTATGCTATTGTTGAAAAGGATAGTTGTGTTAAAAATTGCTGGTGCAGGAGAGGTGTTTTGGCTTTGTCTACAATAAGCTAAATATTTTTTTTTTTTAAATATATCTGAATCAATGTAAATTAAATGCTAAAATGCCATTTTCATGCAAAAAAACAACAAGATGCATCCACACGGGTATTTCAGCTTGTTCTTGAAATTACCTCCATCCACATTGAAACACCACAACAGGTAATTTTCATCCTATTGGACACGCATGGAGGTGGAAGCTGGCTCCAGTATCAAAGGAAGAAGAGTCAGTACACTATTTTTTTCTGTTCTGTGCATACATTATAGCAAGAAAAAACTGAAGTACTATGCTACCATCTGATTGAGCTCAGATATATCAGTATTTCAACAAAGCTCCATTTTCTCATCGCCAAGCGAATTTACACACTCCAGAGATTGTTTAGGAAAAACTGGGGGAAGAAAACACAATTTAAGTTGGACGCCAGGCAGAAATAGAAAGAAAAGATCTGTCTAGAAATTTAACTGGCTTAGTGTGGACATGCTCCAGCAGTCTAAATACAAATAGTCCTTATTTAATCCATGTCAATCTCTGGTAACAGTTACTGCTAATTTATTATATTAACGTGTTTCTCAATTCAGATCCACCAATGCATAGCCCATGTGATGCCGAGCACACAGGAGTCAACCTTGTATCCTAAAAAAATTGTTTCTATACAACTAAACCACAAAAGCAAAGATGTTTTATTGGACTGTGGATTATATTAACAGACAATGTACCGTTTGAATGAATGAAGAGCTCCATTTAATAATGGCAGATGTATGACTACCACAGCAGTGACCAGGGTTTCCATCCAGAATCCTGTCTGCTGGTCTACAGGTTTATGCAACAAAAGCACTTTGGTTAAGGTTAAAGAAAGATTGTGATTTAAATTGAATATAAATAAATGTTGCCATTAATCTTTTGCATATTAAACCAGACTATACCCTTTCTTAACCAAGTGCTGTGAGAGTTGAAACGTAATAATAAAAAACCTGAATTATACTAAAGTCAAGACAAAAAGATTGTGTACTGTGCGTTTGGATATTTTGGCAGAAAACAAAATATTAGGTATCAACCTTTTTGAAACATGTTAAACATGTTGCCTGTCATTTTTGCATCAGTGCAGCATTGTTTAGGGCTGCAACCCTGTTTAGTGTTGTCCCAGATCCTATCCCAGCATGCACTTGATGAGAGGTTTCTAGACTCACATAACATAGACCCTTTCTGACTTGTCAGAAAATCTTGCCTTTGCTACTAAAACTATGAGGTTTACAAGCTGATAAACATTTGCTCCATAACCCGATACTCTTAATTTCAAATGAGCTGCATCAAAATGGACTGTTGTTTGAGTTATTAGTGAAATGCTGTGCTTCTTCTTATCCAGTGCACATTGGCATTGACTCCTGGCCCCTGTGACCCAGGTACACTGCTGAAATGGATGGCGCAATTGCATTCTGCTGGCATGCACCATTATACATATAAAACAGCACCACCCACAGGAGCCTCAAGGGGAGATAAATCCTGACGTGAGCACAATTTTCTGCATCATGGTTTTGCTATTAGCATCAGCTAGCATTGAATGGACAGTGACAGCCACAGAATCATCAGCAGACGCAAAGACCAAAGCAATACACAACATAGACATGTCCTTACACTGGAATTAAAGCTCCTGTGTGAAATATACTTTATTGGTAGGTTTATGATGTGATTTGGTGATCATGATGTCTGCTGTGTTTTCTTATTTATACCTCACAAATCTTTTATCTTGTCAGTATTGTTGCCAGTAAAGCTTATTTCTCAAGGGAGCTTTAATTCTAGAGCAAAGATGCCTTTCCATGTTATATTACAAAGCCAATAAATTTCCGTTTTCATCAGTTTCATGTTATCTATCAGTGTCAAATATTACGTTCAGTCAGATAATAATGATGACAACCATAACCATCTATCATTTGTAGCATATTAACCCTGTTAAATAAAACAAAAAATAAAATGACACAATGATACATGATACACACCTCTCACATCTATGTGACATACATGATATAAATCAGAGCTTCCTCTCCTTTGTTTGTTATGCACTAAGATAGTGTATTAACAGCATATCAATTGCTCTCTGTAAATCTTTACAATGATCTTAGATCCACTGTAGTGTATTCATTTTAATGCATAGGAACAGTGTAAAACAGTCATGTAGACTGTAATTCCAACCTCCATTCTTTTTATCTCTTTTCATTAGCAATGCTTTGCAATTTAATCTCTCATCTTTATGTTGCTGGGAGTGTTTTCCATATAGCAGAGACATTAATAATGCTTTTACACATGCACTTAACCCTAAACTTATATAGACATTATCCAGTGGAGCTATATGTGAGGGTGCAAAGGTTTGAATGATTTGGACAGGACATGAACAGATTTTATTCAACCATCTCCCAATACAAAGTCCATGTAATGTCCAGTTCAGCCCATGTGGGAATTGAGCGGATCATTGTCCCAAGATGTTTCTATCACATGACTAGTATCGTACAACCAAGGATGAAGAAGCAAATGATTCCCACAAAGACGTCAAAGAAAATGTCACATTGGAGAGATGATGAGACACAGGAAATTAGGGCCGATGCCCAAATACACAAATTCAAGAGGATTTTTGCACCATGTCCTGCCTCCTGCACACTCTACCCATGAGGTCAACCCTCACCTACATCAGGCAGAGTATTTCCAGCAGGAGAGAGCTCATCGAGGACAAACAATCTCCTGCTGTGTGCTACACCTGTGAAAGGCCAACTCTGGACTCTATCTTGAGAAAACTCACGTGAAGCAATCTGTACTAATGAGCCTGTTAATCTCCCTAATTAATTTGACTCTTGGCTAAACAGCTTTACAGGAATAATCTTGGAGTGCCTGCACACACACGCAGAAACACGCTTACAGGGATGCATATACACTGGCTTGCAGAGAAACTTTACTCCACACCCACACAGAGTCCTGTCACTGTCAGTACAGATGCTGAACACAGCTAAGCTCAGACAGAGCCTGGCTGAGGGTACGGACAAGGACCAGAATGAAAACCTTACAGCTGTAATGATTTTAATACTTTTAGCCACACTGCTAGCATAGCTCCAGACTCCAGAAACAACAACAGAGCAGCCAGGTGACATAAAGTATGAAGACTGGTCATACCTGGATTTCTTCATTGTTTGACCTCCTCAAATAGATAAATGACCATTCTTTCATTTTCAGAGGAAGCCTGAAGCCATCCATTACTCAAGTGCGAGAGGTCAAAGGTCAGCTCTCATTAACAGTGAAGACATGAAACAACAATCTTCATATCTGACAGGGCAACGATTGATTTCCCATACAGTCTTTCTATTGGTTGGCTCATAGATAATCTGTTTTATTGACTGAAAAGTGTCTTTATATTTGTGCGTGTGTGTGTGTAAGATGGAGATATATTGATCTGCAGGTATTTTAGTGCTGATCCTGAGATTAACACATAATTACGGGAAGAAGAATGGGAGGCAGAGGGAGATTGAAAGACGAGACCAGGGTCCTCACTAATTAACTGGGCTACGGCTCCTGTGGTTTCTGACGACATCATCTTTGGTTTAATGCATAAGATCTGGTTTTAAAGAATGGGAATGAGGATTCACGAGATGAAAAGAGGAGGTGAAAGAGAAAGAAAAAGAGAGGAAGTGGAAGTGGCAGTTCTAATAAACAGGATGAATTGCTGTTTTGCAACTGTGGATGAAGTCATTAAATTTGCGGTAAACAAGTAGTTTAAATATATTCATCATTCATGGATGGAAGTGAGGATATCCATAGAGAAAAATGCATGAAAACACACTGGAAGATCGGGTGTCGGTGAAGGAATGTGAAGGCAATAGGAAGTAATGTCAATATTAAAAATAAAAAATATATTTTCATCTATGTAGTGGTAGAAAATGTTTTTGCCCTGATGGAACACATTCATTTTTGCTCTAGTGTCTCCTTTTTGCTCGTGTCAAAAGGAGCTCATATGCCCTTCAGTTTTTTTCCCTGCATGGGTGTGTGTGTGTGTGTGTGTGTGTGTGTGTGTGTGTAAAATGAAACAGAGAACAAAGGAGGCAGTGCACTGCAAAAATGTGTGTGAAATTGTGCCTGTTAGCATGGCGCTGGTGTGTACAGGACAGTGAATTAGAGCTGGGGCGTACAATTTAGCATGAGTCACAAAGTCTTCCAAACCCCCCTCCCTCCCCTTTACTGCTCTCAAAGGATTACACAAGACAATCCTGCAGTTGAAGGTGCCTGCCACAACACAGTGGTTCTGCGTGATCTCGCCATGCGCAGCCTCTTGATGAAAGCGATAGACAATCCCAGCACCTGCAGAGCCACAGGTAGTCTCACATGAGGCTGAGCCTGAATGGTTTCCAGTACAATGCAGTGTATAATCCTGCAGCAGGAGATGCCTGTGCTACCCCCAAGGAAAAAGACAAGGGATAATGGAACAGTAATGGAACCTAGCTGTTTGTCTGAGCATGTTAGAGGTCCATCCATCTCATGAACAGCCCACACCTTAGCAATGGATGCACAAAGACAGCGCACACACAGGAGTGAAACGGTGAGATATTACAAGAGTGATCACTGCATTGAAATATCTGCAGTTTTCATTTAGCTATAGACACAAAGGTTTGAATTTCCTCCCTGAATGTATGCAGCAACAACAGCCACAACACATATGGAAGTGTAAATTTACATGGATATTAAAATGAACAACATGGCTGAATATGGAATGAATACATTTGATATATCAGATACCAATAAGGAAAATATGTTATGTCCGTTTGAAGATCTGATTCTGTTGATCAATATTTCCCTGTCAGCCTCACTGTCTTGCCGACCCAAGGGACCTTTTTTCTATCTGGTGCTTCCTCCTTTAAAATAATGTTTCCTTTATCTGCAGCGGTGGCCGTGAGGAATACAGCCTGCCAAATTAAATCATTCACTTGATCTGCCTCTGCAGCAAACACAGGGGAACTGTGACAGTGAAAGTCTAATGGTTTATAGCAGAAAGAACATGAAAAGGGTTTGCTAGCGAAGAAAGCAACATAAAGAGAGTAAGAAGACATGAAAACACAAACGTTGACAGTGGCAGTCTTAAAGTTTACGGGAGATAAAAGGCTGAAATGGGATTTCAAAGTAAAGGAGGAACGATAAAGTGCTGGTATCATACTCTTGCCTTGAAGCAATCTGTTCCAATTGTTTTTCATCTCTAACCTTGAGTCTCAGAATGATCTACCTGCATCATTTCAACTTTGAGGACGACCAATAACATCTGACACCAGCAGCAGTTCACACTTAAGCAAAATAAAGTATGACCTGGTTTAGAGGCTGTTTTCATACTGTGAATACACGTTGCAAAGCTGTGGCTTTAAATTTAAAATTTTCATCCAGTTTCTTTCCCAACTGACAAATTCAAGAGGGAAACTTGGAACAAAAACACTCTTCAAACTTAAAACTATTCAATCTGTGACCAGAGAGCAGCCAAACAAAAAAAAAAAAAAAGCAAAACAGTTTGTCTCTGTCTGCACATACTGTGAAATGAATGATTGAGCTGAGACCAAAGAGAACATTTATTTGTTTGTGTTTTTCTTTGTGTACAGGAAGTCTCTCAGGTTTTCAAGGTGTGTGTGTGTGCGTGCAGAGACAATCATAAATAACCAGGTTTGTTCTCATCGCTTTTCTGGCCTGTGTGTATACAAGAGAATTAACAGTCCCTCACTTTCTTGCGCCTGCTTGTTTTAGTACAAACACTGTAAACTGTGGTCACAAACGACAAAAACAACACTAAAATAAGCCGGTCCACAAGGCTGACAAACAACTATTCGCACTCACGAAACAGATGCACCGCTTAACCCGCTGAGCGTAGGGTAGAAAGCTATAAAATAGCGACAAACAACAATACTGAATGAAACAGACAATGGTTCCATTTAAAGAGACAAATCTGGTTTGTTCTCTCTACCACTAGTTAACAGACAGGCACTTCTTTGAGTCTAGCCCAAAATGATGCCATGTGTTCAAAGCAGAGGAAAGCCAGCAGGTTTGACGTGTTGCACCTTGACCCTCTTAACAAACAGACCTCATTATTGTCTATTTTTTGTTGTGTAAAGTACATGTAGTTGTCTTATATAATAACTGTGAAGCTTCTCTGTCCACCAATTTGATTATATTGTATCATTTCCCTATTAATTCAGTTTTTATTATTGGAAAAATAAAGCCTCATTAAGGTTTATCAATAAAACTGTTTCTTGACTAGATCACATGACAAACAAAATACATGGCTTGAGTCTGTCAAGCTCAACGTGAGTTATAGAATGAATGAATGAATGAATGAATGCTGGTACGATAAAAACAAACACATCAACCCTTCACTCTCTCTCTGTCTTTCCTCTTCTCAGTATCACTTTCACTCTCTCACCTCACCGTCTCAGTGGCTCTCCGTCTGGCTCTGCCTCCTTTTCTCTCCTGCATCGCTGCAAGGTCAGTTCACCCAATTACTTTCCTTGTTCAGGAGAAGTAAAGTATCCCTCTCCTCTCTTAGACTCTACAAGTGATGAGATCAATAGCACTCCTGGCACAAAGTTAGGATGTCTTTTGGCTTATTAGCAGTGACACACCCTCCTGACATCCAACTTTCCAACAACACTCTTTCAGCTCGTTTCTCTGTCACAGTGGACAGCATGTGAAGTTCTTCGTCCCAAAATGAAACATCATCCATTTAAAAAGAGACATTACACAGACAACTGCATGTTGACTCATTCATTAATAATTCATAGTAATTTCATGATGCACAATGAGTTAATACAGAATCAAAAAGTTGCAGATGAAATGCTGTTGACTTTCTTCACTTACAGCCTTGTGTACAATATATTACCTTTTATACCATGTTTCTATAATATTTATACTTATTAATTGATGGAAGTACATCTCTCTCCATCTTTCACCACTGCTTGTAATCAGTCGACTTCAGGTGTTTGCCACAATAACAACAACAACAACAACAACAACCCGCTGATCACCTTGTCGCTGTCAAACTTTAAAATCTGTCTTCCTCTCCTCTGCTGTCAGCTGCAACCCTCCCCCACACCATCCACCTACAGTCGGGTTCACTCCTCATCACATTTAGATCTCCAGCATCCTCTTCTTCCCACCACCACCACCACGGTCTAGACCCCGGGATGGTTTGCTATACTTCACACAGCCTCAGCCTAAAGAAAAAAACTAATTTGTTTGTTGTGTGCCACTGGTGTGCATAGAAAGCATTGATTGTTACCATGGTAGCATTGGTCTTAGAGCCAAGTTAACATGGCAGTGAGGTGTCTTATGTTTTTGGCTTAAAGTAAGTCAGGGTTTATGTTTATGAAACACTCTTAATTGCATTTGATTGATCTATGAACAAAGTTAAGACTGGACCAACACCACAGACCAGTCTAAGCTATCTTTATGACTCTGGTCTCAGAACATGACCACAGACACGACTGTAGAGAGGCACATCACTGAATCTGCATTGGTCAGTCAAGCAGAATCCATCTGTCATTATCTGTATCTGTTTACTATAGGTAAGACCAGATTTATCTTCTTCTTCCACAGAGTCTACACCCCAGGGTGGTCTCCTAGAGTCACACAGCCTCACCCCCTTCAAATACGATGACATCACGATGGAGGCACATTATCAAAGACACATCTTTTCCTGTTTCATTTTGCACATGGCAATAAAAGTTTATTTATTGACTCAGAACAGTTTTTCCTCCTAATTGAAATATGAAAGCAGTGATGTGATAAATAAAAATTAGGGTAAAATATGGATCCTACAGCAACACAACTACTTCTTACTTTAATTATTATCATAAAGTTGATTCTTTACTTACTCCAGAGTTTAATAAGAAACTTTGGGAGACTGGATAAGTTCAATTTTACCAAACAAAAAACAGAAGGGAGCCCTCTACACTGCAGACTTGTCCCACCACTCACCCACTTGTCACCTGCACCCACTCTGATGACTCTGCCATTGTCACAGACGGGGACGACGGGGAGAACTGACATGGGAACTGGTGCCGGCAGAACCACCTCTTGATCAACGCGGGGAAAACTAAAGAGCTGGCGGTGGATCCCCGCCCAACACCACTGAGCATCCAGTGAAAGGACATTGAGATGGTGACAAGTACCTGGGTGTTCACAATAAACTAGACTGGACTGATAACACCACAGCTCTGCTCAGGGAAGGTCAGAGCAGACTGTATCTGCTGCAGAGACTCAGGTCTTCTGGAGTACAGGACCCTTTTTGACACTGTGGTGGCATCAGCCATCTTTCATGGTGTGGTCTGCTGGGGACAGGAAGAGACTGGACAAACTGATTAAGAAAGCCAGCTCTGTACTGGGATGCCCCCTGGAGCCAGTGGAGGTGGTGGGTGGGAGGAGGATGATGGCTAAACTGTCATCCATGATGAAAAATGACTCCCACCCCCTGCAGGACTCACTTACTGGTCTGCAGAGCTCCTTCACTGGTCAGCTGCTCCACCACAAGTGTGAAGGAGAGCTACAGCAGATCATTCCTTCCTGCAGCTGTAAGACTTTACAACCAACTCTGCTCCCAGTTGACCACAAACATACATCCAAATATAAATAACCCATATTCCCCTGAATTCATTACTTATTATTTATTTCCCATTTTTTCAATTTCCGTTCTTTTTAACTATTTTTTTTTTAGTTTTTTACTCCTTTTTTTAATCTGCTTTTGCTCTGTTTTTTACTCTGTGTTGCAGCAACATTGCAATTTCACCAATGTGGGACAAAAAAGGAATTTGAATTGAATTGAATTGAATTACATGCTACACCACCATAGTTTTCAGTTTTTTTAATCTTCTTTTAACCTGTGTTTCCCCCTCTGTCCATATATGCTTCACCTAAAAAAATGGCCATTGAATGAACAGCAACAGTGATGTTTCTGCTTGAAGTGACTTTACAAAAACAAAGTCATTAGTTCCATTAGGTCTGTATCAGTCTGCTTCACTGCATGCTGGTTTGGCTTACACACAGCCCAATTAAACCACAGGCCTGCCATTCAGCTCTGCCTCTTTGTTTCTTAGCGTTTCATATCTCAACTTGTAGCACAAGAAAAATTAATGAATTTGCTGTCATAAAATTACACAACAATGAATGCAATGCAACAATGGATGTCTGCAAGATGCCCTCAGACGCCATGCCTGGAAGCACACAAAGGCTTACACAAACACACACACACACGTTTAAGCAACATAGCATGTGTGTCGCATGTGTCAACTATACCAATATGAGAAATAGAGTGTAGAAATATGTCATATCTTGAGTTTGAGCATGTTTACGTGTGTGTGTACTTGTGAGCATGAACGAGGTGCTGGAAATGAGAAATCTCTGACTAATAACAAAGCAATTAAACACAGTGTCTCATCACTCACATGGATGTTTTAAGCACACCATGCTTACATACAAATGACACCCATGACCAAACCTGGGTGCCAGCTGCAAGAACGAATGTGAATGTGCCACTTTGCATACATTAACATGTTTTTAAAAAAGACAATGCTTCTTAAGGATAGACAGAACATACAGTATATGTACTGAGCTGAGTGTGATATAGTCATGCAAACAGAGAGAGAACATCAATGGCACATCATTTGTTATATGGAGCCTTAATGTTTTTTTTCAGCACATCAGATCCCAGCAGAGCCTCAAGAGTTGCTACAATAACACACTGTAGATCAGCCTGTTTCCACAAACACGACTTTACTCCAGCAAGGAGATTTACATGTTAATAATATCCAAACAAGATGTAAATAAGAATAAAGCATAGTGTGGGAGATTTTTTTTTTTTTTTTTTTACAGGCAGGTGGTTGATGTGGCTGATAGATGAGCACAATTTCAAGATGACTCCAAACAATGAAACAGACAGGTTAGCAGCATGGTTGACTTTTAAATTTAAATTCATGATGTAACTAATACAGCTGACTGATGATGTCAAGAAGTGAGCTTTAAGTAAGTACTTTAAGTAAGCCTCAAGCAACCGTAGGTGGTCTGCGAGTAAATTTATGAAAATATCATGTTTAATGTGGTGTTTCTCAAACTGTCTGAGCGTGAAAACAGAGTCTACCAGTGAGTGGTGCAGGGCTACGTGTTGTTCAACTCAAAGCCTATGTAACCATAGTCATGTAGTTTCACCAGTCAACAGTTTATGTTTTACAAGCTACGTCAAAAGTGATTAGCATTTGAGAGGAAATGTGGACAATGCTGACAGTTAGCCTCCTCTGGGACTGTGCTAAATGCCACCAGTAATCAGCCGCCTGCCGACGATCAACACTGACAGACAAAATCATTGACTGGAGGCTGAAGACCAGGTCAATTAAAAGAGAATCAACTGAAACCTCTAACACAACAGTAACAGGAGGTATCATGTTATTATTATTATGTCTTTGCTGCTTTGATTTTCTAATCTCACGTTTCCTGTTTTGTTTAAAGATGCAGAATGCAAAAATGAAGAAATGCATAAATAAAATTTTGTTTTCCACGCGAGCTCACCACAATACTTTTACGTTTTGGAGTTAGGTGGTCTATGACAAACCAATTGGTAATATTGGTTTGTCTTTACTTGCTGTCTGTTATATTAAGTTGACTTCCTATTTAAATGTACAGTATATGCTTGATTCTTGATTGAGTTCTGCATAGCCACAAAAAATACACAATTATATGGAAGCAGCTCCAAAAAAAAGTAACAAACGCATGAAAAAAAAAAAAAAAAATTGACAGTTTGTGTCTTCAACATACTAGCCATCCCATGCAGTGGAGAGACATGCCAAGGGTGGTCCAATCAGTCGGGGAATAAGTTAGAGAGAACGGGTGACAACTAAAGAAGCAAATACTCTAAATGATCGTCTTAGACTTCACACCACAGGCGCACAAACACATCAGTGTTACAAATCACTTTTGTTTCTCCTTTAGAAAGTACCTCCCCAATCTTTTCCACTGCATGACCACAGAAATGACAGTAGAGAGGTACATCACTGAATCTGGGTGGGTGAGTCAAGCAGAATCCTTCAGTCACCCACTTATTATCTGTATCTGTATCTCATGTTTACTGTAGGTCCCTCTGAAGCAAAATGTAAAGCAGCTTATAAGTGGCTGATACTGAAGGATGTTATTTCCACTGAGGATAATGGCACTGATGCATAATATATAGGGTCATTAAGAAAAGCCAAGGGAGCTGAAGAAAACACATCAGTAATATGAACCACGGTGGACATGGGTGCAGAATGAAAAGAAACTGAGCCTGGGGGCCATACACAGCACCACACAGCAGTCTCTTGACCTTCAAAATAACAAACAACAGTCACCACCTTGTCATCACTACAGTGTGTGTGAACGTGTGCATGTGTGTGCAGAGTCGCCCTTTAAGCTCATTGTCATCAGACTGTCCAGCTTTGTCACTGGTGCCGCAGGGAGGCTTGAAACACCATGGAGCATCAAGACCTTTTGAGACTGTCAGATTTGATCAGTCCGCATGGAAACAGTCTTAGGACACCCCACAGAGCACACAAAACAATGCACGCAATAACGGGTTACGATACACTCATCAAGGTGAGTGGGTTTTCCATAGAGCAGTGAAGGCTGACTTCCTGTGGAGGGTGATGACATCCAGTAGAAGCTCTCAGCAGGATGAAAAACTCACCAACACCCCCTACTCTTCAACAAACACGCACCATGTGGGTGAACTTTTCACATTAAAGCTCCAACAAAAGCAACACACGCAGGTCAGCACTTGCTTCAGACCTCCGAGCAGCCCACAATTCTCACAGCCTGTCAGTGCTGTAGTCGCCGTTTGATCAGCCAACACTGGTAGAGACACAGATAACAAGCAGGAGCAGCAGGTTGTGCAGCCACTTCGCTCAACATCTGACAGTGATGTTTTGATTTCCATGCAGATGCAACAATAACTTTAGAGAAGTATAAGAGAAATTGGAAGCGCTCATAGCACAATTAAGCAGAGGTAAACATGGGCATAGTTTTAGACATTCAAGGTGGTGGTATTCAAGGAATTTTCCCAATCAATATTTTTACCATTTTCAAATAGTCTTGCTATTTTTACATAGTGTTCCATGTGACATCTATGAAAGGCTGCGATTTGCAAATGTTGAATTAAACTTACTACACTTACATTTGCCTTTTGACAGAAGATTGCTGCAAGAAACATTTGTGTGTTTTCTGTAAAATGAACAATAAAGAATTACAGATTGGGATGTAGAGGATACTTAACTATAAAACAGCAACCTTGAACTTCAAAATAGTAGTAGTCAAGTTGGTGATGAGAGGTGGTGAATCCGAAACTGCACGTATTACATAGTATAGAGTCAGTTGAAAGGTTTCCAATATGACAATTAAATCTTGTCACTGGAGAAAACTCACATCAGTGAATTTATTTATTTATATTTCATTAGGCATTGACATCTCATTTGTGATCGTTGCTAAACCTTTTCATTATATTAAACAACTTATATACTATATATATATATATATATATATACTAACTTATAACTATCACAGTAGATGAAACCTCCTGCCTTCAAAAACAAGTCAAGTCATCACATTCTATTTAAAGAGGAATTGAAGCAAACATTTATCTTCTTTGACATTATTTATCAGGTAATAAATTTATTCTGAAAATCCTGTCAGAAACAGTCGGAACAACACAGACACACAGGAAAGATCTCATATTTTATCGCTTTATCGCTTTTTTTTTACATTTTATATATATATATATATATATTATTATTACATTATTTTATTATTATAAGTCAGTGTGTGTGTGTGAGTATGTGTGTGTGCACATATTGGTGCATATGAATAAGAAAAGCAAAGTACTTTAGAGAGCAAGTGCATATACATTATGCAGCTGTTTGTTTTGGCTGCACAACAAAAAATGTCTCTGTTAAGAATAAAAAACAACCTAGAACCTTGCGTTTAGGGAAAATGAAGAAGAAACAGGATTGATGTAACAGGACATCCCCATATACAAATGTTCTATGTAGAATCAAGTGTAATGTGACATGAGAGTCCATGATCATGCCCTGTATGAGCATTACCTGGTCAGACATCCCTATTGGCAGGATGACTTGACTATCAGTGTCCTCCATACTGTAACAAGAATAACTCATGTGACTGTGTTCTGATCTTCCATTAAAGTGGATGGTTGATAAGAAGTGAATGTTACTTGTCACAGGATGTAACTCTTGCTTCCTCCATAAAAGACACACATGCATGTGGTGCCCATGCACCTCCATGCCTTTACTTCCAACGCCTCTGTGCAATGAACAAACCAATTCCTGTTTTGGCACTGACGGTTGATGAAGGTGGGTGTAAGGTATGATATATGGATGTAATTTTTAGGGATACTGGGTTAGAAAAATGTCACCATTGTTTCTTGATCAAATTTACGCTTGTGTTTAGAGGTTAAGAGCCTGTAGTGGTCATGTAAAGACAACATGGTTCTTCTGTCTTCTGTCAGAGTTAGTGTGAATTTCTTATTAAAACACCTTCAGGGGGATCCCAGGGTGAATGAATGGTTTGTGATACTTCAACAATTCAAGTCAAGTCAACCATACATTTTGTATGGATGACTGCTAATAACATGAAAATATCTCTTGACTCTCTGGCCCCCGCAGGCACAAAGCTGGCCACCGACATCATCTGATGTTAATATTTCATTGAAAGAACGTTGTGATGTCAGGTACCAGAAATCATCAATCCAACCATGTCACAGAAAAATTTAAAAAAAAAAGTGAAATAACATGCATTTACCCCAGAGGATGAGTGCTTCTGCATCTTAGAAACTTATTGGTACAGATTTAGGGACAAACATTCATTGTCCCCAGAAGATAAAGACTATTGACTCTGGACTTTCTCTCCAGTGCATTGAGGATGACATTTTTGATTCAAATATTAAACTTTGTCCAATACTTTGATTTATTCATCTAAGCATTTGACTTATAGAAAATTAAGCAAATTTTCAGACTCACAGTTTTGTAACAATGACCACAACTGTCCCCTGAAAGCCTGACCAAGTTGTCAAACACTAATTAATTTGCAATAGCCACAATGTTTCAAGTATTGGTATTCCATAGTTGTGCAGGAAAAATAAAAATCCTTGGTAACAAATGTAATCTGGGGTCTTACAGAATTGTTCAATATCATCATGTCTGAGATATCGCAAAACAGCAAAGTGAACAAATTGAACTAAAAAATAACCACAATGTGCTGGAGTGACACTGAGATGATATCACAGGTTAATCATCGCCAACCATCAGCAGAGGGTGTCTAACACAGCAGCATTCAGAGCAGACACTAGAGGAGACATCTGATCCTGTAGCTTTCTGTCTCCAGAAATTTAACCTTCATTTAGCCTTTTGTGCGAGAAGTAAAAACTCAAACAAAAAAGGCTACACAACCTTATTTCCCTCAAGAGTCTAACAGCTTACATAAATCGTGATCGTAGTCTTTGACCAGGCTCTCAGGATCAGTACATTTTTGAAATAGATCCTTGTGTCTGTGTGTGTGTGTGTGTGTGTGTGTGTGTGTGTGTGTGTGTGTGTGTGTGTGTGTGTGTGTGTGTGTGTGTGTGTGTGTGTTTGTGTGTGCGTGAGTCAATGCGTGCGTGTCTGGAGATTTTGTTACTGTCATAAATAGTGTCACAAATTCCCTGAGGCAGTATAAGAAAAAGGAGGACTGACAGAGGTCTGCCAAAGCCACATCATCCTCTTCAGCTCTGCTCACTTCCTCTCCCCCACTTTCACTGCCCTCTGGTTGGAATCCCCCCCCCCCCCCCCACCCTCTCTCTCTCTATATACCTCTTTAATGTAATCATTCACTCAGGAAACCCAGGCACTTATTGGGCTGCAGGGACAAAGGAAGTGCACATACCCCCACACACACACACAGGCAGGTGAAGGCAAGAGCACATGCTATCTCTGCATGGCTGACACTATGCCCACCTGCTGCTGCTGCTGGATGCAAGACTGATCAAATTTTCCCCTGATTAACTTTCAGCCAACATACTCAACCCCGCCGTTCACCCAGCCAGCTTATAAACAAAAGGAGGGAAACGCTGAGTGATGTGAGTTATTATTTTCCAGTCCATTGCTATCTATCTCATTTCTGTCTCTGTGTTCCCTGCTGGGCAATTATAGGCCATTTTATCTGAATCCCTGCTTGACTCCCCCTCTTCAAGGTAGGAGTTAACAATGATCGAGGTGTCTGCTCTTGGCCTTAGACATTCATTTGACAGGGCTTAGGAGGCGCTTTGCAAAATGTTTGCTGTCCCATATGATGATATTCCTGGTGCTGATAGGAAGCAGAAGCCTTCAGATAGAAACACAACAATCTAATTGGACCAATTAGACATTAATGTATGCGAGAGCGGAGATGTTACTTTGTGACCATGTGAACTGTTGCTCCCTTCTGGTCTGAAGATTCAAATTTTCATTTATCCAATATGAAGCTCAGTGTAAGTTCCATCAGCAAGACGACTTCTTTATGCCTCATTCATTCACAGTTCTCTCTCTCTCTCTCTCTCTCTGCAGTCACCTGACTTCAGGTCTTTTTAGTGACCAATCAGGTTTAGTCAATCAACCTGTTTTCCTCTCTTCTGCTGTCATCACTTCAGTGTGTATTACTGCAACCCTCCTCCACAGCCTCCACCTTCCAGTCTTTACATCCAGTGCCAGGTCGAGCTCATCCTCATCACCTCCAGGGGCCGGTTTCACAGAGATAGTCTCTGACTATGGCTTAGAAAACTCAGACTTAATATAGACGACACACATTCATCACACAAAGTAGTTTAGTTGTTGACTATCTTTAACTGAGCTGTGGTACAATGAATTCTGGGTAAATTGGGAAGAATTCAACACTTGTGTTACATGCACTCAGTACGTCTTAGGAAATTCAGCAAAGAGTTCAACAATAAAAAGAAAAATCTTCTTTAGTCTGTAAAAAACTCCCTTTTTTTCTGCTCTCTCCATAACAATCTTAACAAACCTCAGACTATGAGCCATGTTTTCCTGTTTTTCTTTCCTGCTAACTGATTGTTACCATGGTAGCATTGGTCTTAGGCTTGACTGAGGTGAGGTGTGTAATGTTTTTGGCCTAAAGTCAGTCAGTCTCTCACTGAACACCACAGACCAGTCTCAAATATCTTTGTGAAACTGGCCCCAGAAATCCAGATTTCTCTTATTCCCATCACCAGCAGTGTCTACAGCCCAGGGGTCTCCTAAACTTCACACAGCCCCACCCCCTTTCAAAAACGATGCATCATGATGGGGGATAATCACCTCATATCTCACTTTTCCTCTTTAGTTTTGCACTTGACAATAAAAGTTTATGCACTGACTCTCTCCTACCTGCTTTTAATTCTAACATACCATAAATTCATGATTCTTAATACAGTTTAGCACTTAATCTAATTCCTGCTCTTATTGTTGGAGTTTTCTTTTCTTTTACATGAACCATTTATTATATTCTGTGGTGAGTGTAAAGTAACAGTACATAATGGATTTGCATTTTTATAGTGGTTAACACAAAATTTTATGCTTCCTTGCTGCAAAAAGAAATTTCTCTAGGACAATAACTGCACTTATAACAGTTTGAAACCATTCCATTTATAACCCTATTTGACATCTGAGGGTAAGAGGTTCCACATAATAAACCCAGTAATAGAGAAAGAAATCTGTCCGAAAGAGATTTTACAAATTTCATCTAAATGCCATTTAACATTTCTAGTGCCACACAATGTGAACTAAACTAAGATACAAAGTGAAGTGAGGGTGGAAATTTGAATATGACGTTTGTCAAAACTGCAAGCAGAGAATGGCCATCTCATGAGGACCACCTTCATACTTGGGCACGCATACTACATACAAATACACTGCAGCGGAAGCACTGCAGTGTCTAGGGGAGGACATGAGCTGAATCTGTGTCTTTTTCTGACATTGAACGTGTCCATTTAGTGGCAGGAAAAACGGAGCATAATGATGAACACAAGGACCTCACTTTTTTAGAAACACATTAATATTTAAGGCACAGGCAACAACAGCCTACAGATTAATCTACAAGAAGACAGAAGATTTAGAAACTGCACCGGAAAACTGATTTTTGAATTCATCGTGATGACTTCTTCAACTTACATATGGTTTCTGACTTAAAATTCATGCCATGAGTTGATGAAGGTGTTTAATGAGCTTTGTAAATCTATTCACTGCTGTGACAAAAAAGCTGCACGGGTTTGTAGTGTTAGCATAAAACTCTTCTGTTTATTTGCAATTCAAATGAAGACTTAATCAAGTCTTGGAATGAATTTAAACTCCCTGTAGATTTACTATACACCTGCCTTCGCTTTTTGTGTATTCACAACTCTGTGCCAAGTTGCTGATAACCAAGCTTTTTTTTTTTACATGTTTATATTTGTAAGAGTTGCTCATTGCAAAACGCAGCGCTTGGTTTTCATTCAAAAGGAAGATCTGCCATTATCGACTGTTCTCCAGGACACACAGTTCAAAACAGAATGACTCAGCTCAAAAAAACTACCTTTCCAATACATCAAGTCCCGAGGAAGAAGTTGGCTTAAAAGGAAACTTTTAAATACAAACTACAATCAATTGTAATCAGCCTCAAACATCAAGGATGATTCAGCTCAGACAGGACAAGATCTAAGATGTTCAGGCTGTCGCAGGAGCTGATGTTTCATCATAACTTTATAACTTTCCAGATTTCTTCATTGTTTCTGTAACAGCAAGGAAATTAGGTTTGGAGCACATGCACAGGTAAAAGAAACAAAGACAACTGAAGTAGCATAAAAGCAGATGATTATAGAATATAACACAACAAAAAACAGGAACGACAAAATGTAGTAAGGACTTTCAGAGAGGTAAACATAAAGAAGTTTAGATTAAATGCTACTACACATTATCTTCCCGAACTGCCTGTGAGCATGTGACAGTATGTGAGAAAAACGAAAAGAAAATCCTCAGAGGTTGAGCAACCCCCCCCAAGATTTATTGTGTAATTGACAAGGTCAGAGTGACAAGGTGGTTCATAACAGTACCCTTACTCGGTTCACTCTGTGCAAGCAATGTGAAAATAAAACCAGTAGTGTACATAAGTTATGGCAGCAGTGACATCCAGTATGACGCTAACTGCAGTTTAACAGTGTTGGAAGGAACAAAGTGAAGTGTGATGCTGCAGTGATTGTAAATGGCTGTGGTGTCGTCATTTATAGGACGTTCTGATGTTCATGCACCCATGGAGGTAAGAAATAATAAGAAATAATGCAGGGGGCATGAGGGGTATTTATAGCTTGAGGGGGACACATTAACAATTTGTAATATCAAATTGATCAGCAAGGTCAAATATCGCATTGGTATTGTTGGGACATTTTGATTCTTGGTTCATCCTTATTACTCCTGTGAAGGTCACTGATAATAGAAGTTTAGAAACTCCCCAAAATCTTAATTTTACTTATTTTTCAAACACATTGAGATAATTGGTAATGCACTGTGTTTTATAAAGTGTGTGCATTTTATGTATTAAAATTATGAAGCAGGAAAAAAAAAAACATTCCATTAAATCAGAAAGGTCCATTTTTTGTGCTGAAAAAATAATGAGTTCCTCGTCACCTCTTTAAACTCTGCTATGAAAGGCCACGTGAATCAAGCCACAATGTAGCCTGTGGTTAATTTGTTTAGCTCTTTGACATTTATTTCCATAAGAAATAAAAGAAAGTTAAATTGCAGTTAGTGAAACTTGCAAATAAATGAGTGTGTATCTAAAGGCACAATTTGTATACAGAGCACTCCACAGCAGTTCCACCTTCATCCAATCCATTGCAATGCCAGGTGTCACCATGACAGTTATCACAGCTACATGTATAATTTTCTATAATCACACAGAAAGTGATAAGTGATACTTTGAAGCACAAAATTGTACCCTGAGACTCAACATTGAGTAAAACCTGGTACAGATACGTATCATGATGTTTCTTGTCGAGCTAACATCTCTACAGACTTGCAATTAATTTCTGCCTGAACAGCCACATTCCTGAAAGTCTTTTCCACAGTCCAACTGTGCAGCATGAAAGGCTGCTGTGAGAAAAAAATATAAGGACATCACTCAGGCTTGTTCACACTAATGAAAGGTTCCTCTTGTTAGCAGGAAGCATGGCACCTACCTACAAGACAGCTGAGACAAGGCTGAGTAGTGTCAACTTAAAAGACCAACAGACACACACACACACACACACACACACACACAGACTTTGTTACATCCCATTACCCAGCCTTTCGTACAGTGAGAGGGCCAGTCTGGCAGGTATTGATCCACAACAGCAAGTCCAGCCAGATACACACAGAGAGAGGAGAGAGAGAGCAAGAGAGACGCAGCGCACACTTCATTCTGTCACCGTCTCTCTGCTCTTTGTCCTTCATCCTCACACACACACACACACACAGACACACACACACACACACACACACACACACACACACACACACACACACTTTCTTTCTCTCTCTCTCTGTTACAAAGTGTATTCCATTAAAAACATAATTACAACAGAATTACAATTACAATTCTTGCAATTACTGTAACAGATTGTCTGTTGACTATGGTCATTGGTCAATTTTTCCATTTGTAGATGATTTGTTTTTTTATCTTGTCTATCTAAGTCCATTGAAGGAGCTAAGTCTAGTCATTGGCGCAAAAATAAATAAAAAGACAGCCCTGAAGAGTAGCTGACCTCAAAAGTTCCAACGAATTGAACCTTGGCAAAGCCAGCTGTGCTACTTGCAGTGTGTATCTGTATTTGTTGTATTTGTGCTGTGACAACATTTACATTTACTCGCTTGGCAGATGCTTTTATCAAAAGCAACATGCAAGTGAAATACAGCTCTAAAGCTTCAGTGCAGTAGGAGACCTTGGTGGAAGTGCTGAGTACTACATCTATTCAATAACAGCAAGGAGATCAGGTCAATCAAGAAGTGCACCTAAAATACTTAGTAAGAGTTAGTGAGGGTGTTTGGAGATGAAAAGCTCTCAGAAGAGATGAGTCTTCCTGCTCTAATAACATTTGGTAGTATGTTCCACCACAGGGTGGACCTTGTGAATGCCAGACGACATTCATCAGAGGGACGCAGTGGCCGAGAAGGACCAGAAGCCTGTATGATTCAGTTCCAGTAGATGGATGTAGACTCAGACGTCACTGTGAGGACAAGCATGAGCAACATGAATTTGCTTCCAGTGGCCATGGGCAGTGAGGTTCAATGAGCAGTGCAGTGACATGTGCCCTTTCACGCTGATCAAAGACCAGATGAGCTGCTGCATTCTGGACCATCTGCACTGGTTTTACTGTGCGTTGGCACAGTAACGCCACGACCTGGCACAGGCATTGCAGTTGCAGTGTGCAGTTGAGCCCTCTCAGCCACCATACAAACAGATTCTCAGCCCTGATGTTGGAATTTGGGACAGCTGCATCTGACTTATTTAATTTATTTATTTATTTTACTTTTCACAAAGCATACCAGCTTCACACAGCGATTTGCCAGGTGTGTGGATCTGAGGCAGGATGCAAGATTCTCTACATCTCTTTATTTATTCTTCACACAATTACTGCCATCACTTTCCATGTCTACAACCATGTGCAATATCATGAATGATTTTGAAGGAAAGACTAAAATCTTCTTATCTCATCCCCATTTGTAAGACTTTGGTTGTCAAGGCAACAAACACATGCTCCTCTTCACAGCTCTTGGAAAAGGATCAGGGGAGGCGGGCAGGTGGGGGTGGGGATGGGGGGGCTGTGACAGCAGGAGACACCTTTAGATGTTTCAGCTGACACCTTGTAAGACCCAGTTTGTTTCAAGCACACTCAGCCCTTAACCTCACCCTGACACTGGAGGAAAACAAAACCACAGGAAGACATATACACTTCACAGTCAAAGACCCCATCCAGCCTCTGGGGCTTGAACCCTTACTGGAACTTCTTGCTTGGCTTAATTACTTTAAAGGATTTTATTTTCCCTTTCATTGTTGATTTAAATGTGGATCTAATGCATTTTTTGCTTTATGTAAAACACTTAAAATTGCCTCTGTGTTTGAAACACTGCTGCATAAATAAACATTAACATAAAATTTTGAGTATATTCAAGTATGGGATCATTTCACTCTCAAAAACCTTTAAACCAAACAATGGTTTGCAAAGTCCTTAAGAATGTTGGGATAAATGGCTTCATATGTAAAATATACAGTATATAAGAGCTTCTCTGACTACAATAACAGAAGTGGATATGTTAATGATAATCATAATGATGGTGGCCAGAATGAGATAAAAAGTCCTTCAGCCACTCAGAGATCACTAGAACTTCTACAGTTATAGCTAATCCCTTCCCCTGGGTTTTTTAGCAAGCTTTTTCACGGCTTTGATCTTGGATGGATAAAAGAAGTCGGGGTCAGACAGTCACTCTGCAGAGAGCTAAGTAAGCACTGTACTCATTCAACTCACACCCTGGAATCCTTCTGATATTTTTGCCTTTTTATTCCCATCTACCATTTTGTCTTTTCTCTCCATCTTTCACCCTCTCTCGTCATCTCCTGTACTTTATTAATTTTCCCCTACTTTGTTTATGCCATCCACCTCCTTTACAATCCCCTTATTCCATTTGTACCATTTCCTTTCCTCTCTTATCACTCCATTGTTTCCATTGTTGCTATTTCTGTTACTCTCTGGCCCCTCACTTTCATTCCTGTCTTACTAATTTGTTTTCTCTGTCCTTTCTACATCTTCCACCACTCAAAGATGATGACAAGATTAAATCTTGTAGCAGCCTCACTTACCCAGGATGATGGTCTAACTTTGGTAATTGAACAACACCATGGTAACTGTGACGTTACCATAACTGCACTGCCAAGGTAATGGCTGGAAATTTAGATTTTTATTGTCAAGGGATTAACAGAATGATAACTCGAGGCTGATCACTAGCCAATTTTCCTCAAAGTGTTTGTCTCAGTAAGAGAAACTTAGAACAGCTTGGGATTTTCTGGAAATATGTCATGGTTCACTTAATTGAGATACCAGTCAACGGTGTTTGCTTTGCTAAGCTTCTGTCAGCTGCTTTCTGCAGGAAAAGTTCATTATTTGTCCATCTGGTGATTTAAATGTTTCACAGAGGGAATAACAGGCAGAGAAACAGGCTTAGAGACTCATACATTACTAAAGTAAGAGTCAAAACCAATCATTGGAGTATCTGAATGTAAAAGCCTGGAAAGCATAATCATATTCTAATTTTTACAGGAATATCCTAATCACCCATGTGTCATGTTAAGAGGACAAATAGGATGGTAATAAACGAAGATGCCTGGGTGAGCACATGCATCAATAAGTCGCTTTCAAACTTTCAATCAAAGTGAGTGTTTTTCATAAATGAAGCCAACTGCCCACACATCCCTGTCTGACAGTCACTTCTCCAGCTCCCCACCTCATAGTCCTACCTCAGAAATAATACATTAAAAGCACACATAGTGTATTATCATGAAAGATCCAGATACAGTGCTGTAGTATTTGCTTTTAAACTGAACACAGGCTTCACAGAACACTTCCAATAATTTCTCTATTAACGATCCATATTTATTTTTCCATTAATGACCCATATGTGTTTTTCCAACCATCATCTCACACTTTCTCCTTCGCTGCTTGTTCAGCCACAACTATCCACATGATGCAGCAAATGGCCACTGCAAGGCCATAATAACAAGGACATGGCTATGTCCATGTGTGATGTAACTATGGCAACAGGTACCTACCAATATGCAATTGCAGTGACATGCAGTGAGAAATAAAAAGACAAACAAGGAAAAAGAATGAAGTGTGTGTGTGTGTGTGTGTGTCTGTGTGTGCGTGTGTGCGTGCGTGCGTGCGTGAGTTTTATTAGCAGAGGTTTCATGGTAAATAAAGTATTTTCAGATACTCGACGTCTGAGTCAGTGAGCAGAAATTATAAATCCAGTATCATGTTTCCACAGACTCCACAGAGTTTTTTATCCTCTCTATGCGCCCACTTTAAATGCGTCTACCGACCAGAGGAGGATTTGACATTTCACTCCCTTAACCAAACGAAACATTTTTGGATGTTAGGGAAGTTGGAGCTTCAGTCAGAAAGTTTAGTTTAGTTTCTTTTCTTATGCTTTGACTGTGACTCTTGCACACATACCTTCACAGGTTTGTCTCGTGAGGCAGCAGGATGTAATGAATCATTCAACACCAGCGGTCTGGACACAGTGTGTGTGTGTGTGTGTGTGTGTCACTGAGAGAGAGCAGATGGAAGATGCAGGAGCACCTGTATGAATCAAAGATTGATGCTCCAGGTTGATTAAAGTGAAGGTTAGTGGCAGGTTGTTGACAGTTATAGAGAGATAAATAAATATTTACCCATGTCAGCACATTTCATTATTACCTGCTACCGTACATGCACTGCTACAATTAAACTGTAAGCTTGTCAGTTAGTCACTTTATTATAGCTTGATTGTAAAGGAAACATTGGAAGGTAGATTGGTTACTTCTAGGTGCTTTTTCTTAAAGCTTTTGGTACATTTTAAAAGTTTTTACAGGCAGAGAAACTACAAAACCTTTTACTTTACAAGGCCTTGGTGTCAAAACAGAAGGAAAAACATCTTGGTTCAGCAGTAAACAACAAAATGTTTTGCAGTGAGCTGTCATTTTAGGTGGCAAGCCATCTAGGCATAATTTGACTGTTGTATTGTGTGTGTGCTTGAGAAGTAAAAGAGAAAGGATGGGTGAAAAAAAGATATTGTGTACAATGGAGGATCAGATCTCGTAGAAGGTTGTTACAATGCAACGATAAACAAAATGTGGGGGACGTGCAGTTTTCATTCATTTACACCAGTCAGGAGAAAAAGATGTCTCCTCTGCTTAGGATGACTTGATGAAGATATCTCTCAGTTCATGAATGTTCCTGTGTGTGTGTGTGTGTGTGTGTATGTGTGTGTGTACCTGACTCATGTCTCTCAGTTCATTGTCCTGTGTGCTGAATTAAAATGAAAACTTCAGTGATAATCCCCTTCAGAGAGATGCTGCAGGGACACCAGCACTGTTGCTCACTTCATTTATCAGCCCAGTAAAACCCCAGCAACCTAATTAACCAAGATATCTGTCGGTTGTTTAATCTCCACGGCCTCACAAAACAACTGTTGTGCTCTGACAGAGATTTACAGGAAGCCAGAGGTAAGAGCCGATGCACAACGGTGAAAACTCTGCGAGACAAAGACACACTGCTCCCCTGTGGAAACACTGTGTACGCTCATCCCTCAGGTTACAAGGTTGTAACATTGTCTGTAATATTTAGGTGTGCATGGTTTGTGTTTGTATGCATTCAGGTGCATTTGTGTGTTTCCTATTTCTCACGGACAAAACTGTGAGACTCAGACAAACACAACTAAATTTAGAGGCTCGTCTCACCTGCAGTTGTGTCTCAGCTCTCAAGAGGCGATGCAACGCAGTACCACTGCAGAAGAACAGCTCAGTAGGAAGCATGAAGCTCACGGGTTAACTCCAGTGTCAAGACTGCAAAAGACAGAGTGATATGTTTAAATAATTAATGATACAAGTGTTGTGTGACATTTTCTCCACTAGCTCAACACACAGCAAAAAAATTAGTAGGAAAAATCACTTTTTGATTTGTACAGTTTTTCCTGCCGCAGCTTCACCCACTTTGTTAACCGCAGCGTCATCAGCTGGGGAGCACTGGGGAGGTCATCCATCATGGATGTTTTGCCCCTTATCCTGGAACATCTTGGTGGCGGGGCAGTGAACAGGGACATGTTCTTGCCACCCACTCTTCATGCCTGGAACTATTTGCCTATATGTACATAGATGTTGTTGTGTTCTGCAAACAATACAGACAAAAAAGGCAGCAGGCTCGATTTTAAATCTAAGTATTAGGTACAAACTGTTAAAAAACCAAGAGTCAAGTTTTTAATATAACAAAAAGTTGTGTGTCAATGTTGCTATGCGACAGGAGCGAAGCACTGTGACATGGTAAGAGCGGGCACAGCTGCTGACGCAAAGACGAAATCCTCCGTAGGCCAGACCATCTCATCTCGGTCTGGTCTACGGCAGCTACAAAGGCCACGTCTGTGCATCCTCCAAAGGATGCGGCTTCTAAATTGGGACATAGCAGGTATCTTAGTTTGAGTCATCTTCCACTGAATTAAATCCAACTTTTTAAAAATTTTGTTAGGAGGCAGAGACAATGTTACACCTCAGCCCGGTAGACTGCTGCTGTCATGGTATTTTCCTGTGTACATGTTATATTATAACCACGTTATCACATGGTCAAAAGCCTGTTTTGATGTCAACACCCTGCATCTCGTTCTTTAGAAAGAAATTATATAAGCTCATATTCCAAACTGCTGACAGTACCTTTACACTTCATGTTTAACTGGAAGTGACACAGAAACCAGCTTTTACCAAGTGGTAAAGCTCATTGGGATTGTAACATATTGTCAGCTCCGTGTTAAGAGATGCATAACGCCGACAAAGTGTGGGAGGCTCTTCTGCAGTCCGGACTAAATTAGTCTAGACAAGGAAAATGGAAGTCACTGTCAACACAATTGGAATGAGAAACACTGGTGAATTTTTAAAGGCCAGAGGAGGCTGCAGCAGAGTCTATGCCAAACTATTCCTGAGTCTCTGATGATCAGGCAACGTACACCAAGAATATCAGTCTGCAAATACACAAAATTATTACTTAATATAGGAAGGAATGGGAAACATAAATATCTTGATAAATAAATGCATACAAATAATACATAGGCACAGCTTCTCTATGACAGCATCAGGGGTGAGGGTTTGGGGACAGCTATGACTGATCCATTAGCCTCCATAAAAGAAAAAGATAAGGTCAAGGTGCTCTGTGACAGATGATTTTGAAACAGTGAACCATCCTGACATCAACCATCCCCTCATATTTTACAGAAGTAACACTTATTCAGGTACATGGTCAAACCTGTCCATCTACTTAGAGTTGATTTCAAATATTTACATACACACAAGCCAAATGTGCCTTAGAAAATTCAAGCAAATAATCTTGTTGCTTCTGGTAGGATCATTCACATTACCTGAGTTAATTTGCGGTGTAACTATCGAGGTCTTTTATGGCCAACCTTGAACCTACCTCTATAATTGAAATCATAAAATCAAAAGAAATCAGCCAATATGATTGGGTCACTCTCGCCTTACAGCTTTAAATCTGGCGTGTAACTGACCTACTGGCTGACTATGTTTCTGGAGCAAACAGGCACTATGATGGGACGTTTACAGGCTCCAGTGTGGCAAACTATTTAGAGAATTCTTCCTTGGGCTGCCCCATCAGCTGAACTGGTGGAGAGAGAAAAAAAATCACGATACTGCCCTCTTATCAGTACATGTGCATCCTGAAAGATTGTCACCTTCACACCTGTCCCCCAGTAAACAATGGGAGGTGGGAACCAAAGTACTCCACACTGAAGGCTTGTAAGTAAGCAACCTACTGAATATATATTAAATATAAAATAATAATCATAAGTGGTGAAACTGAAATATGAAATTGAAATAATATAATTGACTCAGTGAAGTAATATTAATTATTAGTATAATGAGTTCATAAAATATGGTACCACTTAATAAACAGCAAACATTTATATGGTAAACTTGTAACTAAAATAATCTAAATGTGTATAATAATTAAGTCAGTCAGTCTATCTATCTATTCATCTATCTATCCATTTTGTAGAAACACTAAACCTAAAAAGGAAACTTAAGTATTGCAGAGATTCACAAATTATCTATTCATTTTCCAATACTTATCTAAGTTCAGGTTGCAAGAAGTCAACCTGACTTCCTTTATAACAGTTGAGTCCTTCAAAACTCCTTTTTAAACATTTTAACACTGTTAACAAAAGCTGGCAAATTATTCAAATTAAATCAGTCTTTCTCTCTCATCACATCCCCCTCTGGGTAATAAAAGCCATCAATACACATCCTCACACTCCACATTTCCCACTCTCTACATGAGTATCAAACCAGATCTAGCCTTTAAATAACCATCACAACTGTAACAAGAAAGACTGAATCCCAGGTGTTAACCATAAATCAATCTCTCAAGTGTCTGAGCGAACATCACTCGCGTGGAAAATCCTCCACACCTGAGGCTTTTAATTGAATATTGACTCAAAATCTCTCATGTTGTAAATGTCTCTCTGTGGACCTTCATTCATGTTTCATCTCCACACCGCTAACTCTGAGCTACGTGTTACAAGAGAGGAGGGAAATTAGGAGGAAGAGAGGAAGAGCATCAGTCAGCCCATGAATCTATGTATGTGTGACCACGTCTATTAGATAAATAGTTAAACTTCTAAATCCAAAAGAGAGACCTTGACAAATAGCCTGCCTGCTGACTCAGTCTGGGTCTGTCAGTATAATGCTGTACCATTTGATATTTGGCCCGTTTCTATATCATGGTAATATGTCTGAAATAGGCTGTTAAATCACTCACAGCCCAGAGGGAACAGAAAAGTTAGAGTTGGTGAAGGATGGGAAGAAAGGGTGTAGGAAATTATATTTGCGTTGCGGAAAGCCACTGGGCACGTACAAACATAAACGGGTATTTTCTCAATCTTCTGCACAAACAAACACACTCACAAACACAACTGTGATTGGCATTGCTTTGTGACACCACAGCAGACTGGGCACCATTGACGATGAGGACACTAAATACAAGACATTCACACTAGTGAGGAAAAAAGACTCATTTCAGCCATTTTCCCTGTATAATACAGTTTTTATTGATAATGTAAAACAATGATTGTTCTTAGAGAGAAGAGAAGAGAAGAGAAGAGAAGAGAAGAGAAGAGAAGAGAAGAGAAGAGAAGAGGCTGGATTAAAGGGTTCAATATGCTTCAAACCAATTAGTTCATACGAAGTGTCATAACATGGCCACAGGGAAGAGCATTACTGTCTCTGTAGAGACATGATGGTCTTTTCCTCCTTAAACTAGAGAATCAGCTCTTTCTAACAAGCCCCAGTTTGTCAAGTGTGACAGTTCAGTCGTTAAACTCATGTGCCTATCTGCAAAAGCCACCACTGAACGAAGTCGGGTAAGATTTGCTTGTGATGTCTAGAGTCACGTCGCTATTGGCTACACTGGGTGATGTCACAGCCAATCAGAGTGTCTCGTTCAGAGGCCTAGCTGTCAGCTGCTTGTGTAGCCAATGGCCAATCAATCCTGTATTTTTCTGATCTGAAGAGTTTATTGTAGTGACAGAAAAAAGACAGAGACGTGGACAAGAAGATATTTAGAGCATTAGAGGCTTTGGAGCTGATTTTTCATCATTACCGCTCAAAAAAAATGAGCAGAACTCAGGATCAGATAAAGATAGAAACTTCAAATCATCTCTAGAACAACACAAACACAGCTGTAACTTTCTGTGTAAGTTCTATTATGGTTTACTGTTTTTAATCTATAAAATTAAGGAAAATCCAATGTCCATCTTTAGTTTTTTCTTGTTTTATGAGTCACTATGCCCAACTACAGCGAACAGACTCTTTATTCAGTGACTTATATAATTAGCTGAGGTTGTGCTGATTCTGAATATGTGGAGCACTTAAAAAATATGTTGGCCTAAGAGGGTTAGGCTATTGACTCTAAAAAATAAATTCATAAAACACATGTTGAGTGTTTGGTTCTGTTTGCCTATCTGCAAAAGCCACCACTGAATTTTTGCTCTTGTCATTAAAGTATTTTTTCTTTTTTTTTTTTTGTCATTGTCAGACTGAAAGACACATAATTAGTTGGCAACAAAAGGCTGATCTGAGGTTTGTTGACGAAGCGTTTCCTGGAGTGGTGAGAGATGAAGCCATCGGAGCCGACTGAGCAGATTTTACTTTGCTCAGTCTGTCTCTACCTGCTGAGTAGCTCATGCTAGCTAACCAGCTGTCTGCAGATATCAGGCTGAGGACACAAGGAGATAACCTAAGGGATGACTGAGCTCTGTTTGAAGCATCTTTGACTGGCTGGTTATTTTTCAAATACGTATTACAACAACAACCTTGCAGATGGTCTCAAATGCCCCAGAATGCAAAAAAGGAGGGTGGTTAGAGATAACACATGTTTACATTTTCACTCAGTAGAAGTTTAACAAAGAAAGAAGTAGAAAGATTTGCTCGCAGATCACTAATGTAGAGGCCAAAACACTGGCCCTGGAGCTGAGGAAAAAAAAGTCTCCATTAGATGTCTGCTCTTTGTGAGGATGTGACTTGCATTTTTTTGTTTAGGTGTTTACTCCGGTAAAATAAAAAATATCATTCCATCTAAAGGTCTTTTTGCTGTGTCCTTGAAAGCTGAGACCCCCGTGTTGGTAATATTCACATCAGTTAGTAATGGGACATTCCCATTCAAGCTCACTGTGCACACAGGACACCGGGGAGATAAGTGTCTTGCTCAAGTGAACGACGGCAGCAGTTACAACACTACTGCAGTCTTTGGGTGTCCAGTTTTAGGTCTTTAGATAGTAAGGCTCTCGGTTTGGCCAAATTGTTCCCATGGCTCACAGCAGAGATATTCTGGCTCAGAATAACAACTCGAATCAGTCATATATACACCAGCACCACCTCTTTCCACCCCCTGCCTCCTCTTCTCTACCCTTTTGTCTCTATGTGTTTCCTTTTCAGAGTCATGCCTCACCTGTCCACCCTCACCGTGTCTCCCTGCTCCCCACACTTGTTCCCAATCACCACATCAGCTCAGGAGACGATGCCTCCCCAGCCGCTCCTCACTGGCTCAGCAGCATTTCCCTATTGCCTTGGTGGTCTAATTGTTATTGTATACCAAGTCTTATTCTGTGTGTGTGTGTGTGTGTGTGTGTGTGTGTGTGTGTGTGTCTGCTGCAGGTGTCTAGTTTACCTGCTGATTGTACCAATTTCAGGTCAAAATCTTGTTATACGTGTCACATTTCAGCTCTCAGTAACCTTATCCTGCACCACACCACTCGCCTGCCATCCCTGGTTAACAACAGCCCCTGTTAGACGGCTAGAATGAAATGCAGCTGCACTGTGGGACTGGGAACTGCCGACTTAAATCAAGTAGTTACAAATTAAATAATTACAAAGCTAATGGGGCTGGTGCCTTGTGCAGTGGAATAATTTTAACCTTGGTCATTATTCATGGAGATGAGACACTGAAGAAGTGACAAGCTTAATAACAAAGGTCTGAGATAAATGACAATGATTCAAGAAAATCACATCCCACAAAATGTATTACAGTCACTCAGCAGGACCAAATCTGTGTCAGTCACATCAGCAGGTCATGATATTTCAGGGAAAAGCCTCAGTTCAGTGATTTGTTGCACCTACAGTATATGCTCAATTTAAGTGAGAACAGGGAGTGATTTTCTGCGAGTGGCGCTCAGACCATTAGCTTTACCAAACAGGAATCAGCATGGAGCGAAGGACCTTGGAAAGTAAAACCCTTCAGGTGAAGAAGAAAAGCACACGTGTTGCCATGACAACCACTGAAAAGAAGAGGGAAGCAGGTTTGGATGAAGGCTGCATTAGTTTGACTCTGGTGCCATCTCATGGTTAATCTCACATCAGACTCAGATGCTGCTGATAAAACTGAAAGTTTAGACTTTTTACAACAGAGAATCACAGCAAACCAGAATGTAGCACACAATCATGCACACAGACACCACCCAGCACAGGGAGGACAGCTGTGCTCAGAGGCAACATATGATATGCAGCTTTCAAAGAGCATATGTTTGGACTCATGATCATTTCAGTGGATTTCTGTTCTGCAGGGAAATAAAACTGCACAAGGTTATCACACAAGAAGAAGATGAGTGACAGCAGAGTTCACAGAAAGCTGTGAAGATAGCTCATTATGTGTCAGGTGCACAGCGAGCTAATGAAAATGTGTATTTTGGTGCCACCTGGTGATGCCTGTGTCTTTGTGTGCACACTTGATTGTGTGTGTGAACTGTTCCATTAATATAAAAGAGAAAAGGGGAAGTGAAGAAATATCACGTTGTTTTGTAGCATTTTATGTCAGAGTTTAATGGGTGTTTGCATCAGTCACAAAAGTCAAACAGTGAGAAACAGTCAGAGTAAGTGTGTGTGTGTGTGTGTGTGTCTAGGTAATGTACAAATATTTTCTGACAGTATGGGTCTTGACAAAGGCCAGGCGCCTGTGGAGAGAGAAACTGTATAGCTTCATCCAATCATCGGGCTGAGTCCTCTGGGCAGAACTCTGCAGTCGGCCTCCATGTGTCTAATCACGGCTCTCACAGACACATGCACAAATATGCACATTCAAAACGTGCACAGTGCATTATTTTTTTATTTTTTTTAAATGGGAAACATATGATCTAATGAAGGTGTGGGATCTTTTGCTCACTGGAAACTTGCAGCATACAAACAAACTCAAAGATTTTATTTTAAGTCGAATGAGGGTAACACTATGATCCACTGATAATCCATCAGGAGTTCTGTCACCTCCTAGCTGGATATAACCTGTAAAATATAATAAAATACTTTTGATGGACACCAGTGTGCGTCAAAAACAAACCTGCAGTTACGATGTTTCGTCATAGGTGTCGCCAAAGGTAGTGAAACTGAAATCTTTAAGCTGCAAATCCTCTCTCTCTCTTTCTCTCTCTATCTGTGTGTGTATGGGTTTTTTTTTCAACTGCATGCTAAAAAATTTACTTCAGATTTCTGTACCACAACATTACAGCAATGACCACAGTAATGTCAATACAAAGACAACAACATTTGCACTAACTTTATAGATGACACTTTTCTGTGACTTTTTTCTTACAGTAATTTCTGTGAGCAGAGAAACTGCAGAGCAGATATTTAAGGTGTATTTGGCAAACAGGTTTTTAGGCTGCTCTGACTGAGTTCATTTCCTGAGCACAGGCTTGATGCTTTTGGCTGAACTGTTTCAACATAATAATACATCATTTTATTTATTAGCACATTTCAAGACACTTTACAAACTCATGGTTTGGAGACAGTAGGTCTGTGAAGACTCTCACTCACCATGGTTTAACAAGACCTGAGTCAAAGACTCAGCTTGATTTGATTTAGGTTCTTGAATGTACCTTCTGAACCAAAGGTTTCTTCTGTTTGAAAAATTTATGTTTAAACCACAGAACATCTATTATTATTATTACTATTTGTCTAATATTTGATGTATTGAATAAAGAAGTTACAGACAAAACTAACAGTGAAGTCTTAAGACCCAGCCTCAAATCAGGAAGGAGAGATGCCTTTTCACTGCAGCAACTCAGTCACACTGATACAGTCCCACGATTTCAGTGTCCTGTCATTTAATATCTCCCTGCTGATCCATACTGCAAATACCCCCATTGGACTGTGATACAGATTAGGGGCATCGTATCTTACATCAATGGTATTGTGTGTCCACATGGACGACTTATCCCAGAAGGGGGAGGGTCAGATCGAGGTGATCCCTGTATTAACTAATTCATTGAGAGCACATTAAGAGGCCAAAACATGGTCCAATCCCTGCAAACTATGAGTGAGGACACTGCACCATAATCACTTTAGCCTGGGAGTCATCGAAAATAGGCCATTTCTCAGATGTGTGTGTGTGTGTGTGTGTGTGTGTGTGTGTGTGTGTGTAAGTTGGATGGTAGGTCAGAAGGACTCCACGCACAGTCAGGAAGTATAGTAGTGGAAGAAGGGCGGGGCTTCGAGGACTGTTGCGTGACAAGACTGAAGAAAACAGAGTGCAGCCTGGCGTCTCACTAACACACACATGCACTAAAACCCCCATCCCCACACACACGTAGCCTCTTTACTCTTTTATGTCGCTTCAGGTTAGGTTAGCTGCCCTGCCTTTCCTTCACTTTTAGCTGGACTCTCCTCCCCCCTTCACTCTCTCTTCCAGTCTTCTGCTGTGTCTTTTCTTTCACCCGTCTGCAGATCAGTGTAGTGTATATATGTATATATATATATATATATATATATAGTATTTCATAATAGCTTTGTCATAATCTCGTTCTTCTATCTTATGGTACAAAATCTCTTAAAATGTTTCAAAAGACCAAAGAAAAATTAATCCTTATTAATTCCCCAGCTGGTGAATTTTGATGTTGCTCATACAGGAGATACTTTCAATAAATCTGTGAAGATTAGACGACCATGGCCTGAATTCATAAGTGAAATAATTTAAATGTTTTGAAGCTGTCGCCTACATGAACACCCAACATGAAACAAGTCAACTAGAAGATGTAGCTCTCAAAATAATAAAATAAAATAAAAATATATATGTATAAAATAATAGAATAATTTTTTTTAAATTAAAGCTGACAAACATACATACATATATATATATACATATATATATATATGTGTGTGTATATATATATATATACATATACATATACATATATATGTGTGTGTGTATATATACATATATATATACATATATATAAAAAAAATCAAATGTCTTATTGGGTGTTTTGCTTTTAGATTTGCAGGGTATTTAAGAGGTGATGTTGCTGTCCTGGGCTTTTAATATAAAAAATTTAAAAAAATTTTAACATTTTTAAATGTTAAAAATGGAACAATATTGTTACATTAAGACACGGGCCATGTGGACAATACGTTTTCACTTTCACGCAACAACTGAAACATGAGATCAGTCCTGTTACTGGAGGGTTGGCTCACATCATTTCATCACATCCTGAATGAAACTGTTTAAATTAAACATTTCTTCCGTTGTTATTTGGATTTTCTGCTCATTTGTTCTCAACTTGATAATATGAATAGAAAGAAATTGTCAAATCGAAAGAAGGAAGTGAAAGTACGTGTGCCAAACAAGAGACGGAGCATTGATACGTGTAAAATGGTGTGTGTGTGTGTGTGTGTGTGTGTGTGTGTGTGTGTGTGTACATATATATAGCTTGTTTAATTCATTTAAATCAAGTCATTTAAAGTTTGTGGTTCTTGTTAGTTTTTTTTTTGTTTGTTAGTTTTTTTTTTGTGGTTTGGTTTTTTTGCATGAAAATAAAAGCCATTCAAACCAGTTCTGAGAGGGCCAAATAAGAGAAAGAACAACAAAGGCTCCTCAGCCAGGCGACGTGCTTTCACGTGGACAAAAGGAAAAAACGGAAATATTCGTATCGAAGATTACTGAAAATATTTATTCACTATTTGTTTCTGAGAATAATGGCGTGTGCGGAACAACGCGAATATACAGTCCGGGAACGACCGAGAGAGTCTGAACTCAGAGATAAAGAGACACCGGCTGCTGCTTTAGCTGAACGTCTCTGTGTCAAGTGAACTGATACTGCACCGACAGCCTCCTGCCTCCTTCCTCCTTCCTCCTTCCTCCTGCCTCCTTCCTCCTGCCTCCTGCCTCCTTCCTCCTGCCTCCTGCCTCCTTCCTCCTGCCTCCTTCCTCCTGCCTCCTTCCTCCTCATCTCTCTCGGCTCCACTCGAGCCGCCTAAGAGCGCGCGCGGAGCGGACCCTTGAGTCGCGCGCTGGACCTCGTGCCCCCCTGTGTGCGGGCCCTCGTCTTCTTTCTCACGCGATCAGTCTCATCTGAGCGAGGAAGGGAGCGAGAGGGGAGGGAGGGAGGGAGGGAGAGAGAGACCTTACTGCTTCGCGGCCCTTTGATAACATTTATCTGAGTTGTTGAACAGAACCAGCAGCTGTAAAACTGCAGGCTGCTAAAACAAACTTTGACCGGGGGGGGGGTCACATGATGTCCCTTGATGGATTTGATCATTGTGGCGCGAACGAAATGAGATTCACGGCCTAACTGTTGTCAAGCTAATCTGATTCCTAAAAAGTGAGTGGGGGCCAACGCCGGGTTACTCATGTTGGGAAATATGTAAAAGCAGTCTATTGTTTTTTCCCGTGGATTAATTTCAAAACGCAACGTGATAGCCTGATAAATTATGTTCGCTCCAACGACGGTAAAAGCTCCGCGACGTGACAATGGCCCCAGCTCGGCCCAGTGGAGCCACACCTGACTGACACTGCGAGTCCAACACAACACACTTCAGTACTCATGTATTCAGGGATTATTGCTGCTGGTGTCTTGTGGCTGTTCCAGAGCTCTGCTTTTCTTTTCTTCTTCTTTTGGCTGTGAAGGTTCCCAGAGCATTACAGTTTCATTAACACGGTCAGATTATGAACCCAGAGCCGCAGCAGACTTTCAAATCTCCCCGATAAAGTCTTTCCATTCTACCCGGGAGCAGTTCTCCTTTCTACTCGCCACATGACCAGAGTCCTTATTTCAAAGCCTGATTCTGGTCCCGTCCTGGACGCTGGTCTTTTACGCACACAATAAGCTTATTACGGGAGGTCAGCGAGTCCCCGAGCCACATGTTTTGAACCGCGGTCAGGAAAGATATCACACCTCTGAGGAGGACAGCCTGTCCCTCCACAGAAAGAAAACCTGCAGGGCTCAGAGGGGAAATTCACTAAATCCAGGTTTACACTTGGAAGCGTGATTTGTCTTTGGATGACTTATTTATGTCGATGTGAGCTTTAAGTCCCCAAACGAAAAAAAGCCTTTAAACTACTAAAGGAGGTGACTATACTTTAAAGACTTTTATTTATATCTATGTTATGGCGGTGAGTTACGGGATATTTGGTATCAAATAACCCACCAGACTTTTTCTATCCTCATGTGCTGCCTTGTTTCTCCATTCGAAGGGAAAACTTTGTAAACACTGTGGAGCAGGAGAGCGGGCACAGGGTCGGCCGTGCACGGGGGAAAGGTCCCCGCTTTTCAGCCCCTTTGTGCTGGGCTGACGAGAGCGTCCTGACAGGGGTTAACGTACCGTGAAGAGGTTAAACAAACGGACATTCCCGTTAGAAATCCTCCAGACGCGCGAGGCCTTAAAAGCGGAGAAACCGGCTGTGGTGGTCTCCACTTTTAACCAGGGATGGATGCTGAACTTCCCTGATTCGTTTTAAAGCCTGGCCTCTTTAAAGATATTTTATTATCATTATTATTATTATTATTATTATTATTATTATAGTTATTGATTCAGTCTATTCGCGTGACACTGAGTTGAGGAGAGCTGCAAAGAAAATAGTGCAGGGATTTCATTTCCACCTGGTTTTTATCTTTGTGACATTCATTAACTGGAGGACACGAAGGTATTCATTTATTTCCATTCATCCTGACATATAACGACCGGCGACGACGTTCAGAGGCGCTTTAGCTGCCAACACGTCCCCCAGCCAGAGCCCACGCCCTGAATATTACAGATTCCATGTGTATGCACCAGGAAAACGTTTTACAACACCTCGATTTTTCCAGCTGTTATTTAAATTTACATAATTCAATGTCTGTGTTTTTGAACTTAAAGCACAAACAGTTCGTTTAAAAAAAAAAAAAAAAAAAAAAACAAGCTCAACAAGTTATCCCGATGAACTCAATTTGATCTAAACCCCATCTAATCTGCAGCTGGAATCGTTTGACGTTCTACTGGAAATCAGATATTTTCAGTTCATCCCAACACTGCTGCAGAAGTTCCTACAAATGTGTTGCACTTGAAGTTTGCTCTTCACCTTGTGCCCCGTTCACACCAGCTCCTGGGGTTAAAGTCTGGAAACAGTGCTGCTCTCCATCACACGAAGCCACCGTCTGTTTCTTTGCCTCTAATGCTTTGGCTCATCATTTTATTGTTGGACAAGCAGCCTGTCTTCCTTGGTTAATGCATAGCAACACACAATCTACTTCCTGCAGTGAGCCTCGTGCTGTAAGGCCTCAGACGGTGCAGTGACAGACTTGGTTTGTAAGTCATCCACTGTCTGAACTGTTTCAATTTCCAGGGTTTCATTTACTTCTACTGCAGCAGGAAAGATGGAAATTAAACCATTTCTAAAAAAGGTTCTGCTTTCGATTAAATTTACATGATTTTTCATGTTTTGGTGACCAAAACTATTTTTTAAGCCTTGTACAATTTGAGGTTATTAACTGGCTTAATTTTCAATAAAACTGAAAACTGGGATAATTTCAAACTTTTGACTGGCAGTAAAAAAAATGTGGTTTTTTTTTTAAGATTCTCCTCTTGATGTCATGAATACTGAGTACATAATAGAGGGTAAACAAAACAAAAATAATAACAATAAAAGTGTTTCTATCAGTCTGTCTTCTCTTAAATTTTGCCATTTGTATTCTGAATTTTAACATTTTGTTTAAAATGTGTAATAGCGTGTGGCTACATTTTCAGATGTTTGATGAGTTTCATGAAACACTGCAGAGAAAGAAAAGAAAAGAAATGCTTTAACGACATAAATCCAGATCAGTCAGGTGGAGCAGCCCAGCTCAGATATAATTAACATTTCTTTTCCATAAAATCCATTTGGATGTAATTTGATGTGATACCTATGCCATTTTCTATCAATGAAATCCACCCTGTGGGGAATAAAAGAGCCTGTGGTTAAAACCCTTGAACCTAAACATTTGGCTGGAGATAGAAAGGTCTGAACCTTCAATTTAGGGACTTTAATGTGACATTATCCTTCATGGAAGCTCATAATGATTAGATGTGTATTCTGCCATATGTAAAACAACTGTATCCTTCAAATGAATGGCCCGCTGACACAAATACATGAGGCAGAATGATCATGAAACTAGGTTACAGCATGCTCTGAATGAATTCTTAATAATGAAAGAGATAAACAAGCAAACTGCTGTGGAGGGAAAAAACCACTGTTATTTCTTAAAATGAAAGAAACTGTCATTTAATGTGTCGCTTCCTTCATAAAAATGCAATTTCATGTGCAGCAACATGAATTAAGTTTGTCTTAAGAAGGAAAACAATGAGTCTAAGGTGTAAAGCGCTTGTTTTGTTATTGGACACAAACACCAATGTGCCGCATTGAAATCCAGCTACAGTAAGAACGGGTTCAAAAAAAGCCCAAAGTCCTTTGAGTTCAGAATCTGAAAATCGCTTCCAAGCATTCCTTACTGTGAGGCTCGTGCTGATAGGGAGCTAAAAATGCCTCGCTAAGGTCTGGCATTCGTAGGCTATACGCTGTTGACTTGCACTGAGAGGAAAGAGAACGACAGAGATTATGGGCAATTAAAGCCCACTTTATGCTGGTGTGCTGGCGTCACAAAGTCTGGCCAAGAATGCTCACCTCGGCTAATACTATCAATGAGAACAAACTCTGCAGCATCAACTTATTATGCACAGTGAATTATTAATGCCAGAGCTAGCACAGTCAGGCTAAGCTGACTTAGGAAAGTAGGCATGAAATGACATTTTGTTTGAATGCTGGATAGTTAAATGCAGACTTGGTAGGATCTTGAAGAGGCAGAAGATATGATTCACTGCTCTATATCCACTATTCTACTGTGGAACGGGCACATATTAAAGAAACAGTTTGTGGGTTTACACAGAGATAGAAAACATATTTAGCAGTTCTGAACTAGTGAAGCTTGGCACCTTCTCGCTTTGCTTAACTTCCAGCTGCCAGTTGTTGCCAAGTGAATATTAGCCAAGGCTAAATAGATTATGAAATTACAGCAAGAGGGTGGCTTGGCTGTTTTCTAACCAGCGTGGTACACGGTGGGCTTTCTGCATAAACAGCTCTAAAGATGAATAACTACTGGAAATGTACTGTACGTGATGTGTGAAACCATAAGGTGCAATGCACTCTGTTAACCATGAGAGGGCCCCCTATAAACCAAGTTCTGTAAGTGAGTATCAACTCTCCCATCTCTGTGACTGTTACAAGTCTCAGTGGTTCACTTTTGCTCCCTATATGAATGTTATTAATGTTATTTTATTTATTTGTGCCACAGTTAAATCACATTCAAACAAATAAATAAATTTTAAAAAAACATGTAAATGTCTGTGTTTACTGTGCGTTTATGTTCATAAATGTGAGTCAGAGCAGTATGGCTTTGCATCAGAGACAAGTCAGCTGAGGTCACTAAACTTCAGAGTTACTATGAAGACCTCTTAATGTAAAGAGAGCTGTGAAATGCCCCAGAGGACATACAGGCCTTCCTGTCTCTCACTGCCTCCAGTGTAATGAACTAGGTCAAACTGTCTCCACTTTCATTGACTGTAAGCCCCTACTGAGAGTGGTAGACTCCAAAGCCATTAAAATCACACTTGAGGGAGTAATGGCTGTTATAAAATGGTGATTAGGTGACCCAGGTAATTTGAAAATAAAAAATAGGATACTGGAGATGAACTATGACTGGTTAATAATAGTCAAACATCTCAGTGATTTGAAGTAGTATATTGAAATATTTCAAATAAAAATAGAAAATAGAAATGTAGATTTGAAATAAAAAATATAATCACTTTTTATTTTTTCAATAAAGATCATCTAAATCTCTAAACAGAACAAAACAGAATCAATGCAGCTGCCAACAAGAGGACTGGAAAATGTTTTATATTGGTCTTGTGTGAGATTTCCAAAACATATAATGTATATTATACACAGTCAATTTGCTTTCCAAAAACCATGCAATTTTGTCTCTCTGCCATCTCACAAAGTTCTGCCTTGGATGGTAATAAAACAAACTGTAAGAGTATTTTGCTGCTTACAGGTCTGGCAGCATCAATGGTCGGAAAAAGCTCACCACAGCCAACTGGAGAAACATGCTCAATTTGATGCAGCTGTCTCCTGGAGCACATGCTGATGATATGATTCTGTGTGGTGAAACTGTATTTCAGAGCTGTGGTGGCATGGAGGGGGCCGATGGCTGTGGAGCAGGCCAGCAGGCCATATAAAGCAAAGGGCACGCCAGGCTGGATAAGGATCAGAGAAGGACAAGAGAGAAAAGTGAGAGAGGGGCCTCTGGGTCTGGGCTGTTGGCCACCAGAGCAGGGGGGCGCTGGCCGGGATGCCACATCGTTCAGACGGCCTGGTGTACACAGAGAAACCTGATCTAATGTGGGGTTTTGACACATGCAAACACATTTAAGGCGCTGCAAAAAACACAAGGCTACATACAGGCTTTATATCCACAGGGGGGTGATGATGAAGATGAGGAAGATGAGTGAGAAATACAGCAGCAGGTCCAGCTGTGGAGGAAAGGGGCCGTAAATAAAGGCAGAAAGTAGTTGAAGCAAGGAACTGAACTCTGCACCCACTCTTCTTGAACAGCTAAAGCACATTTTCATATGATTAATGGTCATGCAGCTGAATCTATTATAAAAAAAAAAAAAGGGGGGGGGATTTTTTTTTTTTTATTATTATTATTATCAGCAGGACAAAATGGTGGAGACAAAAATCTGCAGCAGCAAGAAAAAGAGAGCAGAAGCAGTCTTTTTGTTTTGCTTGCATGAAATGACCATTTTATCCAACTTCAACATTTCAGGAGGATAATAAATAAGCAGCAATAACTGAACACATTTCATATTTTATTATTTTTAGTGATGTTTTCTAAAGTGCACTAATTTGTGTGGGATTATCATGATTTTGTGAATTATGAGCTACACCCTCAACGAGACTTTGTGAAGTTGCTGTATCTTATCGCATTAGAGGCAGATGCCTGTGTTTATTGTGCTTTTCTTACATTTATTGAGAGACTGTATAACTGTAATAACATGAAGACGGGCCCAGCAGGTCTGTCCAGTATCTACGTGGTTTGTTTTTCTCCATAGCTCATAAAAGTTCTGTTTTCAATAAAAAAGAAAAAGAAAAAAACAACAACTTTTGAATAAAAGGGAGACTTTCTGGTGGAAGAAGTGGACACAGACGCGGGAGCTAAAGGCGCATCGGCCTCCTCCATGTTAAGAGTCTCTATTGAGCGGGATATTACAAGACAGGTGCAAGACTCAGCTCTTCAACACACGGCTCATGTTACTGTTGTCTGCGCTGAGTGTTGGGTTGAAGAGCAGCAGTACCGTTGATCCTCTGTCAAAGGGTAAGTCTAGCCTTAGGGGGAGAGAGGGAGCGAGGGAGGGAGAGATAGAGAGGGAGAGAGAGAGATAGAGAGAGGCAGGGGGAGAGCTGGAGTTAAAAGGTCAGCGCTGCTGACTCCATTGAGGGAAATAAAAAGCTCAAATGTCTTGCCATTTGAACGAAAAGGGTAAAGACGCCCGTCAGCACTCGTTGAAATGTTCCTGATGATCTAATGGTGATAATCTTATCTTAATCTGTGCGATGAGGCCCGGACGGGCGACTTGCGATCACTTCACTGTTTCCTGTTCGTACACTGAGCTGCGAGTAAAACCGCAACAAGGCGACTTTCATGTCAAACTAAGAGCTCGCGCAGTCGGTGAGCACGGGTTTGGTTAAGTAACTCTAAGAAGTTTGTTTGGGCACTTGCCGCTTTCTAACAATGTTATTTGCCGCTTCCTCAAATCCCCGCGGGACCGAAGGCCTGCGGCTGCGGGTCAAGCCGATGTGTTGAGGCCACAATGATCAGTGGAGATAAACGAGATTAGCGACGAAGACTCGACGACGCAGCGCGGAAGCGTCAGATGAACAGGCCCATTATCGGCCATGACGCAGAGTTTGGAAAACCTTTGACAGTGGCCGCGGCGCTTCACGTGCCATTTCACACGCACCAGTGCGCACGTGCTCAAACCATACAACAGGGGTCAATAACGCCATGCTGCTCTGAACCACCTCTGGTACTGTAATATTGAGCAGGCCTAATGTATCCAGGCCTGTAGGCTGCTCTGAAAACACATTAAAAACTGGGCCGACAGCAGCTTCCACGTGGATCCACGGTTTGTATATTTGTTTCTCGCGTCTCTGGAATAATGAACGTATAGTATCGGACTGTAATAGGCCTCCTCAGCACACACGCTTCCAGCTGACAGGCTCCATACTGCCGTCCCCTGCCAGTTTAATAGCTGACCGTAAGCGCTTGTATGTCAGGGTGGACGGGGTGAGGGGGGGTGGGGGGGGGAGGGTCGACCCCCGGGATGGCCGCTGCCCTCGTGGACCTTTATTTTGATTTGCACTCTAATTGACCCAAATAAAGAGAAGTGCACCGCGAACAGAGGCTTTCTCTTCGCTGCTTGGCCTCGAGGGGACGGTCCAGCACGTGAACACGCGCAGCAGCTGACGCAGAGAGACAGAGAGACAGTCTCCTTTCCTTGGAAAACCCCATTTGCTCTTGTGCTCGTCCAATCGCTGGATGCCCGCGGCTCGTTCAGCTCGACTTGACGTTTCACTGTACTACTGCTTCCGTCTCCCTGTCTCCCTCTCCCCCCCGCCGGCACCGAGGAGGTCCCCGACCCGTCTCAGCCATGAGTCCTCATCTGATCACAGCCCAGCAGCAGCGAGGCTTGAAATGACCGCCTGGACTTCCAGTGGACTTCACGCACAGTCGAGACGGGACAAGCTCGGTTTTCGCGGAAAGGCGCCGTGAAATCGGGGAGAGATGCAGGAGAAACTGGCGCAAACCCAGACTCCCGCTTCATCGAGGGCGTCGTCGTTTTTCATCGAGAACCTCCTGGGCAAGGAGCGGGGCGGGCGGGACTCGCTGCCGGACACCGGTCGGGGGGGAGCCGGTGTGGACGCGGTCTCGACCGGCAGAGCCCCGAACGCACATCACGCCGGCGCGGGCGCTCCAACGCCCCGTGGCTGCAGCTCCACGGCCCGGTCTCCGCACAGAGAGTCGCCGCTGCAGTGGTGCCGCGGGGGGGCTGCCCTGAACTTCAGAGCTGTGGAGACTCCGCTCAGTGAGTGATGCTTTGCTTCGATGCTCTGGAAATCTGTGATCACCCCCCCCCCCCCCCCCCCGGCGCAAATCATGTCGTGCAATAAACGGAGCCTTTAGCTGCAACATACACAAAAACTGCGGACAGTTTGTTGTGGCTGTTGCACTGTTAGAAGAGGTGCAATAGACTGACAGAGGGATTTATTAACGGGCGACTGGTTTATGTTACTCATCACTAAAAACTGCAAAACGAATGTCACGTCAGAAGGATTTCCCCACCATCTCTTTACTTATAGCCTCCGGGTGTATAGAGCACATTTACATTTACACAGCTTTTATTTAGCACCATGCCTCAACAATTGTTTGGGGTCGTTTATTTATCGGTGTAACTGTATTAAAGTGGCTTCTTGGAAGCGGGTGGAGCTGAGCTATAGAAAGTGAACTGGTCGTTCGCTTCATTAAATAAACTCGGGTGTGAAGCCTGGGTTCATGTGTAGCCGTGGTCCAGCTCCCCGTCCAGCCTGTGAACGGGCTCCCAAACACACTCACTCACTGACTTGACTCCTTCTGAGTTTTTTTTTTTTTTTCTCCATTCAACACGGGCTGAGACATCCCGTCCACCCGTGAACCCTGTCATGATGTGTACTGCACAAAAGCAGAGCACGTTTCATGGTTGTTCGTCACCAGAAACACGAACTCAAGATTCCGCACGAACGCCAAAATACAACCCGAAACAGTGGCGCAGTGGCACTGTGCGTCAACGTGACGCTTTTACGCACATTCGGTGCCATTCGTGTCGCTCACACGCGCCTTCACATGTAAACAAACTGCTTCTCCCTTCAGTCTGCGGCTACATTTAGATACTTTGGGTTTATTAAATACCCAAATTTCAGTAAATTCACAAGTGATGAAATCCCCGCGTCAACAGCAGTGCCCACACATGAACTTGTTTATTTATATTAGAGGTTATAAGCTGCAGAGGTCTTGTTGGATTTCCTGTGACAGTTATTCAGTCATTATAGTCATATCTCTACCACAGTCCAGCCTGACAACTTCCTCCTGCATCATTTGTCTTACAGTCCAATCAAATCTTTTAACTCTGCCCATGCGCAGCCAAACTTTCTACATTACTACGAATTAACTGTACAACGCAAAGCTATTTTAAATTCTATTTAAATATGACTATTTACATTTATCAGATGTATTGAAGTGGGTCAAACAGGGGACGTGCTCCCCATTTGTTTCAGTAAAAAGAAAAATGGCATCACAGGAAAATCCTGTGACTATTTTATTCGACACATTGAAGAGATGTGGAAAAGTTTTGTTGTTGTTTTTTTTTAAGTAGAGCAAAATACCAGGAAGTTAGACATAGAAGTGAGGAACGATCTGGAAAATATTTTTTTCTGATTGATGATCTGTTTTTGTTTTTCCTCCTTTCAGGCCCAAGGGACAAGACAAGTTCAGAGGAGCACTGCTGCTTTGTAACGACCAGCGACAGAGCTTCACCCGCAGTGTCCGAGCCGGGGACGGAGGCCAGCGACGAGAAGACGGGAGACAGCAACCTGACGGACGACAACGAGGACGCGCAGCACGCGTTTGACACGCGGCCGGAGCGAGACGCGACGTGTGACCCGAGCTCCACCCGGAAGAAGAAGACCCGGACCGTGTTCAGCCGCAGCCAGGTGTTTCAGCTGGAGTCCACGTTTGATGTGAAACGCTATCTGAGCAGCTCGGAGAGAGCGGGGCTGGCCGCGTCTCTGCACCTGACTGAGACTCAGGTCAAAATCTGGTTTCAGAACCGGAGGAATAAATGGAAGAGACAGCTGGCGGCCGATCTAGAGGCTGCTCACATCCCAAACTCGACCCAGCGGATTGTCAGGGTCCCCATCCTGTACCACGAGGGACCCGCACCCACTGCAGCGCTGGGCTTCAACCTGGCTGGACACCCAGTTTCTCCACCCGTTGCTGGCTTCTCCAGCTCCATCAACTACCCCCTGTCCTCGTTTGCTCACTCCATGAGCATGTTAAGATCGCAGATGACCGGCTTGGTGTAAAGACTGTTCCAGACTCATGTAGCTGTCAAACTTCAGTTCACCCTGTGAGTACCGAATCGTGCAATAACCCACAACATCCAAAGAGCCGCAAAGACCCTGATTATAACACAAAGTCAGCAATCATCCTCTTATTTCTGTTCCTACAGGAGTCTGTCACTGTATAGACAACAATAACAGCCAGAGGTGTCCGTGTACTGTATGTTTGAATACACACATATTTTTGCAAACTTTTATATTTAAAGTCACAGATTTTTTCCAACTTTGTCACCTTTTTCACATAACAAATAAAAACAAGCACAAATTGGTCTGTTTATCTGGTGTTTATTAACTCACATCACGTGTCTTCAGCTGTCAATCACAGACAGACAGGGCCACACCGAGAAGTGTTTCTAGAGAATGAAGTGAGTCCATTTGTTGTGTGCTGCTCAGAGCAGGAACCTGTGTCTTTTGGGAAACGACAGTTCACCTTTCTACACTAACGCTACAGGTACGATTGTGTAGCTCCTCTCTTGGACTACAGGGAGCATGGAGATAAAAGTTAAATTAAAGTTAAAAACTCGGCTTTACCAACCAGTTTATGCAGAAATATAAATCTAATTTATTCATCCGGTGGTTTGCAGAATTTAACATATGCCCCAGTCAGCAAGTTTTGTCCTTATATGAAGTTGGAGGAAGTTAACATGCCCAAAAAGTTAAATAAAACTATTTATGAATTATAGCTTTTCCACACATGTATGAACTAATGCGAAATTTCTGAGAGAAAAGAGATGAGAGAAAGGGGTAAATAGATAAAGACAAAATATGGGCTGACTCAGAAAGAAAAAGCCTCACATTTCTATTGAATAATTCCTCTTTCTAATAATAAAATTATTCGTGTTAAAAAGCAACTAGTCTGTTGGGCTTTAGCCTGTGTTCGTTTTTTCGGCATAACTTCACTCATAGCGACTAAAAAAAAAATAAAATAAAATAAAAACAATTCGCCCAACTCACAAAAACAATCTTCACTTCTAAGTGATGATAATTTTAAGAAATGTTCTGGTGAATACATCGATACAAACAAGGCTACAGCCGAAATAACAGCTCATCATCGAAACATCAAAACCCTTTTCCAGTTCGGGACCCGACTCTGACTCGACCGAGCCTGAGGACAGAGGCTCAGACTCATGCTCACAGGGCGCGTGCTGTACAGCGACATTAACATCTATTCATTGATTTTTATTTATTTTCCCGGGGGTCCCCTGCGGGGCCCCGGACCCCGAGTCTCCCCGCAGTAGACGTACGAGACTGAGGGGGTGGGCGGTGTCTCAGGGGTGTGTAGGTGAATGGAGCAGAGGGAGGGCACAACAACGCGCTCCTGCCCTCCCTTCGCCGTCATTGGCCCGTGGTTACGCACCTCTGGACCAATCAGGGGGGACAAAGGGCGCTGCATCCGGTGTGAGCAGTAGCGGAGCAGGCAGAGCATCGCCAGCCCAGTAGTGTCTGCTCAGCGGCTGCTGCTATGGTTCCTGGAGCTTTGAGGCGTTAGTGGTGAGATTAACATCCCGGTTTAGAGTTAGAGTCGAGTGGAGCCGCGGAAGTAAACAAAAGAGGACTTACGGCCTTGGAGAATATGAACAAAGTGGACGCACCATGTCGACCCGCCGCCTCTCTAAAATTCACTATTGACAACATCCTCAACCTCAAGACAAGTGGGAGGAACTGTGACAGTTGTCACCCCGTCGGACTGCAGCATGACTCGGCCACGGCGATGCGTAAAGACGGTTTCCAGAGTCCTGACGAGGAGCACGAGGTCCAGCAGCGGCAGGACCCGGGCAGCAGGCTCCGCGAGAGTGGTAAGAGGGTTTAGATGACTCTGTAGCTGAAGGCTGTGTGTAATAGAGACGCTCTGTCATCTCCGTTTACCATTACGCACAGCTCGCACGATGGCATTAGGTGAGAGTTTCAGGTCAACGTCGCAGCAGCGGGTTAAATGAAGTGTCACTTTGTTGCAGAGCTGAGCACCGACTGCAGCGGAGCCACGGACTCGGGCATCATCAGCCGCGGAGACGGGAGGAAGGCGGCGGAGGTGCGCTTCGAGAGCGGGGACAGCAGCTGCGACGACAGCAGCTCCACCACCACGGCCACGGACGCCCACAAAGGAGGCAGCCCGGCCAAGAAGAGCAAGTTGATAACGAAGAAGAAAACGCGCACTATTTTTTCCAAGAGACAGATTTTCCAGTTGGAGTCTACCTTCGACATGAAACGCTATCTGAGCAGCGCAGAGCGCGCCTGCCTCGCCAGTTCTCTGCAGCTGACGGAGACCCAGGTGAAAATATGGTTTCAGAACCGCAGGAATAAATTGAAACGGCAAATCTCGACCGAGATCGACGGACCCGTTAGCGATTTCCCGGAGACCGGGAAGCCGGTGGTGGTGGGGCAGCTCCCGGCCTTGTACAAAGAGAGCAACCTGCTGGGGAGATGCCTGCTGCCCATGCCTCTGCCCGTGGTGTACCCGGGCAGTAGCACGCCTTACCTCTGCTTCTCAAACGCCAGCAAGTACTTCAGCCTGTATGACGGGGACGTATGATGGGTCCAGTACTTGTCCAGGTGGAAGAGACACTTTCTGGTGGTCTGTTGCCAAGTTTCAAGCATTTAAGGTGTTTTAGACGGTGGGGCCGGACCCGCGGCCTTAACCGTGTGTGAAGACCTCAGAATACAGAGGCAGAGGAGTAGGAACATATCACATGAAAATAAGCTGATTCGGTATTATTTATTTTTCAGTTAGTTTTTTATGGGCCTGACACTAAACAAAGCCGTTTTTAGAAAATAGCAGGCTAAGCTAATGATAGCCTGAGGCAGGCCTAAAACAGCATCAGTCTCTACATTTTATTGTTTACATGTTATTATTATTATTATTATTATTATTATTAGAATTATCATCATCAACAACATTTCCAGCAGCCTAAAGCCACCAAAGAAATTACTATAGCCTAGCTATTTGCATGCATTTCCTGTATCATAATGAATTTTGAATTACTGAAATTATCTATGTATTTAAATGAATGTAATTAACATTTTATTCTGTTTCACGCATGTCTATTTTTTTTTCTGAGTATCATACTATTCTTACTTTATTCCACGTTTGCCTATAGGCTCATTACACCGTTTACTGAAACTGTAATTAAAACATCTTCTTTGAAGAAATACATTACAGATTTGATTCAGTATTTTCAGGTTTGGTTCAGCTTTGTGTTTCATCTGTGGTTAATTATGACATGAATTTGCAGATAATAGCAACCCAGGGTAAATTTATTAATCCAAACATTGTAGTTCTCAAAGAACCGGCTCATTTTAGTAAGTGGAGCTACATGCATTTTACAGATGAGACGTGTTATTGATTAAACAGTTGTGATATCAAAAACTTTTTCTTTTTTTTTTTAAATCAGAACAAAACTTGCACATTTAGTCTCAGTACAGGCTGAATGATGTAAATGTGTCTTGTTTTCTAATCCAATGAGCCCAAATTGCTTTGAGGGCCGACACTCAGGCCTCAATGCTTAAACAAACTGTCTTAAATTGGCAGCAAATAAGTCTGTATAGTTTGTATACATAAATTCAGTATAGTCTATAAAGTCCATTACTGCCACCTGAATATTTTAATCACAAGGAACAAAAACCATAAAAATTCTGATTTTGTCTGAAAGCCCAGAGAAAAATGTCAAAAAAAAAAAAAAAAAAATTTGTGGAGGTCAATGTGAAAATATTAATATTTATCTACAACTAAAATAACTGGATATAAACTGCACATTATAGTCACGTGACATGAGATTAATTTTTCTTCCTCACTGACAAACTAAAGCTATTTGGAAAAATACTGATCCATTACTGTTGCCACCTGACACATACATGTATAAGTCAAAAATGACTTAAATGGTTGAGGCTCACCCTCCTTTTAAGTTTCTGTGTGAATGCCTCTGAATATTCCTTCCTTCACAATATGCTACATCAGAAGAGCAACATGAAACTAATTTTGTTCCTTGTTGAGAAAGTGAAATATTTTGGTGTATGCAGGAAGTGGCTGACAGACGCAGACAGGAGAGGTTCGACCCTTTCTCTGTGAGACAGCGTCTCGATCCTGAGTCTCTCTTCCTGAATGGTGGCCACTCTGCTGTTGTACACAGCCACAGACCGATACACCAGCAGCCTCAGCATTATACTAAGTGTATACAATAGAGAGCTGTGCACCAACTATTGTGAAGCCAAGCCAAGGCTCAGTCCTTATGGATTAGTTTTAAGTCATGGATATCACTGAAGATTTGGATTTTGAGCTTTGAAATAAAAGTGAATTAATGCTCCAAACTAATCCACAGGAAAGAAACAGGACTATCTATTGTCTGGATTTGTTTCTCTGATAACATGTCGTAAATGTCATCATCTGCTCTGTTTAACTCTTTATAATATGATAAAGAGGAACAGGAAGGAATGAAGGAAGAGATAAAACTAAAAGTCCAGCAAATCATTTAAACTAAATGTTTGTCATTGCTGAATTCAGTTAAAATCAACAGTTTTAACTGCTCAACAGTTCAAATTTCCAAATCTAAATATTTCTCTCTACCTAGTGAAAATTTAAGCAGTCAGCAGGATATGAGTTGGTCTTTTGGAAAGATACTGGTGGTAAAATACAGTATGATCCTCTGCAGCACATGTTCTCCTACTGAGCTTGCAGTTCTTGTGATAATTTAAAGAGCTTCATCATCTTGGCATCTAAAATATCACAAATCAGACTGAAAAGCTCCACTGTGTAAAGCTATGATGTTTGGAACCTCATGATTTTCCCAAGACCAAAAATAATAATTTGATATTTTATTGATCCCTGCAGGGAATCGTTTCACCCTCTTTATGTCACAAACTTAATATCCTTGACTTGGGCAAGTTAACTTGGATCCAACTTGTGGTTGAAACCAGAGTCTGATCTAAAATTATACATCATAAACTGTCAGAGAATGAATGTAAGAGTTATGTTTTTTTTTTTTTTTTACCCACTAATGAAAATCCACTTCCAACACTGACTGAATCAGAGTGCAAATGATATAATTACAATCGAGGGGGGGGTTGTCAACATTTTCTCTGGGGTGAAAAAGTTGTTCATATTTGTTTGTTTAACTAAAGCTGTTAATAAAAATGGAGAAAGTTCAGTATTTCCCTCTGAAATGTAGCATAGTGGAGGTAATAAAATGGAAATACTAAAGTAAAGTACATGTGCCTCAAAACTGTACTTAGAATAAATGTACTAAATTATTTTCTACCACTAATGTAGTTGTGTATCCTTCAGCATACATGCATTTTGATATTGTTCAATTTTTTGACCGGGTAAAACTCATTACTCATTACATACATTAACTAAAAAGTCAAAAAAAAAAAAAAAAAAATGTAAAAGACAAACTAATGACTAAAGCCAGGAAAAGACAAACTATTCAAATGAAATAATAAGTTATACTGTATATTGATGTCAAAACGTCATGTAACTAAGCCACCATGTGTCACGACTGAGCACCAGTGTTGGCTAATATATACATCATACAAAGGTAATACATGTCGTTTTATATTGGCAAAAGTTAGAAACTAGCCAACATTACTGTACATTGGCAGATACTGACACAATTTAATTCAGAAACGCGGAAGCTTAGAAGGTAAAGTGTATGTAGTCAGACAGACTACTTGTATTTACCAACAGTGTCTCAATTTGCAGAACAGAGACTTGGACATGAGCCACTGCTGGGTGAGAGGCAGGTCGACGAGACATTCAACTAATGTCAGAAATTAGAAATGGTATGGTCCACTTTAGGGGTGCCTGAGGTTATATTAAAAGTTGTTCTAGGCATGAATATTGGAAATATTGGAATTTGTACAGTTACAGGAAAGAAAGCTATAGAAAGCATACATAAACAGTTGTTCTAACCTCTGACACTGGGGTCAAAGGGCAAAACTTGTCAGTGTTGCCCAACACTTACCATTTACATGTTTAATCATGTAAACCTAAATCATATTCATTACAAAATCAAAATGTAAAGAGTAATTGCTACCTATCTTTGATGTAAACAGGATTTTACATGGAAAACCAGCACATCGATCCACTGCACCAAATAGTGATGAAATCTCTGAGGCATTCCTGTGCATTAGTAAATGTGTGATACAGAGACAGCAAATGTGTGTGTGTCTATTCACTGAAGAAAAGAGGCCTGTTATGTCCAGCAGGCTGTCTCGTGTTTCAGGGCTGCTAGAGAGAGTCACACCACTGCTCAGTACCCACAATCCCTGGTGGCTATCTGCTCAGACATGACGGCAGACTGTCAAGATGTGAGGTGTGGCCAAATGGTATAAGACTAACATTTAAGTTGTATTTAATGAGACGTAAATGGAAGATCGTCTCTGAACTGCAGAGGAAGCTTTATCTGGTACAATGAAATACTATTCGGAGTATCCCAGACATAAATGCACCAATTAATCTCAGCACTCATCGTAAGAAGTGTTAATTGTTTCTTCCACTGTGCTCTTTCCATTTTGTCACTCCATCGTCCTCTCCCATTCTTACTCTGCCTGCCTCCCGCCTCTTGCCTTGTCATAGCTCATCACGGCAGTCTGTGCACTGAAGCCAGACTGTGTGCGATTATAACTGAATGAGGGAGAAGGAGAGAGCCTCAGAAGGAGAGAGAAAAAGAGGGAGGAGGGAACACGGAGAACCAGTTGATGAGTGTGTGTTTGTGTTTGAAAAGCTACGATCACGTTTGTATTTCTGCATGGGTCTTCGCCTCTCTATAGCCGAGGTCTGGCTGGTGTGGAGCAAGGAAGTGCTGTTCCCGATGGTTGGAGAGCAACTCTGAGTGTGTGTGTGTGTGTGTGTGTGTGTGTGTAAAACTTACTGGCGGCTCTTTTCTGCATGACTAGATGGGGGCCCTCCTCTCTCAGCTCGCCCGTTACTTTAACCTCTGTTGACCTCTCCCAGTCATGTGACAAAGGTCATCGCCCAAGACGATGGGAGGGACTGTCCTCGAACATATTTCTGTACCATGAAAGCATAGAGAAGACTGTCATCCAAAAGATTTGACATGGGGGGTTTTGTATAGATGCTCTACTTTTGCCTCCGTGTATGTGCTAAGATTCTACATATCTGTCCGTATTGCAGGAACACATCCTCAATCTGGAGAGGAAAAATTCACACTCAGTTCAAATATACCTCAACCATGTTGGTCATTCTGATAGAGCAAGCCTCGTTCAAAAACAAAATGTGTAAGCAGTATTTGCTGGTGCCCTCTCCAGTATGAGTGGATGCTGAAAAGCTAGTGCATGGATTCCCCCGAGGGTGTCCCGGTGCACTGGAGGGCAACCTGAGAGCAAAACTACATGACACAGCACAATGTAAAGTAAACAACAAGGCTATTAGTTAGAGGCAGAAACCTGAGACACGAGGTCTGTGTATGTGTCACACTTAAAGACTGTTTGATGGTCTATTGATCTGCTAATTTAGTCGACCCCCCTTTTTTTTTCTCCATGATGCAAATTGCTTGAGGAAACTGAAAGATGGCAGAGGGGATGTAGTCAGATAAAAGCAAGCAAGCGAAGATGAGACTAAATTGGACCGTGGCCAAAAATTAATTGCAAAGCGAGTGAGAGAGTAAAAATAAATTGATTTAAATGAATGCATTTACAGACCCAACAGTATACATGTAAACTAGACCAATGCGTAGACATATGGATGTGTGTGACCAAGTCCTGTTTCTGTAAATTTACGTGAGCGGAAACAAACAATTTTGAAATCACAACCGAGTACTTCACCTTAACTTCACCACCAGTTTTAAGATGCTCTAAACTATTTTATTTTGACTGAGGTCTGCAGACATGCAGCCAGATGAGAATGACAGAAGTGCCATGAAAGACAGACAGGGCACCTCAATGAGCCACAGCGAGAAGCAACGTGTTGAATAAATATGAACTTTGGCCCAGAAAAGACAGACTTCCACAAAATACACACGGAGAGAATCTGGTATTGACAGGAGGCAGAAGTTAGGACAGTGAGTTTTTACTGTGGAGAAGAATCATGGAAAAGTTCATTGTGACATCTATCACTTGTAACTGGATCTAACAGTTTGATGCTCATTTTAGCATGTTAATATGCTCACAGTGACAATGATGACAAAGATTTAGCAGGAATAATATTTACTATATAGACCATTTTAGTATAGACACGAACATTTGCTAATTGGAGTATAGCAGAGGCTGGTGTCATGGGTTTTGCAGATATTAGAATATTAACCTGATGGTGACACTACAGACCCCCTGACTTTGTCCATTACAATTCATCATCCTTAGAGGAATATGAATATCCGTATTTCTTTAGCATCTAATAGTTGAGACATCACATTCACTTAAAACCAATACAGTCAACATAGCACCAGTAGAAAACCTTGTTTGGCCTGGACTAAAGAAGTGAACCAAGAAACTGACAGCCTCGCTGCTAGCATGGCTAAATGTGTGGGTTCCATGAGCTACAGACCCACAAGATGACCTGTTTGATAAATTAATATCTGGCAGAAATCAAAGCAAACTGACTGAGAGCTTATGAAGAGATCAACATGAAAGGTTGTTATTGTGCTAAAACGGGAAGAATCACAAAGGAAAAAAAACTGCTAGTTAGCTGAGAGCAGGATTAGCTATAAACTCTGATCTGGGCACAGGTCTGGATTTCATGAAGGCTGTGAATGACTTTACACTGAACAGTCAGTAATAAGCAGAAGTTCACTGTTTCTGTGTTTATGGCTGCTTCATATTGCCGAGGCTCTGTGTCTGATGTACATTTAGACTTTTTAATAAAAACAAATGAAATGGTGAAAGTTGTCACATTGGAATCTAAGGTGTATTGATTTATGTCATGATAGTTTCTTTATTTGTGATACATTTGTAAAGAAACATGTTAAAGTCAGCCTAATAAACTTTGATAGCTTGTGCTGCCTCCACCGTGACCGTTTTTAGAATTAAAAGCTTCCTTGGCTGCGTTTTCATGTCCTCCACAATGTTGACGTTCATTCAGTTTTGACTCAGATGGAAGAATTAGTGTCAGACGTGTGGGCTGAGAAAAACTAAACCCAGCACCTCATGATCTCACATTATGGTTTTTCATCTTCAGCTGCACGACATAAAGTTATTACTTAGAATAAAGTATTAATTAACATGAGGTGAGACACTCCAGTTGCATTAAATCTATGTGAAATATTGTAAATGCGATCATTTAAAGAATTATTTGTGTTAGTCACAAAAACAAACACAAAATCAAACACACATGCAATCAGCGTATCAATTAAAGAGCAGAGTCTCTCACACCCTCCCTCATGTCCTGTCCCCTCAGACACCCGTGTCAGGATAATGTGCCATTAATCTGCCACTGAAAACACATTATTGGCCAATCAATAGGTAAGATGGAGGGATAAAGGCAGAGGAAAGAGGAGAAGGAAGGAGAGGAAGGACAGGAGGCAGGGGAAGTCTAGGGGGAGGCGTTTGAGCAGGGGGGGGGGGTTCAACACTTATCCATAACACCAGAGAATGAACTCCACTATGTACAGACATGGAATACTTAATGTGGTTTCACAAAGTCAATATAGGTCCATTAACAACAGATACAGTTGTCAGTGTCCTAACTTTTTCTACTCCCCCTCTGTGAATCCTTTAAAATACAGCACCCCCATCTTCCTCTGTCCTCCACGAACCAGCATAACTTGCAGTCTGTCTTGCATTTCATTTGAATGCTTAACACCAATCATAGTCAAGTCTCTGTTTTATCACAAGTTTTGAATGAAAGGTTCTGATGTTATTGTGAATTTCCTGGTTGTTGGTCTCAATTTTATTAGGAGAGTTACATTAACAGAGAAATATCACAGACTGTATATAAAGGCGGACATAGACTCCGGGTCTGAAAAGTGAAGCCAATGCTGAAGTGTCTTAAACCTTCATTCTATCTAATGACCATCAGGGGGCGACTCCACTAGTTGTAAGTATTTGGGCTGTATTGAATTCTATGTGAAACTATCCACACTTCTCACTTGATTTATTACTTTAGTAAACATTTTAAGCAAACAAGTTTATGGTCTCAGTCTCTAGTTTCAAGTCTACTTCAATACACGATTATTTTTTTAAATTATGGTTCCATTTAGACCATAGAGAAGGATATGCATTAGTGTGTGGCCAGCCCGCGATTGACAGACTGTACTACACCCGGCGACAGAGTATAGAGCAGGTCTGATCCACCCCTCAGCTCCGCATTCAAATATGGTTACTTCTGGTTTCCAAAAACCAAGATGGCGATGGCAAAAGAGCAAACTCAAGGCTTCCAAACAGCAGTTCACAAATGAATGTGTGACATCATGGAGGGTTGCTACTTGACAAATACCAGATATTTGTTGGTGGGTGGACTGTGGGTGCAAAGACTGTATGTAACTAACAAACACACTCACATTTACTGTTAAATCAAGCCAGATGTTCCAAATTCACTTAACACCACTGGTTATGGAATAACCAGTTTGAATTACTGCAAATATGTTCGCAGCACTAATAAAGATACACCACCTATATTACTCCTGTTTATTAGCCCGTTCACACGCTAATGGACAGATTGTTTCTATGACAATGAACACATATGTGTGTTCACACACATATACACAGAGAGATGGCCACATATACTTTCAAACACAAAAGCCCATACAACCTTCCCACGCACACCTTTATGGTCTTGTCGTACAGGATGCGGTCATCCAGATCTAAGTGGAGCAGAACATGCACTGTGTGTGTAGCAGGCCTGACCTGTATGCCACTATAGTGACATGACACACAGTAACACCCGGAAACCAGAGAGACACTGGCCTGCTGCCATTTACAGTTTGACTGGATGCTGCTGAATAAATAGCTGCAGTGAAACCCAGTCCCCAAACACCCCACATCCTGCAGGTTTTTGTTTAAGTCCTGTTGCACAATTCAGGAAAATCAACCCTGTACCACAAAGATCTAAGTGTGTCACATGGATAAAGTAAAGCTGAGGAAGAAAGAAAAGCAGGGAAGCTGGTATGTGAGATCTGTACTAGGAAACACCAGGATATAACAATCCGCTTTATCTGAGACTCTTCCAATATTTGATTACTTTTAAATCCAGGGCTAAAGACAATGTGTTTGTTTGTGCCAGAGGTCTTACAAAAAATATCTTAGTTTAAATAGTGCTACATTTTATCGAAAGGAATCCCCCCCATGTCAAAAAAAGAACTAAAAGACATCTAATCTGCCTCAGTATCTCACCTAAAGCATGTGCCATTAACAACTACACCCTGCTGCATGCCAGCCCCTCTCTCTCCCTGACCATCTTTCTCCATCAAATAAAGACGGCAAAGCTGGAAAAAGAGAGACTAATCTACAAGGATGTTTGCCTTCAAAAGAAAATGTATTAACAGTTATCTTGTTTAATTTTTCAACACAGAGTCTATGAGGTTTCAACTTGTTGCCAAAGAGTTCTTGAACCGACACCGATACTACTTCAGCTTGTACATGTCATTTATAGGGCCGGGTCAGTATAAGAACCATTGAAAAGTGATCGTAACTAAATGACATGAAATGTATGTTGACTATGGGAAGCAGTACTTTTTGCTGAGAAGGCAGGCTGAGTTACTGATCAGCCCTTGCCTGAGCTCCACAGGTTTCTCAGTTAGATGGACAGCATGAGCCAAGGTATTCAGCACCAAATTGTGAAGCCTGGAGGATCTCCTCCTGCTTCTGGTGCTGCTGAACATGTTGCGAGCTGATGTGGACAGCTCAAAGACAAACTGCATGAATTTATTCCAGTTTAGAGTTTATCCAATTGCATTTAGCTAGTCCAGGCATCAATCAGTTAATAACACATCCTTAGTAGTAAAACGCTGCATTGGCAGCACAGTGTGGGTCCCAACAAATTTAGGTAGTCCAATAAAAAAAGTTAAACCTGGCTCAATTTTTGACACTGCAAATTGTTGGCCAGTCAAATATGTGCAATCATACAGTCTAAGCAGAATATTGACATATTACCATTTACCTCACAATCATCTGGATTAATGAAAAGGAAGACAGAATAACAGCCACTGCTAAAGACTGTAGTGTTGGCATCTAATAAGGCTTCACATTCATGGATTCAATAGTAATAGATATAATAGATATAATCAAATAGAAAGATGTTACTCTTGCTCGAAGGGCAATAGCAACTCTCTTCTATGGAAAGTAGCTAAGGTTTGACACCAGATTTCTCACTAGGCATTTTTTGATGAAAAGCTAATATTAATTCCAACGTTCAGCCAAGCGACCAATGGTGTAACTTGGCATTCGCAGTTATAGAGCTGGTCCCCTGTGGCAGATAAGAAGGGAGTGAACTGTATACAGACAGACTGTATGTTTAATGTAATCATATTAATCACATTTTACAGGACATCAGGTGCAACTGCCATTTTCACCAACTCACTTCAAACCTGCAGTAACCCCCCAACCCTGCCCACCTTTTTGTCACCTGATTCCCCTGAACCCACCTACTCACCTGTTCCCCAGTCCTTCATCAGATCATCACTACAGATGCTGGTCCACTGCCCATCACTGACCATGCCTGCGCACTGACTTCACCACTAACCAAACCCTTACCTGCCCTCACCTGCATTACCTTTCAATAAAGGTGAACTGTTTGACTTTTTATTAATATCTCTGAGTTGTCCATTGAGTCCTGTGTTCTGAGCTGTGACAGTTTTTCCTCTTTCATTTCAGACATTTTGTATTTGTGATAACTCTGTTACTTCCCTACAAAAGCACACACAACAAACATACCTCTTAGCCCTGAAGCGAGTGGATCTCTCGAGGATTGTGCTCCCCCCTGGCCAGTTCAGGAGAGGCTCTAAGTGCTCTGTAATAGCCAGCAATCAGCACAGATGGATAGAAACCTACGTCTCGCCCTCAGGAAAGAAATATAAATAAATAAGATGAATAAATAAAAGCCCTGTGTCCTCACAACCACATATTGCATTGGGCATGTGTTTTATAATGAATATAGATTGAGAGGTTGAAATATTTATGGTGCAGGGGTGGTGTGAGGTTGGAGGGATGGGGGGGGGGGCTAATGGTGTGAAATCGCATCCCAAGTGGACGGAAATGAAAAAGGAAAATTCCTCTTGGTCCGGAAGCGTCCGAGCAGTTTCCATTTGTAATGCCTCAACTGGGATTCTGTAAAGATGCTCTCAGCAAAATATCTTTAGGATGATTCTCTTTTTATGGTGTCACAAAGATAATGTTGGCTATACATTTGTTACAAAAAGTATTCATAATGACTCGAATGTGTATGATGTCAGAAAACACCCTTGCTGCAGTCAGAGTTTACCAAATGCCTTAACACATGGTTTTCCCTGAAGTGTCCTATATACATCCCCATTACCTAATTTGCTTGTATGAAGCCTACACCTAAAAGCCATGAATAGTTAAATCCCTCCATTGGTCAGGGAAGAGGTGTCTGGGGACACAGGCTGACTAAGAACAGCCCAGGGGCCAGATGAAGAATAACTGTGTGGACTGCTGCCGAGAGAGAACATATTGTCCCTGACAAGAACAAACATTAGACTGATAAACAAGTGGCTCGGGGTGAGCGAGTGTTTTAGGGGAGCATGAGAGAGAGAGTATGAACTGTAAGCGGTAAGAGTCGGAAGAGATGAGCCGAGATGAGCGTCGGCTCCAAAAATAGTCACAGCGAGGCCTCGGGAGAGCTCAGAGATTCACCGTTTCCCTCTTACATCGTTACTTGGGATCAGCCTCAAGATACTTTGTGTCGGTGTGTTTCTTTACATACAGCGGTGTGTGTGCATTACCTGTCTGAAATAATATTGGTGATGATATGTGTGTATGAGGTCTGTAACCAGCTAGAAAAAAGTGTGCGCTTGCTGCTTCAATTCAGGATGGATTGAACAGTGAACACTAGAAAGCGCTGAAATAACCCTGGTTAACCTCACGCTCACCAAAGCAATTGTATCAAATGTTCATCACTATGTCGCACACCAATTAAGCGGTCAGAATGAACATACAGAAGAACATGAGAGCTAAGTTGACATTAGCTACTTTTGCCCTGCAGCACTGAGATTGTCTATCAATAATAATGTGCACGTCTCATAAAAGCATCTCCCGGCTCTTCTGCCGATGATAAAGGAACACGTCATCTGAAATCTCTCTTTTCAGAGCTGCAGTTCTCCCGGCACTTTCACTACTTAAGGAGAATAAAGCCTGCTTGTTGTCAGACAGAAAAATATTCCTGTCTTAAAGTAAATATTTTGTCTTGCATTTGAGGGGCGGTTTCAAACTTAAGTGTTTTAAAGTGTCGTTTGGGGTTAGGGGGCTTAGACGAGTGCTGGAGAATATTTGAAAGAGGAAACTTCTGGCAGCGTAGCATGATGGCAGAAGAAAAAGTTGATAGTCTGTTGGGAGGGTTTAATAATGAAACAAGAACATGTGGACTGGCTAGAGTTAAGTACACTTAGGCGTGCACTCAGAAGTGTTGTGGAAGAGATACCAGATGATAAGTTGGGATGAGGAGGTGCCTGGAAGATGCTTAAAAAAACCACAGCTCTGAATTTCTGTTTGACTGTTGGTCAAGGAGACAGATTTCCCTTCATGGTCAGTGAAAGTAAACGACCACATTCCCTCAGACCTGATTATCAGACTGTGTCATAAAGCACACAGCTTTGATGTTTCTGTTAATGAGAATGTTTTCCATTCATAGGCGAGAATCACTGACTGCTGGTGTCTGGTTGTTATGATGGAGGAGAGTGAACAATGAGTATAAGTGCATTCCACTTGTGTATAAACATAAGAATGTGAACATGAGTGTGTGTGTGTGTGTGCGTGCGTGCGTGTGTGTGTGCGTATGTGTATAGTCTCTCTGCATCAGGAGGTTTTAATAGAGTAGTATATTCCTTTGCATTTTACATGACTCTAGGGCACGCTGCTCTCGCCTGTCTGCTCTGCTCAGATCAGACGCTCAAATTGGAGCACAGAGTGGACTGCAGGTCTTCATACTATGTCGCCCTGTGATCTGTGCCTTTGTGTGTTTACATGTGTACATATTGACATTCCCATCTCCAGAAATGTCTCAATGTCAACACATTTCATTTTTGGTATTACATCTGCCAACATCACAGTGAAGTTTGTGTTAATGCAGCAGTCCTTGATGTGTTGATTATGGACGAGTAATGATGAGGCTCTGTTGATCTTTTGGTTGGTTGTTTGACTCACCACTTAAGTCCAGACTGAAATATCTCAACAATTATTGGATGGATTGCAAGGACATTTTATACAAACATTCATGGTGCCCAGAGGAAGGATCATAATGACTTTGATGATGCCCTGACATTTATTCTAACACAGGTAGGTTTGATATTTTGTGTTTTTAGCAGCATGTTTTGCTATGAAACCTAAATACATTCATGTTTCCCTCAGGATGAATTGCAACAACTTTGGTGAACCTCTTACCTGATGATGGCTCCAGAGGAAAAAACTAAATTCAGTGCGTCCAGTTCTTTGGTTTATGACGAAACACCTCCCACCAGCCTCAGCCATACACTGTGTTTAATGCTAATTAGCAAATGTTAGCATGTAAACACACAAAACCTGAATGGAAAATATGGTAAACATATACAAGATGTACAACAACATGAAAATTCTTCTACTTTCTAACTGTAAATATTTCACATTATCACAACCACAGTTAAGTGAGAAATGCAGCCAAGAGAAGGCAGCAAACTTTAAAACTTCTCTGATAATACTGGTGACTCTAAATCTTAAAAACACCACCTACTGTGTGTTTTTCTCCAGAAAAGCAGCAGCAATAGCAGATTAGTGGGATCAGCTTTTGGCAGCAGATGAAATAATGGTAATCAAGCCCTGGTTTCTGTTTCTTTCATTCGCTCTCTGGCAGTGACATCTCTGACCATCCACTCTGATGCATGTCTGTTTTCACAACACAAGAACAGGTCTCTGAAATCCTTTCTCACACTTCCCCTCTCCCACGGCCCTTTTGACTTCTGTATTGCACACGGCCTAAAGTCCCTCAGCTATTTATGATGTTTCCTTTAGAAAAGCCAGATTAAACATTTATCACTCCATACTAATAAAGAACACTCATCTATTTTCAGTGCAGGCTCCCATCCTCTGGGTGTAATATTCACCTGTTATCACAGATACAAGCTAAAAAAAAAAATAAAAATACAACAAACGTGTGATCACAGCAAATGACATCAACACTTCCAATTTCTTCCTGGAGAAGTAACAAGCAGAGGACACCTGGCTGAATATTGGCTATAGCCAACGTTACTGTGCTGCAAAGCAATATGACAAAACCATACATACACCTGATAAAAACTGACCTCAGACCCCTCAATGATCTATTTTCAAAGCTACTGTGAACTATGAACATGGTACTTAACGCTGCTTAAACACTAAAACTGTCCCTAACTACTGTAGCATTCAGGCCCGCTGAGCACTGAGAGCAAAAGAGTGACTGACTCACGTTTCCACACGAGAGAGCAGTGAACTGGACTGTATAACCGGAGAGAGGGAGGGAGAGAGAGAGAAAAGGGTGAGGGGGGTGGACCACAGATGGAAAGGAAAAGCCAAGAGACAGGCACAGGAAAAATAGATGCCGTATTAATAAAATTTAATACAATCATCAGTGTGTAACCGGGAAATTCTCTTCACTCTCACAAGCCACATTAGGATGAAGACAGTTATATTAGAGCTTACTGCATTTTATAGAAATGTCAATAGACATTACAGTGCAGTTGCACTGTGTTTATGAGAATATTTCAGTGCTAACACAGACAGAGAGTATATTGTTAGTCCTGTGCGTGAGCTGTGTTTGCGTGTGTTTCTGTGTGTATGTGAGCATGTATGTGTGTGCGTTTCTTTTAAGTTAATGCAAATTTAATGAGACTTGCCCTGCTTGCCTGAAGAAAAGTGCCGCCAAATCCTCTCTTCCCCTGTGATGGGGTGAGGAGTGACTGAGGAACTATTAAACAGTAATTGCCAGCATGATAGACTTGTCCAACAAAGGGGCAATTTAGACTGAGGGAATAAGATCATACAGCAAATAAAGCAGAACAAACACAGCAACACGAAAAAAGACACAATGCTTGACAAATAACAAAGTGCATGGAGGACTCATTTCAGTTAACATTGTGATAGATTAGATTCTTTTCTCATGTGTGACCAAAATTATGTGCACTGTTGCCAAAACACGCAAAAAACAGAAAGGGCAAAAAACACAGTTCAAATTCACATATTTTTCTAGCATGAGACATGGTTGATGGTTCTGTTTTGGTAACAGTCATTGATTATACATGGTACATGTGGCTGTGCATAATGACACTAATGGTCAAACTACTCCTCTTTGTTGGCAGTGCTTGTGAGTGGAAAAGGAAGAAGTACTGATATCAGATCTGCATGGTCTAACCCTAAGTCTCAGTCATGTAAAATCTCAACCTACACAGCTGTAACACTTTATACTGTATATTTATGTCCCTGTATGTGCACAGAAGCTGAGAGTCTCAAACAAATACACTATTTACTCCTTACTACAGTGTCCAATGGTTTAATAAAATTACCTCAAAAAAAAAAACAACAACTATATATTTATGAGCCTTTTTTTTTAAAACATCTTTAGTAAATTATTGAGAGATGGAGTAACATGTTGGTTGGTTTTTCCTTGGACTTGTTATCAGTCAGATATTAAAAAAAAATTAATTAAAATAACTGGCAGGGTAAGGTATCATTATATATATTTCTGTCCGGTATCAAACAGAACAAGCTGAATCTTTGCTTGCTTTTCTATTTAGGAGTCAACAAGTTTGAGCACCTAAAAATATCTTGCACACAGCACTCTCCCCTCTCTCTCCAGCTTCACACTAAATTGACTGACTGAACACAACTCAGTTCAGAGTCTAGGTAAAGTTATATTGATAAATATTAGATGGGATACTTTTATTGCACGGAGCTTGTCGTGTTTGTTGTTTAAGAAGTGTGCTGCCTGTACTTACACAGCAAACCAGAGGGCCAAAGGAAGGGAGAAAGAGCAAGAAATTTTAGCTAAAAACACACACAAATAGAAATAGTACATACGCCACAAGACGGAGAGAAGGGAAGAAAACTAAATGCTGCCCCAACTTAAATAGAGTCTGGATTTCACCTGAAGCGATCAAAGAGGTGTTTCCTCCTCTCTGGATCTCAAAAAAGCTTTTAAAAATGCTGCAGCATCTTCTTGATTTAATCAATATTGCAGGCGTGTAGTGGGGGTACATAAATAAGTGAATACAACACATTTCGAGACTAAAATGCTCTTATTGCTGCAGAGTTTTCATGTATGCCCTCTGGCCAAGCAGCGGAGGAACATGTGTCCAATTACAGACTGAAAAGACATTGAGGAGACAGACCCAGTGCTTTATACACAGAATAAAACAGAAAACATACAGTAGATGCTGGACTGTTGTAGGAAATTGACTTAGTTTTAATCGCAATGGAGCGTTTTTGGAGCATCTTTCTGTCACTCTGGTTTTTTGGGGGTTTTTTTCTCACACGTTGAGTCTCTTTGTCTCTGCTCATCTCTCAGGTTACAGACGGGCTGAGAGTGACTTCATCTGCATCTCCCTGTCCTGTGAAACACGTCCACCTGATTTATTGTGATGATTTCATGAGCTCTGTGTGTGTATGTGCATGAGATAGAGAGAGAGAGAGAGAGAGAGGGTAACAGTGGGAGAAAAAGAGTGTGTCTAGGTCTTGATCTATGATGCTGTATTGGTAATCAATATGGTTCTTTTAAGTCATTTAGATGCAGTGATTGATACTTGCAGTGGTCAGCATATGGGCTGGGAACTGGAGCTGTACGTCTGACCGTTCCCATATGGGTAACACTATCTGCGCTGAAGCTAGTGCATTTATTGTTTGTGCTCAAGTGAATTAGCTGGAAATAAAAAGGAAAAAATAAAAAACACTTGTCAAAATCTGTGGCCTCTGCATGCAGGAATTTAAAGAACCTTCTGGGAAAAAAAAAAAAAAAAGCTTCATTTTCTTCAGCCATGGCAGAAAAACATCTGAGGCGTCAAATTTAAAAGGTCGTTGTCATCTTCTTTTTGGATTATTCAGTTCCTAGAGTCTATGAAGTAGCGCGTAGTTCAGTTTAGGGGCTATTTCGTGTCTCTCTTTCATGTGCAGGTTGATTTGACAGGGGGGTCAGATGAAGATAAGAACATACAGAGGCCTCTCTTTGGTCGTCTGTCAGCAGACAGAGACAAGACTCCCTCCGACAGACATACTTTACCTCCGGCCAGGCACGGGAAGAAAGGTAGCTTTTTTGATTGAGCTTTGATTAAATGTTGTTAACAATGCAGAGAACTGGTTTGGCCTTTTCCTACCCTAAACGACACACAGGCTGAGGGGCCACGGACAAAGACTACAAAGAGGTACGTCTTGTGCCTTTAGCAACACAAGACGGATAAACTGTCAGAGAAGCAGTTGGCAAATTCACTCATAATAAGAGGCTATTAATATCTTTTTGTTTTGTTTTTGTTTTTTTAAATTACCTATCAATAAATTACTTTTTGTTTGGAAAAGTGTAGACTTTGTTGTTGAACATGCAGAAATTGCTATTTGTTTGGCTTTGACAGGAGCAGACACAGAGGCAGCATTGGTCCGAGTGTGTTCGTCTAACCTGTGTTAACAGCCTGTGAGGCTGATCCAAACTATCACAGAGGAATGTTTCATCCAGGGCGATGAAAGACAACAACTACACTCATCTTATCAGCTGCTGGTGATCGGGACGGATACTCAAAACCCTGCATGGGGGAGCAGAGCCCTGCACACAAATAAAGCCATAGATACCTGCAAAAGCTACATTCACTCTCTCTCACACACACACACACACACACACACACACACACACACACACATATATGAATTACTCTAATTTAAATAATGAGTGAACAACTACTTATGGAGGTTGATGACAGTTGAAATAGGCCTGAAATAATCCACTCAACAATGACTCTGTTATTTCCACTTTTTGAGTGACATTCCAAATAAGTCGCTTTTTTTCTGGTTATGTTGTTAAATCTGTTTACATATTTACAACAAACTATTTTGAAAGCTTTGTAAAGATGCCAATTGTGACATTAAACCCTTTTGTAAAGAAAATAAATGTGCATAAATCACCCAATGTTGAATATGAAGTGGGGATATTTCATTGCAGGTGAGATTCACCTGCTCAATGTGGAAGTGGTGTACTTCACAATAAAATACAAACATGTATTTTAAATGTAATAACTAATGCAGTCTAATACAAACGTCCTCCAATTAACCCTCTGAAACAAGCCTTTCATGAGTCACTCTGGAGGCTGCAGTTTCTGGAACTGTTGAATTTTATTGTTATAATATGGCTGTGTAACTAATATTTAGTCTACTCAATTATATATCAATGATGGTAGGATTTACTGCAGAGCTATTGTTATTGGCTCTGGCTAGCTGTACCACAGACACAGTGCGCTTCTCCTGGGCTTCTTCAAACGGTCAAAATGGAATTACAAGGATAAAAATCAAAGAAAAAAATAAAACAAAAAAAGTAAAACTAAGAGGAAAAAAAAAAATCTTGCAAACTAAAAGATCTATAATTGGAGCTTCATCTGCTGTGTTAGATGCATTATATTTCTTTTAATAAATGAAGTTTTCTTATAGCAAATACTATGAAACAAGAAAAGACATCTTCAGTAAGCACAACAAGTCAGAGAGCTCACAAACATGTTTCACAACTGCTCTACCAGGTGTCTCATTGATTATTTTGGACTGAAACTGGAACAAAAAGCCATCTGAGCACAAACAGGTACGCACACACGCGTATCCGATCTCACAGGCCTGCATTTCTTGTCCAGCGTTGCGGTGATTGCAATAGATTTCAGATGAGGATCAACACTTTGAAACTGAGTCTATGACCTGAGGGCTAAGACGAAATGGGGGAAGAAAGACACAGAGAGAGAAAGACAGAGTCAAAGGAATTGTTTCAGAAAATTCCCGAAAAAAAAAACGGAGTCAAAGTCGAGAAAAAAAAAAAAAAAACACCTGAAGAAAAAAAAAAAAAAAAAAAAAGTCCTTCAGTAGATCTAAATGTGGCTGCTGGTGTACATGTTATGTCTATGTTGTAATAAGAGTCATAATAAATAGCCTCAGCACATTCACGAGTGCTTGTGTTTTCCTGTGTGTGCAATCGAAGAAAGATGTATTCATAACTTGCTGCTCATAATCCAATCTGTGACTGATTTAGCTGTCTGCTGCCCAGGAGCCAGGCCGGCGCTATGGGATACCCCATCCAACACTCTGCTCTCCCACATCAGGACAGCGGGACACTGGGATACCCCCGCGGGGCCGGAGCTGGGTCGGAGCGAGCCGATCACCTTAGTCTAAACTGACGTGTCTGTTTAACACACACACGCACACACACTCCAGGTGGTGTGCATGTCAAGGGTTTGGAAGCGATACTGCGTCACGAAGGATATGTGCTTTGGCCTGTGGTGTAGAATATCATCCCTCGAGGGGCCTGGGAAGTGTGTGTGTGTGTGTGTGTGTGTGTGTGTGTGTGTGTTTGATCTGATCTATGTATTTCTAAGTTTCTGTGACTATGAGAGATTGAGCATTGCATGTTTTGGCATGTTCGCCTGCATGTAACAGAAACGAAAAGGCTCTTAGAGATATATTTCACTGCATAGTAATGGTATATTTGAAAGACAGTCATAGTCACACAAAGCACACTGAGGAAATACTCCCTGGCATTAATCCTCAGGCAATGAATTGAAATTGCCTTCCCCTCAATGTCTGGATAATAATCATCACCATGATTTTCACCACCGTCTTTCAAATGTTCCTGGCTGTTGCCCTTGGCCTTCGTCTGTTTCTAAAATACTAAACCTCCCTCTATTATTGGTTTCATGCAGGGATCACAATCTGAAAACACACCGCAGTGATGAATATTTTGAGTAATCGCTCGTCCTGAACCTTATTTGGCTTCTCTGTGAGTGCAGGAGGAACTAAGCCAACTGAACCTAAAAAACTAATCACTGCATTCGCTTTCAAGGCCTTAGGAGTTAACAACCAAAAACCAACAAAAAAACATCCTGGGTCCAGGGGTCATGGTAACCAGGGGATATTGTTGTTCCCTGGATTTCTCGCCTCTCGCCCTCCGTAATGAATATGAGAGGCCTAATAGACCCTGAGTCTGACCCCCAATAAGTGCTCCACGCTTGGAAACATGAATTGCTGCCTTCAAAGCATTGCCACTTCCTGAATGTTGCCCTTTCACTGAATGTGTGAAGTGTGTGTGTGTGTGTGTGTGTGTGTGTGTGTGTGTGCAAATGTATGTGTACATACACACACTTGAAACCAATGTGCAGCAGAGGTGACTGCCCCCTCGAGCAGTGAGGAGAACCAGGGGATTCCAGGCTCACACAAATTTCAACAGTCACAATTATTCATAATTGTAGAGAAACACAGAGGCTGTGTGTGTGTGTGTGTGTGTGTGTGTGTGTGTGTGTGTGTGTGGAAAGTTAGATGAGAGACCCACAAAATGACAAACTCAATAAAAGGCTAAAAAGACTCTGGCAAACCAGCAGGAAAAACAAAGAAAGAGGGTGAAACTGTTAGTTTTTGGGGAGATCTGGCACTGATAGAGGCAAAGTTTTGACATTGATTCCTTGTCAAAGAGCAGAGTGAATAGGTGGCAACAGCCGTGTTTCCTGAACAAACCAAAATAAAGACATAATACAATAAACTCAGTTATTTTTGAAATAGTCCTCATTAAATGATTTCTAATTTGACAGAAATCTGGGAAACAGAAATAAAGCTCTTTGGTTTTCATCTAATCCGTAACTGTAGATTATAACTGAAGAGCCACAAAGATCGCATCTTGAACCTTATAAATGATTTCAGTTCACTGTACACTTTCACACGCTTCCTCAAACAGGACACAATCAACTGCAATTAATCTGATCAATGGAATGTTAAACGGCGTACAGGATATGCTGCGGCAAGACTAAGTGCCCTCGAGCCCCATCGAGGATATTCGACGTGATGGAGAAAAACCATGTCCCCATCTCCTCAGGGGGCTAAATCTCTCCCATGTTAGATAAATTAGTCTGGGTTAGTACCTGGACTTCCTATAGTCAACTCACAACCTTTTGATCTCTAACTACGGCAAAATGGATCCAAGCTGATGAATTTGTACGGCCTGGTTATGATTGATTATGTGGGCGCTGAGGACGGAAAGGCCTGCCAAAGTTTATTTTGAGGTTTCTTTGCCACTCGAAGGAGAGTTGGTTTCTCTCAGAACTGAAGGATTTTGAGAGAAACAGGAACAGCATTAGAGAGAGAAGGCAGAAGATTAAGAATTACAACATTAAGACACACACAAACACACACAGAACCACAGTGAGTGGTGTTTGTGTGTGTGGGCAGATCTGAAGTTAAATGATGACTCTAATGAATGAGGCTCTAATGATCTCGTCTGCAGTGGCTGTTCATACAGACCCAGAGGAACAGAGTCAAGCTGGAGGCCATCACACAAAACACACGAACACACACACACCAAAACAGAAACACATGGTGATCGTGTTTGTGTGTGTTGTTGCATTTAGAACACACAAAGGAGCATAAAATTACTTCACACCCATCTCTTACCCTTCTGTTGCTTTCTCCTTCCAGGATTTTACACAACACGGAGCAAGAAAGTTGCTTCCTGTTTATTTCAATAACAGTTTGACTGGAGCTTTTCATCCAGCTGAACTACAGCTGCACATTTTGCTGGACAAAAAAAAGCACCACAATAACCAGGGGCTATATTTAGATTTATTATATTTATATATTTATAGTTATCATAAAGGTAAACTGTTCTGTGACACAGCATCAACACAGACTGACAATTAGAATGAAGCAATCACAACAATAGGCTACACAGCAGGACTGTTACACTCAATTGCATGTTTTTTCATTCAACACGCAAACTGCATAATCAAGCGCTGGGTGACCCCAGGGCTTGACCTACAACCTACTCAAATGTATAAATTCAAGATATGTGCATTTTAATTGTCTACATAAAAATGAGTCATCTGTAGAAAAGACAAGATTCTTACATAGATACTGTAAATGAGAGCTCAGAGTGGACTGCTCCGCTGTCATTTTGCCAGTGCCTGACTCAACCTAAAGACCTTTGCATACCAAGTATGCATTTTTTAAATCCATCAACCAATGAAACAGCACAGCAGAGGAGTGCATATTTCTGAGGAAATCTTTTAAATGTTTATGCAAGTACCAAATTTGGCCCAAATCCCCCTTGGGTAGTAATACCCAAGGGGGATTTAAAAAAAAAAAAAAAAAAAAAAGGAAGCCAAGATGGCTGCCATTGGATCCAGTTGGTCCTGATCAGAGGCTGGCAGGATGTTTTTGTGAGGTACACAGATACATACACAGCATAAATTAAGAAGGCAATCCGACGAATTGTGCCATGAGAAACATGCACGGTAGGTGAACGGCCAATTCAGGGCAGCTTCAAAACGCTGCAGCATGCAAGATCATGGTCAAGATGCAAGCGGCCTCATTACCTAGTTCATGGACGTTCAGTGCCAGTCAATTAACTGCACAAGTCATATTATTGGTCCAATGTTTAGATGATAAACCCTCCAAAAGGCACCAACGCCACAAGCAAAGGCAAGAACTCACGTTCAGAGGCTCAAACTGGCTGAGGTCAGGTGTAGCAGACCCCTAACAGCTCAACATTGAGGGACTATCCAACAGTGACAGCACCCACCTGTCATTCAAAGTGGCCACACCCTGGCTCCGTTTTAGAAAAATTTGAGTTTTCACGAAGGGGGAAAATTAGCTACAGCAAGCAAACCATTTTTTCAACCAGGTATCTTTGAGTAGCCACTTGCTTTTGTAAAGAGTCAAGCCTTTTTTTTTCTTCGAGGGCTGAGAAATGAAGCCAACACGGACACTGGTGTCTTTTGACCACGGCAACAGCTTTTCCTGACCTTACCATAGTTTTAACTGTCTAAACTTTGTGTTTAGTGCAGCCTGGTGTAGCTGTTATAAGGCTGTAAAACCATCTCAATCAAAGCTTCCATATTCTATCAAGACAATTAAACCTTTAAAAACTGAAACCATGGTGGGGGGTAAAGTGTCATTCACTGGTACATAACCTTATAAAAAATGCATTCCTGATTTTAATAAATATGTAATTGCCTCACATCATGTACCAGTGTCCTTACATGTCAGCCTGCGCCTGCTCAAGCGTTAGTGAAGCCACATACATATAATGATGTGATGAGTGCAAAGTGTCACCCACATAAATACTGGATTTAAATCAATTTTCCATGTGTGACACTGGCTGCGTCCGTGTCTCTGAGTATCTACAGTAATTACATGTCAAAATTAAGAAGTTTTACTGGGTAAATTGAACAAGTCGTTCAGACCTTGTTAAATGGTTGATTCTGTGTGGTATGTTTTTGGCCATGAGCCTGTCGGTCTGTGCCAGACTGACATCTAAATACATTTCAATTAAATGTGCTCATCTAAGACATCAAACTGTCTCCCTCCCCATCACTGGCAATACAAAGCAGTTAATTGGTTAATTGTGCGCAGACATGTCATAACAATGGTGTTAATGGTGTTCTTGGTCCTGTGAGCCATCAAAAAAAAAAAAAAAAACTTTTTCTAATAAAAGCAGCTCTTCAGCGTCACACACCCAGTTTTGGGTTTTAACTGATGACCCCTGCTCATTGACCAGTAGCCACAGCTACAACTGGAACTGAAAATAATAAGATAAAATGCTGTTTGATTTCAGCTGACTGAGAGACTGCATTTCATACTGCTCTTTTTGATCTTGATTGAATTTGAACATGTTTTTTAAAGTTCTCTCTGTCGTTGTTACTCCAGAACACCAGTATCATGTCTGCTCTACTTGGTCTATTCTCACTGGAGGGTTTTGTTTAATTGCACAGCCTGTGAAACAGCTTTAAGATTGGGAAGGGAAGCCCTGGGTGAAGTCATTGAGCTGGTTTAGTCAATTTAATTTGTGGAAAATACTCTTAAATTTAGCTTAAAGCCTGAAGTGAAAATATTTCTTTCCCGAGCCCCTCCTCGGTATTCTCCCTCTGCCTTTTTCCTACACCACCATGAGCTATAGCAGAAAAGTAAACAGCAAAGCACAGTGTGAGTCAGAGAAGAAAATGTCTGTGTAGAAAGTAACTCTATTGCTGATGTATATTTTTGTGCTTCAGGTTTTAGTAGAGGAGCTGCTGAATGAAAGCAAACCATCCATCAAAACATTCATCTGGCCAATATGAAAGGAATTCTTTGAATTCTTTGTGCAAAACTACATACGATTTCATTTTCTTCTTTTCTTCTATTTTGCTAAATGAATTTGGCAATTGACTCATTAGAAGAGGGACAGAAAATTAATTATCAACTATCCTGATAACAAACAGTCCCAGGTTTAGCTTCTCCATTAAGAGGATTCAACATATTTGTGTTTTATGTTGTTTGGACAAATTGACATAAATTACTGATAACAGCAAACCATTCTTTTTATCCCTTCGTAAAAATGTTACTGTGACATACAGTATAATACAAGAGTGATGTCACCCATGTGCACTAAATACACATATAGTAGGACAGAAGTAAAGGTGCTTGTGTGTACAGAACTGCTGGACTAGGTGTCGTAGAGTCAGAGGTGGACTTGGGGTGTCAGGGTGCCAAAGGCCAGCTGTCTCCACAGATGCTGCCTTTTCACTTCATACCCTTTTGACTCAGAATTGTGAGGGTAAAAGTTAATGGGTGTGTGTGTGTGTGTGTGTGTGTGTGCGCGCGTGTGTGTGTGTACACTTGTGCTGAATCTTTGTGTCTCCTGGTCCTCAGCTCTTCACATAACAAAGTGTTGGTATGATTTACCCTCTGAATAAACTCACTAAATAAAAAATAAATACAACTTGATCTACTTTCAATGACTACACCTTTTCAACCTATCTTCAAGCCCCTCACTTCCCCCACCAGTGTTACCATGGAGATGACCAAATGCATATCATATGCATGCATGAGTTTGTGTGGCTTATGTGCTCAGGGCTGGGCAGCAGGCAGAGGGGGAGAACAGGGCGCGACACAGAAATGTGTTCTACTTAAAATGCTAATTTTACATATTTAATGCCACGGAGCAATTTCTATTGGGAGATGAGCGGAGAAGCAGTGAAGCGAAAGGAGAAGGGGGAGAGCACTTATAGCACACATTTGACTGTCCAACAGGAGGGGAGGGGGAGAGGGGGCTGCGGGGGACAGTGAAAGCACAAATTCCCTTCTCTCCACTTAACTCATTTATTCATCTGTTTGTACCCTCTCCCCTCTCTCTCTCCCTCCTGCCTCGTCTCTCTGTCTCAGTGTCCCAGGCCTCCTTATATAATTGTTCCGTGTGTGTGTTGAGACAGAGATTCACTGACTGTGGTCCAAACTGTTTCACTTCAGACAGAAAATATCAACCAGAGCGACTACTTGACGTGTTGCTGAAGACACCAGCAAGCTTGTAATTTGTAATGTGACACAGGACGCCGTGGGGAATAGAATCACACAACATGGAGCAGCCATTTGTAGTCAGAATAAATCCACCATTTATTTATTAAACAAGTGCTTCAGAGAGGAAAAGATCATAAAACCAGGCAAACAGATTGAACTCATCATAAACTTATATATAGTATAAGTTACTGCATAGTAAAGCTTCTGTGGAGACCCATGTTGTATGTACCAACATGACAGAGCATATATATACACATCTCAATGCCACAGCCACATAATGTTTGACTATTAGTTCAATGTCCCAGAGTTCTCTCGAGGTCTCTTCCTGTTGTGCTCCCTGACCCCAGCTAGCATGCAGCCATCAGTGGTTTCATGCTTGATTACAGCTGTTCCTGGATTACTCCCGTGTTGTTTTTGGGGCTAAAGGTAAAACCAGATTAACTCGACTTTGGATCTGTGAACTCAGCTGGAAGGCCAGAGGGCTGGTTCTCATGGAGAGAGGGGGGACACACACATCCAGGGGGCAAAAACGCGCACACACACTATGCTAACACACACACTAAGATATTGGGACTTGACATGACACAGCCTGAAGGTGAGTGTGTCTGTGTCCAACAGCACCCCATCTGTGAGTCTTCTAGGGCAAAGACCGTAATCCACCACTAACATACAGTGTGTGCTCAAAGTTTATTAACTCTTTAGGTGAAATAATAACTGCTAAAATACCAAGACCATGTCCTGAATGTATGAGGTGATAACAGATGAGAAATGTAAGGCAAATATAAGACATCTACATTATAGACACGTGGCACAACATGCCAGTTAAAGTCAACATGATACACTATGCAAACCATTTACTGCTGTTTCATGAAAGATTCATTTTTCACAGATTAAAAATAAACTGGCCAGTCTATCTGATAATAGCATGGGTTAGCCTGACTAAGCCACACCTTAATTTGATAATTTAGCTCAAGTGGACCCCTCACAGTAAATTGGTGTACAAAATGAAAAAAAACAGTCAAAACATTTCCCAGGTCAGATGAGTAGAAACAGGTTTATATACAAGTCTTAAAGGCAAGCAGACAGCAGCATGCTTTAAACAGTCCTGGCCATTACACAACTGTAAAACTGTGGCCTGCTGAAGATTTCTAGTTTATTCTGGTGCAATGTTTTCAATTCTAACAATAAACCTAACCGGTTATTAAGATTTAAAGTTGCCTGGTGGGATTCTCTCTCTCTCTCTCTCTCTCTCTCTCTCTCTCTCTCTCTCTCTCTCTCTCTCTCTCTC
>CM076650.1:22585135-22632639 GCA_038496675.1 Rachycentron canadum | reverse complement strand
CTCTCTCTCTCTCTCTCTCTCTCTCTCTCTCTCTCTCTCTCTCTCTCTCTCTCTCTCTCTCAGTTGCTGTTTAAATATTTGTTGAATCAACAGCAAATGTACCACATTTAGCTTTTATGGATGTCTACAGGTCATTTTGAGATCAAACTAAAAATGGCTATGATGCCATCGACTATTCACATAAAACTTCCAATTCCACAGGCCTGTGTCAGTCGTAGCAGCTTAGTGGCTATCTCCACGTCACATCATGGCTTCACCCTCTTTGCATACCAGTGCAGGGACCATCAGCAAAGGTCCCTCAGTACAGAACTACATTTCATAAAGACCCTTAGCTCCTAAACCCCTCTGCATCATGCTGACAGGTTGCCTCTGCTGTGGAGCTCAGTGGAGCCAGTGAGTCCTGGGTCTCTCTGGCTGATAATGTCCATGGCTCGCTGGAGATATTGACAGTCCCCTACACTGACAGCAAAGCAATCTGCCTCCAGAGTCCATGTGTGTGTGTGTGTGTGTGTGTGTGTGTGTGTGTGTGTGTGTGTGTGTGTGTGTGTGTGTGTGTGTGTGTGTGTGCGCGTGTGCACGCATGCATTTAACTCAGTCAACTGACTTCCAATTTCCAAAAGCTTTCTGTGTGAAGATGTGGAGTTATTTTAACCCCAAAGCCCCACTCTCTTGGATCTAGACTCTCATAAAAGAGGTGGTCGGCCTGGACTATGGGCCTGCTTGGATTATCATCCTAGGAACTCATAATGATGGGTCAAGGGAAAAGGCAGGCAACATAAGTCCCCAGTGATTGATTTTCTTCACTGATACAGTTAAAGTGAAATTCTAAATACAATAAATTGATGTATTTTTTTCCCTCTCTTGCTGCTGTAGATTGGCATAACATTGCTCCCAGTAACATCCTGGCTTTGTAGCAGCACTGTCATCATTCCTCAGAGTACAAGATGGCCTTTTGGTCATAGTGGACTCAAGTGAGCGTGCCATCTTGCCAGTCACAGATGTCATTAACCATTATTTTAGTCTGAGCAAAGACAAATAACATAAGATAAAACTGACAGGTTAACCTTTTCAATTATCTCGTAGCCATGAGGAAAAACAAGGCACACTGTTAATGCAATGTGGCACAGAGACAATTGAAATATCATTGCTCTCATGTCCTGGGGCCTACACACACTGCAGCTCCATGAGATACTGCACAGAAATGCCCAAACAAAACAGCTGGAATTCTACTTTGGTGCGTGTTTGTAAAGTTCAACTCGCCGGTGTCAGTAGAGTCTCTCCCTGTCGTATGCCTCAATAAAACAATCAGCCAAAAAGAACGCACAGACACACACACAAATCTCAGTGAGTGGCCTGCGAGACACCCACAGTTTCCCCAATCCACCCACAGGCACCAGTCCAGCCCATGAGGTCATCGCCTGCCGAGACCCAGGATTATAACTCCAAAGGGACCCTTGGAAGCATGTGGTTATACGTTCTGACAGCCCAACGGCCTGATTAAGCCCCCTGTTTGCTATCGCTAATGCTAAGCTAATATTAGCTTTGTTGTGAGTCTAAAGGTGCTTTTTTTACAATAGCCCGCCAGGCTAAACTATGGAAGGTTAAGCTAAAGCTATGCTAATTTCCCCCAGTGCACCTCTGTATTTCCTATCCAAATGAGTTAACTCAGTGTGAGAGACTCATCATCATTTAATAAGCTCAATGCACTGAGCTAACAGAGGATCACTTTTGTCTAATACAAGATTAAGGAGGGTCATATGCAGAGGATTTGGCTTTAACTAGTTTGGAGACTGAGGGGAACAACGCTGAAAAGGAGAGACACAATCTTAATGCTGCTGCTCGCCTTCAGGATAAAATGTACTTAACCAGTTGAACGAGCTGAATTGCACAGCAGTGGTTTAGCACAGAAACATGTAGTGTTAACTTCAGTGAAGTTCAGCTCATTTTACCCGTCTGTTTGCTATAGTCCAAACCAAAGCCCACAGATCAAAATCTGTATTACCAACTTACTAATTACCTCAACCACAGACTTGAGTCCTGTGTGTTTGTTTATTAGAAAGATGTCTCAAAGAGACATGTCCTACAGATACAGATCAAGAAATAGTTAAAAACTCCCCAACACATTATGAGGTATGGCCTAACATGCACAGGTATCCTGTAATTGTGCTTTTAAATATTTTGTACTAATAGAACAATTTGTCACCAGTTTCAGCCTCCTGTACTCCTGGTGAACATACTGTACTTTTTTATCATATGTGTAATCACAGTATGATGCAAATCAGAAGTGTATACTGCAGATACTTAAGATTGCCAAGAAAATGATAACGGTGAACTGGTAAGATACAAAATAACCAACCTTACCGCAGTGGGTGCAGAGACTGAAGCAGATCTATATTATGGAACGAATGACTCAGTCTATAACTACGACAAAGTTTTTATGTGTAGGTGGACTCGTGTCACACAATAACTAGGTGTTTAACTGAGTTACATGGATTGTTGGAACAAAATTGCAAAAGTTCCATTAGAATTAACTGTCAGTGAAAATGTCACTTGCCTCCCACTAAGAAATGTGTCTATTTAAATTATTTTTTTATTTTAAGAGTACAGGGTCCTATGTGAGTATGTAAATATTATGATGATAAAAAAAATAAAGCTGGCTCATCTTAATTCAATAAGGCTTTTCTTGGCATGAGAAAGAGAATACCACCTCCCTGAGATGTGTTTACATTAGTCCACCACTTGTAGTGTCACCACACGTGACCAAATGTCACATTAAAATCTCCACAACTCTTAACCTTCAACCAAATGTAGCTATCCTAAGAGGCTAACCTTTTCTCATTAAACACACACCTTGTACCCTGCATGCATCATCAAGTCAGCAAAGTATTTTCATGTCTACAAACATATCAATCTTAAAATCTGCCTTGCTTCAGAATGACACTGTAGAGCAGATACCGTCACTTGCACTTTTCCCCCTCTCAATACATGGTGCCCATCAGCGCTTTGAGTGCTTGGTGGTTTTAACATCAATTAAAATCCCAGCGCCACTTGCTGAGCTGCACTGTGCACTGTCACATCGTGTTGTGTGATCTTGTGGTGTGATGAGCTGTGACAGAAAGCTCTGTAGTTTTTCTCTGCAGCACACAGACTAAAAACGCACACCATCTCCCTCTCTCTGTATATGTAAACATGCAAACATGTGCGTCTAGCATACAGCCATTACAGCAAATGAGCTTAGGTACACACATTGAAACCAAAGATTCATGCATGCCTGAACAAGCAAACACAATTCCGAGATAAGATTTGGCTGAGAAACGAAACAGAAAGTGTCGTGAAATACAATGAGATCAGAGAGACTGAGAGATTTGTGTGAGACAAATCAACCATCATCATCTACATCCGTACAAACTCAATCTTCAATCTCCCTGTCCCAACACATCGTCCAGTAAACAGGCTGAGGCCAACGGCTCAACTCAATGCCACCACATGTTATCCAAGAGTGTCCACTTGCACCTCCCTAATCAGCTCTGACAAACCAAGCATCGCTAGAGAGTTTAAGCCACTTGGTTTGACTTGCTGGTCGACTGCTAACTACAGCAGCAGATTGCACAGCTTTGAGGTCAGTTGCTTTTCCAACAGTCACGTGATATTGGAGTGAAACAAACTCACACTGTTTTTCTCCTTATAGTTACATTGAATAAGGAAAAGAAAGGCACACATTTTTAATGGTTTGACTGCACTGATCTAATATAATGATCAGCCGATAAAACTGACATAACACAGAGTGCTGCTGAGGGTTCCCAGCCATTATTTTTGGTTGTATGGATTCAAAATGATATATAATAGAAAACCAATATTTAAAAAAAAATGCAGCTAAATGATAGTGTTGTTACTTCAGATAAATTGTTTTCAGTGTTATTTACAGTGGCTCATTTCACCATGAGCAGTATTTTGGGTTTGGGGACCCTCATCATCACTGTGGCTGTCTCTGTATGTGCTCAGTGATGCCGACTGTGTGTGTGTTCACTGGTGCGTTCACATACTCTTGCATGACAGCTAAAGTAGCTCCGTCTAACGGCACTGCTGTTCCCTGCCATTTGCCTTCAGGGCTTTTCCTCATTCTCTCTCTTCCTCGCTGACTTTTAAAGTGTTCTCCTGCTTTTTTTTTCTCCCTGAGGAAATATTACCAAAAAGCTTGGCTTTAGAGAGAACAAGGCCACTGAACTTAGTGTCTGTTTAGTGACTTACCCTGGCCCTGCCAAAGTCCTCTGCCAGTTTACATGTCATTCAGTAAAACACAGGTTGACTGAGGGCAGGTAAGGTGGGGGTTAAAATGTTGCTCCTTTATAAATTAATTCAGTGAGAGACTGTAGATCAGATTTTACACAAAAAGGGGAGGTAACTCAACTCTCTCTTCATTTCAAAAATGTAAGTCATAACACAAACTGAGAAAGGCCCACTTCTCAGTACTAGTTATGGCTTTAACCATGTTTATACTAGACAAGAGGTTAAAGGCAGTCACACAATAGATACCTAGGGCCTAGGTTCTGGTTTATAATTTAGTGTCTTTCATCTTATACCACTAGACTTGTGTGTCATTCAGGATCCAGCCTTAAATTATAATTTGTATGTAGTATTTAAATGGAGTTACAATTAGATAACTTGTAATTCCTTCAGACGATGGCGATGCAGTCAGAGTATCTGTTCCTTCATTCACTGTGATCAGGAGCTGCGATCACAGAAAACAGGTTTGTAGTACAATGGTTTAGCTAGGTGTGTGTTAGTGAGATTATTTAACCCCGTCTGTCAAAATTATGTCTCTATACAAAACTGCAAATTGCATTGTGTCATAGCTAATTGTAATGCTGTGTTCAGAGGAAGGTGCTTTTATCATTTATAGCAGAGAGAGGTCATGGTTGAATTAAATTGAAGTAAACTACTTGTGTCTGACGTCACATATACACACACACACACACACGCAATAAATAATACACACATACATATATATATATATACACATACAGATATGCACACACACACACACATATATATATATATACATATATATACACACACACACACACACACACATATTTATGTATGTAATTGTATTGGTTACACTGAAGCATTGTTCCAGTAGTACTCATAGGATGCCGACCCATCCAAACCACAGTGGTTCAGCCACATCTGATCACAAGAAAACATTTTTTCCTCCTTACATTAATTTATTAAAACGGTGAAAGCTGGTTACAGACATCTGCTGTATTCAAGTAAGATTAATTAATTAATTTAAATTTAATTAATTAATTTGTTCTTTAATTTATAACATGAGAGCAAATGGCTCTCAGTTTCAGGTGCTGTTATCCTACATTGTTCTTCTTCCCCACTGAGCCCACTTGGGCCTACTATTTGGTAGTCATGTGTAATAATAACAATATTGCATGGTCTACTTCTCAACATTGCATAAGGAATAGATGGAAGACAGACGTGAGCTGCAGCAGGAAGAGAAGGAACATCAGAGGCCTCAGGGTAACAGCTACCTAATTGAATTGCATTTTACTTCACTACTTTCCATGGAAACTATAAGGGTAGGGGATGGAGGAAAATAGAGTGATAAAAATGAACAAAAACAGTTCTACCTCAATGGTTCAAAGGCCATGTCAGGGCACTCTCTGTAAGTACAGATATTGTTATGTTATGTTATTCACAGCCAACAAACAAACAAGTAGAAAAACGTTTACTTCAAGTCCTGACATATATATTGAATGACGTTCAAGTTTCACCATCTGACTTTGTCACCCTACTTCAGTCATGAAGACTCCATGAAGACATTTCTATAAGGAGTCGAAAATAAAACAATCCCATTATTATTAGTAAACAGCCAAACAATTTTACCTTCTTATGCCTTTTGCAAAAATGCTTTGAAAATTTGACCCTGATTGGGTTTGCACATAATCACAATATTGTCCTTTCATCTTTTATACAACCTTCATTAACTTTGCTCACTTCTCTGAATCATAATGACTAAAACTAAAAATAATGCTTTCAATAAGTTTACATTCACCGCTTTTATACTTGTTTCAGTGGCCACATAGCTTTAGGGCATTTTACATCTGCAGAAACAGCTAGGGCCAGAACTATTTTAGAAAACTAATTGCGTGTGTGTTCATGCACTGTTTGTTTGTGGCAGTCTACTAACACACAAAGACACACAACATGAGTGAATTTGCTCTCATATATTGTGTGTCTATGTGTGTTAGCCCGCTATTCTAGGGCAGTTAAAGGCCACGCTGTCTGCTAAGGTAATGGCACCTGTTTTTGCGCTCAACCATTCATTTTCTATATTAACAGATTTTTTTTAACTTGAGAGTTGAAAGGTTGAATTTATTCTTCATTTGTGAACATTGAAAAAGAAGACTTGAAAATTTGTTGAATTTAGTCAAAAAAAAAAAAAAAAAAATCCTAAAATTTTGACCTAGTCTTGTTGAGCTCAGGTCATGTAACGTCAGGAAATGGCGGCATGTGTCTGCTGCGTTAAAAGAAAAAGATTGAAATTGAAAGATCTTTATTAGAATAATCATGTTGATATTGATTCATAAAAGCCAGAGATCCATCTTTTAATGTACGTCTTTTATAGTCTCCTGTGGATCTGTGAACGTGTCACACCGTTGTTCTCACATGACCCCTCATCTTATGCAAAGAGATCTGAGTACAAGAGCATAGGTGTAGTAGAGTGTAGAGTTCGCCTTAACAACACCCCGCCACTTTTTTTCCTCCAAGCAACATAATAAAATATCTGCAGTTCATATAAACTGGTTGAACTTTACATATATTTTAAGTGCTTGAAGATCTGACCATCACTAAAGCATTTGTCATGAGAGCTGATAACAAATAAACTGGTCACAGTTGTCATATTGAGATTTAAGATGTATTGAATAATCATACATTCATGAGCAACAATTAACAAAGATTGATTACATCCTACTACATCCACAAACATCCAGCTCACCGAGCTGTTGTGAATGATGCTGCGTCGCATTCTCAACATGATCAAACTGTTATAAAATCAGTCCAACATCTGATTATAGTTGACTGATGTGTGTAAACTTGTCAGCGAAGGAACAGTAGTTGGATAACCTTTTAAACAAGCCACAACTTAACCACGCAGGAATCATAGGTGTGCTCTGGCACGCTAACAAACCAGACAAAAACATGGCAGACGGGTTCCAATGAAGTCACCAGCAAGTCTAAAGGTAGATGTGTAGTTGCATTTCAGATTTGTTGGACGTATTAAATAGAAAGTGCATCAATGCTTCAGGGCCAGTTGTAATGTATACATTTTTAATACTGCACCAGGTTAAAAGGTACAATTTACAGCATTAATTGTTTTAAGGAATCTCATTTACATCAATGGAAAATTGGTATTATAATTTAAATATGTCTAAATGAAGCTATATAGACTTGGCACCTTGTTAATCGGAATTGAATTAATTCAGTTAAATCAGTGGCAATACATAGCCCTACTCACAGCAGACTAACACAGACATACAGGTCTTGCTTTAGACCCTAAAACCAAAATGAAGCTTCAAATTGTGAAATCTGTGTTAAAGGTACAGTCCTACTAATATCTTATCTCTGCCAGCTTCATGTTATGTCTTTTTAAAAGTAGAGTCTGAAACCAGCACATCAGCCTTTCCTCATGTCACAGATTCCCACTGTGTCACTATCTGTCTGAGAAGGTGTCGACAGAAGGTGCCCTAGGAAATCAACGCATTTATACACAAATGGTACTGAGCTGCGTCCAATTTCACACATATTGTTGCTGCTTACAGCTTCTCTGCCCTGACCTCTGACCCCTTCAGCAACCAGACACGAGCTGTTTTGGTACAATTCCATGGCAACAACAGTCCATCTAAATCAAAAGCAGACTATGTCTCTGAGCAAAACATGAGGGTTAGGGTTTGTGAGAAACACAAATGAGCTATTTAGAAGTAAAACAAGGTTCTCAATTTAGGAAGTGATCACACATTACTGGTACTGTGACAGTCAATTGAATTTGTGGTATCTTGTAAATGTTTCAGCTTATTTGACCAGGGGAAAAGAGCACCAATAAATCTTAAGACTCAATCATGGATTTACTAAAAAGAAGCCGGAGAGAACATGAGGAGCTTGTGTGAAAGCAGGCTATGGGAAAAAAAAAAAAAATCATAGAACTTTTTTTTTTTTTTTTTTTAAATTGTCTGAGCTGTTTGCACAAAAAAGAAAAGAAAAAAAATCAAAACAAATAAAAGGGGAGCAGAACGAGGGGTAAACAAACTGAGCACTGGTGAAACTGCCACTTGTTAAAAGAGCTTAAGCTGGCAAATTAGTTTTGGGGTCAGACCCTGACTCTGTTCCATTGTCTGCCATGACACCAGTTCGTCATGCCTCTGTAGAGAAAATCAAATAAAACAATAGCAGCGTAACAGGAAAGATCAGTCGATGTTTTATTAAATCCTCGTGATGGCCATTGTAGGAGTCATGGATGGGTAGCCATGAGAGTGTTTAGTAAAGGAAGTGACTCAGAGAGATGTCCAACTGTGCTGCTCACACAAGGTCTTAGTTATCACACTTAGCTGAACAGTAAAAAAAAAAAACAATAAAACAGAGGCTTCAACTTTAAAATTGATATGTTAGTTTTGTTTTGTTTTTTTTGGGTCTTTAGATGTTGCTTCCTCCTTTATCTATTTTTTGTCATCCTGTTTTTAATGTTATCTCAGGACACAGTAGCCGAGAAACAAGGAACTGAACTGGAAAAAATATTGGAAAATGACAGTGGGAACACCAAAACACATTTTATGGAATACTGGGATATTGAATGAAAGACAACTAATCATTTACTGTAGTCATTACTGAGAACTGCTCATTGTAAACTGGGGAGTTGCCAGCTGAAGAATAAAGTCCTTGCCGTTTCAAAGTTTGGGATAAATCTTGTTCAGTGTTGTGGCTGCCCGGCCAAGTGAAAATCTCTGTTCTGTTCTTAAAAATCATGCTTAGCCACAAGTCTGCATTTACCCTTTACAATATCCTCACATACACACACATCCACCTCTTTCAGCTACAAATGCACCCCTTAACCTACCGCCCCCACACACCCACACACACACACACATACAGTCAACTGTTCCCCTGCCCTTACTGTGTGCACGTCCAGCAGTGGCAGGCCCGAGTCTGTAATTGCTGCCTCTGTGGCGTGGACAGACAGGCGGACTGGGGATTGGAGATGACACGCACCCATTATTAGTAGACCAAGTGCTGTTTTTGCAATTACCAAGGGTTTGGCTGAGCACACTGAATCAGACTCTGGGATTCTCTATTCAGGAGCCATTTCAAATCCATCTGGCTGCACAGCTTCTGTTGGCCCCGACCTAAACAGCACTGGGCTGGGCCTCTCTGTGAGCCTGAAAATCAGTTCTGATGGGGTTTGGAAAGGATAAGTGAATCAGGTCACTTTTTGAAATTTGAAATCAATAGTCTTACAAATCTAATGTTTTTTTCCCTTTTGCACAATCAGGTGGTCAAGGTGAAAAAATTGCCTGGCTGTTTCACATCTGAGTGTGGACAGCCTGGAGGCACAGCAAAAAAGAAGAAAGCTAAACTGAGTATCTTCCACCATTCATCATATCTCTTTAATGTGCAACACAGTGTGCTCAAGTATCACCACTACAGAGACTTAACTCCAGTTACAGTGAGACAGTCCTGAAGCCGAGTGTCTACACTGCCTGTAGAAATGATCTTGGACGACTTCACATGCTAATGCTAAAAGAACCTCAATCACAGCATGTTATTGTAATGTAAAAACATACACTGTGAATGTATAATTATAATCCTTAATGTCTGGCAAAATTAATAATAGTGATAATGGTAACATACAATGCAGTCAGACCAGCTGTATTGTTTTACAGGGTAGTTTGTGGGTTTATTGTTCCTGTGGCTGTCAAAGGACACCACAGTATATGGAGCAGAATTGTTTCGAGCATGCCAGTTAATGAGCCGATCCAATACCAATTGCTGACATTTTGCTAATGGCTAACGTTCAAGCTAATGTTACACACAAAGAACAGATTTTCAGTAAATAGTGTTAAAACGTTAGCCATTAGTAAAATGCAACATCTTACACTGGAAAGTTCCATGAGCAAAAAGGCAACATCTACAGGATGCAAGGCTGTAATTTCCAGGGGAGGCATGAACATTGCCAATTTCAACACCAGCAATCTTATAAAGCATCTGAAGACATGTCACACAAAACAGCGTGATGAGTTCACCGGTGCTAGGAGGAAGAAACAGGATGAACTGCAGCAGCAATCAATGGAAACCGTATTTCAACAAAGACACTAACCCAGTTATCCCTGGCTTTATTTAGTATTTAAGTTGTTGCATTACTGTTTTGTTATGTTATTGTACTATTGTACCTATTTTATTAAATCGTGGCTACAATGCAAGTTTTTTAAAATAAAGTTTAATTTATTCCCAGTTGTTGCACTACATTGTCTGTTAAATATGAAGCTACAGCCAGTGGACAGTTATCTTAGCATTGCATAAAACAACAGGGACAGTTAGTCCAACTCTGTCCAAAGGCTGGAAAAATTATATACCAGCACAAAACTCACCAATTAATAACAACAACTTGTTTTATGTGTTCAAAAACCAAAGTGAATACGGCCCATTATACCACCTGTTAATTTTATAAAAGAGGTTACATACCAAACTACTTCTTGGCCATAAGCAGCAAATTCCTGGAGTCAAATGCAGAAATGCAGATTCCCTTATATCTGAAGAGTATGTTTTTTAGAACAGGACATGTCTGTAGCACCACAATGTTTCATTTATTTTACCTTTATCAAAAGACTTGCAGCTCCTGCAATTTGGGTTTGGACCATAACGCTGATTTCAGTAATATTCTATTGATTGGTCAGGCCTTATAAATCATTGAAAAGAGATGCGAGCATCATCTCTAATTATAAGAATTTTTTTAAGGTGTCACAAAAAGTGTTTAAGCTACAGAGCAGCACAGCAAAAAGGTGAGCCAGTATAAAACACTCAGCACACATACTGTCCAGCTGTGTATTCTCAGGTAAAGAAGTTCCCAGGAAGTCTAGACATACATATTAGTTCTGCCCAGCAGCTCAGTAAGAGAGTGGGGTTCAAGCGGAGCCAGCCAGCCGCTCAGGCATGAGGAGGGTTTGAACTTAGCTGAGTCTATACGGCCGGTGCTGGGCCTGAGGTTGTGGTTGTTGTGCCGGCAGCCAGTGGCTGCTGCATACCTGCAATCTCCCTGATGATAATGCAACATGGCAGCCCCGAGGGCAGAACCCATACAACTTTCTCAGCCCTCTCCGAGTAATTGGTGACCCCTGAACCTGCCCTTCGTAGAAAAGGAGGGAGGGGAGTGGAGACAAGAGGAGGAGGGGGAGACAGGACAAGGGATAGTCAACAGAGACACTGGAAAGAGGGAGACAGGGTCATGAAGAGGAAGGAAGACAGAAGTCAAGAGAAAAATAGAGGAGACGTGAGCTGGGAGGAAAAGGTTAATCTCTTTTACTGTGGATAGTTTGAAAGTTCAACAGAGACAGAAAAAGTCTGTAGTCCAGTTGTGTCCATCACACATTGGGGGCAAATGGGGAGACCCTTCACCTCCAGTCAGTCCTCCAACTACATATTATGTTGGCTCCATCTGAAAATATAGACTATTCCAGAAACTGCATTAGTTTGCTCTGTTATTTATCAGTACAGTCGAGAGATTTATTTTAGATTAAAACACGATAATTTGACCCTGTCTCTTGAGCATTACACGTTTTTACATGGTTTTGCCAAACATATGTTAGAGAACACGTGTTAGGATTACATTCACTGCCAACAGTTTTTCCAGTCCAGCAAGTGTTATAATGTAACCATGTAACCACACATGGTGAAGTTGTATGATGGTGGTTTGGGTGGATGTTGTGCACAGAAAAATGCACAGACCAGGGTTTGTATCATGCATCTCACATGTCATTATGTTTTGGAAACTGAAACACTTTGGTTGAGGTTAGGGAAAATTTGCAGTTTTGAATAAATAACAGTACACAAGAGTAAACAGTCTTGTGCTTCAAGTTAGCATTGCAATTTTGAGCATTTAAAGACTACACTGCCTTTAAGTCATATCCAGGTCACCACAATAACCATTTTCCTTGTAAAATACTTTACTGTAAAATACTCAGTTATTTAACCCAAATGTAATGAATGCAGTGAATTGTCAATTTCTAAACCTCACAACAAACCGCAGTTACATCAATTATTCTACTGATGTGAACACTCACAAGTTGTAAACAACAGTCTGTCTCATCATATATGACATGAAAAGAGCATAAAACACAACCATAAAAATATTGCACTTTAGTCTCAACAAGTGGATACTGTTAGGAAAACCAACTATTGTTAGTAAACACTCTGCAGATGTGTTCCCTTAGGGTTGGGCGATAATGCCACAGTAAAATGCAGCTCAATTGAAAGATGATGGAAACATTATTTTTCTGCACACTAACTCATCTGCCCCTCCTGTCTCTTGACCTGAGCCAGATATTGGTAGACAGATGGCTAACTAATGTGAGCTAACTAGTAACATGGCAGTGCCACACACTGTGGGCAAACACTGTTCAGCTGACTCCCATGGCTTCACATAGAGTCTGGTAGATGTGTCCATAGCTAGAGACAGCTAACAACCTCAACTCACAACTGCACACAGTGCACTGCGTTAAATTTTTCTTTTTTTTTTTTTTTTTTTAACTGAAAGTTTGTGTCCACTGTAAAAATACAGTTTTGGTGCAAAAAAAAAAAAAAAAAAAAAAAAAGAATGAGTTAATTTAACATTAATCAAATCAACAGCATCAATACAGACCGTCACTCACAAACATTGACTTTCTCTTTAAAGCTCCAGTTAACAGCAAAGTATTTCAGTGCAGCACGGCCCTTAGAGCTTTTTATAAAGTCTATATTTAAATCTATTCTTTACACGAGGTGCTCCATGTTGCCCATCTCTGTCTTTATCTTTGGACAGTACGTATTAATCTGTTCCACTGCATTCATTGCTCCAGCCCTGTCTGTGTGGGTTTTTCTATGCAGTATGAATCCATTTGTCTCCACTGACGGAAAATAATTGCAAAGCAAACAAATCATCTCTGCCACATTGAGCAGGCCTCTACTCCTGGGGCATAGCAGCTAGATAGCTACAGGAATGAAAGACAGGCCGACAAAAAGAGGGAAAGAGAGAGAGAGGAAACGAGAAAAAGGAAATTTAGAGCAAAGTGGTTTGGCATTTGCATTATATATGCAGAGTGTTAAAAAGTGTTATGTTAGAAACTGATGCAGTCATATTGAAAGTGACTACATGGCGCATTGGGGAGGCCAAAGAGACAGAGAGAGAGAGAGAGAGAGAGAGAGAGAGAGAGAGAGAGACAGAGAGAGAGACAGAGAGAGACAGAGACCTCAGTGGAAGTCTGCCAGATGGAAACTCACTCCAGGAACATAAGGAGGAGACATCTGGGAACACACTGCCTTGGAAAGAAGATAATTATAGCACGATTCAAAAATGGTCTTTTCTAAAAGAAAATCTACAAATGCATCATAGCTTGTTCCCACTAACATATTAGCAATAGATGTGGTTCACTGATGAGGCAAAAAGAATGCCTTGGAAATAGAAACGTTTTGCATGTTTTATCGGAAAACATATGCAAGTCTCTCAGCCTCATTGAGATCAACAATGGCTCATCAGAAATAAGTGTTTTTAGGTTGCTTACGAGATGAGCATAGCTTTTCCTCCTGCATCACAATTGTGATTTCACAATGACAGAAGTGACCACTACTTTTACTTTTAGTTTGATTAACATTACTCCTTGACTGCTGAGACCAAGTTTAAACATAGTGAATAAAGTACATACCTCAGGGGCCAGACAATCTCACCAAAACACAAATCTCAATACAATAAATGTCTGATTTTTTAAAAGCATGATTCATACATTATTTCCCAAGACATTGACCAAATGCTGAAATTGATTTGTGGCCTAAATCTCTACCTTTTGTCCAGAGTGGATTTAGGTAAACTTGCTGACAATCAAACTAATAAACATAAAAAACAAACAAAAAACAACCTCCTTGGTGGAAGTAAAAAGTCTGAATCAGCTGTTGTACTTACATAACACTAAAAGTTGCTGTTTGTTACAGCAGGTTTAAAAGGGAAATGTTTTCTAAAATAAACACACAGCTCAGAAACATAACACTGCACTGACAGACAGAACAAACCATCTGATCTCTCTTTTATAATGACTTTACATCAACACATCCACCACAGGTTTATCAAAACTATTCTGGTTCACTGTGTCAGAACCGAAGGTTTGGAAACACTGGATTTGCCTGAAGCTGAATGTTCACATTAATGTGAAAGAAAAGTCAGCCATGTTAAGAAATGTTATGCTGGCTTGAGTCCTGCTCTGTCTATGCTAATAACAGTACATGTGACTTACCAAACAGCATTATGAAGACATACAGAGACTAAACAAAACAATACATGGTGATATCTGTCATAATCTGTGCAAAATTGATGGGTGATTATCTGGAAGGCGCAGATTAACCTTTAGTAATAGGACAGTCTAACTGGACACTCGTGAATTACATGTTTAATTGCAGTTTTAAATTAGTGCACTAGCATTAAATGGCATGTGAAGAGAGCTCAGTGGTGCTTAAAAGTTATCTGTGTTTACAAAACAACCAAAAAACAATAACAAAATAAAAAAAATAACAAAATCTGTGTCATCAGCTTGGAGCAAGGAATCAATTACAATCACGGTCTTCCTCCATTACACTATCTCACACAAATCACTGCCACAGGGAGCTGCAATCACTGATACTGTTCACTAAGCACAACACATATTCACTGACAACCAAGACAACTCAGTAACTGCAATAATGGGTCTTTTTTACTGCAGCTCAACCAGACAGTCTTAATACAGTAATACTATAGCAGTTAACACCAAGAGGTCACCCAGTCTATTACAATACGCATGATAAATTAAGCAGTTTGGATAAAAGACATCCTGAGTTATTAAGCATGAAGCTTAACCGTTCAGAATCTACGTCCTAAATCACACCATCAGACACTCATTCAATATAATAGAGACACTCATTAGTTCAACTCATGAGTGAGCAGTAAATCAAGATTTCTGACAAGAACTGATAATTGTGATTTCAGAGTTACTCACTTTCAGTCACTTTCATTTCTGTAAAATATTGTGCATTGCATTGTGGGACTGTCAGCAAAAAGTAACATACCATGAACAATACCTTTTTCATTCCATCGTGGACTTTTTGAATGAGCTATAAAATGGGTAAATTAACATACTCAAATGTGACAGTCAAAATGCTGGCCATTAAATATCTATACAGCACTATATAGCAAAAAACTGGTTTGGGACACAGCCTGTGAGTGTGGTGCAACCATATTTCATTGACAGTTACTTGGCAACATCAGCATCCAGCCACCAACCATCAGACTCTGATTCAAATGTTCAGTCCTAACTGGCACATGGAAGTAAGTTAAATCAAGTTTTCCTTAGTCACACAAAGATAAAAAACACATCACTCATAAGGTGATTCAGCCATTAATCCACTGTCACCCGGTGAACAAAGCCATTTCACAGATCATAACATTGGCAAAATGCTCTATTAATGCAGGAATCACTGTTGTTATATATCACATATCCATAACTGCATGTTCATCTTGTGGCTCCAGACTTCCACCCCCTATAACAAGGGGGAAGGTTTTCAAAGGGACTTTACAATGGTTAAAGTGTTGTATGTTTCATTTTATAGCTTCTATGATTTACATCCAGATTTGTGAGATACGAGGAGCATTATGACCTCCAACATAAGACTTAACACTAATGAAATGTCCAACAATCATTGCTTTTGGATTATTTGTGCTAGATCTATTTAGTTCACTGGTTCTGCTCTAATGAGCACATTTTTCCATCTACTGCATTAAGATCATAATGAAACCTGCTCTGGGCTTATATGACCAGCCTCTGAGGTCAATAACTACTTTAGCTTCCTTGTTAACTGCTTAAATGTTATAATACAGATAGTCTCCATCACATGCAGGCTTCCATCTACTGCAGCTAATTACAGGATAGATTATGGATGTGAATTTTGCTCTGCCTTAATACACTCACATACATTAGTTCAACTACAGGTCAGTGTGCTTTAGAAACACAGAGCAAATGGAGTGTGAGGTTAGAAGAGGTTGCACGCGATACAGTCCCCAGCAGATATTATTGATAGACTGCTGAACATCTCTGCTCCAGCTGTGGCAATTGGATAAGCTGTGGAATGCAGGTGGTACAGATGGATTATGCTTGGTAGACCTAAATAAACAGACAATGCAGTCTATAGGACAAGCCATGGATTAAGTATATGCCTGTCATCATTATGACGCTGTCTGTAATCATGGTTATGTAAGCATGGGCAGTTTGCATTTGTTCTGTAAGTGTTGGTGCACAGTGTACCTAAGGCCATATGTGCATAAGTCACTTAAGTTTAGCATTAATTAACTGGTCCAGGTAGCCTTAGGGGGTTCGAGGGAACAGTGGGGCAAGGGGCTTTTCACATTGTCTCTTGAATTATTGCAAGAAGGGAGTAAATGAATGTTTACTCAAATTACTAAAAAGGGCATATTTTCATGGTATCCAATCAACATAACAAAAGGTTTTATTTTGTCCAGGTTTTTAGACATCAGTCTCTGTGTTGCAATTTTAACACAATGGAGGTGAATTAAGTTTGATCCGCGGTGCACATCTTTAAAAAAAGGCACCAAAACATTATCAGCATCATCTCATCTATTTTACCTTCGATAAAGGCACAGAAGAACATTGAAAAGTTACTAAAAAGTTTTTTTTACCCAATCACAAAGATCTGCTCAGTTTGTGTAACCAGTACCTTCCCATTGGCCAGAAATAGGGATGTTGAGTTTCAATCCACAAATAATCTTAACCGTATTTTACTGTAGTAGTTTTACACTACTACAGATAACCTTTTTTTGTCAGCACTGACTGGAGTGGGTTGACTGGAGTGTTGTGGGAACACGGCACAAACTCAAAGGGTTAAGACAAAGATGTGCACAGGAGCAGGTATTGACACAGTGCCAGTTATCCTGACTACAGAGCCGTCAGAGCAGCTTCTGCGAAAGGAAGCCATCCCAAACACTTTCCCCTCACCTTTACCAAAACAATACACCTAAAACTGAGAAGGTTACATAGAGACAGTGGCATTTCAGGAGTTATCACTTCTGAACAGGTCACCTGTTGGACACAGCCATCAAACTGACCTCAAAGAGTCCTCGACACACAGCGCACACAGGTGTAGCTAACTCCATCAATGAGGACACGAGCTGTGTAGGTTAAAGAGCAGTTAGCTGGGCTCACTGTCATGGCTGCCGGGTAGGCCCACAGCCCGCCTCACCGTCTGTAGTTACTCTAAGCTGTTTCTGCTTTCTACTCAAAAATGGTTGCTGTGGGAAATCATCCGCTGATACAACCCGTGGGCTGTTTTAGACACTTATTGAAGGGCTTCTGTGAGAAAACAGCCTACCTTTACAGTTATTGCAGAAGCGAAGTCGCGCTAGTTTTACCTGCCAAACAGAAAACCTGGCACGGTTCGTTTGTCTCACGTGAAGACTAAACAAAATGGCCACTGTCAGTCCGTCTTCTCCCGACTGACTTTCATTTTATTAACTTTTTCCAGTGGGGTCTGTTAGCAAAACAACTGGACTTGCTAATAAAACCAATAAATCACAACAAAGATGACGCAACTGCTTCCCCGTGAGGGCGCACGGATACAGTGCGCGCCCGGGCATTATGAAAGAAAACGTATCCTTCCGCAAAATAACACTGAAAATGTAAGATTAAAAACGAACTATTTAAAAAAAAAAAAAAAAAAAAACTTTTAGCTTTGATTTTATATTTGATTTGTATAAGCTATGAAATCAACATGTAACTGGTTGTATGTGTCAAAAAAATACGACATAAATTCATTAATGAATGAAAAGCACACGTGCTTATTACCAATTCTTCCTAATTAGACTCCTCACCTTTGACTTCAATGAAGTTGGCACACAATGTCATTACATTGTCTCTGGCGCCCTCTGCTGATCAACCACTGCAATCACGAGGTGTAGCAGAGGTAATCCCATTTTGAACTCTTATCACTTGATCATTATTACATTAAAAACATGGAAGAAAATATGCCAGAAATATTTCATATTTATTATTGATGCTGTGTGGAAAACAGACAAAGCAAGAATTTATAATGTTCACCATTGGTACTATATTACAGCTTATCGAAGCATAAATGTGTTGCTCAATGTCAGATGCTGTTAGTGGTCCAAAACATTTACTCTGCATCAGTTAGGCCTTGTATAATGTATAAAATGTGACAAATGTGACAAACAAAGGAACTTGAAATGTAAAAAAAAAAAAAGATCAAATCTGAATGAAGTTTTTTACTCAACTCATATACAGCTGCCATCCCATGTGAAATTGTAACCTATAATCACAATTTTCAAATAAGTGCATACCATTATATTTTCTGTAGACCATTGAACTTTTACTTCCCAGTGACTACATTTTACTTTAAACTATTTAATTGCAGCTGTGAAGTGATATTGGCCAAAACTCCTTTTATAAAGGCCAGTATTAAATTTGTTCCCTTGTGGAAAAAGGAATGAAATCTATTTAGGTAATGCTGATTTTAGTGACACAGGTCCTGCTACATTGATGGCTCTGAATGTACCAGTGGGACTGAATGTGGCACTGTCTAACACCAGTCTCCATCTGAAGTGGCACACTGGGATGTTAATTGTCCCCAAAATGTGTCTAGACATTTCGCAGCAGCCAGTTTGGAGGTGAGATGCCAGACTGTGAGAAATAGCTCCACCACCATGGCTTCTCCTGCCGTTCTATCCCTCCTTCACCTACTTCTGGTTCGCTGTAGCGCTCAAACTGGTTGTAGGGATCAAATCGATCCCATGTGTCTATTGTGGGGAAGAGGTGGTCATCGATGTCAGGCTCCACAGGAACCTGGATGCAGGATGGAGGAGGAGATCAATATGTGATGCACTGATGAAGATCTGCGTAGTATACACTGAACACAAATATGACATCAAATAGTCAAACCTTCTCCAAGACAAAGTCAACACGTCCAGCCTTGTTCATGTTGTAAGGCAGATGAACTCTCTTGCTGACCCTGGAATAACCCTTGGCTGTAACTGTCAGGATGTGAGTACCAGGGTTGAGCAGTCGCCAGTAATCTCCATCTTCAGCTGGAGGGAAGGGTAGAGACAGGACAGGACGGCAAAGGAAATATGCCAGACAGGCAGCGAAGGAAATCAAAGAGGGAGAGAGAGACAAAACGTTAAGTAAATTTTGCAACTAATGCTTAAATTATATTATGCATGTCTGAAAAATTACAGGAAAAAAAACAATACATAGATAACATTTACCTGTAGTGACATCTTTCCTTATCCCTCTGACAGAGATAGTAGCACCTTTGATCCCATTGCCGTTACCATCCTTTACTACTCCCTTTATCCCTCGATGGACCTGTTGAGGGAGAGGTAGGACAGTGGACATTCATATTGCTATATTTATGTAGTTTTGTCACTGGCACAGAGTTTTCTTTTCTTGGAAACGTTGGTTTAATCAATGGCTCTTACATCACACAATCAATTACTCATGCCACTACTAACAGTTGAATTAAATAAAAATGCAAAAAAATCTGTTTGTTTTTCAGGTTATGAAACATTTCGAAATGTCACTTACAGACTCAAGAAAAGTGAGCAGAGCTTCCTTATTCCTCTTCCATTCTGGGTAAAGTTCGGCCTCTGAGGGGAATTTGTCACAGCCTAGCTCCACGGTGATCTCCAGACAATTAGTGTGCAGATAGTTGAAGTCTGACATACCTGCATGACATGTGCAATGTACATAAGGAGTCCCACGCAAGCAATGTGAGGGGTAGAAAAATAATAATATATAATTTGAAAAGTGTTGTATCTCACCACCAGCAAAACTGTACCACAGTGCCCCATTGATGATGCCCCTAGTTCGGTAAAAGGAGGCTCCACACCTCTCTGTGTCATTATTTGACATGGTGGCATGGGCATCCGCATAGGTACGAGCCAGCTGCTTGAAGACCTGAGCATGGGAACATCATTAAGCTGGATGGATGGTGAGACAGTGAATATCACAAGCTAGCAATATGTCTATCTATCAATTCAACACATATAGCCTCCCTACCTGCTCATCTGGAGTGGGTGAGAACATCCTCTCCTCCTGAGGGTGTCTGGAGAAGTCGAAGGGATAGGAGACCACCAGCTCCCCTCCGTGGAGACTGGCAGACTGAACGAAGGGCAGTGATCTCATCCACTTCATTACTGCATAGGTCTCTGGTGCCACCTAAAGTCCAAAAGTAGAACTGGATTGTTCGGGGATCCAGAGAGAAATATCTAATACAGCTCCCGCTCCATAAATTCAGATGAATTAAATTGATGCCCCCTCACCTTTCCAAACCAGTAGGCATCAGGGATTGGAATGTGGTCAATGCGGTAGAACCTACTGCGCCGATTCCGGTAGAAGATGGAGGTGAGGTCTGGGAAATTGCGATTCAGGTCAATGTTCTGGGCGTTTGTCCGACCATTGGTCCAACCATTCAACAAGTGACCCTGAAACATTTAGAGTTCAAACAGCTGGGAGCATTAGAAAGTGTCAGACAGAATTACAATTATCCAGATGATGATGATGTGTAGACATTAGTAGGAGCAGTGATTATATGAACACAAAATAAGTAAATAAGTAAATTACATGAAAACTAGTCAGGAATACAAGGAGGAACATGTTAGACTGTCTTTGTTAATGCTATTGTTAACATGTAGACAAGGCCATATATCCGTCATGAGAATAAGTAGAAACTGGAGGGATAATAGGAAATCTTAAGTCTTATTAAAGATGGGCCAAATATGCATTTATGTTTTAGCCACCCAAACTGTTACATATTATAAACATGTATATGTTACCATATACAGTGCAAATATAAAGTTTGAGACTTTAGTTAATTGAATATGACTGAAAATGACCATAATACATGCAATACTCAGTACATGGATATATTTGAAGTAGCTTGACCTATAAAATAAAATTTTAATTTGAACATAACACTTTCATTTAAGTTTAAGCCATGTATGGCTTGCGAATCATTCATGTAGGTAAAATCAGCCGAACACACATGCATATGAAATCTCTCTCTCAAGTGTATCTGTGTCTAACATTACTTTGCCCAATTGAAAAATTCAGCCACAGACTAATGCAGTGTTTCTCTGTAGAGGTCCAGCTTTTTCAGGCTTGTCTTGTTATACACAAAAAACTGGTCTCATTCGTTCAGATACAATATGATATACAGCAGTATAAACAAAGCTGAGAAACGTCTACAGTTGCTAAAAGAGTTAGTGATTTGTGCTGCGTTATCTGTTTAGTAAAAATCGGATACATACAGCATGCAGTTCTCCCACTGCCATCTTTGATATAAAAATGTATTTTCAGGAATTAACCAGATTCAAATTCAAAATATTTTTCAAGATGGTCTTTTGAGTTTATTTCTGCTTATGTTGAGATCACTGACTGTCTGATGACTTTGTCTGGGAGTGGGAGGACCTATTCTAAACGAGTAAGATAGACAGGCAGACAGGTAGGAGGTGGAGGGCTTGAGTAGTTTAACTTTCTCTCATCCTATTTGGCAACTGAGGCAAGAGTAAGACTTAATAATAGTAATAGCAATAGCTGATGATTCACCAGCTCTCCTGAAACACTTATTTATTATTACTTATCTTCTGCTTACTCTTCTTGAATAAATTGAATAAATCTATAAACTCTTCTACTCAAACCATTACCAATTACCAAATTAATAATTACTCCATGTTAAAAAAGGACCACCAGTCTTGATCAGTCACTAAGGACATGGAGTAAAACCTTAGACTGAAGTAGAGACTGTCCTTTAATCCTCAGCATAGGATAGTAAAAGTAAACTGTGTTCTTTTGCTAGCTATTTTAAAATGAACAGCGTCTATGATAACAAAACTCACAACTGACAACATTGTCAGAAGGTTGTTCTATAGAGTCCCATTTCACAACCTTCACTAAACTGTAAGAAATCCCCCTTAATCTCCCTTAACAGAGTACCTCAGTCCTCAACCTCCATAAATCAAGCTCAGGCTGAAGAGACAGTGAACTGACTACGGATAATGGCGGTTTGTCTTTTTGACCGTTAACAATATTTACTTCCTGGTTGCTGAGCTCCGGGTCATTGTTATCGTCTACCTCTGACGCAGCCAGTTCATAGCCATCTGGGTTCATGGAGGCCAGAATATGGATACGGGTTGTGTTGATGATGGTCTGAATTCGGTGATTCCCCAGAATGTACTCTGAACACAGGTACTGGGCCAAGTAGATGAGCAGCTGACGGCCCAGAACCTCGTTGCCATGCATGTTGCCAACCAGCTTGATCTCTGGCTCCACTACAGTTCACAGACAGAACCAAACATGATTAAAGCTGTATTCATTGGTTTTGGCCATGATGAGTCAATGGAACAAACTGTAAACACAATATTGACAATTATCCCCTTAGAAAGTTGATGTGAACACAGATGCCCTTTTACACATCTACCATATTAATGCTACCTTTCATTTAGAGTCATGTTACTGGCCAACTGATGAATCTAAGTCCAATATTCACTGTCTTTTTAGCTCTGTTTTGGTCTTCATCAACTGCTAAGGTTTTTATCAGCCTATCTGGCTCTTTAGGTGCTAATACACTCATTTAAGACCTGAAAGTCTGTGTGACCAGCTCTAACCTACAGAATTTTTGATGATCCTTCGCTGTTGCATGAAAAGATTTTTCTTCACAAACTACGATAATAAAATCATCATTCATTCTGTATTTGAATTGTGTGAATAAGAAATATACTATAACATTTCAAAATTATAGAAATATAATTTATGTCCAGTCCTCTTTTGTGTATTGCTCTATAAACCATCGTCAGTTGATTTAACCTCTTCTTACTACACAGTTTTTGTAAAGTGCAAAGTGAATGGAGAGTTATAAGAACAATGTAATCAGATGGCTACAATGCAGTTTCTCACTCACGTAGTTCATGCTGTCCAGGATTGTTGGAGAACTCAATAACCAGCAAGTCCCTGCCCTCGCTGCTGCGTCCGATGCTGTAGACATGAGAGATATGGGAACACTTGGCTGCTGTTCTCTTCAGTAAGTTGTACATCTGGGCATTGGAGGTGTAGGTGAACTGGATGATGGTGCTGGGTTCTTCAGGAGAGAAGCTAGACATTGCTAGCTCTTGTCTGGCTGGAGGAGGGATACAAGTATTTGTGAAAGGAGAGAAGAGTTGCTCTGTTTGTTTCACAGTGCAGTAGATGTGGATTGGACCAAACAGTACAAAAGACCTTTACCTTTCATCCCTGCCAGTGGGTCAAAGCAGCCTTCTTGGTCGCTGGCAAAGAAGCGGTCACAGTCAAGAAAGTAGGGCCAGGCCATTTCGATGGCTTCGAAGGCATGGATACAGTCCTTCCTCAGTGCCTCGCATGTGCTGCGGCATGGTCTGATCATCTTGTCATCCTGGCAAGGTGAGGCAAGTACTGAGCAGCCCACGAGACGTATCTCAGCGGAGCACTCCCCATTGAGCAGGCCATGGATGACGCTCAGAAGGAGGTACTCTGCCCCCGATTCAGCCTCTATACGACTCCGGTGGCCAAGGATGTTGGGGAATATGGTTCTAAAGCAGCAGTGTGTAAAACATGGAGCTGACAGTCAGATGTCAAGTCACTCATAATGAAAACTGAGCTCAATGGAATAACAGGGATGCTTTAAAATGTATAGTTAATGTTTTTAGCTGGCACTGATCTCTTTGGTAATGTCAGTGCCAACCTCTAGGACCTACCGAGAGTATTCCATATCATTACAGTAGCCCAGGTTCAGCTCTGTACAGGTGGCTGTGGGGAGAGATGAGGCATGGGTATTTACTTAGTATATATTTACTCAGTAAAACACAGAGCGCTGCTTGATGTAAGGCAGTTTTTGAAAACAGCTGAAATACTTTAAGTCTTAAAAATGTATGTGTCACATCTGTAAGAGTAGCGCTAGAAACACAGTCATCTGTGACAAAGCTACCAGACCTGACTGATGTAGCACCTGGTCTTACAAAATGGAAAAAAAAAAACCTAAATGTGAGATTTTTGAAGCTCTATAAACTCTCCTGCTCTGCAGATTGAGCTCAAGGGCTGCAGCTGTGTTTCCCCCTTAGACCGGCTGTCTGGAGAGAGGAGACCTGTTTCATCTTGCAGCAGCACTTGGTATTTCAAACTCTCTCCAGCCCCGAAGGTCAGGTTGTGGCCTGAAAAACCCACCTGAAGATCCAAATAAGTGGACAGCCAAGCCCTGTCGCTTTTTATACTTGACCTGTAAAGTTTCCACGTGTGGTTTTTCTAAAGACAGGCAAAACTACATAAAGGTCAAATTAGTCCACGTACGTTTTTCCTCGTGAACGCTGTTGCTGCATCTTCCTGTGAAAGAGAAGAAGGAGAACAGTAAAGGAAGCATGGAGACTTCAGTGGGCCTCGTGTGAGACACTAGGAGGCGACAACTTCAACAGCAGCCACAGTGTCTCTGCTGACTGTGATCACTGTTTACGACTAACGCCGATGACATGAAGTCGACCAACCTACTCCACTGTTAACGTTTACACCAGTGTGTGTTGTGGGGTCGGGGGTCGCCACAACCGCCCTGTCAACTCTTTATATTTGATCGCAACCGGAAGTATGCCCGGTTTTCGCTTTAGGTTTCCACATGAGCCTCTCGGATGAGCCCATGTAACTTCTGTTCTGGTGCAGCCACCGTGCTTTGGCCTCGCCTTTGCCGTGTTTGTGTGCGTCGGCTAAGTGTGAGGCGATCTTACCCAAAAACTCGTCCCCCGGCTCACAGCTCTGCCGCGGGGCGCACCAGCAACTTTTCGCCAAGGAAAGCAACAGCAGCAAAAGCCCGGAATTCATGTTGGAGTGCGGTGAGCTGCTTGACAGCGGCGGCGTGTGTTTGAAGCCGAGACGGTCCCGTTGTCCTGGCTGGAGGATAATTACCACCCGCACCACGGAAACCTCCTTCCTTTGTCTGCGCGGAGCATCCCTGACCCGAAGAAGGAGCGGCGCGCCAGGGCCCTGGCTCCGCTGCGCGCTCCGAGCGAGCGCCGATCATATTTCACTGTGCAGAGCGAGTGTGTGTGTGTGTGTGTGTGTGTGTGTGGGAGCACGAGGAAGAAACGTGGCTTGTGGGGGTGGGAGTGAGAGAAGTTCATGTCTGCGCTGTTTGACACAATAAGGCTGCACAGCCTGTTCACAGATTAAATGCAACAAAAGATTCCTGCACCATTATCGTGTCTGAAACTTCTTCAGCCATGATATTTTAGTTTTTCTGTCCTTATGATAATTACTAGGCTTTTACAGAGATTTTATTTATAGCATACATAGCACAACATAGGGCTACAGACTTCATACACGGTCCCAATGTAAATCTAAAGTATTGAAGTTATAGAAAAGCAAAATCTGCTTCAGAAAATAGTTTTGGTCTATTATTTAAATATAATTTTTTGCTTTTTTTTATTTCACCCCTTACATCCTCAAGTGAGATCTATTTGAACTGATCACAGATCACACACATCATCTCATTAATCATGAGTTGAGATTAGGTGTCATGAAGCAAAGGGAACCACTGCTACAGCACAACAAATCATTCAGTGGTGTTAAACTCATACAGTGGACTCAGTGTGTCTGTGGCAGTGGAGTTTATTATTTCATTTGTGTTTTTGCTATGATATAACATCTTCACACACCATTTCATGTGTTTAAAATGGCACTCACTTTACACAGCATGAGGACCACTTCCTGACAAGTTCAAGATTATTTCAAACATACATTTACACTGATGATAATAATAGTGTTGTGGTTTTCATGTGTTGAATCCTTGGCATTGCCTCAGCAGGCAAACTGCTGGGCCCTGTGGAAACAGCAGTCTGCAGAGTCTGAAGGGGCCCTTGACACACAGGCCAGGCCAGCGAGGTCTCATTGAGCATACAGTTCTCCCAGTGGACAGAACAGTGGCTTAAACAGTCACATGGTCCAGCCTTCATTAAAGTGTCCTTGAGCAAGGCACTGACTCCTTTCCATCTGCAAGACATCTGCTTTTCACAGACCGTGACCTTTGACCTTCCTGCAGACAGGACGGACATGTTGAATCACTTAAAAACCAGCACACTGAGCTCAGGTAATCCTGGAAATGCAGTTGTCATCTGTGGTGTCCAGTGTGCTGCTTGTGCTGTGGGCAGACAGCGGGTACTGATCCTTTCCCAGAACCCGGCTGATAACGCAGACCAGGACCTTCCTGTACTGCTGCCGCAGCAGACAGTAGACGAACGGGTCACTGGAAGCCTTGGCATAGGACAGACATTTGGTGGCAATGCCCAAATACCGAGGGATATGCACAGAGGGCAGCAACTCCACCAATCTGCAAGAGGAATTCAAACAGAAGACATTACTGAACGTGGAAATCCACTCATCAATAAAAAACACCACACAGGTCACTTATGACTGATCATTTCATAATTTTGACATAGCTTGGATGTCATAATCTTCCAGGATTATGGAAATACAATTGGGTATATGCATTTGTGTATCAGGGAGAGATCTCCAATGAAGATCCTCAACATAAATAATTTCAGGAAGGGCCCCAAAATGACCTGTGACAAAGTCCTCTGGACCTTAACAAGGGAGAATTCAGTTTTTCCATTCAAATCTGACAGTATAATGATTATATTTAAATCTTATGTTGGAGTTTATTAAAATACTTTATTCAATCTGCAATCACTCAACTCTGTTTGTGATACAAATTCCACAAAAACTTTAATAAGGAAGAATTACTGCTGGTTTTCATGTTACTGTGTCTTGTCTTTGTCAGGAGTTATCCCACAAAAAACATGGTCAGTATAAACCATCAGACACACAGGAAATGTTATAGTTTGATTTTCCTTGGGGCCATTATTGTAAAAGCACCTGCAGATAGACAAGATTAGTTTCTCAGGACGTGAGCCACTGAGCAGGGTGTTACCTTGTTATGACATAGGGTGAAAAGCAGAGGATGAAGGAGCCGATGAAGATGCAAATTTTTTTAGTGGCTCGTTGCCTCCTCTTCTTCTGTTCTGCAAGACATCTCTCCTTCACACTGACACACAGAGAAAGACAATTCACGTCTGACCTCACAGCCATTGTATTAACAATTTAGTTACAAAACGGGGTTTGTGTATTATCTTAAAACAACTCAACATATTCTCCACTGAAACTTCCCTGGAAACGGAAACATCACAGACTCTTCAGGTTTTCAAGGAACATATAGTGAAACTTCTTGGCTGCAAAGTTGAGTCTCCAGTTGACTTTACCTGGGGTGAATATCAACCAGCAGAAGCAGAGTCTGCACGGTGATGACATCTATCCTCTTGCAGTGGGACCTGGCCACTCTCAAAACCTTCATGTAGGCGAAGCACAGGACGAGGAGGCAGAGCGCAAAGCTGCTGAGGTGGAACAGCACCGTGAAGGTCGCATAGACGGGCAGCCGCGACCTCTCCCCCCCGTCCAGGTGAACCGTGCATGAGGCGTAAGTGTGGCTGTATCCTCCCCAGTCCATCAGCAGCTGGGTCAAAGAAAAGGTGAGCGCGTGCAGCCACGAGTACGCCACGATCAGCAGCGCGTCTCTGTAGCGCATCTTGCTGGAGTAACTCAGGGGGAACACCACCGCGATCCACCGGTCCATGCTCAGCGCGGCCATGCTCAACATGGCATTGGTGGTGAGGAAAGTCTCAGCAAAACTCACGCCCTGACAGAATGGATCCCCGAAGGGCTTGGCGCTCTTGGCCACCCCGAGAAAAGTGGAGGGCATGTTGATGATGGCGAGGAGGATGTTGGAGGAGGAGAGGTTTAGGATGAAGAGACCGGGCACATGGGACCTTAACTCGGCGCTCTGGGTGAAACATAGCAGCACTGACAGGTTTGTCAACAACGAGACCACAACTATCACCACAATGGACACTTCCAGTAGGAACTCCGGTATGCTCATCTCTCGAGGCGCGGCGTTAGCAGCAGCAGTGGGCAGGGTGCTGAGGAGAGTCGGCCATGCTGTCTGCTCGAGCCCCCGCCAGCTGTGAGACACTCACTGTCCGGACGCACCAGCCTGAACGCGCCAGTGAGCACGCGACACGCGGAGAGAGCTGTCCAGTGCTGAAATGCCCCAGCACACCTTCCTGTCAGGGGCACGCGCGTCTCTCTCAAACCTTTATCTGTTGCTGTCCAGCAATTCAATTAAAGTTGCTCTCTGCTTTTCCCTCCACTGTATAATCGCCGTCGTTTATTCGGAAGTGAAAAGCCGTGGAAACGATGACTCCAGGTGCTGGAGCGCTTCCCTGTGTGCATCTCCAGCGCCTCCTCTCTCGCTGGCGATGCCGTGCGCCCTGCACGTGCGGTCGGTCGCTGGCTCATGTGACGCTTGAGCAATATTCATGCATGCAGTTAATATCAAACATGGGGTTGTCATGGTGTTTGCACACTTATTCCACTTGTCCCTTCAAAGCTAAGATGTGTTTTTGCACAGATGATCAGTGCAGGAGCCTGAAAATGGGACCGTTTGTGGCACTGTTTAAAAACATTTACAAATGTTATTAATTAGAGGTGTGTGTGTGTGTGTGTGTGTCTGCGTGTGTGTAGGCATTTGTGTATCAGAGTTACTATTTGTATCATATATGAGAAATATAGCACTTTTCTTGTAAATATATTTCCTTTGATTCCAGTGAAACAACATAGTCACAGTCAAGCTTTGATCACAGTGACAGATTTAGCCCCCACCAAACATCAGGTGAAACACGCCCACGAGGACTCGCTTGTCTCCATAGCAACACCAAATCTCTGGTGGCTTCATCACTCTTTGATTTGAATTTGGTCTTGTTTAGTGCTGATTTGTGTTGATCGCCCCTCAAATGCCTGTAAGAAACCATTTACCACAGCACGCTCATTTCAATGCACTTTAAAATATCAGTGTTAATCTTGTTTTTGTCAGTGTTAATCTGCAGTACAAATGCATTTGTGTAGAGAGGGAAGGACAGGGGACGTGCAGGAGGGATGGATGGGAAAAAAGGAAGACGGTATTAACCTACACTTTCCTTGTCTTCAATGTAGCTTCAGTCAGTTGTCAAATTATGTCTATGCAGCTTCTGAACTATTATTCTAACAGGTTTTCATCACAATAATAACAAAACTACAACATATTTCACTTTAACAAGCTGGTGGAAATGACCTTGCAGACATTTCATTGTGTATCTGTGGGTGTATTTCTATGGAAGATTTAAAACGTCTAAATTAAAACAAATCCACCAAAGAAATGAAGAAGAAAGAAAGTAAAACCTGTCAGGACCATTATAGCTTCCCTCATTTTTTTGTTTTTTGCCTTCAATGAATCATTTTTCATTATGAAAAGAGTTTGTGTGATTGGACAGTTGATTGTTTTGTCATTTTGACAAAGTGTCTCCATCTGAACTGAGAAAAAGCTTCCTCTCACCTCCTCATGAAAACTATGACAGTGTTGCTGCATTTAGTATTGACAGGCCTGTCTGCTGGAATACACAAGTAAAAATGTCACGTGTCCTGATTTCATTATCACGTTGCAGAAAGAATTCAAACACAGTTTTGCTATTGCTACTTAGCTAACGTTAGCATTAACAGCTGTTTACTTGCCAGTCTTGAAGAAATATTGCAAGTTTAAATTTCATTCCTCACCAAGCGCTGTCTCCAGAGGTGGAAAGTAAATGCTAATTGCTAGATGAAGCCCTCGAAAGTGATGCATTGAAATCTTTTCTTATCTGACGCCCCTGTTGGCAGGATGTCTTTATTTGTCTGTGGCATCCAAAACCATCACATCGCTGCTGAAAGATAGATCAGTTTAGTGATGTGGTGCAGGTTTTGCAATGACTTGGTTATGTCTGGGGTTAAAATGGTTCCACAGTTTAGGCCATACTGTAGTTTGTAGGTCACTAGTTGACATTATTACTTGAATGTAAACAAACAAATAAACCTCCTGATGCTGATGTTCCTCTTCGGAAGACCGTGCTGTGTAATAATGTATTTCACATAATTCTTTGTTTGATTTGTTTTTATTTCAGCATTTTAAACCTTCCACAGTTTTCACCTCTCCACAGATGGAAGCATGAGTGTGCTGCTGTGTGCAAATGCGTGGGCAATGTGTGCACATTATATACATTTGTCTATGGGCATGAAGAGCTGTTTGTCATCCTGAGCTTCCCAGATGTTGTTTAGCCCTGTCATCCTCAAAGGCTTCACTTATATTAAACCATCAGCACGTTCTTAGAAGATATATGCAATAATAAACCGAATATTCCTCTCTCTCTTTTTTTCTTTTGTAACCCTCCCATCTTCACTGCAGCTGCTGTCCTTGAACGTGTTAACTTAATGGCTCTATTGCCATGAAGGAAAAAGAGAGAGAAAGAGAAAAAGAGGAAGAGAGGGAATGAGAAATCACCCCTCAGCCAGAAGGAACCCTCTTAGAGATCACGTGTTTCTTCTGGGTTCCCTGGCTAGAGAGGCTATTATGCAAGCAACAGAAAGCTGATGGCAGAAGCACTTAAGAAGGCGAGGGGTCCATCCGACTTCCCCTTAAGTCGCTGCCTCTGGCACGATGACTCTGTGTTTATGCTTTGAGTGTATGTACCATTACATAACATCACAGTTCCCACAGTCAGCAACACAATATGGAGCTCTCTCATCACCTTAAGTTTGCCTTTATTCTTCTGCCTATGAGCTAGAAAACAATGTTACTCTGCCCATGCAACCATCTGTCCTTCCATCTCTTCATCCCTAATGCTGCACGCAACTCGGCCTCAGTCCTCGGGTTTGCAAGTGAATTTGGTCCATTTTAAACACAAAGCCACATTTAAGTACATGATTATTCCAACTGCCCTCCTGGGATGTTGCTGTCTAGTAAAACTAAAGGCTCTTAGTGACTGAGGGAAGAGAAATACACCTTTTTGGCAGCAGTGACCCTGATCTGTCTCCTCCATTCAGTTTAGCCTTCCACTTGAAAGACCTGAGGCCAAGGCATTTTGTCGAGGTGATTGTAGCACAGCCCTGTGGTGTGATACCTGTTCAGATAGGAAGGTGACACGATGAGAGGAAAATAAGTGATGTGATGAAAGACATGAGAAGATGATGTGAGGAAGAGGAAAGAATGGAAACAAATGTCATGTGTGAGAGTTTCTGGAGCGTGGGAGCGCTGGTGTATAAATAGGTCTCCATGCAGAAACGCTAACTTACACAGACACTCACATGTCAGGACACACACATACACTCACTTTCATCCATGCTCTCTTTCCCTCCCTGCCTCTCTCTCTCTCCCTCTCTCTTTTGGCCACTTTATCTCAGTCACGTGTTAATAATATGGGAACCTGACTGGGGAATGAGTGTGTGCAAGTGCATGATGCTTGTAGACACACTTTTGATTATAAATACACTCACATGGTTCAGCGTTAGGGTTAGGGTTATGGTTAGTCATTGTTAGCATGCAAAGCTCAATTGAAACAAATAGCACAAATAGCTTTGCTGTGTAGATCAGTCCTTAATGTGAGTTTCATTTGTTGTGACTGAATGATTTCTTTTTTATCTGTTTACATTACACACTGTCTGCAGAACGTCTGGAGTTTGTTGTTAGTAGGGTTGAGGTTATTTGGCTGGTGCTACTAACATTTTAAATGGTTGTTTGGTGTTTAACCTGCCTCATTTTTAAGAGACTTTGTATGGTGCTTTTTGCAACCAGATGTGTTAGAATTAAGTATTCAGTATTTGTCTATTGTATACAAGATGCTGCTTTATGAGCTCCTCATCAACGAGCTGCAGTGGTGGGAAATATGAATAGGTATCCTGAGTTTGTAAAGTTTAGTGTTTATGCAGGAGTCATTGTGACCTGAGTGAGTGAACAAAAGACCAAGTGACCAAATGTCCCAACAGTCAGACTGATAAATATTTGGGAACTGGCAGATTGAAATTTATTGAAAATACAGATGTCTCAGCAGCATCGCCACAGTCTGAGTTTAAAAAACACCCTCCGGAGTAGATCAGGGAATATTATAATGTAACTCTAACCCTACCATTTTATTCTTCTTTGAATGAAAATATTTCAGCTGTTTAATTTATTTGCTGATTTATATCCCTTTGACTGCATCATTTCTGAAATTACTGGCAAAATGAATAATAAATGAGCCCTTAACACAGTTAGTACTGAACAATCCCATCAATGATCCCACATCCTTTTTTGACTACCTTAAACTAATGCCATCAGAACTTTAGTTTAAGTTGTTTGTACTGAAACCAAAAACAGGTTAAAGGTCTAAAGCAGGCTTGTTAACAATGACCTGTTTACCTTCTGTACAGCTTGATAAACCTTTTCACATAATGCTTTACATTTGAAATGAATTGACTTTGTTTGACTTGTTTGTTCAATCAGATGAGTACATGTACTTATCTGATTGCTTTACTGATCTTTCTCTGCACCAATCTATTAACATGAAATCCACAGACAGGCATTTTTTGGGTTCTGTGTGACTTTGAATATTGATGGACCAACAAACAGACATCTATCTTTAGCACCTATTACTAGTGGAAAAACCAACGGCACTGGCATTAGGTCAGAAACAATGCTGTTTATTGTCCCTGCAATATTCAAATAGTCACACAAAATTCAAATGTCTACATCAGATGCTTCACCTTCTGCTTGTACACAGAGATTTTGGATATTGTATCCAAATAAAGCTGCCTTATGTTGTTTCCTGCAAAACAGGTATATCTCCAACTGCTGCTGCAAGACATCACCGATGGTGCTTTTCAGAGAGGTGATGAAACTAGAGCAAAACCTGTCAGGAGAACCATGCAAATACAGACATAACTGACAAAAGCTGGATAATCAAAACAAGAGGAGTAGTGAAACACTGGTTTCCATGTGTAAGCCAGCACTACCCACAGGATGTCTGCCAGTGTGGGCACAGCAAGCATTATTCTCATTAAGAGACTTAGCCTGCTATACAGCTACAATGTGGGGCAATTACTGTTTCTTCAAACACTGAATAAACTGCACAGGCAGGAGGCATGATTAAGACTGGTTACACACCCACACACAACCCACAAACTTAGGTAGCACATACACATGCAATAACATATACATACACATACACATACACATACACATATACACATATACACATATACACATATACACATATACACATTTACACATATACACATATACACATATACACATACACATACAAATACAAATACACATATACACATATACACATACACATACACACATACACACACCCATGCAGAGGTCTCAAGATGAGGAAATGCAACTGAATTATTCAAAATCCAAGAAATGCCTGTGCAAGAGAGAAGGAAGAGGCTGCAGATTCCATTTGTAAAGAGAGACACAGAGACATAGAGAGAGAGAGAGAGAGAGAGTGTGTGTGTGTGTGGGGGGGGGGGGGGTCAGCAGTCTGCCAGAAAGAGGGAGTTGAGACAGAGGAAAGACTCACAGGATTCGGGATTTTTCTATCACTGGAGCCCTGACAAAAGAATTTCTGGGCTCAGTTTCCTGTGTGACTGTGTGTGCAACTGTGTGTGTGTGTGCGTGTCAGTTCCTCTGCACAGTGTGTACATAAGGCCAAACAGTTCAGTTTGGGATTTGTGTAAAACCATAAAACCACAGCAAAGCACCGGCTTCTATCTGGTTTGAAACCATCTTTGCTCAGTTTTGCTCAGTCTGACAGAAAAAAGTCTAATCTCAAAGGAACAGTTTGATATTTTGGGAAACACACCCCCTCACTTCTCTGCCATTAAGGGTTGGATGAGAGGACTAATAGGGTACCACTATCCTAGCAGCAGACGGTTAGGAGGAGAGCTATCCTAATCTTCTGAAGGTTTTAACATACATCTCCTTACCAAAACCACAGAAATCTAAAGATGATTAGTTGTGGCTTTACAGGAAGCTAAATGTGGCAGCTTTTTCTTCACACTTCTCTGTGTCTCCACTTGAGGCCTGGCAACCTTGACAATTTGAAAGGGGACACTCGTCACAACGGACTCCTGCTTCACTGCCCTCAAGTGGCCCAAAATAAAAAATATAAAATCAGAGAATTAGCTTCATTTGTTAGCAGATAGCTACTTGCTGTTATGCTAAATTAAACTGTCTCGTTCATGTAAGAAGAGAAAATGCAAATATGAAAGTGGTATCCATCTTGACTTGTACTACATTAACTGTATATGGAGTGGACATTACCACAAAGGCTGTAAAGTAAAGCCAATGCTGAAGTGTCTTAAACCTGTTTTCTTTCTAATGACGATCAGGGGGCGACTCCACACAAAAAGTCAGATTCTATTGAAGTCTATGGGGAAATTTCCCTACTTTTCAGTTGATTACCTCAGTAAATGTTTTCCTATTGAGTTTATGGTCTCTAGCTCTGGTTTCAAGTTTTCTTCAGTACAATATAATGTTCATTAGAATATTCTGGCCCCTTTTAGAAGAAATAGAGGGTATGCATTAATACATGTCTACCCCATGATTGACAGACTGACAACAAGATGGCGGTATCCAAATTAAAAACTCAAGGCTTCAAAAGGGGAGTTCACATAGCAAGGGGTGACGTTGGGGACAGAGGCAACAAGGAATAAATACAACACTGACATGTTCTCCAGCTGGTCACTGAAAACAGCTGGAACTGATGGAATGAGCAAGCTGGAAAACTGGACAATTGGAAAATTGACTATAGCTGTTTAAAATGCAGCTAAAACAGCAAAAGGCCTCTATCAAACTAAGCTGGTAAAATTCACCCAGAACATCAAATATCGCGCCGCTCCAACTCTTTTTGCCTGGAGCTCTGAGAATATTTAGGAAAACTACAAACTTAAACAAGTCCCTTGTCAGGGGATGTAAAACATATTCACACCCAGAAATATTAAATAAAAAGTTTTAGAGTTTGAGGGATAGAGACAACTAACAGAGACACTGGAGATTCATTTTAGTTTTGAGGGAAAAAGCAGAACGAGGAGGTATGAACAAGAAACTGTCAAGGTGTGGAAGAAAAAGTAGACAAAAGAAGGCGAGACAGAGAGAGAGAGGGACTGAAAAAGTGAGAAAATAAAACCTGTAGCTCCCGTGTCGGCCTGACAGTACGCTGGAAAAAAGAGGGTCAAACACTGATTTGAATATTCTGTAATAACCTCTTTCTCTCTTGTTAGGGATGGACCACAAGGACAAAGAGCAAGACAAAGACAAAACAAGAGAGGAGTCATCCAGTGTCTCACTTCATTCCAATATAAAAAAAAAAAAGACTTGGTGGAGAGAAAACTGAGTAACTGAGTAAAAACAGATCATGATCATGATCATGATCACCTGGAATGCTGGGAATTTCAGCCCCTGTAAACCTTGGCTTTTTGAAAACAAATATATTTATACAGAAATATACAGTGTCCAAAAGTAGCTGGAATGAGCACAAGCACAGGCAACTTACAGCTTTACACCTAAATGTCACAAACTAATTTATGAGGTTTGTGGAGGGGGAAGAGGAGGAGGAGGAGGAGGAGGAAGAGGAGGAGAAGAAGGCAGAGCACAGATTCCAGGAAACAACACAACACATGGATCTACTTAGATTTTTCCAGATTTAATTGTCCAGTTGTGGAGGCATTACCTTTATTATACTGTATACTAAGGCTGTGTGTGTGTGTGTGTGTCTGTGTGTGTGTGTGTGTGTGTGTGTGTGTGTGTGTGTGTGTGTGTGTGTGTGTGTGAGCATGTATGTGCGCGCAGGTGTGTGTGTGTGTATGTGTGTAGTAGGTTAAGATACACCTTATTTTCTCTTTTTCCTCTTCATACTCAGTTGCTCACAGTAGTTCTGGACAGTGAGTCTGAGTCACACAGTGAGAGTTGGATGCCAGACAGATGGAAGCAGTTAGTTTTTTTTTTTTTTTTTTTTAATTGAGTCCAATCTGTCGACAGTTCTGTTGCTATGCCAGATGCCCCTATCTGCAGTCTGTGATTACAAACTTTCTCTTGCTCACAACTTTACTCTGAACTTACTCTGTCTGACTCTTAGTTACGCACTCCCTTTACTATATGATAACACACAAACACACACACAAGTTCAAAATCAGGGAAGCTCCAATAGCAGATGCTACCACTCCAGTTTAATTTGAATAGGACATAACGCGTGTGTGTGTGTGTCTGCGAGTGTGTTTTTCAAACATCGGAGAGATGATACAGATTAGCATCCATCAAGCTCTGCTGATGGCACTCAGAATGTCATTGGGTGCTGAGGTCAGTGATGATTCACAGTTTGACATTAACACGGGGCATGATGATTGTGCCCTCCCATAAATGTCTGTCATTCTTTATCTCTGAAAGATAAACAAAGCATCATCACCATTTTCTCTGTAACATGTGACTGAGCTAAAGGTCCATTATTCCCTATGGTTGTTTCTCCCAGAGCTCTAAGGTCCCTGGACCCTGACCTGGCCCTGGACCATGGGGCCAGAGTGTGGTTAGATACTTTCTGAATCACTATAATTAAAAACAAGAATGAAAGCAGGGTAAAATTAGAGGAGGTAGAGAGGTGGACTAAGAAAACAAAGAGGTTTGCAAGAACTTAAAATTGTGTATCACATGTGCCCTCTATGTTTCTTTAGGACCGTTTTATTCTGCACATAGTTAACCCTTTGGGGTCAGAGGGTGTTATCTTGCATCATGTGCATGAACTGAGTAGTTAAAGTACCTAAGGAAGGAACAAAGTAAGAATGATGTTTTTCTTAATGAACTGACAGCAAACACACCTTGTCATACCAGCGTATTGATTCTGTGTAATCTTTAAACAGCAGTACTACCAGGTCTGTTACATGTGCTGTGCATCATATAGTCACTGAAGCCCCTTTTCCACAGGCCAAACTGTTAAGACGCCACAGCTACACTGTGCTTATTCAAATGTGCCACCCTTCTCTGAGGCTGTGCCCCAGTCTGGCCCCCCGCCATTTCAATTTTCTAGACCTGCCCCTGATCTTGTGATCTCCTCTTTGTAGGCAGAGTAGTCATTTTGTCCACATAGATGTGTGCCCAGCAAAGAACATTTTTGAAGGGGACAAATCTCTGTGTGCAGAGAACCTCTGCAATGCTTCCTTTTGTCCTGCACTTGTACCCAACTGGGGTAAATCGTGCACAACAAAGAAAACAATGTGTCTGACTGAGGACACGTTTTCACTGAAAACAACACAAAAGATGATTTAACTCACCAAAAGCTCTTTGAAGAGAATTTTAATCAAAATCTGCATCACAGATTACAGCATGATTTTCTTTAGCAGCAGTGAAGCTCCTGGATAGTGACACACTGCACTCTTGCATGCAGTTCCTGATGTTTAACCATGCCCTCTACTTTAACTTCAAAATGGTCCAGTCAGAAACCACAGCTATATATAGGCTGTGGTGCATATACAGTAGTCTTATAATCTGAATCTGAGCAGATGCCATGTCAGGAGGACATTTATATACCCAACACACCATCTACTGGCCTGTTGGGGAACCACAGATTATGTTTAATTAAAACCAGACTTGACACAGTTTGGCCTCTAGATGGTGATACAGTCATTGGTCCTTTGGCTTGAGCTCAGGCTCAACTCATCTGCAGCATGGGCTTCTGGGAGGCAAACCCGAGCTGTGGCTTTAATTTTAGCATAAATCTGATCTGTTAATATGTGGCTAAAGTGGACGATGTTTTGACCCAGCATGAGCTTGGTGACACAGTTTGGATGTGGACTCTTGTCTGTATAAGGACAAACAGCTGTGCCCTCTGTTTGCTCCACTCCAGAAGTCTGGTGCTCTGCCACGACAATATGTCTTGGCAAGACTAGAAAACACCACACTCACTCAAAAAACTGGGTCAGTGACACACACACACAGACATGTTCAAGGATGCCTATGATATGGTGGTAATTTGTTCACTGTGGTAGTCTCTCATTATTCTCTCAGCACATTTTCCCTTTTTCCCTGATCCATGTCCCGTCAGCTTCTCTTCCCCTTTTTCTTCCTTTCTGTCTTCCAGTGTCACAGCCAACTGTAACACAGCACAGTGGGTTTTTCAAATAAGCAGAAAGGATTGTCTGTCTGGGTCCAGTTTATGAGCTGTGCCCAAGTGAGGTTACAGGTTTGTCTTAAGGTAATGTCACCATGGGTGGGGCAAAAAGCTGAGTCACCACTCAGCTTTTTGCATAAATCAAGGCAGCATCATGTCAAGCCACAAAGAACAGAGTTTGTTCTGGTGAACGATGTATAATAAAATTTTAGTTTATTTTGCTGCAAAATTTGCCAAGCTGAGTTTTGACATCTGTTTCTGAATGTGGATTATCTACAGCTGTAGCCCCTCCAGGATTTTCTGTCTGTAACTTCAAGGTTCAGAAAATGTTATGCATGAAGATTTCCATTACCAAAACGGGAGAGGATAAAAGTGACTTTTCCAGTAACAGACTTTGCTCTGTATAAGTGTGTGTGTGTGTGAGTACTAGATGTCGGCTTAGGGTTGTTTAAATTAAGAGAACGTCTTTCCAGAGAGGCAGAGAGGACGGAGAGGGGATGAGAAGACATAAACAAAGGAGCCAAAGCAGCCATCTCTACAGAACAGCTGCTGAAGGCACTGGACAGACATATATACACAGGAGGCTTTTATTCTGAAACTCTATGAGCGCCCGTCAATATACAGTGTAGTGTATTTTCAATACTTTAAGTGTTGTAGCAAATTACTGTTTATACCACACAAAGTCTGTGATAAAAATACACCCAAACATTATTGTCATCTTTAAAAAAAAAAATGCATCAGACCAATATGAGTTGGCAGGAAGTGCTCTATTTTTATGTTTAATTATAAATCAGAAAATATTTCACATCAGGTCATATTCCTGTATATATAGCTTATTATAATTCCTTTCAGCACATTGCCCACAACCAGGTGAAACTTCAAACCCACTGCACTGTGTTGCCTGACAGTTGTTTGAATTTAGTACAAATGAACTGTCTGCTTTCTCATTGTGCCACAACCTGTGGGTGGACGTTGAACAGTAAGTCGTCATTGCCTCTTCGAATCTCCAGCAGGAGCGGCTGGTCGCCCTGCAGCGCTGCATAAATGTCCTCAGTGGTGTCAACCGGCTGCCCGTTCAGCTTCACTATAACATCGCTTTCCTGAATCCCCCCTCTAAAAGACAGAGAACGGAAACAGTCAGCTTTGGTTCAGGGGGTCTGAAGTGCAACAGAAATACATTATACACAAATTCAAAATTATATCATCGATATGAATGTTTCAGCAGTTGCAGGAAAACCAAAGGTTTGGCCGTTGAATGCTACTTTGAGGAAACTGGATCTGGTTCCAGGGTGTCTTCATTGCTGTGTGTGTGTGTACTTGAGTTTTTGCATGTCTGTGTGAACATACTTCTCTGCTGCAGTGTTGGGTAGAACCTGCTGCACCACCACTCCACTACTGACATCAGGGAAGTCTGGGTTATGACGTTTTAACTCTTCTATAAGACTGAAAAACACAAAAATGTAACAATATTAATGCTAATGCAAAAAGAGAAAATACCAATACTGAAACAAAACTACATGCATTGGAAGATGAATGAGCTACCCCCATTTCATAAAATGCTGAATTGCATCTGTGTTGAAAATATAAAAAAAGTTGTGAGCTGATGTGCGAATGTTTGTTGTTTTCAACTCACTGGTCTGTGATTGTGAGCATCCTGATGCCTAAAAACCGTCTCTTCACCTCTGAAAACAGCACAAAAGCACAACCTTACAACCTTCAGTGAATCAGTCCACGGTGACCAACACTCGTGCACCTACAGCTCTGACCTGCATCAGACTGCAGCTCCTCTGTGAGTTTCCTCTGCTGACTGGTCTTTTCTGTCACAACAACCACAGCTGGAGTGAAACTTACTCAGAACTTCACAGGAGGTATTTCTGCAGGTGTGAGGATCACAAATGACACTTGGAATCTTTCTGACCCCTGACCTTTGCCGTGTTTGGTCTGTGACTCTGTGAGGAAGCGGCTGATCCTGTCCGAGGGAATGGCGAAGGCGATCCCTGCCGTCACCTTCAGAGTGTTGATACCGATCACCTCCCCATCCTGAACGAAATATGGCAGAATTTGAAGAAAACTTGTTAAATCCACTCAAAGTTTAGAGATAAATCTACTTTTACTTACTACAGATATTATTTACAGAGAGAATATATTGTGCATATACAATATTCAGTCTCAATGACTTTTCTTGGATTTTCGTTCATGACAATTTGATGCACATACTATAATTGAAATGGATATTTTCCTTTTAGCATCTGTTTTTATATTGAACATATTTGTTATAGTTGTTTGTTGTATCATTAACAGTAACAGGAATAGGATAAGGTGTAGGAGGAGTCTGACATCAGTTGAGTATAAAGTATAGTATAAAGTTCAGGCAGAGTTTTGTAAACTTGGGGTCAGAAGCTCATTAGCTCATTAAAATAGTCAGTTTCCATTATCATAAATCTAAAATACATTTCAGACATGAAAGTAATAATATGAAGATGGTTTATCCCATGGGTTGTGGATATATTTGTATGACTGCTTTATTGAGGTGTGTTTGTATTATTACATAAGTCTATACATTTATAAATATATCTATAAAGTATATTATAATATCTCTATCATACATTTGTAGATTCCTCTATGCTCTTGAACATAGACTTTAATGCTGCTTTATATTCACCGGGTCTATGTGGAAGCCTTTGTAGATCTGACGACAAAGAAGGACGTTTGTCAGGTTTATTGAACAATCACAGTCATATCACTACTCACCAAGTTAACAAGAGGTCCTCCAGAATTGCCGTACTTCACACAGATGAGAGACAGAAACAGATCAGTCACATAACAACAAACAAACATATGCAAACGACCCAAAATATAACTCTTGTATTGTATTAAATACAAAATACAAAAATTCTGCATGTACATCTGTCCTGAACTACAAGAATAATCAGGCTGGACATGGTGTATATACATGGGTGTGAGAGTGTGTGTGTGTGAGCCCACATTAATAATAGCATCAGTCTGGATGTAGTCCATGTCTGAGTCTTTGATGCCCAGCTCTTTGCCGTCTCTCTGTGCCGTGCTGACGATGCCGGTGGTGACGGTGTTCTGCAGAGCGAAGGGGCTACCAATGGCAACCACAAACTCCCCTGGCCTCAGATCAGCTGAGCGGCCCAGAGACAGCACGGGAAGTCTCTTCTGCTCCCAAATACCAGCATGCATGAGGAAACACAGACATGTAAGCAGATTGATGTGTGAAGTGCAGAGAGAGAGAAAATCACAAGTTTTACAAGTAAAGGAATTATTCTGCAAGAGACACAGACAGAAAGAAAGGAGGGAGAATTTAAAGCTTACAAAACTGTCCAAGTATTTGAGATATGGGTGTGAGAATACACACATCAGCGCCGTGTCTGTGAGTCACAGAGCTGGTGTTTATGAAAGTATTTCCACTGGCCTTTTGAATGTCTAGCAGAAAACTGTCAGCGCTTGGCACAGAAACATGTAAGGATGTGGGCTCTGGTGCAACAACACAGAAAGCTTTTTGTACACGAGAGCATGTAAAGGTCAAGGAAGAAGTTCACTTTAATCTGGAGAAAGATTAACGAGGTGAGAAATGATTGAATAAAAAAAAAACAAAAAACGTGTGTGTTCTCTCACCTGAGGATTGACCTTGATTGTGGCGATGTCTGCCTTCCTGTCTACATCTCTGACCACAGCCTCGTACGCGTCTCCGTCGTGCAGCTGGACACGCAGCTGGGGTCTCCCTGACACTGTGGCAGCTGTGGTCACCACGTGAGCGTTGGTCACAATCACACCAGAGTGGGTCACAATGAAACCAGAGCCACTGGAGAGACGCATGTGGCGACCGAACAGAGGATGTCTGGGGAGGAGAAGGAGACAGATGCTGTTGCTGTCAGTCGTTTCACCGTCGTCCCAGGTGGCACCAAGAGGACTTTTACACCCTGAAGTAATGTAACCAGGCAGCTTTGAACACCCCAGCTTCATTTAATGCTGGGAGTCAGTTTCACCACAGAATAAAGAATAGGAATTAAGAATTCAAACTCCTCTGCTCTGCTCCTCAGACTGCTGCGTCTTTCACACAACAATCCCTCCGAGAGTGAACAGAGAAGGATAAAAGAAATAGCTCTCTCTACACAAACACACACACAACTACACACACCTTACAAAGAGCTCAATGTGGACAACAGCAGGGGCTATTTTCTCCACTACGTCGGCAATGAAGTTGAACTTGTAGCGAGGGCTGCCAGGGTGCACCATGGGAACACCTGTACTGACATGAAGAACCCATTGTTAATACACGCACACACACAAAGACACACAATGAACACTCTACAGTCAATTAACAACAACAATTAATCTATCTATCTATCTATCTATCTATCTATCTATCTATCTATCTATCTATCTATCTATCTATCTATCTATCCCGAGGAAGGCAAATATCAAATTATTATTACTATGATTAATTATTATTTTTATTACTTATATGTAAATTTCATATACAGGATGAGCCACTGATGTTTGTTCTCTGGTAAAACTGTAAAATCCAGTATCTAATTCAACAAAGTATGTTTTTGAAAAAATCTATTCCAGACCCAAAGCCCATAAAGCTGCGGTTTAAATTAGACTGTTATGTTCGAGTCATGACAATAAAACTACAGTTATACTGATACTTCTTTTTCTTTGGTGGTGAATTAAACAGATGGTAGAAGTGTGAGTGTGCACACTGCAGAGAGGCTCCTGTCTGCGGCCTCACCTGCGTCTGGCGCTGAGCAGGCTGCTTTGTGCGCCTGGCTAACCTCTGCTCTTCCCTTCAGCTGGGCTTTGCGGCTGGCCGCCTTCATCTCACACACGTTAGCGTACGTCCTCCCGTCGCTTCCACACACTCGATGCTCCATTTTGCAGCGGCAGACCGCCCGGGGGCCTCGCCGCCTCCCCGCGGGGAGCAGCCTGCACTCCAGGCCGTCCCCGCAGGGCAGGTCGTTCTTGCGGCCGCAGGGGTCCCCCTCGCGCGGTGAACACACCAGGCAGCAGTTGCACCGGTCCGGGACGTACCCGCCGGGGCAGCTGGGGCTCGGACACGAGCTCACGTCGCACCGGGAGGCGCACTTTTCCGGGCGCGCGGCCGCGGTGAGGTCGCGCGTGAAGAGAAACGCCGCTGCGAGTAAAAGTAGCTGCATGGTGGCGGAAACTGACAGCGCCGGGCAGCTCCAGTAAAGAAGATCCATTCCTTATATCCTCATATTAAATGTTTTCTCTCCAAACATCCAACTTGCCGGGTTCTTTCTTTGTGTTGGGCCTTAAAATAATAATAAAAAAAAAACCACAGTAAACAGTCTGCACCGGCTGCTTCACACCTCAGACTGTGATGCTGTTGGGAAAATAATTAGATCTACATCAAACTCTTTTCTGAGCTGTGTGTAGATTGGACCCCTCAGTGGCTCCAGACTTTCACAGGACCTCATGGAGCTGCTGTGATGGAGCGCGACACCCGATGGAGACAAGACCACACAACAACACAGCGACTGGTCCTGAGTCAGCCTCATCCCACTGCTCTGGGTGTCATTCCAAACAATTTCACAGCAAAACAAGACCTGTCTCAAAATACATTCATAATACTGCTCTAAAACAGTTTGTGAACAAATTCCTTGAAATGTATGAGCTGTAATTTTACATATTTTCCTTCCCTTCAGGAATATGTAGCAAAAGGTTGAGCTCACAGGAAATTCACGTCAATACAAAAATAAAATTGCCATTTTTTTCACGAGAAAAGTTGCAAACTATGTGGACTTTTCTTCCTCTGCACTGTAACTCACTCATTCACGTGTAGGAGGCCACAGGAAGTGTGAGTGATACAGGCTTACAGTCTTACACACTTTTCTGTGGTAGTATGGCATTAAAATACAGCCACGCATCGTCTCCGCCAGGTTCAGTCACACCTACCAAGAGCTCAGCAGAAGTAACAGGGAATAATTGATTTGCAGGTTTAAACTGTGACATAGAAAACATTCAGTATTCTGTTAAATAAACAGCTCTGTAAATGTCACAAAAATATATAAAAAGCTATAACATTTAAATGAATTCAAAACACACAGGCCTTCTCTCCACACCACTGTGTGATCATTAATGTTGGGGTCACTCAGTATATAACTGCAGACTTTGAGCTGTAGGTGCAAAAACCAGCATTTAAAGTGTTTCTGAATCGATAATGATGTAAGGCACAGGTGTGTTTTACTTGTGTTTCTATAGTTACTGATGCAAAAATTTGGGGGCAGGTTTATTTTAATGTTATTTGTGTGAAGAGAAATAATCCATGCAAAAATGTGTAATCTGTAAATATAAAATATCTCCCACAAATACAAAACAAACATTTACAAACTCATAAATACGCCATACAAATATAAAATAGATTTGCAAATACACAAATTCCACAAATTAAAAGTGATCTGTGAATCATTTTTATTAATTTAAAAAATAAATAAAAAGTATTTGTGCATATCTAAGATTCACAACAACTTTCTTCACTGTTTTACGCCTGTTATTTACATTTCACTCACATGGAGTTTTGAGACAAATTGGTGTCGGATGAAAATGTACTTGTATCACTCAGTAATTCTTGGAAAGCACGTGATGTGACAACCTAATCTCTAAATCTACCCCCACATTAAAGCATTAGAAGAATCACTGAGCTGTCTGCTTGTTGTTCAGTGTTCCTCACTGACTTAAAGGACCTGCCTGTCAGTGGGGAGGTTTCAGGATCCACACTCAGAGTTCTCCACATGGGGGCAGTGTTATGTAAGGCTGTGTGTTACCCCACTTCTCACTGCTGACACATAGAGAGAGAGAGAGAGAGAGAGAGAGAGAGAGAGAGATCAACACATCTTCTTATATTTCATTTCCTCTCCAGATGTGCACTGTGTCTCGTGAGTGTGTGTAGGCGCTGAATGTACCTAAACAGATGCATGTGTGTGGTGACACTTTTCAGCTGTGTGTCACATCTACCACTGTCACAGCTGTGAGGGAGCAGACTGCAGAGGAAGTATGTGGGTGCATGTTTGTGCATGTGCAGATATGTACATGAGGGCAGGTAAATAAAGCACGTGTTTGTGGCCACGTGCCAACGCCTCCTCACTGAGGCCTCCATTTGAAACATCGTCAGTGGAACCTGTAGGACGAGCTCAGTATAAGGAAGATACACAACTGTGGTGTTTGTTGAGCTGCTGGTGGTTTTAGTGCTGGTGACGCTGCCTCTTAAAAAGGCCCAATGAGCAACACTTTTGATTATCAATTTATCATCATTTAGAAGAAATGTGGTGAAGATTCACTGGTTTCAGTGTCTCTCATTACAGGATGCCATGTTTTTAATCAATTTTATAGATTGATTTGAATATCTGTTAATTTCTATAACCAAATATTGGGCTTTGTTGTGACGGACATGTTTCAGTATTTTCTGTGATAACTGACAGATCAAGCTGCTTTAAAAACTGAGTGAGTTTCCTCTTTTCTCAGTGTGATCTTCAACACACTGCAGATTTAAATGTCATATTTATAACATGATACATGGTATAACTACTTTGTTGTTCTTCTGTGAGGACGTTTCATTTTGAAATGCCTGTATAACACAGAGGGCACAGGCTGGTTGATCTGCATTTAATAATTAATAGCTCACTTTAGCTTGAGGCATTGCCGTCATCGTCATCAGTTAATCATTAAGTTTAATCGCCCTGTCACAGCTGCATGAAACTCTGCTCTCACCCAAATCATCTTAGCTCTGCTGAACTTTGTCAGTTCTGTTACTGTGAACATAGACAGCTGTGATACTCCTGGAGATAAGGATGTTTCCCTCAGCACTTCTTTACAAATCTAGTTCAGTGGTGCCACTTAATGTACATCGACCAAAACACAGACTCAAATTTCCAAAATTTTATTTTTCATCTGTTAAATATACAACTTTTCTCATACAATCATTGAGTTGGAATAAAAATTTCAAGATGCATACATAAGAAAACACAACGGCGTCAAGCAAGTGTGAAATATTGTCCTCGGTTTTGTTTTTCCTCTTCACATAATAATAAGTATAATAAAGGGAAGGATCCCCCATGCCACGAGGTTGAAGAGAAATCTGCTCGCCAGCAATTAAATACATGTCAAAAAACAAATACATTCATTGTTACGAGAAAAGTCTATTTTTTTTTTAAACAGCATTCACTCGTACTGAAATGTTTAGGAGCAAGAATCTTGTGTGTAGAAACCGTAAACGGATTACATTCAAGCAATGTGTGTATTCCTAATCCTCCTCCTCCAAACTTTATTTTCAAGTTTCAACAATATTCTCTCATTGAGGCTTTTCAAAGTTCCTTCCACAGACAGATTTTGGCAGTACTCAGAGTTGAAGACACTGGTTTTGTGTTTGTTCAGCAGATGTGGATTTGAAAACGAACACTGCGGGAGTGTGGTTCGACCCAGATGTGTGGAACTAGTCACTTCCAGCAGTGCAAGCACACATCTATACTTCCATAAGTAATCCTACAAGGCAAAAGCAAATGTTTTTGGACTTGATATTCCAGACCAGGAGCAACACCCCCCTGAAGGAAAATTCACTTTCAGGAGCAATCTGTGGAACCAGATTCCCAAACACTACAGGTCTGTGAGTTAGTGGTTTGTAAGTGCTTGTTCTTTGGCCGTTAGCCCCATGAGGAAACCTTGCAGGAGACTTCAGTAGGTACTTTGGGTGGGTAAAAAGAACCTCCCTCTCTGCCTCCTAACAATAAACAAAGCCCACCTCTGTGGAAAAGCCGATTACCCAATCTAGTCACCATGGCAACCACAAAGATCCCCAAGTCTCTAGGAGACACTGGTATGTCAATCTCTCCAGCTCCCCTGTTTCCCTGTGCTCTCTCCACAAAACTGAGAACTGGACTCAAGTTCTTCACGAAACATTCTTCATCTCACCTTCTATCATCATCCTCTTCATTTTTTTCTGTGCAAGGATAAATCTGAGCCGTTTCTCATCCCCTCTCTCTCTTTATCGCCTCGCTTCAGGACTGACTTAAGGACAAAAACAGCTGTTGCAGACTCTCTCCTCAGCCCACCCCCCCCCCAATCCCCCCCC
>CM076650.1:22480469-22584757 GCA_038496675.1 Rachycentron canadum | reverse complement strand
CCCCCCCAATCCCTTTCTGATTACCAGGAGGAGAAAAAGGGGCGCTTGCAGTGGAAGGTTTGTGTGAAGGCGTTACCCAGTGTGACCACACGTCCCTGGCCACCTGAACGGCTGCGCTCCACCACCACCCGGGGCATCTGCACCAGCTGGATGGGACTCTTCCCATCCTTTAATGCCTGGGTCAGGTTCAAAACCTGGGGACAAACAGGATTTGTGTTTAAAACACAGAAACTGAGTAGTGTAAAGTATAAAGTATAAAGCTTGATTGATGCTTGATTTCTCAGTCTGGAAACTGAGGAGGTGATATCTTAAAAACAACATTGACCATTCAAATGTATTGTAATCTAATCTGTTGTTTTTAGTTATATTCTCACCTGTGTGTCATTTTCAAACATGAGAATTAATAGAATAAAAATATCATCAATGGCAATTAAGGTTGCAACTAATGATTGTTTTTTTTTTTAAATTGTCAAATAATCTGATGGTTTCTTTCCTCAACTCCAATACATCAGAATGGAACCTGTGTTTTTTACTTGAAAGGTCTAAATATTTGCTAACATTGAGAAGCAGCTGGATTGCTCACTGGTGAGGAGCCATGTTTACTTGTGTATAAATCACAGTGGTTAGGACCAATCAGTGGCAGCAAGAAGCCACTATTCGTTAACAACAGGGGGAGAGGAGACACTGCTACAGCATCAGTATATTCAGAACTACATAGTATTTCTTCTTGGAAAGACGAGCAAAGAGGAGCAAAGAGGACCAAAGGAGAGCAAAGGGGACTAAAGGGGAGCAAAGAGGAGCACCAAAGACCTTCCTGGATGGAAACAATTTGGCAAGACTCTCATTTAATGGCTAGAAGTGAGGAAAAATGGGAGAGATGGACCATCTGATTGGTTGAAGTTAGCCGGTGATAAACAGTGACGGACAGATGGTTCATCCAATCGCCAGCATTTTTTTTTAAAGCTGCCATTTTCCCAGTTTCCAGCAAAGCACCTCCTCAATGTTTGAGTGTAACAAACCAGCTGGATTTGACCTAAATATTTTTCAATTGACTAATTGTTTGAGTATAATCTTCCACATGCTATAACACCCTAGGCGATCAATTAACATGTATATACATTATAGCAAGGATGAGAGAGGTCAAAGGAAAGCAGGGCAGAACAGAAAGACAGGAAACGTGAGGCAGGGCAGAAGACGGGGTGGAAGGTGAGAAAATTAGGTTAAGATGGGTGGTGATGGGTTTTCAGAGGAAACAATGGAAGTGGTGCACAAATAAAAGGAGGATATTAAGGGAAAGAACAGCAAAGATCAAAAAAAGGAGAGGAGAGGGACAAACAGACAGGAACAACACTGTCAAAAATAATCAGCTTAAAAGAGAAACCTCACCTGTCCCCTCATAACAGACATCTGTCTCTCAAACATGGTTTTGTCAAAGCCTTTATCCGTCTGAAACGAAAGAAAAGAACTTGTTGGCAGGTTTCCTGTGCGCCGTGTGTCATTACTATGATATTTCGTCTTTTTCAATCATAATCTCTATGAACAAAAGAAAAAGGTGCAGAGAAGAAGCCTGTACCTTGAACATCTCATAGAGGTCCTCACAGAGGTCCTGGACAAAGTTCATGTCCGAAAGGCGGGACAGCACCAGGTCTCTGGTCTCCTGCGAGAAGGCCACCTTCGCCTGGGGGAGCCAGGCCCAGTGGAAAGGGTCTGATGGACAGAGACAACGTAAAAATACATTTTTTCAATGCCTCGCATTACAGCAATACCCTTACTCTTTCACAACTGCCTTTAACTAAATGGCACAGTTTAACACATTTGTTTGGTTTCCTGGTGTGAGATCAGATGGAAAGACTTATACAACTCTCATGTAGGGAAGTCACAAGAACCTATGCTTCAGTGCCAAGTCGATGACAAAATACTGAAAATGTGGCAGTACTTGTTTTCTATAGTATCGTAGGTATGAGGGGTGATTCTTCCGGGGCTGAAGAGAGTAGTACTATAACACTACAGGTGTCCTGGTCTGACATCAAAGAAGAAGAGAAAGGCAGGCACAGTAAATGATGCAACACCTGGAATTGACATGTCCGCACAACAAAAGTAAGTAAGTAAGTAATAAAAACTGAAACAGGCGTAAACAACGCACTTGAACTAAAGGGAACAAAATCTGTCTCCTAGCACCTCTACAGCTCACTAACATGAGAAAACTAAATGTTTGTTATGAGAGTCTTCGTGCTAAGGTAAACTAATATTCTGTCATTATTTACTAAATATATTTAACCAGACAGTGGCATAAACAGTTTTCCAAAATGTCAAACAATTTCTTTATATTTAATTATATTTATGTGAATGGTTATAGGTTTAAAATCTAAAAAAATTCTCTCATTTAATTACAAAATTATTGTTGTTGTAAATATATTATAATTTTACTCGCCAGTTTTTTGAAGATTTTATTGACTAAATGACAAAAGAAAAAAAAAGAATCAATCCAGGATGAAAATCAATAAATGTTGTTCACCCTTTTATGAATAAAGACTGGGCGTCAACAGAGACAAGGAGCGTTGAAGACAGGACATAAATGAAAAAGGAGTGAGTGATTAAAGAGACCAACATACAGGCCCTCCATTCGTCCGGGTGTTTAAAGGGGAAAGCCAACCCGTTGTCAATCGCTGCAATCTTGATGCAGAAGTCTGGACAGTTCTCTGGCCACTCTGAGTCCTGCAGCGAGGGGGGGCAGAAGATCAAAGGACACAAATGATTAATGGCCAACGACCAACTATTGATCATCGTCCAAAGGGGTGATTAATTGGACAGATAGATGACAACCTTTGCTCATTTATCAATGCACGGCAAATAATGACTGATGACACCAGTCAAATGTCCAGCAACGTCAGTGGGGCACTGGTTTGTTCCAGACCTGCAATATTCAGCCTATTGTCTGCTTATGCTGGCCCCTGCGTGTCCTGTGTGCGAGTGAGTGAAAGAGTATAAAGTAGACAGGTGTGTGCTTTTGCTTATGCTTTTGTCTGTGTGTGTGTCTACAGGATGCAAACAGAAACTCATTCACCTTGTTGACCTAAAATACGTGTGCGGGTTATTCCTCACCTTTTGTCCATCTCCTCCTCCTCCTTCTCCTGGCTTCTCATACTTGATCAACCAGTTGTCGTTTCCTCGATCTGAGGAGGAAGACAAAGAGAAAATGAAACTTAGAAAAGTTTTCATAAGAAGAGGAGAGAAGGCATTAGGATAATTGGTCATAATGACATGCGCTAATAGGCTGATAACATCAACGATGGACTATGGTGTGCCAGAGAAAACCGCTGACACTGTAAATAAATTAAGTCAACACCAGGGGGACTGTCATTGTTTGGAAGCAAAGTTTGACTGTGGGGCCGTGTTGTGTTTCAGTTCAGTAAACAATGTGTTCAACTGTCAGCTCAGACACACCCTCACCTGTGTTTCTGATAACGTAGTCCAACACCACCAGCCGCTCAAACTGTGACTGCAGCTGCTTCCTGATGTTCTCTGGCAGAGGCTCTGCCTCGAAGCGCCGCAGCCAATAGTCTGCTTCGCGGTAACCCTCTACAAAGAGCTGAAATGAGCCCACCTGGAAACACACACACCACATCATATTTGGATAAACCACCATTGTACTGTAGTGTTCAGTGATCTGAAAATAGTAGGCTGTTTGTTTATATGGTAATAATGTGGTACGGTGCAATGATGTCACATGTAAAATTGTGATGTGAATGGGAGAAAATGTCAAAAAAGAAAGAAAGAAAAAAAAGTGTGTGACACTTGAAATATGAAACAAACTTCCTCATATCAACCTTCTTACAACATCTAACACCCACAGATATATCACCCTGAAGACAGCCACCAGAGGAAAATAGGCAGCTTCACAATACACTGATATACAGGTTTTAGACTGTATGCTAAAATTGGCACTCATGGAGAGAACAGTACAGTGTACACAAGATAAGATAAGAATATCCAGCCACTGTTTGAAAGACCTGAAAGATATACAGACAGAATTTAAAAACGAAGACGACGTGTGTGTTTCCTCTGACCTATTAATTTGAATAAACTTGTCTATTCAGGAAAGACTAAAACAGAAAATATGACAAGATTCTTTTTACTGTTCTCTGTACACAAGTGTAAAGACAACAACACTGCTTCACTTTTACTGTTGAGAAGGTAACACTTTGACATGAAAGAGACTGTTTAAAATCAATAGATATCCATGTTATCATTATTAGTGATATGTATTACAGAGATGAGATTCGAGCCTTTGTTTGTACTGAACAACTGTAGGTTGGTTGGTTGCACTAGGCAGTGGGAGAAGAACCAGTCTCTGTTACCTTGGGTGGCAGTCCCACTCTGTGGAAGCGTCGTCCCACCTTGGGGACTTTCTCTAAAGCGTACTTCTTCCCCCTGGACTTTGCTCTGTCAATAGCGCTGTAGTGGAACGTCTCACTGGCCAGATACACCACCTGATGAAGTTAACACTGGTTTAGCTCTGATCACAGCTGGAAACATTATTTCACAGCTACAAATATAAAATTTAAATACATTTATACAACCTCAGTTCATGCTGTAACTTTAAAAACCTTCTGAGCCCCACCTTGGTTTTTGGCACCACTCCCAGGCCAAGCTTAGTATCAACCAGTGAGGCAGCAGCTTCTGAGAGGTAGCCCTGGTTGGGCAACAAGCAGCCTCGGCCAAAACAACACGGGCAGCACAGCTAATGAGAGAGGGAAAGAGAAAGAACAACCACAGAGCCTTCAGAGGGATGTTTTAAAAACTTTTTACACTAATTCTGTGTTCAGGTTGTTTACAGACACAAAAAACATGTGATATAGTGTACCTTGTGAAAATATTTGGTCCATTTGGGGTTCAGGTGACCGTACGGTTCCTCTGACTTTGGTTTGAAAACACCAATGATTTTCTGTAGCAGGAAAAGACAATGACTAAAAAAAAACATTTGGCACATCACCAAGCACAGATGAATACAGCACAAACATGTACATAACTTCACTTCTACATTTCTTTCAGCACATGATGAAATGACCACAAGAACTGCAACGTTAGAAACAGCAAATGTGAAGTGACAGAGAAGATGCTAACAAGTTAGAGATCAATATCCTTTCAATAGCCTTTGTACAGTGAACTTGTTAATGTGTTGCTAATCATGCATGCAGGCTATCTGTTATCGATGCAAGCATCACTGGTTGCATTATTCAGCTACTCTCTGCTGTACACACAGGATTGTGTCAAGGCTCAGATCTGAAGCCACAAAAGTAATCTGCTCTATTGATGGTTTCACAGAGCTCAGTGGCCTCCATTATTCTTGGCTGAGGTTGAAATGATTTTCTTTTTGAAGCATAAGGCTGCAACATAGCAAAATGTGAAAAAACGAAAAAGATGGATAAATAAGATTGGATTTCAATGACCTTAGTGGGGGAAAAAAAACATTTGAAATATATATAACGACTTTCTTAGTCTGCACTCCTTTCTTCACCCTCCTTGTCATTTATCATTGCCTCTCCTCCATCCTCAACTCACCCCTTTAGGGTCTTTGACAAAGTAGCTCCCACTGGAACCCTGTGAAATTCGCTCTGGAAAGAAACCGTTCTCAATAGCTTGCTCCGCCCTTTGGATGATATCTGCAAACTCAGGATCTTCAGGGAAATGGTTAAAGTCCCCACTGTTGGTACCTAGAATGTCAGATAAGTTAACAATATTAAAATTCATATATATATATATATATATATATATATATATATATATATATTGTGGCCATCCATCCATCCATAGTGCTTATCCTTATAGGATTGCTGGGAGGGGGGTGGTGCACCTAAGGGCACTTTATAGAATCTAGAATTAACCTTATATACATGTCTTTGATCAGTGGGAGCATCCACAGGCAACCCACACAAAGAAAGGCTTCCCACAGCACAATAAGGAAAGACCCTCAAAAACTATGATGCAAACAGTCACAACATACTAATAATAATGGTCAAAAGAGTATTCTAGTATTAGAGTACTTTAAAAACAAATTGTAAACAGGAGCATCATTTGTAAGGGACTGAGAAACTGTGCTAGATTTGTGGATTTTGTGCAAAATTAGCAGAATATGAAAACAATTGATCCATCATGCATATTTAAGCCTATCTATAGCTTTCTATCTACTTCTGTGTCTTTTCTTAGACAAAGATTGTATGTGAGAGCCAACTGGAGACATCCATCCATCCATCCATCAATCCATCCATCCATCCATCCATACCACTCATCCTGTTCGTGGTCATGGGAGCCTGGACTCGTTCCCAGCACATACTGGGTGAGAGGTGGGATAAAACAGGTGGCCAGTCTATCACAGGGCTGACACACACAGAAACACACAAACACATTCACAGGCAATTCACCAAACATGCAAACTCCACACAGAGACTCCCCGGCTGGTCAGTGGATTTTAACCAAAGATCTTCCTGCTGTGAGGCAACACTCAACAAGTTACTCTGCCCCTTGTCAGAAAACAGCATCTTCTATTGCCTTGCAGATCTAATGTAATTCTCTAGCTGATGAGTGTGGGGCGCTAATTATTGCTGTGATGAAGGCCCGGTCATATGACATGACTCCATATGCTCTGTATCAGTCACACTAAAGTCACAGTGGGATGCAGGGAGAGATGAAGGGACAGACACTGGGAGGGGGGGAGGGAGGGGAGGGAGGGGGGAAGAATGGACAAAGGGAGGGGAGGACAGTTAACTGGCCATTTGTCATAGAGAGATAAGGAGAAACAAAGATGGCTTTGAAGCTAATTCACTTGAAGAGGGAAGAGAGAAGCAAATTAAAAAGGAGGAAGGAGAGAATAGAAGGACAGAGATATGGAAATATTACATGGGGGTTCAGGATGTTTTAAGCAGATACTTGTCAGGGTTTTGTTTGTCGAGTGGACCTGACTCCCAAAAGGAACATTAAGTTGTTACAGAGGCAAATTCATATTGAATCTTTTGCTTCACTGGGGTCTCAGATGTTATTCCAGCCGCACTTTTGTTCACATATCTGCTTATTTTCCAACCACCCAAAAACCAAAAGCCTCAAAACATTAGCGCTGACATCTCTCTCTAAAAGCCACAGGGTTTGTGCATGAGCTACACCCAACAAGCACAATGACAATAATTTTGTTTTAAGCCAGGCTGCACTTGTGTTTTGTGCTCCATTTGTTACTGGCTAAGCCTAACTCATACTATAAAATTATTGAAACCATAGCAACTCAAAGCAGTGGATTAGATCATTGTATAGCACACTTCCTGGCGGCTCAGCTGTCAGCTCCCCAGATAAGCCCAACTTCCATTAACTGAAAGAAGCTGCACTTGCACACGCACAACTCCTTAGGCATGATTTGGAACACGTTATGTGTGCACCAAAGTGAAGTTGAAGTAAAGTTAGCCAGTTGCTCACTGCCACAAGACGTGTCGCCAAGATGATAACACGATGACGATCCGTGATTCAAAAGCTTGACTTTAATATGGAAATAATATGGAGATAGACTAAGATAAAGTCCTGTAGGCAGTCTCTGGTTTACAGCAAGATTTTCTGTATGAGGCAGACATGACACAATACTTCATCTTCATTTAATTTCCAACAATGAATTGTGTGTGTTTATTCAGCTGTAGCGCCAGGCAAAGGATGTGTGCTTGCACTAGACTGTACTGTTGTGTGGTGTGACTGCAGGAGGCAGAGATGTCTCTCTCTGTTTCTCCTTTTCCATTAATCTCAACCTGCAGAAAGTCAGAGTGAAGGTAAATATACATGCATGATTTCTCTCTCTCCCAAATTCCCTCTTCATCAACATTACTAGACTGGACTACAGTGTGGCTGTTTGAGCAGTGGCCTTATTCATATTTAATGTCCATCTCTCAGAGCTCTTGGTCAGTTAATGGGCCCAGCAGAGCTCCCTTGTGCGTGTGGAGGGGGGTGGAGAGTGTGTGTGTGGGGAGGGGAGTGGGGGGTGTTACTCACCTCTAGAGACCTGCTGACCTGTAATGCACAATGTGTGTGAGATGTCACAACACTGTGCTCTGGAAACAAGGGTTACTGCAGAGACGTGTCGCCACACTGAATCACATTTTGAAATTTAGGTCATTACAAACACAAATATCCTGAATGTATCAGTGCTTAACATAAGGCACATTGAAAATCCTAGTCCTATACACGATACTATGAATCAATGTATTTAAATGTATCAGTGAAGATTATAATGTATCTTGTGTAATGTTACACCAGATAAACACACACTTGCTTGATCCTTCTGTAAATATGCTGCAGGAATGAGTGAGAAGCTGAACACAGCTTAGTGGGTTGGATGCATGGAAATTTTACCACTGGCCTGTAAAACCTCAAGTAACGTTCAGGTCATGTTCTAGGAGATATGCTTGGTAAAATTTTACTGTCACAATCTGAAATGGAGATTATAACAACACACAAGGCAAAGCAGCACAATGGCTCTGGGGACTATGTGTGACTCCTAATTTGTAATGCAAACTGCATTGTAATTCTAGATCTGAGCACTATTATTCTAAAAGGCCAGAGGAAATGGGACACGAACACCTGCGATTTCAGGCTCAGCGTGTCTACCTGTGGCCTAGTTTTTTGGCAACGGATCTCTGCAGAAAGAGACACGGACCGAGAGGAGAGAAAACAGAAGGAACCAAATGCTCAAAAAATGATGTTGCAAGGGAATAAAAAATCGTGGGTGTTATGAGGGGGAGAGGTGCTAAATCCAATTAGCAGTTAAGTGAGAATATGGGCCGCTTCCATGGTGACGGCATCACCTTTTCTTTGTTTTAGCCTATAATAACCTCTTTCTTTTATAGTCCAGAGCTGTGAATATATATGGATGAGGACAGATGCACAACATAAACAATACATTGGCAAAAAAATAGATATTTTTTAGCCTTATTTCTGTAGCCACTTCAGCTATATAGAGGAAGGCATCCGCCTAGAAGCATTTACACCTGATGCATAGGTATTAACCCTAAAGCGGCATAGAAATATACAACTACTACCAGTAAGACCTGCGGCTCATGGCGAGGACCTTGACCCGCACCTGTGGCTGGACATGACGTGCTGACGTCACCGGGTGAAAGTGTCAGCTCGTATCACTCACATGATTTACAACATGCAGCTTTTACATCAGCTGTTCAGCAAACACAAGCAGGACACAGACTCCATCTCAATGCAAACTCATGTGACACGAATGTGTGGGAAGTTCTTTGTTTTTTTTATAGAAAACCCGGGACTTTTCAGCTCTGCCGGGTTAACACGTTATCGTTTCTTTCCTGTACCTTTTTCCGAAGTTTCCCTTCCCAATTCAGCCAAGGGGCCCTTGAGGGGGTCCCAGTGGGAAGCATAGTGAAATGGTGAGTATCCAACAACAGGCTAACATGACATCACAACATTTATGACCACGTTGCATTCACTGTTACCTCAACACCTGTAATCAGCCGGTGTTTTTCTGCACTGAACCATATGCGACAAAACCACCATGTCCCCCTGGTCCTCACTGAGCACGGGTTACCTGACCTGACTGTAAATTAATCAGCAAGTACTTGCGTTAATAAGATTTCGAGGGGCCTTGATCCATAACAATTACCTGGGGAGGCCAAGGTGTCTTTATCCGACGACGAGCTGTGTCTGTTCCGCCTGCTCCGCTTCTCTCGTACACCCCGCGGAGACGACGAGCCTCCTGCTAAGCACGGTAACAACAGCGCCTCTTCGCCGGAGCCGTCCGTCTCCAGCTCGGTCAAGACGCTTTCGCAAGAGTCCGAGATACGAACGGCCACTCCTGGGTTCGCGGCCAGCCCCAAACCGATCCGTGTCCTGTCAAATAAAACCTGCGGTGGGTCCGTGGAGTGAAAGTTAGACTCCAACACACACTCCGCTGTTGCTCCGGTCAGAGGCAGGGGCTCGCTCGTCTCTGTCTCTGTCGGGTCGCACTCTGACATCATTGTTCCTCCGTTTTTAATATATACAATTACAGTAAATTACACCGACTTCCCTTCAAAGTGTCAGCCTTCCATTGTAAAGAAGTCCGAGTACACAATCCCCTAATAAATTATTCGAAAGCAGCTGCTTTCGCTCACCGACATGTCCACATAATCTCTCTAGCTTGTCTGCTCTGCTTCCTATGTAGCCCGATACGCATGCGCAACCAATAGAAAACGGTTGGCTAACGCTGCCTTCAGGTGCTCCCTGGGAAGTCCGCTCTCCCGACATCTAATTTTCCCTTTACAGATACACCCAGCAAAAACAATTCACTTACTAATTTTAATCGTGTGTCAGGTGTGTGAGTCAGCCAGTTTATACCAATTAATATTATTAATATTTATATCACTTGCTGTCCTACTTTGAACCAATTTCCTTGTTTTGTCTCCATGATGTCTCTTTTAAAAGGAACTTTTACACTGTAAATGAAACTAAATGTCAAGCGTCATTTATTAACCACAGCTAACTTCAGGGTACAGACGCGTGGAATAATTAATAAAAATCACGGCATATGGTCACAAACAGGCTAAATACATATTTTAAATGTTTTATTAAAATTATAAGACTTCTCCTTCTTCATAAGGCTTTTCCTTCTCATGTTAACCATAAATGATGAGGTACTGGGTAGACCTTTTTTATCGACTTTAACCATGAAGGTTAAACTTTAATAGAGCAGGTATTTTAGCTCATCGTCACACATCAAAATGTTGCAGACGTCTCCCAAACAAGTTGGTGCCTTCACCATCCATTCATTCATGCTCATTCTTGCCTCTCAGTGATTTGTAGCAGTAATTTTTAACGCCAGTAGATGTCGACAGTGGTATGGAAATAAAAGCATCAAAAAATGTTGAATCCAACATAAAATGCCTTTCTTTGGGAACACAATTTATTTATAGTTTTTTTTCCATTTGAGGTAAAATATTGCTGGTTTTTATTGATCAATTTTAATCTCTCTTCGTTCATAATGTCCAGCATAGGAGGAATTCCTTGTCTACCCACATGCTGTCTCTGACATTAAGGTTGGGATCACAAATGGGCCTTCTTCTGGTGCGGCCATCACATGGAAAGAGAATGATGAAGTTTTGCTCAGCTCAATCTTTTCAGTTTGAACCCAGGGTGGATTAATACAGGCTGAAGAACCTCTGTATTAACTTTGCCAGCCTTAATGCAGTAATTCTCCACTCCTTAATTTTACTTTCCCCTCTCTCTTGCTATCTCCCCTCTAAATAAGTGGTCTCTCTTTTTTCTTTCTATTCTCTCAGTGCCCCTCAATCACCCAGAGGTCTGCACAGCACCAGCTCTACCTTAACCCTCTGCCTTTCTCCACCTATAAGTCAGCCCCTCCACCACCACCCAGCTCTCTAATAAGGGAGTAGCTGGAACACATGCAAATGAGCAGTCAGCCAGCTGGTATCACAGCAGTCATGTGATCTATCAAGGTAGGGGGTTAGGGGGTGAAGGAGATGTGGAGAGAGGGGGAGGGAGGGGTAGAGTACAGGGATAGAGGAGGAGGGAGGATGAAGGAGGGATCTCGGGCTTGAGTGAGAGATGGACAGGTTCAAAGACATGCTGTAGAGACACACAGGCATCCCTCTGCTTGCTATGTGTTAAAATAATCCAAGCAGACCTCTCTCATCTTGGTCATTAGTCTTCTCCATATTGTTTGTGCCTCTTTCCCTTCTCCTCTTTATGTCCATATCCCTCCATTCTTCAAGGACAAATACCTGAAATGTCACTCATGTGACACATGACACTTTACAGGGATGCACATCAACATATCAACATATCCCCCCCCACTCTCTCTCTCTCTCTCTCTCTCTCTCTCTCTCTCTGTGTGTGTGTCTGTGTGTGTCAAACCTATGTACTTCACCCACCACTGGGTGACAAGCCCCTGCAGCAGTCAAGGCACACTGCAGACACACTCGCTGCATGAATGCGTATGTGTGTGTGTGTGTGTGTGTGTGTGTGTGTGTGTGTGTGTGTGTGTGTGTGTGTGTGTGTGATCCGTCTTTGCTTCACTGTGGCACCCATTCCAGCAGATTCTTCTGGCATAAGATCTGGTTTACTCTGCCAACAGCAACCCCCCCCCATGTGTGTTGTCAGTGATTAGAGCATTTTTTTAAAAATACATCCTAGTGTAAGTTTATGGGATCCTGATTGCAGAGTCAACAAAAACTCCAACACACAGACTCAGACGGACAGCAGGGGTTGAGCTTGTCATTTTGAAATATGTATTCATCAGTATTGACTTACAATTTACAAATTAGGTGAACAATCACATACAGATGGTATTAAGTGGTCATTACACATTTATAAATATTTAGGTTTATGTAAATGTAAATGAAATGTAACTAAAGTTAATAAGTCTGTCTCTTTATTAGATTTGTCATTAATTGGCCAATAAACAGGCCCTGTGTGTCTTTTAAAGTCAGTGCTTGTCCATTACATCTCAGTCTGGTTTTCTGTGGAGGCGATGCACTGTGCCATTGTGACACCAGTCACCTGTTACCTGTCAAGAGAGATTCACATAGAGAACAGAGATTCAGAAACTGCATGTGTGTCCCAGTGTGTGTGTGTGTCTGGGGCAGTACCTCTTGGACCAAACATCTTCAAGTAGCAGTATGAACAGTACGGCTTCTCATCATACTGAAATACAATCAATATTTAGTGCATTAAACATTTATCTTTTTGTCCTCTTTATTCATTCTTTCCTGTATGTATTTCTTCATTCTTTGTCCTCATGTACCTCAGCATGTTGTCCAGCTGTGAGCTGTCTGTTGCACTTCTGACACTTCAGGCACAGAGGGTGGTAGTCCCTCCCTAAAGACCTCTTCTTCTCACCTGGATCAAAGAAATGAGGTGAGGGCTGCATTAATAAGAGGCAGGGTCTTTTTTTTAATGGAAATTCAACCAAAAAGTCAGAGAAAATTTGCATCTTCACACATACAAACTGTATTACATATGGATTCTTCTGAAGTGTGTGACAATCCATCAGTTCAATTAAATGATATTTTAGGACTGTCTGGTTCTGAATGTACAAGTTATTACTCTCCTCAGCACAAATAGGCCAAAGAGGGTGGTGTTGGAGGAAAAGGGGTAAGTAGGCCAGGTCACATCAGAGTATTTGAACTTAGCTGGCACATGAATAGGAAAGGAGAACTCACAGTACAAGAACGGCAAAATAGACTTGAAATAGCTGGTTTATGTGCTGTTGTGAATTGAATACTAAGTTCTGAGTGTGAGAGAGGACTTGACTAAGAAAGAATGTAGGTAAGGAGGAAACCCAGAGAGCAGTGTGCGCGCATGTTTGGCTAGACCCACATCCTGTTGTCATCATGGATATGTGCATGGGTACTTGTGTGTGTGAAAGGAGAAGCAAAAAAACAGACACAAAGTGTTTTTGTCCTCTAGCTAAGCACTTTACCACATATCAAACCGGATAGCACCGGCCTTTGTATTTGAGGATATTTTAATATATCATAGCAGAAAAAGCACTGGTGTAACTAACATTGATGTAATGGCTTAGTTGTGTTTTGATACACCTCAATACAGCCATTGTTTGTAATCAGCAGATAAGAAAGTCCACTGTAGGGCTAGGGTTTACGATCTTTGTATTTTTTTGTATTAAAATGAAAGAAAAATAGAGAAAATGCTAAAAAAAAGAAAGACTGAAAGAAAGCACCAGCTGTACAGAATGAAGATACCAGGCGGACAGAGCAAGACAGGCACCCAGAGTAAAAAAAAGAGGTCAGACTCACCAAAGTAGACTGGTTTCCCACAGATTGGACAGTAGCCTACCATGATAGCATATAATTATTTATCATACAGTGTGTGTATGTGTGTGTACTTAAGTTGGAGTTATGATAAAATTTATCCCACAAGAGCATATGTGTGCATATGTATGTAAGCTGAATATCGACAGGAAAACCGTTAACCTGCAGATATGTTAATGTCTTGTGAAGTCAAAACCAGGATGTGGTGAGCAAGACGTCACAGGATGTGAGAAAATGTGATTTGAAAAGTAAATACTATCATTATTAGGGAAAAAATAGGAGATAAACTCTAATCTCTCATCAAGTCGTCTTTATACAATAGCAGATAAAGTCATATAAATAAGCATCACTTTAGAGTCAGTTTTGCTCACATCAAATGATTTGAAGAAAGAGGACGAAAGAGGGGCAGAAGAAGAGAGAGAGAGGGGTGAGGAGAGAACGGACAAAACCCAGCTGTCAGCAGCTCAAATTCCCAGCTATCTCCTCTCCTTTCCTACTCCTTTCACCCTCTTTTCTAGATTAAAAACAAGGAGTTGAGCCTCTGAATTGAAAAAGGAAACCTGACACTTGCGCCTTTCTTTCCTTCTTTCTGTCGTTCCTCTCTCTCTCTCTCTCTCTTGCTCACTCTCTCTCTGTCTCTCCTTCCCTGTCACATATTTACACACATGCACACCCCCGCACTCACTGACTCACACAGACACACACCACACACCCAATTACACACTAAAAAGGCTGTACTTCTCCTCAATGACATCACATAAAGAGGCTGCAGCCAAAGAGCAAAGGGAGAGGCAGGGTGAGGCCGGGTTGGTTGAGGGACAGACAGGGGCGGGGGAGGTGTGTGTGCGTGTGTGTGTGTGTGTGTGTGTGTGTGTGTGTGTATGTGTGTGTGTGTGTGTGTGTGTGTGCACTTGTGTTTGTGTATGTGTGCATGTGTGCGTGTGTGTGTGTGGAGGCAGCTATCCCCTCAGGGCACGTGATGGAAGCAGACCTGGGGAGGGACAGGGGTGAGGAAAGATGAGCGAGACAAGGATGGAGACAGTAGCCAGCCTCAGCTCAGCTGGGACAAAGAAGATGAACTCTGATGAACTTCGCAGAGGAGAAAAAGGCCAGTGAAGTCACCGAAGACAGGCAAACGTCTGTGTGGTTCGATCCCTATCACTGTCAATGGGACTTGTTTCTGCCTTATGAATGACTGAAACACATGTACAACTGCATGAACTCCAAGTCAGGATTGTATGATGGTGGAAAAAGTACAATATTCTGCTCCTAAAAAGACCAAAAATGACCTTTGTGTATCAAAAGTGCTTATTAAGTGCTTATCCTGTCTGTTACATTATTTACACATATTATTTATTTCTGCATTATTACATTATTTGATTATTATTACAGTAGCTTTTCCACAAGTCTACATGCAGCATGTTATAGCTGTTTTGTTGTTTCCAAAACTTTCAATTCAATTCAATTCAATTCAATTCAATTCAATTCAATTCAATTCAATTCAATTCAATTCAATTCAATTCCTTCAGCCCATATACATAGCAATATGGCTGGACAAAATCTGAAAAAATGCCACAAGAGTCAGCAGCAGTTGGGGTTTAACACTACATGATGCAGGAGGTGTGGTTCATCTGTGAGGCTTCATACATTAGCTGCTGCTAGCATCACATACCTGACTCTCCAGCTGAACTGTCAGCTTTGGAGTTTCATTGTGGGCAATGCTGGGGGGCAGGCAAAGAAGAAGAATGTGTGGAGTAAAGAACGACTACCTTTGTGAGCCTGACTTTGTTCAGCAAGGCAATACTAAATTGGTGAAGTACTCTTTTTCATTTATTTTCATATTAGGTTGATACTGATATGGTAATCAACATTTTTTTGGATATTGTGGAAAGTTTACATTCATCTTTGGTGATCAACAGATTTACAGAGCAAATGTATGCAATGCTGAAATTGAAAGAGTCTAAAATCTTTTTGTACATTTTTTGTAGTAAAACCATGTGAGTATGGGAGAGCACATACAATATAAAACAAATACAATTTATCTATTTAATGCTCCAAACAAAGGTTATAGAATTCCAATGAAAACTATTATTTATAACTATATTTTTTTCATTAGCCATGCTGCTGATCCTGTTAGTGTCACAGGGGCCTGGAACCAATCCCATCTGACAATTGAGTGTGGGCTTCATGATGCACAAGTCACCAGTCTATCCCAAGGCTGACATGTAGTAAAACATATTTGTTCCTGAAAGCATCTAAAGGTTTTTGAAGAATATGATTTGAGAGCAGCTTTTCTGTTTAAGAAAGAAGGGGTCAAGGTAAATTGAAAATGATCATTGTTTTTCTGGAGTTTTTCCATAAACATACATCACATTTAATAAACCCTTAATGAATATAAAACATAAACAACAACACCAATTCTTAATTAAGTATATCTGTCAGATAAATTGGGGAGTAAATAAGTGCAATATAATGGAGTAAAAGTATAAAGTAGCCTATAATGGAACAACAGTACTTTAGTACAGTTTAGTCACTTTTCACCACCACAGAGGAAATACATACACATATACTGCACATAAATATCTGCTGACAGATACATGTTTCAAACAGCATTTGTGATGTTTTAAATGATAATTTCACGGACTTCACACTTCACAAATACATTTGCATACCAGTTGTGTTACTGATAAACTTCACAGGGCCACAAAATATATGACGTATTTCGCCATTTGCATATTTGCAAGCATCCCTCTCCTGTGTGTCATGCTTTGCAGAGGGGTGGAATACCAAGTAGCTATTTCAACTGACCAGCCTTCCCTACAGGATAACCTATCATGTCTCTCCATCAGCATTCATTGTGTGTGGACAGTGCTAGGAGAGTTACATCCTGAATTGAAAGCCTATATGCGTGCCCAGCTTACAATGTTTTTTGATGCAAATGATGATGTTGTGATTTTTAATAGAGAGCAGAAAGTGAATATACACACACAAAAAAGAAAAAGATGTGTAATCAGAAGGAATAGCTAAAAGGAGAGGAAGGGGGATTTCTACAGGTTGATTTTGAAGGAAAATGGACCAGAACTAAGCGAAAAGTGTAAAATTAAGAAGAAAGAGGGAGAAGATCGTGGAGAAAGAGGGATGCTGTAATTGTGAAATGGAGAGAGAAAGGAAACAAGAGAAAAGAAGAGAAGAGAGGGGGCGTTAAAACCACATTTCCCACTGGATCTTTCGGTAAGGCTGCATTGAGAAAACTGCCAAAACTCTTAACACGCACATTCCCGCACTAGCACGCACATATACATGGTTCACTTCTGCCAAGTCATATGAGATACACCAGTACACACTGGATGGAGAGATATGGGAATATTTGTGTCTTTGCATGTATGTATCTGTGTGAACAGGATTTATAATAACATTCAGTGAGTGGTGGAAACAGGCAGAGTTCGGAGGAGAGAGAGAGGAACACTGGCTCCTCTCCTCTGTGTCCTCTGGTGGGTTGGCTCTTGCCGAGGCCAAACCCTCCGACGCCGGCTTTGAGAACTGTCTATGTGTGTGTGTGTGTGTGTGTGTGTGTGTGTGTGTGTGGTGGGGGGGTGTGGGGGTGACAGGAAGAGGCTCAGGAAAGAAAACGGCTGGAAGGATTCCTTCTTCCCACACATACATGCACTCTTGATCACATGTGCGCACACATGAACGCACACTCGCGCACACAAAGAGCCAAAAGGAGCCTTTGGAAGCTTTTTTTCCCCCACTCACTCTCACACACCCACTCGTCATCACGTTTCAGTTCTTGGCATCCTCCTTTCTCCTCCAAGCCCAGAATATGACATGGCTTTGGGGTTGCATCTCAGCTGCACACACACAATCAACCTCACAGTACAAGACATATGGCAAACAAAACCAAACAGCATCTCAAATATTTGACATGATGAAGATAAAAGGACCACATGGTTTGCTTTGTGATACCTGTTTAAGGTACAGAGAAACTGGGAAGATGCTTTTTTGTTTTCCTCTGATACTTTTGTTTGAGCCATTTCTGGGGTGTGTTTTTCCACATATATCCCCCTCTGTGATGGCCATTCTGGAGTCAGACCATCTAAAGGCTATAATCCTCTACTTAGGGTATCAGCGGATGGAAAAGTCAGGAAAATAAATCCTTGTTTTTCACTATTAATCTGGCAAAGCCTTTAAGTCCCTTCATACCTCTATGTGGTGATATGATTATGATCATGGTGACTATTACTACATGATTAGTGGCTGTGAGTGGCTGGGTCAGTCAGATTTCATTATAGGATATTCTTTTGTTTTCTACAGTGTGTGCAGAAACCAATGAAGGGACTTTCATTTTGTGTGTGTGTGTGTGTGTGTATGTGTGTGTTCCAAGAGCATGAAATAAACAGGTGTTGATGACCTCTGGCTTTTAAGACTGATATGCAACGCCATTTCAAATGGCAAATTTTTTCCAAATGGCTACTTACATAGCTACCATGGTGCATCTGTTGTTATGATGTCACCAACTTCAAGAGCTGCTTGACAAAAGAGAGTAAACACTGTAAAGGCCAAGCTAAGATTTACAAGGGTGCTAATGGTAAATCCGTTGATCCATGGACCCATTTGGTCCAGACTGAAAATTAGCTATGAGATGGATTCCCATGCAATTCAGTGACATTCATGATCCCCAGAGGATAAATCATAGTGAGCTTGGTGATGGCCTAGCTTTTCCTCTCTTGTCACCAAATCTTTTTTTCCTTTTCACCTTTACAATAAATTGCCATGAAATCTATTAAATCTGGTGCCATCTGCAGGTCACAATTTTAACTTAGTATTACATAAATATTTCATCTACCATTAGGATTGGCACAAATTTTGACACAGACATTCATGACCCGGATGAGCTACGGTAAAATGACTGTGGAGATTTCATGAATTTTCCATCATTGGGTCAGGTTTCTAATGAGTAAAATGCCTGCAAAACTAATGACATTTCCATCCGTCCACCTCAGCTGTACTCTCTGTTTAGTGCTGATCAGCAAATATGCTTACACACTAAAGTGAGATGATGACCACGGTCAACATTATACCTGCTAAATTTCAGCATGTTAGCATTGTTATTGTGAGCATCTTAGCAAGCTGACGTTAGCATTTAGGTCAAAGTGATGCTGTGCCTAAGTACAGCCTTGCAGAGCAGCTGGCATGGCTGTAGACTCTAGTCAGTGTGGTTTTACCATGACACACAAGAGGATATTTCCAAAGTGCGATCAATGATCTAAAAATTTTTTACGTTTTTAGAAGCACAAGTAATGCACTGTGGCCCACTGGTGAGCCAGTCATTACAAACTTGTCCTGTGTAGCAAAAAATTGTTCAAACCCACATAACATTGATTTGAATTCTAGTGGAGACTGCAAAGTTTTCAAAGACACTAAATAGGTCAGACTGATTTTGGGAGGAAATTTGTATCAAATGATTTAAATTTATCCATTTGATTTAGTGATGCAAAGAATATAATGTCTTTCTGGGGTTTAAAATATTTCATTTACTGTAAACATATGAATCAAAACTTGGAACAAGCTCATACCTGCAGCCAGACTGTGAGGAATAAGACGATTTTAACCACCTTAAAGCTACTTAAGCGGAAACAAAAAAGGTAAACTGTATATTAAGGGGATGATGATTTTACATGGTTTCAAACTCCCAGAGTTGACCTCAGTCACTCAGCAGGGTTCTGAGTGTATAGTGCTCAGTTCTCTAAGGCTGGTCCCCACCTATTGTTTAGATCTGCTTTAGGGAAACAGAGAGGCAGGCAGAAGGAAAGAACCTAATGTGTTGCTTCTTGCCTGTGCATTCTTGGCATAGCTCTTTGCCCTTTTCATTTTTTGACTGTGATTTTTTTTTCTCCCTTGCTTTAATAGTGAAGCCAAGGGTCCACAGCCAGCCAAGTCCCACCGCTCCAGTCTGGCTAAGCCACAGAAAGCTTGGCTTCCTCTACTCTGTGCTTTCTCTCTCTCATTCTCCATGTATGAATACAGTATGCGTCCCTCTCTCTTTATCTTTGTATGTTCCTCTGTGTCGCCATGTCTCTCTCAGTTGTCTCGTTCTTTTACATTTTTAATTTTTGTGTCTATCTGAATTGGTCAATCTGCCTCTTTGTCTCTCTTTTTTTTTTGTCTTGTTCTCTTCTGACAAACACACTCACACACACACATACACACACCGACTCTCTCTATTTCCCTGCTTGTCGTCTGTCACAGCCAGCGGACTGGTTTAGCAGGCGGGGTTCAGCTGGGCTCCACAAACACATGGCTCTCAATCTGCCTTCTTGTGTGTGCTGGAATGGTATTCCTTTTTCTATGCTGTCCTTGCTCTCTATTTAGTCTTCTTTTAATTTTAAAGATGGGCTTGAAGACAAGTCAAGTATTTTTACATTTTTATGTGTAAACCCAACAGACATATGGTAGGCCTTATGTCTGACTTTTTTTTACAGCAAACTTTGTATCTAGATGAACAAATTTCAAACATTCGTATCATTTGAAATGTCTTTATTGTCAAATATAACCTTCAAAAACATATTGCATAACCATTAGGTAACACTGAAGGTATTAAAGCATTGACGTGTCATGTAAAATTCAGCTGCTCCTCAGAAGAGTCTTTCTCAACACAATGTGAGTTTGGATGTATCCAAAAGAGACAGTGTTGGCAATTTGCTCCTCTCTGTCTCTCAAGTGAAATTGAATTATAGATCAAGAACCTCTTGTGTGCACTAAAAACAGAATTCTCCAACTCAAGCAAAGCCCGCTCCCTCTTCTACTACGCCCATTTCTATCTGATCAGCACCATTCATTCCGCCACTTAGACAGGAATCTAATTAGACCAGAATATCAACATTAAAACACATATCTGCCCCCCTCCCTCCCTCCTTTCCTCCCTCCTCTCTCTCTCTCTCTCTCTCTTTGTTTCTGAGCTCTTCCCTACAGCTGGTGAGAGTATGGTTTGTGGCTGCCCCTCCCCCAGCGTTTGAACAAGCCAATAAGAGAGCATGTCAGCAAAATAACCCCCCCCCCAACACACACATACACACACCATCCCTCTTTTTCCCTTACCACCCCATCCATTCCCAACCCCATCCCCCAGAGCCCTCTCTACACCCCATCCCCCTTTCCTACCACCCCTAACCCACTTACTCATCCTGCCTCCACCCTCCCACACACCCATGAGACTTCCCCACTTTCTCACCCGTGCTCTCTCTACCCACTAGTCTTCCTCCCCATTCCTCTCACTTTGCTTCCCACTCACCCTTTTTCCTGGACACCCTTTCCTGCAACTACCTTCCCTACACCCACTCGCCATTTTCCTTATCCCCATCTCTGCTGCTCCTGTTCCTTCCCCCACCTTTCTCTCTCCTCTCCTCTCTCCTCTGTGGCCTTATCTTATGAATATCGGTAGCACACTGGGTGAAAAATTGATCCTCCCCGCCTGTCTGTGGACGCTGCCACAGCGCATTAGCCTGTGTACGAGTGTGTGTGATGTATGTGTGTGTGTGTGTGTGTGATGTGTGTGCGTGTATGTGTGTGTGTGTGGAGGCTTGCTGCTTGCGGGAGAGAGGAGGAGTGAGGGAAGGAGGGTGGAAGGGATATTTGCATATCATCAAAGTAGGGAAAGGGAGTGTAATGAGGAGAGAATGTGTGCGTGTGTGTGTGTATTAGGAGTGGTGTTGATGTGTTGGGGTTGAGTGTGTGTGAAATGAGAGAACAAGACCAAGGGACTGAGATATGGGAGGTGAGATGGACTGGGATGTGTTTTGCAATATGTGTGTGTGTGTGTGTGTATGTGTGTGAGAGAGACAGACAGACAGACATGTTTCACCTCACATGCCATCCATCACACCATCTCAAACACACTTGCATGGAATATCAACATTGCACATTATTTACTCTAGTTTATGTCAGACATTTCTCATACACAGGTCATATCCTTGACCTTTGATACAACAGTCCTAAAATGTTCCTCCAAAAATCATTATGTTATGCTAATGGAAAAATAAAAGAACTTGCCATATTTCAACATATTCTACTGTTGTAAGAACATAAGGGACTAAGATGGTTTGCTCTGGGATGTAAAACCTGTTCTGTCTGTGAGAAACGTCTCCTGTAAATACACTCATCTCCTTTACCGCTGATGGTCTAAATTTCGTTATTGTAATTTATTTCATCTTCGGGGGCAAATAAACCATTTTTTCCCTGAGCTTGCCACTCTTCTTTTTTCTTTCTATGCCTTGTTTTTAAGCTACAGTGAGATGGTGGCTATTATAACGTTTGCAAACACAACGAATACTTATTTTTAAAGCGAACTTTCGGCTCCAGAGGAAACAGCTGCAATGGGCAGGCTTGGTATTTGTAAATAAATAATTTAAAGCCCCTTTTAGCCTGCCTCTCTGCTATCCACAGCTTCTGATTTAACAGGGTATACTAATAGATTCCGGAGCCCCAAGCGATTCATATTACCTTTAAACTGGTGATTTTTTAATTCAAGTACATTAAAAACCAGCCACGTTTAAGACTTTATGATATAGTTTCGTGTTTCCTTTGTTTCGGCGAATGAATGGGAAATGCGTACGATGGTAACAACTACAATCTGTTTTCTGGTATCGATTGGGCAGGCCTGCTGCAATCCGACTTGAGCGTTGACGGTCTGTCACATTTCACGCTGACACCAAGCGAACACTGGGCTCATACACACATTCACATACACTCACGCAGGGCTCACAATATTATCGACAGATCCGCGTCGGGAGTACAGTCGAGGAGAGCACATTGGAGGTAAGTTGTGATTTAAAAAACTACCCAGGGAAAGGGAATAAGACCGGCTTTCAGCGGCAGACTAAGAGGCGGGCTCTTTGCTTAAGATCGCGTTAATTTTAGCCGTGGTTCTTTCTTTGTAATTTTAGGTTGACCACTTTTTACCTCTCTCTGTGAGCTTTGCTGTTTGCCCCTCTCAAGCCGGGAAAACATCACCGGGTCATCCCAACTCAATGAAATAACACCGAATAAGTTTTTATTCAAAGGCTTTTTGTTTTATTACTATTAATCAAGCAATTTAAAGGGATTCGAGGCGTGGGTGGCTAGCCACGGGATTTTTCTCTGTGTTGGTCGGTGGAGGAGGAGGGGTTGGTATGGCTCGCCAAGCTAACGAACGACATTACGAAGATTGGCTAAACAAGTTTAAATGGCTGTTAAAGTGGACAAAGTTGTCTTAAACTCAGTTCGGATATAAATACGGCCACGAATAAGCGAGTGGGTGTGATAACACCTTTGTTGTGTGGTTAGAATAAGCGCAACAACGCGTTTACCACCGTATGCTATGCGCACTAACGTTAGCATACCCCCCAACGTTAGCCTCTCGTGAGCTAGCGAGCCATGGCCGTGGTCGCTCCTCGGTTGTTATGGACCAAACGTCGCTCGTGAGCCACGAGACTCAACGTTACTGCCCCGTGCGAGGGCTGAATTCAGTCTCCACTTAAGTTAACGACTCTTGTCTGCAGTTGGGTTTAGTTTAAAACACGAGATATCGAAAGTTTATTAAAATACACAAGGTTGTGAGGTTGTTGAACCAGTTTGGGCAATCGTGCTATTTGGTAACGTTACTTTGGCAAACTTGAGAGAAGTAGCTAGGCTAAGTAGCAAAGTTGCAACACGCATGGTTGTCAAAATAAACCGTGGTTAACGTTAAGTGTTTGTGTAAACAGTTTTATCTGGCGACTGTTTTGGTTTAGAGTCCCCCACAGCTCGGCGTTAACTGCAAGCCTCTCTCCAACGTTGTGTTTTAAACAGTGTCTAAAGGCTTCTTCTGTGAGAGGAAACGAGAGGAAAACGCAGAAAAAAAAGAACCAGAGGAAATCCCCCGAAAGGAAATGCCAATCGCAGCCGCTGGACAGCCAACGACCCAGGAGCCTCGAGTTTGCCCCCGGCTGCCCTCCACCCCGGAGCCTGTCCCTAAAGGGGCTGATTTATTCGACGAGGCGGGGGCGGCGGAGTCGGCGGAGCGAACAGACTACGGGGGCGCGGAGGGGGGCAGAGGACTAGGGGGCTATAGTTACAGCCAGAGCGGCGCTAGGGGCTTTGTACAGCCCGGATCCACCAACGGTTCTCCGCCGCAGTCCCCAGCCGCGTCCTCATCTCTTCTCTTCCATCCCCTTCACCCCCACCAAATGGCCATGGAGCCCCCACGGACTCGATCGCGCTCTCGGTCTGGATATTACCAGCAGTACGGTGGCGGGAATGGCACTGGAATTACCGGCAGCGGAGTCATGGGATCTAACAACCATCACCACCACCACCATCAGCAGCAGCAACTACATCCACAGCAGCAGCACAGTGCCGGTTGCGCACCACTTGGAGCTCACGGCAACCTCTCGGAGAACCAGCAGCGAGCCCCAGGAAGTAACGCCTCTCCCGGCATTCAGAGGCTTTCTTCGGTTCCCGGCGCGCACCGCACCGCGGCAGGTAAATGTCCCCACTTGTCATTTACTGTGTATGCGATGGTGTACCATCGACATTCAGGTGTAAAGGAATCCTACGTTTTAAATTGGACTTTTTTTCTACTCAGAAGCACCAAGAAGTGACAGAAGTCAAAGAGTTTAATACCTTGATGTTTTTAGAGGCAAATTCAGAGAAGGAGGGTGGTGTCCTGGGGGTGACATGACATAAGTGTGCACCTGTGAACACATTTGTTGTGTTCTAACTAGATGGGGTGTTGTATGTTCTTGCCTTGGAGCTGCAGTGTCAATGTGGTGCACAGTTGACACATGCAGTAAATGTACATCAGCATTCTATGGTGTGGATTGAGGTAGCCGCAAACTTATTGATCTGCTGTGCTTAGTTACCCAGATGGTTTCTTAAGGTACTGTGGCATGTCTATTTTAAGTCAACTACACAAATATTGATGTAGCTAGGTAACAAGCTTCATAGTGTGTACAGGCTAATGTTTTTCTATGGGCTATTCTTTATAAAAAAAAAACCAAAAAACAAACTATTGGGTAGTTGGAGTAAGAATAATGGCTAGATAACCCAGGGCTTTGGTTTTATGGACTGAAAATGTAAAGTTGTGAAACAGAAGAAAATGGCCACTATGTCTGTCATGTCACTCATGTTCATTTTACGTACAGCTCTGTATAGCTTAGTGAGTTAATACCACTAACTATTAAAGATGGTGAAGAAAATGTTGGCCATATTATAATAACATTGAGTTTCTCCACAGGGATGTATGGGTATATTCTGTTTCAGATAGAGGGGTTCTCTGATGGTAGCTATGTGGGTAAGCTGTGCCTTGATATTTGTGCTTCATTGCAAAGGAAAACTTGGTGAGAGTGTGCACTGACTGATGCTGGGTGTAGAAGACATGTGAGGGCACTCTCACACAGCGAATGCAGTGCAGTGAACCACATAACATAGAAACAGCACAGCTAGAGTTTCACATTCAGCAAGGCTATAGAATAGCTTTTCTCTCAGCACACTAACAGGCTTCTCATGTTAGGAAATACGTGGGGGGTTAGTTGTCTCTTACAGTGCGTTGGGGGATATTTTGTAAGTGGTAAATTCATGTTGAAACAAACTGAAAGGCTAAAACAATCTATTTAGTTTTGTTGACTCCTCAATCTGCATTTACACATTTTTGAAGCAAGTATAGATTTGGATTAGTGACAACACAGCAAGGGCAAAATGAAAGGAGGAATTCATATTGTTGCATATACAAAACCTTCCATTTTGTTGTGCTCAGAGAAGAGTACTCATACTGATTGTGCATGTTGGAATAAGTTGTCATGCAGTCAGGCAACCCAGTCATCTTTCCTATTGAGCAACTCATGTTTGACTGGCAGGCTAATCCTGGAACACACGGAATCAGCCTGGGTTAGTTTAGTCGTTTCAGGTGTACGGACTAGGCTAACCTTTTTCCTTTGGGTAACAGCATTGCTTAATGAAGCTAATTAATATATAAAAGAACAAAACAATATTCTCAAAGCCCAGATTCAGAACCAAAAGTCAACATCAGTTTTGATTTAAGTAGAATAAAAAGAACAGACACCTTCTTAAAGGGTGTCTGTATGTGAACATGAGAGACCTAGCAACTGTGTTTGGAGACTGGAACTACCTGTCTGGCAGAGTATAAGTAAGAAAAAACAAAACAACTAAACACACACGAAACAAAGCTGCCTTCTAGACTCCCAGCAATGTGTGTGTTATATTAGCAGCTTTGTGTAGGCTTGCTGGGTTACTGAAGCTCCCTGTGAGCAAAACAAAAAAGGGAGGACCTGAGACAAAGACTTAAAAATTAAAAATAAAAATACAGTTTTTTCCAGACTCACTGCATTGACACAGAACTTAAACCAGCCATAGTCAGAGTTTAGTGGTCTGCTGTGACCTGTGACCCATACTCTGTCATAGTAGCTTAGCTATGACATGTAGGATAGCACAAATCAATGGATAGAATGACTGTATTGTATTTCCATCCAAATGGATTTCGATCTAGAGGAGGAGACACTGGCTAGAGATTCTGTAAGCACTCATATCTGCACTAATTTTAATCAGACATGAGATGCACAGCACTCAAAAGACAAGTAATTCATAAAGAATACTGATTTTAATAATGCAGTATTTGTATGTGTTGTGTAGTTTGAAGTGAGGAGAAAACCGGAACATGGCAGAAATGCAATGGAAAAGATTGTATTTTATTTTGTAGCTGTAAAGCTGTAGTAAAGCAACGTATTTGCTATATTCAAGAATAAAAAATAATGCAATTGCTTTATTTTTGAGTAGTGTTTACATTGCTGACTTGGGCAAAGGAAACTTCAGGTCTAATTTATAGTTGAATGTTCTCTTAAACAAGTAAAGCAGCTGGCCTGCTGGACATTTTCCAGGACTACACCTTTTATTAGACCCTCTTTCCACTCCAAGAATGGGTCCTGTTTGTTGAACGTGGGTGAGAGAGAGGGAGAGATACTTAGTCCATTCTTCCTATGCTAGTCACCTGCATTGGGCATGAAAGCTAATGATATCCCATACTCTTCAATCATGCCCTCTGTCTCCTCTCCTTGTCGCCTATTCTAACTCTTTTAGGCCCTTTCCTCTCTTTGTGCCTCAGCCTTTCGTGCCTGTTTCATACTGTAGCACTTACACCGTTTTTTTTCTTCTTCATCGTTTTTTCTTATGTGCTATTCACATGACTATCCTCATCATTTTTGGAAATTAATGTTATGATGTAAAAGGAGTCTTGATATTATGCCTGTAAAGTTCAGGCTGAAGGTGCAAAGGAGATGCACAGAAAATCTAGAAGTACTTAAGCAAAAGTGCCTGCTAAAATACTCTAACCTGGTGCCAAATTGGTCTGTGTTGATAAAAACATCCTCTGAAGCAGTTGATATCCTATCCTGATTCTGACCCACCTCTGTCACAGCCTGTCCTTTCAGAGCCGCATTCATTTCTCCCTCCTCTTTGGATCAGTCTACCCTTTCTGTACCCCTTCAGTCCATTTTCTCTGGTCTCCTCCCTCACATTTGTCTAATGGAGGGGTCGCTTTAATGGATTGCCCAAAGCAGCAGAGGGGCAGACGCTCTTGCCACTCTACCTTTACCCCTCCATTCTACTCCTATCCTCTCCATCCTTCTGTCTGCAACAGAAGTGGAAACATAAACATGCACTCTGTTTTTTTTCTTTTTTCCTTTCCTTTGTCTTGTCACCCAGGCAACCCCCTCCGTTTGGAAGAGAAACTCTTTCACTTGGATTGACCAAGTAGCAGGGGTTCCCTGTTACTCCGTCACTCCACATAAACAACGAAGCATTCACTTTGGTCAGCAAGGGGTGATCCTGGGGGTAGAGAAGACTGACCCCAAATTAGCTCTAAATCCAAGGGATGGGCCCTGATTTGGAAAAAAAGGTGTATTTCTATGAGAGAGTTGCAGCAAGAATGTCAAAGGTTACCAGAAAATACTCTACAGTCAGTATAGAGAGAATCGATGAGTAAGGTCAGAGAGAGTGATTTATTTTGTATTATTTTCCAAGGAAATGGTAGGTTGGATTAAGCAGCTGGGGCTGATATAGGGAGGGAGGCAATGTATAAGCTTTAGGAAAGACAGTCCCAGGCAGAGGATGATGGGAAGGGAGAGATGATTAAATTGAAGCACAGGAGAAATGGAAAGATGTGAAGTTTTATGGAACAGGGTTGACTTTGGAGGACACTGGGTGTTTGAATGTGTGTTATCATAAGCAGAAGCACAGAGAGGAAGCATGCCTCATAGACAGCAGTTGAGTGTGTGACCTAGGAGGAGGGGAGGATATAGTGACTGGAAAGAGACGGATGAAAACAATTGGCTGGGAGCAGATGGAGGCACAGGGAGGTGACTGTAGAGAGGCTTGAAACTGAGACCACAGGCAGTAAGTTATTTCGTGGAGGTAAAGGTATGTGTGAGAAATGAAGGAATGAATGTTGAGTGATTTTTAGGGCAATGGAGGGAGGGAGATGTTGTTGGTTCCTCCTCTTTGAATGTTAGCCTCTTGTCCCTGTTGATGTAACTGGTAATGTCCACCGGATGTGGCTTGGTGGTGTCACGGGTGCAAATCCATGATTGCAATGTCCACTGGATGAAGTTCAAAAGGAGTGTCTTTATGCAGCTGAATGTGTGTTGTTTTGTAGCTCTCACTGACTATACTTCATATTATCTTTAGATCACTATTATATCACAACCTTCATTCTTGGTATTTATAAATATATATTAAAGAGGGGTATGATAAAGGTTAATCAGCTCTCACCAGCTACCAACACATATCATTTCTTCTTCTCACTGTTGTATTTTAGCATCCAGTTACTTTGTTGTAATTCTGTATCGCAACAGTTTGTAAGCATCTTCAGCTTTTGCTTGTTATTTCAACACAACCCCTGTCTGTGTCCTTTCCTATTTCCTCCTCATGTTCTTCTCTTTCTGCCTTGGTTTTTACTGTTATGCAAAGTGAGTTAACACAGTACATGTACATGAACTGAGTACACCACTGTGTCTGTGTAGATGTTGGTTGAGGTCATAGCCAGGTTTGTTCTAGTCTTACAGTTGTATGAAAACACCCTTCCACCCCCCCAAACTTCTCTTGCAGCACAATCCACTTCTCTTCTGTCCACATCGACACAAACTGAGTGTGTTCCAAGCAGTCATCATTTTGCCAACATATGGCTAAATATGCCATTTCTGAAGATTCAGGGCCTCACTGTGATGGAAGCAATTTAAACATTCAATCCAAACAATTTAAGTTGTAAACAAGGGCTTCTTTGTTCAGTTTTCCTGTTTGAAAATGCATTGATTTGCACAAACCTTGTTTTGTGTTGGCACCTGTTGTACAAAACCTATACTCTCTGTGTATGTTTGTGTCTTAATTCTGGTATTTCATTTGTCTTGACAAAGTGATGGCTACCTTCTTATTATTAGTATTGTACTAAAGAAGGATAATTATTGTAATTTGTTTCTGGATTTTCTATACATGTACTGACTAGGCCCACTGTATGAATTGTGCATTGGTTATAATAATAATAACAGCAAACTTTATTTACATAGCACTTTTCTCAACAATGCTATAAAGTGCTTTAAAAAAATAAAAGCAGTTAAAACAAGTTAATTCCTTACAAACTGTTTCCATTTAGCTCCTTAGACTGTAGTTTAAATGAGTTAATGGCTCAGTTTGTGGTTGTAGTGTTGAGATTTATGATGGAAGACGGGAATTAAAAGAGTCATCTGTCTCTGCCGTTCTGTCCTGTACTTTCTCTCCACTAACACTGTGTCTCTCAGCTGGTTTCTGTCTTTAATTGGGGGAGAGGGAGATTGAGGGAGGAGTGAGAGAGTAAGGAGTGTGAAAGAGTGGTTAGCTGCGTGTGTGTTCATGTACTTCTACTGACTGTGCGTGTGTATGTGCACACACCTTGTTTACTTGCTGCCTGGGTGGGCTGGGAAGCAGGAACAGGACTGTCAGAAACATGCATACGTACGGAATGACATCACTGCATCTAGGAGAAAAGTAAAAGCAAGAAAGCAAAGGTAGATGTAGATAAATGAATGTGTTAAGCACATTCATACTATGTACGCCTGAATAGCAACAAGTTAGGAACTAAATCGACTGGTAGACCATACACTCACCACACCTCACCACACCACACCACAGAGCACCCAGGAGCCATTATTGGCAGTGTGAATGTATGGGCCTCACAGTGTAGTCAGGCAGGTATCATCTGTGGGCTGCCAGTGTGCATCTGTGGCAGCTTGCTGAAACCTACTTTAAAAGTTCTTTTCTAAATTAAAACCAGCTTTTCGAACGATTTTTGATGCATTACTGATTTCTACGTCTGCAGTGTCAGCCAGTGTGTTAGAATTAGCAACTGCCTCTCACTGCACAGCTTCTCAGTTTTGTGACCAAAAATATAACAGCAAGATGACAGGATGCAATGGGGCCATTTCGAACTGCCCAGATACTGGCTCCATGAGTCGAAGAAACTTTGCAATCCTACATACATAAGGTTTTTAAAGCAAGCAGAGGGTGATATTAAAAATATTTCATATATAATATATTCCCTTCAGACACGTTTTTGTAGTAGCATATGGTTCAGTTGGCTTTTATTGGCTCTCTTGGATCAGGTGTTGACTGTAGAAGGGTTGAAGCTCAAAAGCAAGCAAAAATAAAAGTGATGATGGGGATGAACAGAAGATTTTGTATAGCTGTATATCACATCTCGTGACATGTTGGTCAAGGAAGGATATGCAATAGCATTGCATTTATTTTCTGGTTTATTTCATGTTATATACTTTCTAGGGTTGCAAACAGGTTTCCCATCTGTTTCTATATATTTCCAGTGCATTCTCATTTTGGCCAAAGTAATACTATTGCCTATACACAGAATAACTACACATTCAGGTATATCGAGTGCAAACACTTGCATGTGTTCAGACTAGGGGATGTATTTTACAGACTTGAGAAAAAGTGCAGGACAGAGGAGCAACCTCAAGGACTGCAGCAGTAACGGAACAGAAAGGAAGATAATGAGAAAGATAATGAGGAAGGAGAGAACAATAAATAGATGGAGGAGGACAATGAAGTGGGAGAGAGGTAGAGTCATTCCCATTTCTATAGGCACGCACACTCGCACACTTTCCATCAGGTCTGTGTGACGCAGTGTTAGGCAGGTAATGGCTGGGCAGGCGTTACATGCCCGCCTATTTTAAGCCTGTACGCCAGCTTGTTACTCAACTCTGCTTTGTGCTGGGGTGTGAAGTGCGCTGTGACATGTGGTCAGGAGGCGGGGTGATGTAAGAGGTGTGTATGTTCGTGTTACACATACAGTGCTGCTTGAAAGTTTGTGAACCCTCCAGACATGGTCACTGTTTTTGTAAAAAAAAAAAAAAAAAAATTACAGTAACCTTATTACACATACATCGTAATCCCAATTTGTAAAGCACACCTTCCAAATAATGGACACACAAAAAGAGATATTTTCATTATTTAATTCAACAAAGGGGGTTTATTTCACAAAAACCCTTGTATTAGCAGCATGTGGCTCCTCCTTTTGCAGCCATTACTTCAACCGAACGTCTTCTGTAACCACTAACCAGTCTCTCACATCTGCTTATGGGGATTTTTGCCCACTCCTCCATGCAGAACTCAGCCAGTTGAGAGGTTGGAGGGACATCTGGTATGTACCAACTTCTTCAGGTCTTGCCACAACGCCAATCCAGAGTATGAATCCTCTTTCTCTGAAGCCATTCCTTTGTAGTTTTGCTGGAATGCTTTGGGTCATTGTCTTGTTGCATAATCCATTTTCGCTTCAACTCCCTGACTGATGGCAGGAGATTCTGGTCAAGACTTTGTTGATAGGCTGGAGAATTCATGGTTCCTTGGATAATATGGAGTCTTGCAGGTCCAGAAGCAGAAAAGCAGCCCCAGACCTCCACATTTCCACCACCATGCTTCAGTGTTGGAGGAGCTTCTTTTCTTCATATGCAGTGTTGGCTTTTCTCCAAACATGTTGGTTTTGATTATGACCAAATAATTCTATTTTGGACTCGTCTCTCCAGAGAATGGACGTCCAGAAGTTGAAACGGGCAGCTTTGTTCTTTCTTGTGAGCAGAGGCTTCCTTCTATCAACCCTCCCATGAATGTCATGGCTATTCAATTTTCGTCTGATTGTAGACGCATGCATATTTGTCCCAGATGCTACCAGAGAGGTCTGCAGCTCTCTAGAGGTGATGTGTGGGTTGGCCTTTACCTGATTTATTATTTTTCTGGTGCTTCTGGGCGATAGTTTTGATGGCCGTCCACTTCTAGGCAGAGTTGCTGTCATGTTGAAGGACCCCCACTTGTAAATGATTTGTCTTACAGTGGATGGATGGAGCTGGAATCTTTTGGGGATGGTCTTACAGCCCTCCCCAGACTGATGGGCTGTCACTACCCTTTTCTTGATGTCCTCAGATATCTCCTTTGCCCTTGGCATTGTTGATTTGTGTGGGGCCACAGTGGTTTGGTTGGTTTCCTCTGTCTTTTAATTAGTTCAAGCCAAACCCTTTCCCAAGGATGTCTCATTTCATTGGTCTGCTTAAATGATTCATTAAGCACCCAAATGTGTTTCACCTGAGTCTGTTACCTGCTTGACTTAACCAATGCAGCTGGGGGTTCACTTACCTTTTTACATACACGTTTCACGTAGTTTTTGGGCTACTTCAGCAAGTCCCACTAAACAAGTACATGCAATTGATAAACATAAAAACTGGTGATGATAAAATAAGAAAATCATGGTAAAACTGAAACGTCTAAACTGCTCAAGGGGTTCACATACTTTCAAGCAGCACTGTCTGCTTGACTGAAATTGCCTTAACTTTCTGTATATGTTATGGATATCGGTACAAGTTCTGCAGTGGTCAACAAGGTTTCTGTCAGTTTTCCCATTTGTTACCACTGAGCTGGTGATTTGTTAGATAAGACTATCACATATCTGTCATCTTATCAATCCAACCAGCCTTTCAATTCACCCACTTTCCTCTGTGTTTTTATGCTTCAACTCGAGAGAGAAGAGGAAGTTAAATGGAGAGAGACTGCAAAAGAGAGGAGAGAGGGTGATGGAGATCATGGACAGAGATGGTGTGATAGGGAAAGCAAGGAAATGTGGATGCTGTGAGATAAAGCAGCAGGAATATATGGGAGAGAGACAGGCTGGCTGATAGGGAAATAGATCGGTGGCAGGCAGGGATGGTGATGAAGTGATGGAGAGTGTGAGGAGGAGGATGTGCGAGGAGGGTGTCTGAGCTGAGTGCGGGGGAAGGAGGGTGGGGTTAGAAAGGGAGGGAGAGGTGGAGGAAATGGATAGAAATAGCTGATGCACTCTGAGGCTTACAGAAAATCAATAGCAGTCAAGAGGGGAAGCCACAACCCCCACCCTTCTCCCTCTCTCTCCCTCCCTGACTGCTCTCTCACCTTCCACTCCTCCACTCTTTATCTTTTCCCATCTCTCTTCCCCCCTCAGTGCTCTTACCCCTTTAATGTATGTTTCCAACCTTGTCCTCTTCCTCTGTACCTCTACTTTGCCCTCTTTTCATTCCCCATATTCCTCTCCTCCGTACCCCTTCTTCCTTCTGACTTCCCATCATTGTTGCGCCATTCTTGTCTTTCACTCTTTACTTCTACAGGCTGCTGCATGCTTTAGATGAAGCAGCAGGGACTATCGTTCATGATTGGGGGGGGGGGGACATCCGTCCAGAACAAACCGCTGTCAATGGTAATTTTCTGGTGTCACTTGGAAGGTGTGGTTGGATGTGAAAAAGGGATGGTTTAATGTGGGCTGAATACTCTTCATTCTTGAGCGAGTGTTGATTTCTTAATCTCTTCTCCATACTCACCTTTTTCATATTTGAATCACTCCCATTTACATTTGAACTCGCACAGCAGCATATCATTTGGCAGAGCTGAATTCCTATCTTGGATGTGTACGACCTGTGAAATGTATTTAGTTCACATGTGCAAAATAATTTTTTTTTAACAAAAAGGTTGGTAACAACAATAATGACAATGGCGTGGTCACTGCACTAAACCAATAATGTCCATTGAAAAGAATCATGTAATCTACTCTCCCCACCATGTTTACTGAACTGAGCAGACTTTTTTGAGAATTAAACTTTTATGATCGAGGTGTCCATGCATTACACAGTTTAAAATAGAAATACTTAAATAAATACAGCTTGAAGCAGAAGTAATTGGAAACCTAGTGTACATTTAGTATTCAATCATTTGCTTGATAACGTTTACTAGTATTCATTCATTAGGGAAAAACTTGTTCATTGATCTATTTTCATTTTGTCCCTAAAGTTCTGTATTTGCTCCTACATTTTTCAACTTAAGAGCTCATGTAATTCTTGGCTTCAGGCCCTGATTTATTTAGTCAAACTGTGAACTCTGACATTACTTAAGCGTTAATATTCCATATTTCCTGGTTAATGCAGTGAAAAAGGAAAATATCATCTCCATCGTGATGCAGCATGTTGACCTTCATTAATCTACCAATGATTGTGATATGGTGTCATGTATTGTATAGCAACTGATACTTTATTTATGTCATTTTCCTGCCAACAACAGTATTATTTTCTGCTGCATGTGATTTTCAGTTCACATTCAGACTCCCCTCTATGATAGCTATGATTTCATACCAACTTAATGTATATAAAACGATAACTGGCTCTGTTGTGGGCAGTGTACATTGTTTAAAGCTTGTTTCCTTCTCCTTTCATCATGCTTGCAGAAAAATGACTTTGCAAGTTTCACTAAATGAGGGAGCTCTTCTTTCTCAGTCTTCATAGTCCAGTGTGTTGATACCTTCACTTCTAGGGCAAACATCTTCAAATAGTATTATAAATGAAACATGTTTGCAATGGTGACAAAAGTTAAGTGATACATATCACACATGACACATGTGCTAGAGTACACTTTTTCTTTATGTAGTTCCCTTTACACTTGATCATTATTTGCATTTTCATTGAATTCTTTGATTCTTCTCACTGTTTTTTTATACTGATATCTATTTTGGCTACTGTGTGTGTGTTATGTGTTCATAAATTCCCAGTATCTGTGTGTGAATGCACACTCTGCTCTGAGCTACTAGTCACAGTGTGTTCATGTAGACAGCCTGACTCTGGTTCTTGTCTCCATGTCTCACTGCTCTGAAGCGCCCTGTCTGTTCTGCCTCTCGAGCTGTGCTGCTGCCTCAAGGTCCAGCCCTCACTTTTCTTCTGTTTGCTCAAGAATTTGACTAAGACTGCACCAACATGCAAACAATAATAATACATATAAATCTCACCGTGGAGCCTGTCTCTCCAGGGAAAAGGTGATTCAACAAGACCTTGTGCTGTGCAAGAATCTCTGGTCTGCACACGACGGTCTTCCACTTTTCAAATTTCATCATATACATTAAGTCTTCCATATTAGCATCCTCTAAAACAATTTAGCTTCTCCACACACATTGAAATTCATACAGAAATGCCTCTATTCAACTTTCCTTGAGGCCATGAGTGTAGAAACTAGATTGTGTGGTCTGTGCTGTGTGCAGCCTGTATTAGACCAACATCGGACATGATGTCATTCAGACATTTTAAACCTGTTCTGTAGCTTCTGTGTCATGCTCTATAGAGTGACTCCATCTGAATGACTCGTCTCTGACTCAATTTACTGGACTCTGACAATGTGCAAGTGAGCCCATATTCAGGGAGGGAGCCGGATTTTTGCCTATTGTGATCAGTGAATGAGTGTTGTACAGAAAAACGCTATGCAGCCGGCAAGTCCCATGAATGCTTCGTAACTACTCTGTCCCAAATCATCTCTATGAAAATAGCCTGTTAGCTGGTTTTCACTACACCAATATAAGCTTTACTTGCCCCAGCCTTTTCAATCCATTTATTTTGCCAGCTCTGGGGGATTGGAGTATGAGAGGAAAGACTTTTTTTTTTTTTTTTTTTTTTTAGGGATTGAGGAATTCAGTTGTGAAAACCTCACTCTGTCTGCCTCTTCTTTCTCTTTCTCTCCCCCTTCTCTTCTTTGTTGTCAATCAGAGCTGTTTTTCAAAGAGGAAGGCTGTGAGTAGGAAAAATCCCACAAACAAACAGCCAAGAGGTGAAAAATGCTCTTTTAAAAAGGCTGTTTTGCATCTATTTCCTTCTAGTTTAGCTCTCTTCATGTCTGGTAAAGGTAGCCTTGTCTGGAGTGCCCTTGGGAGTGCTTACCCTTGGAGTGTATACCACTGCCACCATCTGTGGTGAGGACGTCCCCAGCTAAAGACGGGCCCATGACAAGGGGAAAAACAAAAGCTAGAATAAATAGAAAAGACAATAAAAAGATGAAAGGATTGTGGGAAAACAAAAGAGTAAAAGTCTTAGCCATAATTCGAGCAGCGGTATCATCAGAAAGCTTCCCTAATCCAGGATTACAGTGTTTATTTTGTGTGTATGTCTGCCTGTGTGTGTGTGTGTGTGTGTGTGTGTGTGTTTGTGTTTGTGTTTGTGCACCTAGATCTACTGCCTCTGATCTGAGACAAGAGTATACCATATGTGTTTCAGTCACTTTTGTGCTGTACACATGGTCAGCACCCCTCATCACACAAACATGTTGTCATTGTTTTTTGCCGTTGTGTATTAAATCCAAGTTGCGTTAGAACAATAACAACAAAAGGATTAAATGTACTGGCTGTAGATGAAGAGGGGACTCCCCACAATGCCTAAGTATAGTGGTGCTATCAATTTTAACAAAAGGTATTACCAGTATGCTGTGTATACTGTATTGTAAAATAATACACAACACTGTTATAATTAATACAGTAGCATCAAACTCGTACAGTAAAGATCTGCAGCTCATCTGTAAATATGGGAAAGTGTAGAAGAAAAGGATTAATGACTTGCCTGTTAAACTTGAGACTAAACACAATCTTCCATGGGCTTTTTGGAACTGCTGCAGCCATCAAGGGCCATCCAGGTCAAGATCTTTGTTTATACTCGAGACATGTTAGCTGGTGGTCCAAAGGTGGTCTCATAAAAAACCCCTCATAAAAATCATTATATTGTTGAGTAATTGTAGGCAGTGTTGTATCAGTGGTGGTAAATTGGATCTCAGTTCCAGTGTCAGATTTACAGGAACTAAAGATGGATCTTTTGATGTGTTTGCCAAACTAAATCTTGCAATTCAAGAAGTGTATGTAGTTGGAACACGTGATAAATGTGTTTTTTCTCACCATGCCCTCTCCCCCTCTCTGTCTAGGAGCCTCTGGTGGGTCCTACCACTGCCACCCAGACCACGCGTATGGAGAGGAGAGTGATAAGGTAAGCTGCCACACTCCGATGTTGATGTTCACACCGACACAGAACATGGAGGAATGTTATTATCTCACACACTGTAGTGGCCCCTGATTGAGATCATGCTGCGCTGTGACTGAGTATTAGATAATATCGTCTCTCAGCTGATGCTGAGTGAATCACTGAGACACACACACGGAACACAACCAGACAGGATCCAGATCGTGTGTGTACACAATGTATATGCAGTGTGTAACATGTGATCTCATATTGTCCCAGTGAGCTCATAGTTGCCTTAAGAGAGAAGGAGTTGATGTTTCACAAACACTGAAGTATGCTCCTAAATGATACAATTGGAAACCTGTGGCAGGTTTGCCCTCTATGAAACACAAGGATGCAGAGCTGTAAAGTGTGCTGGTGTGCATGTTGTTAATGGGCAGTTGTAATCACATTGCACCATCAAATCTGTAATTACAAACCATTCAACAGCTTTTAACTCAGTCAACCTTTGTATCTTTGTTATTGACTTATTATATTTACATAGCTGTTTATTTTACAGTGTCTTCATGTATTTTGTGTCTTTTTGAGACATTTTTTAATTTGAACTGTTACTCAACATCAGCCCTCAATGATTTTTCCAGCTAATTAAAGGCTATATTGAAAGGCCATTGTACGAGCTGATGGCCAGTGGTGCAAACTTTTTAGGAGCGTATTACTGGATGATATATCCATGCAGCCCTCATGTCTAGATTACAACATATAGTTTTTCTGTTGATGGGTTTTTTTTTATAAACTAAAAACTGAAATTCATAAGCGCGAAAACATTGTATGTTTTCAACATAGTATTGCTGATCATTTTTAACTTGACAGTACAAGTCAGTAAATGATAGTCAACATCACAAGTGAAGGTCTGTGTTAAAAGCAGATTAATCGAAAACAGAAGGAGAAGATGGGAGGCAGGATGCTCAGGAAGGTGTTGCAGAAAGCTTGGAGGGAGAGAGGAAAAGGAGGGAAGGAGGCAAGGCCAAAAACAGGGAGGGGGTATTGCTAATGATTTCACCTCCAGCTGTGGGACTTGGTTGGAGGGAGAGGAGGGGAAAGGAGGGGAGGGGAGGGAGAGAGGGGAAGGAAGGGAGGAACAGTGGCAGAGGAAACAAAATGGGCTTTGAAATCTTGTTGATGGAAAGAAAATAAATGGGGGAGGGAGCAGTGTTTGAGTGTTAGTGGAAGCATGTCTGCAAATATTAATGAATCTGTAAAAGCAAATGACCATATTTGCTCAGTGTGCACATTCATGCACAATTTCTAGAGCACGAATGCTGGAAACGAGGAAGCTGGGCTCAGTTGTAATTCTTAGGTTTGTGTTAGCGTGCACTCTGGGATTCTCTTTATTTTGGTTCTCAGCAATGACAGTGAAGCCACAACAGCTGCTGGCCACAGTTACTGTGTATGTGTGTGTGCGCAAGTGGATGCATGCATTTCCCAAATGTGGACATAGTGAAATAGAACGTGGTAGGGTGTGTCTGCACTCATGCTTCAGGATGTCTGTTCAGCCTGGTGTGTGCACTCAGTGGATGTGGACAGAGTGAAAAGGGATGGGAGGGGTGTATGTGTGTGTGTCTGTCTGTGTGTGTGTGTGTGTGTGTGTGTGTGTGTGTGTGTGTGTGTGTGTGTGTGTGTGTGTGTGTGTGAATGTGGTTGGTTGCTACACTGTGAGCACTGCAGAATGTGCTGTAACATCAGCCATTGAGCAGTCCGCAATGTTTCTGGGCCACACTGGGAGTCACTGTGTGTATCTCTGTATTTGCGTGTTGAGCTCCTGAAAGTCAGCATGTTTTTCTTTCTCTGCATATTCTGGCTTTGGTGAAAACACGTTTGGATCAGACGTGCGAGCATGCGTGCATGTACACGCGCCAGAGTGTGTGTTCACAACAAGCCCTCTATTAAAACATAAGGCCACATTATGGCATATTGCTTGAGGACACACATATGCACACTCCTTTGTCTGACACCACTCTCTTTCCACTAACACGGGTAGACAGGCCCATCAAACTTTCATACTAATGGGCAATAGTCTGCATGTGTTAAGACAGACTGTATATGTGTTTGTGTGTGGGTCCTGTCTAAGAACTTCTTGTCTTGTCCCCTCAGATTTGAGGCTGGGGTCTCAGACAGAACAGACAGAGGAAAAAGGGGGAGGGAACAAGAGGAAGAGGGGACTGTAGAGGGATTCAGTTTATCTGATGGAAGGAAAGAGGGGGTGGGGGTTGGAGGAGGTTGTTGAGGAGGGTGGGTCGTGCGTATATTGGGAGGCAGGGGGTATATGTCAGGGTTGGGATGCAGGAAGCTGGCTTAGATATGAAAATGGGCACAGTAGATGTCCCTGGGGTTTTGGGGTTGGGGCTAGGCTGGTAGAGAGGTTGTGGGGTGTCGGTTCAGAAGAAAGGGGGATGTTGTTGAGATGAACAGACAGGTTTAGGGTGGGGGTGGCTCTGGTGCCCTTGATCCTATGTAGAAATGGACACAGAAATGCTTCTGTTGCTTACTTTTTTCAACAAAGTCATTCTTGAACACACTAAATCTTACTCGAAATCAAACCATATACTTCTTTATATACTTTTTTTCATTACCTTTTTATCATTCACTGGCTGTTTGATAGCTAGTGTTGTCAGGACCAAGCCTTAATGGTATGCAGTGGCTACAATGTGAGCCACTGGGGTGCCCCTGTGTCAGCTTATTCAAATTGTCAAGAGTAGTATATGTACATTTTTGGTTGAAATATAGTTTTTGTGCCTGTGTTTGAAGAAAGTTCACTTTTAGTCAGTGAAGTTTTTGACCATTAGTAGTAAAGAATAAACCAGGAGCCAACCCAATGAATTTGTTCTGTTATTTGAAAACATTTGAGGCATTTCAACCCCTTTACCACCACATGCCAAAAGCTGCCTGTCATAGACCTGCACAAACAAGTTAAAGACCAAAAATGTATGTTGAGCTATGCATAAGGCAGTGAAGGATGTGTTGAGATATGATACTTTGACTTTGACTTTGAAGGTGATGGTTTTACACCAGTCATCTGGGACCCAAGTGTTTAGACATGGGGATTTACATGGCCCTTAGAAATGCCACCACGACCCAAATTTGTTCTGTCATTTAGGGTCTGGTTTTGCCCTAAGGCTCCACCAAAGATCACCCCCTATTTCATGTCTGCCTGTTTTATACAATGACCATAGCTCCACTTCTCTTATTCTTCCAATGCCTTCTCCTTATTTCCAGCCCTCTCCTATCATGCAGTTTGCTCCAGTCAAGAGTAATTGAAGTCATTGTTATTGTTTGTCTTTCCCATAAGCAGCTCAAGCTCAGGTCACATCTAGTTCTACGAGTGAGTGATAGACCCATTAGGGCACAGTGTGTTTGGCCCAACGATCAAAACACATTTTGTTCAGGTTTGTTGGAACAGCAGAGCCTGCCTCTAAAGAGCTTCAGAAGGTATTGTTCTTTATAGAACAATATGAAGAACTCAAACAGTGGCAGCTGCCCATGTGTGAATGTGAATTTGCATGTCTGCAGGCGTTTCCATAAGTGTGTGTGTGTGTGTGTGTGTGTGTGTGTGTGAGTGAGAGAGAGAATGTGTGTGTCTCTGCTGCCTGCTCTCCAGCTGTTTCCTGTTAGCTATCACACTGCTCTCAAGGTTGCTGAGCTGTATATGTGTGTGTGTGTGTGTGTGTGTGTGTGTGTGTGTATGTGTGTGTTAAAAGTCACAGCCGCTGAGTCATTTTTATCACACTTTAAGAACGTGTCTCCCCCACAAAGAGGGGAGGTGGAAACAGGGATCAAGTAAGTAGAGGGAAACAGTGTTGAGATGGTAACTATGGGGAAATGTGTGTGTGAGCGTGCGTGTGGTGGCTCCTAAGGAACCTCTGTGTTCTTAACAGCACAGCAAAGGTCCGTGTAAGGAAGAATGACTAAGAACTGACACATGAGTGTGTGTTTGTGTGTGCTCTTGCCTCATCAAGTGCCAAGTGTGAGAGTCACTGCTTGACTGTAAGTGAAGTGACTCACAGATGAGTTGCTAGGACTGAAACAAGAGAAAACCTTAGTCAGTCTCAACCTGGGTGAGTAAATTCGCAGCCATGTCACTTTTTCTGAGCTTATTTGACTCTAAGTATTTGCCCAGCTATCCAGTTAAGGGCGTGTACATATGACTCGCACATGGGCTTGTAAGAGCTTGTCTTGCGTTTGCATTTCCTCACAACGAGAGGAAGTGACTTTGAACCCTCAGGGCCTCAGAGCACTGGTGGTGTAATATGCTGTCTTTCACACACACATGCCTCCAAATGCACTTGAGCATACACTCACTCTGGATCATACAGGAAATGCCATGAGTCACAAAGGAACTTGTGTCTATGCAGTAGTATGGATTGTAGGCCAGAGGGAATGTCAAGCATGGAGAAATTGATTTATTTGATACGAGTGCTATGGGTCACTAACCACAATACCCATCCCCTCTCCCTCCCACCTCTCTCTTTCCTCCCCTGGTTTCTACCCCCTCCCTCTGCAGAGTGAGGAAAGCCCCAGTCCAAAGCGCCAGAGGCTGTCCAGTCAGTCCGTCTTGGAACAACTAACCTCATCTGCCCCCCCACCATCCACCCCATCCCCCCCCATCCGCCCTTGGGAGTCAGGACCCCCAAGTCGGAGGCCTCCTCACCCCCACACACACTACCACCAGGAGAGATGCCTCACTCCTGCTCGGCACAGACGCAGGTAAGGTGGTTTCTGGATTTTTACAACTTACTTCGACTGTGATTCATAATTAAAGGCCCCAAATATAAAACCTTGCCCTTCTTCCCACCTGTAGCCCCCCAGCAAGGCGTCAGCGCGGCCGTCTCTCCAGACCTACCCGCCACTTGCCTCCACCTCACCACCCCTCAACCCAAGGACCCGCACCTCGCCTGTCGCCATCAGAGCTCCAAGATGAAAACTACCACCACAACCCCCATCCCTCCACACACCAGACATATCCAACACACACGCCCAGCACCTACGGTCAGCCCCCCACAGCTGGTGGTGGTGGGGCAGGTGCAGAGGAGCCCCGAGCTTTCCACCCTCCTACCTTGTCACCACGGCTACTGCATCCAGCTGCTCACCACCACCATCACCTCCATCATCAGCAACAGCATCATGCAGCCCAACAACAGCAAGGAGCCATGGTCATGGACTTGCATGAACAGGTTAGTCTGCAAATCATTTGTTGTGCCAGTTTCCCCAGCAGACACTTTATGTATGTGAGACTATGTATCAACTGTGGTGTGATGTCTCCTCAGCTGCAGCAGGGCAGTGTACCAGTCTCCTACACTGTGACCCCAGTCCCTCCTCATGGTCTTGCAGCACCTTTGTGTAGTGGTCAGCACCTTCCCCCGACCTGCTCCTCACAACAACAGGTCCCCACCTGCAGTGTGGTCTTCAGCACTGGACAACACTACCACCCGGTGAGAACACAGACGTGTGTGGGTCTGTCTGTTAATAAAAAAAGTACACTTGGTTCTGTACTGTCTTCTGTACCGCTCAACCAAAAAAAAAGGGAAAGTGGGGGGAAAAAAAGTAGCAATTACCAGCAGAGCATTTTCCTGTTTAAAAGCTCTTGGCTGCCACTTTGTGGCAAGATGTAGCACAATTCAATGAGAAATGAGAAAATGAGAAAACGTGCACGAAAACATTTCTCTGTTGTTGTTTCCAGATGCTGCAGGCATGTTCAATGCAACATTTGCCGGTGCCCTATGCCTTTCCCTCACTGCTCTCCAGTGACCCTCAGTTCCTGCTACCTCCTCCACCTCACATTTCTCACCACCCGCCCCACCTCCCCACAGCCGGACAGTTCCTGCCTTTCCAGACGCAACAGCCTCGATCGGTACGTGAATTATTTGTTTTTATTGTTTACCTGGTATTTACTCATATTACTTTGCATCATTATAAGAACTGCTGTTCATCTGAAAGAAACCATACAATTTTTTACAATTAGTATTTATTGACCTTAACGCAGAACTAGTGAATAATTAACTCGCAGTTCAGTCAGTTTAACAGAGCAGGTTCCACACTGCCTACAAATATTATTTGCATCTAACACTACTTGGAATGTGAAATAAATTAGAGATATATTTACCTGGTAAATCAACATAGCAACATGATAGTTACGTTTTGTTTATGGGCATTTTCTTTTGCATAAATATTTTGTTGTGGCATTAATGGTTATATGCTATTGATTAATGTGTCAGTGTGTAATAAACATGTGCACACACAGATCTGTTAAACATGCCGTTGTTTTTATCTAAATGTCCTTCAAAATAAAACAGCAGACATCTTTGGCCCAGTTCATTACATCTGCCATACATTTGTCCTGTACAATAATGTAGCGTGTTTCTTCCCAGCCGTTACAGACGATCGAAAACGAGGTTGAGCTTCTGGGGGAGCAGCTCTCAGTGGGTGGAGGCTTCAGCTACGCGCACCACCACCACCACCACCACCATCACCACCAGCCTCCCTCCACCCTGCCGCCCTCCACACCACTCCAGTTCCTGTCGCACCATGACCCCCTGTCACAGGAACTCTTTACAGTGGTGGGTGCATTTGTTAAATCACATGTTTGATTTGGGTTATAATATGGTCTAATAGTTCAGAGTAGAAAATTAATTTCCTTTTCTCTGTCCTCACCTTTCACAGCCCTATCCCCACTTCATGCCTCGACGATTCACAGGTCGGCGGTACCGCTCTCAGCAAACTGTCCCCCCATCACCCTACCACCCCAGCTTCCTGCCTTACTTCCTGTAAGTGTTTTTCACTTCCTTGGAACTATACAGGTGACTTTGCTCAAGATCCATGTTTGACCCAGTTTCCAAAACTCATGTTTCCCTGTCTTCAACCACCAGGTCCATGCTTCCTGTGCCCCCAAATGTGGCCCCCACTATCAGTCTAGAGCTGGATGTGGATGACGGAGAGGTGGAGAACTATGAGGTGAGACGAACTGCTCCCACAATGCTCAGCTAAGACTGATGATATTCTATTATCCACAACAACTTTGATAGCAAGACCCATGAATTCGACACAAATGAATTCTTTAAAAAAAAAAAAAAAACTTCACACTCATCTACCATGAAATCCAGTCACTCCCATTCAGTTCCAACACAACTTGAATGAGCCATTAAAGGGGTAATTTTTGCCATACTCTTTAAACACTTGACCTGGAATCCATTTGTCTGAGAGTTTTGCTGTTGTAAACTCTAAACCTTTTTTCCTTGTGTGAAACCTTCAGGCCCTGTTGAACCTTGCAGAGCGCCTAGGAGAAGCCAAGCCCCGCGGTCTAACTAAGGCAGATATAGAACAGCTTCCATCATACAGGTTCAACCCTAACAACCATCAGTCTGAGCAAACACTGTGAGTACCTCTCTGTGGTGTTGTGAGGATTTTATGTTGCAGGCAGTTGTAGGTTTGGGGTTGTATGAGTAAAATGCCAACCATTCTTTGTCTTACAGGTGTGTGGTATGTATGTGTGACTTTGAAACTCGCCAGCTCCTAAGGGTCCTACCCTGCAATCACGAGTTCCACGCCAAATGTGTAGACAAGTGGCTTAAGGTGAGTGAGGACAATGGAACAGTGTTGTATTTTTCAGTTTCCCTCTGGGCCCTTGAGCCTTGGTCTCACCCAAAAATGACAAAGTTCATCCCCATGTCTAGAGATTTACGACTGGAGGCTTGGTGATTTCACCCCTGGCATCTTTTTAGTTAATGACTGAAGGTTGAAGAAAGACAGTTAGTAGAAAGTTCACAAGCTTGCTAACTGAGCAATAAGTAGACAGTCTACTGCATGATACTGTCTGCAAACCATTCTCCTTTTGAGGAGCAGATTGAACCCTGATGTCTTATATAATGGGTGTGATAAAAGTTAATCGAGCGACAACACTAATAACTTCCATAGCTTCCCCTGTTTGGGCTATGTTATGGCTCTTTGTTCCTTCACAGACTGGAGTGGTTTTAGTATAGCTTTACAGTAGCTTGCCCTTGGTCACTGTCATGAATGTGACTTAAAAAATGTACAAAAGTTGAACTTAATGTAAAAAAAAAACTTAACTCCCACAAATAAATCCTCTGAATTCCAGTGAAATAAACAGATGATACTTTAAAATTCACAGTTGTAAATGCTGGTGTGACTTGGCCTTTAATCTGCTGTTTATTAAATATCTTAGGTACATTTTTAATCTGTTTAACCTTGATCTCCTTATTTCTCATTCCTTCTAGGCTAACCGGACCTGTCCTATCTGCCGAGCTGATGCCTCTGAGGTCCAGCGGGACTCTGAGTGACCTCTATCTAGCTCATATCAACATCCAACACCCACACTCCCTCTGACTCCCTTTTGAAGGCACAAACCAATCAGTGAACTTTTTTCCTTTTGTAAAACACCATCACTTACAAATTCTGCCACTTAACTGGGACCAATGCTCCTTAATCTCCAGAAACAGTGAACAGTAATTCTCACCTGGGATCAGCATTTAGGGGTGTGTAAACTTCCCACTGACTTGTGCTCACTTAATTGCTGGACTTCCTAGTCCCTCTGTTTTGGACTACTACTCTGCCTTCTGCTCATGATTCCCGCTTTCTATGAATGGCCTTTGAAACAAACAGTGTCATGTGCAGGTGGACATATATGTGTGTTTGTCGAACTCATGAACTGATGTGACCTGATCGGTCCTTTAAGGATGGACAGAGAACAGACTGCTCTGACAAACTTCTGTATAGTTGTACTAACAAATTGGCAGTCCAAAGATGATTTTAATGTCATTGTCATTAGTCTGGTAATAATGAAGCACCCACACCTTGGCCTGCAGAGACTGTCATCTTTACTAGAGTCATTACAGTTACAGTTGAGCCAAATCAGTCCATGTGTATTCTGTCATTCCTGAACGTGAGAGCAGTGTGTGTGGTGAAACAAAGATACTGTACGCTGTGTCAAAGAGCGAGCTACTTTGGAACAGTGAAAATATGCTTTATTTTCTCTAGATGTGTGTGTGTGTGTGTGTGTGTGTGTGTGTGTGTGTTACTTTTCCTGTGGTGTTTATACAGTTATGTGGTACAATGAATTGACTAAGTTCCCAAATTCAGTTTTTCCTACTTTGTTTCAGACTGATTTAACCTTTGTAGGTAAGCTTTGCTCACAGTCAAAGCGTAGGACCAGGAGCACCTCCAGGGAAGTTAACATTGCTGTGCTTGTTTGTGTTTATGCCACACACCATGAACACAATCTACTCCACATCTACATTGTTCTTGTCTGAAAAGAGTAAAGGCTGAAGGCTTTTGAGAGACACTTTTTTTTCCTTTTTTTTTTTTACAGTACAGTATTTCTTAAACATAATCAAACTATTTGTCTCTGTCTCATCACATCCACTAACTCACCTCCAAGACACATCATGTGAATACAGTTAGATCTGACAGAGCTGATCAGGTGGATGCACAATATTCATTGAAAACGTCTCCAAAAGCATCATTCATGCTCACTTTACTAGCTTTCTTTATAGGAATAAGGCCTTTGAGGACATGTGTCTTTTCCTGTCTTGGTACACAGGCAGCTTTTTGTGTGTGTTGGCAGATTCAGATGCAGTGTTTTCTCCATCGCTGACAGGGAACAAGTTTAAAGAGACTTAAAAGGTCACAGCTAAATCTACTATGTTTCACCAGACGCCGGATCTGACACTTCAGCACTTTAATATGTAGATTTAAGACCTACTCACTCTCTTTCCATTGTGAACAAACCACTGATCAGTTTTCATTTAGTGTGTGAGTGAGTGAGTTAGTGCGTGCGTGCGTGTGTTCGTTCGTGCGTGTGAACAAGCATTTGAATTTATTAAAAACATACATCTCCACTTCAGCTTCTATTACCTACAGGACCCCAGTGTGTCAATGCTTTTATTATCTCACTGCACATCTGTACATGTCCAGAGGTTTTTTTCTAATGATACTTTTATCTCTGTAAGGCCTATGTCAGCATGTCATAATGTAACTCCCAAGATGTTCACCTCATGCACGGAGCAGGCTTACTCATATAATTTATCACTATTTATCACAAATGGCATGTTGTGTCAAGATGACGACCTAACATAGGACTTAGAGAGATTGTGTTGACAAAAGGTTGGTTTGGAAAGTTCAGCCAGGCACCTGCAGTCTTAAACTTGAGAGGCTTTTTTTTTTTCTTAAAAAAAGAAAAACTTAATTTCCCAGGTACAACTTGTACCAGTATCCAGTCTCACCACATCAGACCAATACATTTGTTTAAACCTGTTTTAAATGCAAACCAGGAAGAACTTTTATTTTATAAAACTCCTCTTCAGTGTTGTCAGTGTATAAAGTCATGTAATATCCATGGGAATGTTGGGAAATTATATTTTCTGTCATCTTTGTGTTTTTCCTTTGGGGTCAAAGGTCATATTTGTGACTGTATGCATCCATTTTGTGTCTTAGGGTTTGTTTTTGTGTTGGACAGTTTTCTGTTGCTTGGTACACTAGCAATTACCTCAGTCCCACTATTTATGTCTTTTCAGAAAATGGTGCAACCAGTATGATTAGTGCTTATCGAGTCATTTTGCTAATGTTTTCCATGCAAATTGTTGGGTTGGTTGAATATTTTTCCTTTAAACTCTATGAAACTCTATAATTAAATTGTGTCATAGTAGTTTCATCATGTATTATATCTGTAACCAAAATCATTTGAAGGCCTGTTATGATAATGAAATTTTTAACAAACATTTGTACATTTTGTATGAGAGTTATTACTAGTAATACTTTATTAAGTAGTGCAATGATTTTTTTAATCCCTTACCCCATCTTTTGGATTTCAAAAGCTGGATCAATAATAAATGTATAACATTCTCTTCTAAACACTGAGTCTTCCTTCTCCTGTCTGAAAGCTTTTAAAATCGAATCGTACTTTCTTTTCTACTGAGGTGCACAGTTATGGGATGTGTTTTGAGGACAGTCCACTTGGTGTCAGTGTTGTTCTGTTACCAAGGATGACCGATTCTTTTGCACTGGCTCAGTGTCACTAGTGACATTTCATTTCTATCAAAATACTATTTTGATTTTCTTTGTTTAAAATCAAATGCTGACAACTTGTGCCATGCAGCACTTTTATGTAGCTTTTTATTTGAATTTAATACAACACAAGTTATTACTTCAGGGGGCCACACTGTCAGATCGTGCTCTTCTATCAGGGCATAGACACCACATGTGCAGAATGATTGGGGCTTAGTGGTGTGGTGCTTTGCACTGTCGCCTCACAGCAAGAAGGTTCTGGGGTCAAACCTGGGGTGTGGAGTGTTTGTTGCCTGTGGGTTCACTTCAGATACTCCAGACCCACAGTCCAAAGACATTCACAACAGGTTCATTCAAGACATTCACAGGTTCAAAGTGCCCGTCGGTGCAGTGTGTATGTGAATGGATGTTTGTCTCTAGATGTCGGCCCTGTGATAGACTGGTGACCTGTTCAGGGTGAACCCCACCCTCACCCAGTGTCAGCTGGGATTGGTTCAAGCTCCCATAGTGTATTATGTCTGTTTGTTAAAGGTATGACTGTTTTACAGACTATGTGGACAAAAAGTACCTCTGATAATTCAAATGGAGTTCCTGCTCAGGCCGATAGATACAACAGAATGAATGCTGCAGTCTATATTTAAGCTTTTGACCAAAAATAATGAATTTACATATAATTCTTTTGTTATCACCAACATATTTAACAGCAACTGTAATTAGTTTCTTCCAGTAACTGTAACAGACTATAATGGTGTTTATCTAGTAATTTAATAACAATCATTTTACATATAAGTAGGAAAAATCAACAAAGTGTTTCAGTACAGAGTTGGGCCTTAACAGTCAGCCGGTGACCCACAAACAGCTGGTTAGTAATAGTTCACTTTGTACCAACTCTCCATTGCTGGATAATCCAACTCGCAGTAAAAGACAAATGATACTATTATTCTGATATCAACAGCTGATTAACACTAATCTTCATCTCTCTCTGAGTATTGATGAAAAATAGTCTTTACAGTGAATTTATAACCTTTATCTGAGGCTTACTGTTAAAATATCCCATTTAAGCGCTTTGTTTGATTTATAAGGTGAGGTATTTGTTTTATTTTAGGCGGCATGAAAGTGGAGAATTACCTCAGAGGCAGGAGGTTAAGATAATCTTCAGGGTCAGTTCAGGTCTTTAAACATTAAACTTGTCATGTTAACCCAGTGAAGATGAACTAAAACTGACACTATCCCAGTCCACTTCAGTTAACATCTCACTGACATGAGAACAATGTTAGCTTTTGCTTCTTTGATGTGGCTCTGGACCAACACCACCTCCAGCCTGTTATCCAATCACACTCGTTTACACAGCGCCATCTAGTGGACAGTTTGATGAATGAGTGTTTCTCTAATAGAGGGGTCACACTGAAATGATAGTTTGAGTGTTGAATCATCATGGACACATGAGGAGACCGTGTCCTTTCACGGGAGGAATTCAAGATCTGAGCTTTATGTCATCATTTATTGGACTGAGGTTTATTAAAATTTCACCAAACCTCAAGACAATGAATTTGTTGCATTTCCATTTTTCACAAGTGCTTTATCCAACCATCCATCCATTGTCTATCCTGCTTATCTGTACAGGGTCACAGCACTGGAGCAAAATCCCAGCTGACACTGGGTGAGGCTGGGGTATGTCCTGGACAAGTCGTTGGTCACAACCATTCATGCTCTCCTTCACACCTACAGCATAAACAGAGTCACCAATTAACCGAACAAGAATGTTTTTCAACTGTGGGAGGAGGCTGGAGCGCCCAGAGGGAGCCCCCGCAGGCACAGGGAGGGCGCCAAGACTGAGGCTGGGGTTTGTGCAGACTGTGGAGCCTGAGCCCTCCACTGGCATGGAGTGACATTTCCAGCATCTTAAGAGCCTCTCGACACTGGAGCACAGTGATAAAAGTGAGCTTGGAGAGCAGGGACATCGTGGAGCTTATATGAGCTGACTGCAGGACTACAGAGGACAACAGCAAGGTTTAAATCAAAGTAAGAGCCTGTGAACATGATGTGAACAACACACCAATGCCTGTAGCGTTTAGTCACTGGTTGTTAAATCAAGTTCATGTGGAATGACTAATCTGCAATTTCAAGAGAAGAATAATTACAATGTTGACCTAACAACTGTTATCATCATAAAAAGATGATCAGATAAGACATATACAAGGTGAATAAATCTCTTTTGTATTTTATTAATGTGATTGTGATGCAGTAAACCCCTCAGGCTCATTCGGTGGACTCCTACGAGGTTTAGATCCTTCATCAAAACTGAAGCTGGAATATGTATTTACAAATATTCTGTAATCTGTCATATTTCTCAACCGTCCCTAAATGATGACCATGTAGTTTGTCTTTAAGTGACAGTAAACAGTACAAACCTTCCACAGATTAAAATTCTCCAACAGCTACAGACTCTGCAGCTGATATTTAAGCAGCTTTATAGTGTCAAAGTCACTCAGGGGAGGTGATCTCAAAGAACAACATCATTTCAGATCTGATTATTACATTGAATTCATCATCAGACAAAGTCAAAAAGAGAAAGTCAAGATAAAAACTGTATAAAATAAATTCTATTAACAACTTTACAATATGAATGAGAGATTTAGACAAAGTTAATATTATTGTTGTGTTGTTTTTTTATAAACATGTAATATATAATACTAGTAAAATTACACTTGTATCAGTGAAGCTGTAAGAGAAGTGAAAATTAAAATGAATTAAATTCTAACTTCATGACTATTACTACATGAATGATCATATATAAAATACTTCATATAAATAATAAGTATTGTATTCAGGAGATAAACAGTAAACATACATCTACAGTGACATGCTGTATTAACTGTAACAAAGTTAAACACTTTTAATCTCTGATAAAAACCATTTTCTCCTCATTCAGTCTGAACTGTGCATCTCTTTCTGAACCATCTTAATCTCTGAGCAAAGTGGTGGGTAGAGCTTCCTGTGGACGTGTGTGAGGAGCCTCCAAACCCACCAGCACAGAAGAAGAACATGGTGACAACCTCCTCTGTGCAGGTGAAGTCTGGACGCTCCTCATCGTCTGGACGGGAACTGAAGAGGGCGGTGCTGGGGGTGTAGTTGCAGGCAGGTTGTCGTGGTACTCACTGAGTCTTCAGACTGGGTTTGCTGGAAGGCTTCTGAGAGTGGGTCAGTGCTCTGCTCTAATGCTGGCTCTTCCTGGGATGACTGGTTGGTTGACGTCCACTCCCTGCTGAACAAGTCCTGCCCTGTCAAACAATAATAAATCATTTTGGACACTGTCGATCAACCTTTGCTTTGTAGGTAGATATTTGTTAGATGTGGCCTCTAAGAATAAAACAATATCATAAATGTAATCCACACAGTATGTAATGTTAACTTGGTGATTACTTACTGAGCTGAGTGAAAAACAGGAGACCACCCTTCTCCAGTTTGTCCTGTGGTCATCCATCCTTCTCATCTGGTCTGGAGGAAATCCTGGATGTTGGGTCTCAGTCTTCCATGTTGTCTCTTGTTGTACATGAAGGGAAGTGCTGCATCCTTCACAGCTCCACCTGCTACAACAAGAAAAAAAAAAANTAGCCAATGTTTTTTTTTTTTCTTGTTGTAGCAGGTGGAGCTGTGAAGGATGCAGCACTTCCCTTCATGTACAACAAGAGACAACATGGAAGACTGAGATCCAACATCCAGGATTTCCTCCAGACCAGATGAGAAGGATGGATGACCACAGGACAAACTGGAGAAGGGTGGTCTCCTGTTTTTCACTCAGCTCAGTAAGTAATCACCAAGTTAACATTACATACTGTGTGGATTACATTTATGATATTGTTTTATTCTTAGAGGCCACATCTAACAAATATCTACCTACAAAGCAAAGGTTGATCGACAGTGTCCAAAATGATTTGTTATTGTTTGACAGGGCAGGACTTGTTCAGCAGGGAGTGGACGTCAACCAACCAGTCATCCCAGGAAGAGCCAGCATTAGAGCAGAGCACTGACCCACTCTCAGAAGCCTTCCAGCAAACCCAGTCTGAAGACTCAGTGAGTACCACGACAACCTGCCTGCAACTACACCCCCAGCACCGCCCTCTTCAGTTCCCGTCCAGACGATGAGGAGCGTCCAGACTTCACCTGCACAGAGGAGGTTGTCACCATGTTCTTCTTCTGTGCTGGTGGGTTTGGAGGCTCCTCACACACGTCCACAGGAAGCTCTACCCACCACTTTGCTCAGAGATTAAGATGGTTCAGAAAGAGATGCACAGTTCAGACTGAATGAGGAGAAAATGGTTTTTATCAGAGATTAAAAGTGTTTAACTTTGTTACAGTTAATACAGCATGTCACTGTAGATGTATGTTTACTGTTTATCTTCTGAATACAATACTTATTATTTATATGAAGTATTTTATATATGATCATTCATGTAGAATTTAGAAATCTGACACAGAAGGACATTGAACATTTGTGCAGTAAATTCTGTAAAAGTTACAATTGAGATTGTTTTCATTTTTGTTTGACTAGAAGGTCCTCAAGTGTAACTTTGCACCTATTATTACATGTTCATATGAAAAAAATTCAATAAAACTATCATATTTGAAATGATATTGAGTTTTCATCTTTGGAAGAATTTCACTATTTAATTTTTCTGCAGGGAAACTACATGGTAAACCTGTAGGAATGTTTTAGAAATCTAACTGAAGTAATTACAGAATATTTCAAAATGCATATTCCAGCTTCAGTTTTGATGAATGAATAGACCTGGTCCTGTGTTGTTATTGATTTTATGTAGTTTAAAAGATGCTAATGTTATTTGGAAGTATATAAATTGGCACCATGAAGTTATTCGGGTGCATCTTGCATTATTACTTAATATTGAAACCTTGTGGGAAATAATTTTGTTTATTTGTGTTTAATCAAGTTATTACACAGAACGATGTGATATTCCAGTGCAGAAATGCTGTTTGCAGTGGACAAAGATATAAGAACCTCAGGTGCTTATTTTCACACCAGGACCCCCAGCAGCTTCATGAACCTTTATGAGTCACCATAGGAAGCTGACAGAATAAGTGTCTCAATATTTACCAGCACTGTTTCTTCATTTGTCACTTAAAAACTATGAACTTTTGTGTTGAGTATGTTTTGGTCTTTCCGTTGTGTCATTGCTGCCATCTAGTGGTGAATATGATATAATATATGCAATGGCCTAATTTCTATACCATGTTAGCTCCTTCAGGGTCAACTTGGCTTCAGTGAGATTTAATATTATATTTATGGCATGCAGCAGGTATTGGAAGAGAAAATATAAACTTCTTTTCATATCTATGAATGAATTTGGATTCATTTCCACAGTTCATGTTCTGGATGATTTCCTGACTGTGTGTACCAACCTTCTCTCCAGCCAGCACGTACAGACCCGGACTGACAAGTTTAAATTGAGTCATTGACTTATATTTGACTGAAATCATTTGGGAAGAAGTGTTTGAGTGATTGCTTGAAATTGATCCAAACTGTTATGAAGATGGATCAGGGAGGTCGTAGGTGTTGTTTACACTCAGTCATCTAATCCACCTAAACTGGGTGAAACACTTGCAGATCACAAGGAAATGTGATCTGATACACCAAGAAAACACATTCATTTTATGAATTACTATAAATCACATATGATGCTAATTTAAATGTTGGTGCCTGCCCTTGATAGACCTTGATAGTTGTCTAGTTTGACCTCTTGAGCTGCCAGCCTGCCAGTCAGATACGATCATATGTTTTTAAATATAAAAGGCTAATCAACATATTGGGTTGCTTATAGAGACTTTATATCATGTACAAGTGTTAAAATTTCATAAGCATTTTTTGCAAAATTAATTAGACTCCTACAAACAAGCTTGTGTTTTGCATAAAAAGCCACATCTGAATGCACATGCAGTCAATAAAATCCTTGCTTAATGTGATGATGTAAGAGCACAGGGCAGGGTAAAAACTCTGGGGCATTGAGCATTGTGGCATATTACACCTGTCACCCTCTGCATGTATGTGTGTACTTTGCCTTTCATTTATATCAGTGCCTTTTTGTCTGGACCACACTAATAACATCTTGCAGTACCTGCTGCTATAAATGCTGAATGGATTTATGTGATTTGTGATATTTGTCTTTAAGTCAGAGCATTTGTCATTTTTTAAAAATAATTCTATTAACCTGTGATGTGAAGAATTAAAAAATACAGAAAATCTGAGATACCTGAAGTTTGAAAGTAGAAGTTCTGTGGGACAAGAGTGAATCCTGCATGATAAAAAAAAAACCAAGAAGATAAGCTACAGCGTCCAGTGAATTGATATTCTCGTGCCTGATGATTTGTACCTGACCTGCACTTATCAGGCATGTGGAGGAGAGTACTTGATACCTGGTTGGATACTGGATACCTGCAGGCTTCAGTCCTAGATGTCATCTGCTTCTGCTTGTATATGCTGGTTAATCTTGCCCTGTCACAACACCCCACATCTCTTGCTGTTACTAAGCCCATGACACTGAAATCTGTGTTTTTCCTCCAGCCCTCAGGCTGAGGCGTACGTATTGTGCTGGATGTCATCCAACTACCTCTGGTACACTCTTAAGAAGATGGAGTGACTCTTTACACTGGAACAGTCTGTACACAACCTTGACATTACCACCCATCATTCCAGAGCGACTCTTTTCAAGATCTTGGGCTTTGATTTTAAAAAATTATAATTCGACACTCCATCGATGCTACTGGATTGTAAATATTCCCTGTATGACTCTCCCTTTATTCTTTCTGCTGGCTCTGTCAGACTTTGCACCTCTGACCTTCGGTGTTCTGCTGTCTTGCTGTCCTATCCTGAAAACAGATTCCTCTTCATGATTAGTCCATACATCAGTCTCATTTGCTCCCCTGATCTGGCTGCATAGTTATCTATTCCCTATTCTCCACATAATATTTGAAGTTCTGTGCAAGTAACAAGCTCATTTTTTTTGCCTGATTTCATGAGCACTCTACTGATTTAACCCATGTCCTGTCCTGTGTCACAGTTTAGCTCTGCTCAAAGGCTGCAAATGTAATACAGTAAGCTGTGGAGTTTAAAATGGGGAATGTGTTTATTAAACTGTGTGGGTCAATGATAACATGCTATGCAGTTGCGTTGTGTGGATCAGAATTTCTCCACCTCCATCTATGTTGCTTTCAGTTTACCATTTCCTTTACTGTCATTATCATTTTGCTTAATTGTAAACCCTGTAATAAAAGAAATCCTCATTGTTATAACTTCATCTGAGATGAACATGTCATCTCCGGCTTCTCACCTCTGGTTGAATTTTACCTTGTTTTTTGTATTAAGATCAGATCAATCATTTATTAGATTTTTGTCACTTTTTCTTTTTTCCTTTATGTTATATGGTAATGGATAAATGTGTGCTCTGCAGGCTGCTGTTTTTTTCTCCACCTTGGTATTTTTCTGTCTAATGCTTCCTTGGACTAAGGGGGGTGTATTTATCTGTATCTGGGGTTATCTACTCCCAGCAAAAACAGATAAAAACTATGGATTCAATCTTCAACAAGTACTTCTCTTGCTGTAGGTCCGTTTTTCAGAGAAAATAAACTACCGTCTGAGCTTTTCATTGGCTAACATTAACACAATCCCTCAGGTGGGACTATGTGTGTGAGCCTATGAATGGGAAGGCAGGTTGTTGTTCAGCAGACCTTATCTGGATAGATAAAGATTAAAACCACATGACTGTGGAGCTCTAACAGTGTGACCCCCCCCCGTGTAATATGTTGATATATTAGTCCCCCCAAACATGGTGGTTTTTCCTGACTGTAAACATATAAATATGGCAGGTACAATCTTGGCACTTTTATTTAGCAGCCTGAACCTGCCAGTATGAGACAGAGGCAGTGATGGAGCAGCGGCGTTACAGAGGGAGGGTGTTGTGAATTGCCTTCATCTGTGGCGCCCTTGTGCCAGTTAACTTGACTGAAGCAGACACACACTTCCATTATGGCAGATTGAAATCTCCACTGGGCCGTGTAAGAGAACAATGTGTTACTTATATGGCCTGGACTGTGAGGGATTTATGCACATGCTAAGCCCATCAGTAATGGCACAGGAGTAAATCTCTCACCAGTTTTTGTTTTGACAATATTACTGTTTTAAGAGATAATCTTGTGGGTGTGAGGAGGGGTGTATTCACACATTTTGCATCAAAAATAATTGGGAAAAAATGGGAAAACACTTGTAGATTCAATTATCAAGGAGTATTTCCATAAGATTAATTGCTTTAAAACATTTAAAACCATAACTGCATGTTTGATTGTGCCTGAAAAAAGAAACATATTCAAGAACCTGTCCAGCCCCCATCCATGCTTATGACTGCACTTGATTTATGGATTATTCATGAGGGACAAGCAGAAATGTCTAAAAGAGGTGCAGTCTCTTCATGTCTTTTCCTCTTCATTGCTTTCACACCCAAGTTTTTTCTCTGTTTTCACTGTGACTTTTTCAGCAGAGTGGCCTGCGACATGACTCTCCTCTTACTGCACTGGCGTATCATAGCCACATGTGCCAAGTACAACTGTTAAAAATACTCTGTGTGAGCTCACGTCATGCACGCAGTATAAAAGCAAGCCCACACATATATGCGGCAGAAATGAACATTTTGTATATGGCCTCTGAGGAAAATAATGTGGGAAAACATGATGAGCCACAGACAGCAGCTCCCCAAGTGTGTACAGGATTGTGTTTGTTAAAGATGTCACAAATGTCAGTGGAATTTCCTGCACTCGCATCTTTGTGATTTTAAAGTCATCTCCCCATTAAAATCTGTGTTTGTTCTGTTGTTAATTCACTGTGATGTTTGACCTTCACTGCGCAAATTGGTGAATGTGCAGATTTGGCTGTTTTCACATTCACCTGCTGAAAGTTTCAATGTGCTCATATTTAATCTCACTTCAAGACCTGGCCCATCACACAATTTACACAAGTGTGCTGTGGAAAACTTGAACCTCTTCGCACACATACCCCAACGCTGGTGAGACAGACCTGTCATTTAGGTGTGAGACATTTCATGTCAACAGCGTAACCTTTTGAAATGAAAGATATTTACATCTTTGTGGGTTTGTATTCTTTAATGGAGGAGAAGAAGCAGACGCCAATTTCAGCATCTTAAAAAAAACATAGACATATAGACCATGTTTGGAGATCTTACTTTTTCCAGATGTAATCCACACAGAGGTCAGAGTTCAGTGTTTAACACTTCCATGTTGTGGAGCATCAACAAGAACTGTATAGCTATTTATGTGGCTCCCCGGGAGCTGTCATGTACTAACAGGCAGGCTACTCTTCCTGTGATACCACAACTTCTTATACTGTGCACAGCACATGTAGTTATCTTATAAGACAGGTAAAAAGAAATTCAATTGAAACAAATTGTAATGCAATGAGCATACAATCAATCAAACAGTCTCTCTATAACCTGTCTACAAATACATTATAGAGTACACTTTCCATCATATGCAGCCTGTTCCAAAGAGCTCTTACCCTCACACTGGCTTGAGTGAACCTGTGCCTCAGTAATAAGCCTAAAGTGACCGGTGCCTCTTTCTTCTCTATATTATACAGGTTTGTATTGACTTAGTGCCACGGGAGCGGGGGCCATTTACACTGTGGACTGGCAGCTGAACATCAGTCCAAGTCCACGACGCGAGTCTTTTCCACTCAAGCGTTCAGCTCGAGCTCGAGCCGCGCGCGCACCCCCCCCCCCCCTCCTGCCTCTCCTCCCGGCTTCTTCTCCGATCACAGTGAGTTTAATGAGAAATGAGCTCCTGTCTTCTCTGTGGACTTTAACTGGAAGTGGTTACCCCTGAGGAGCCGGTGCGTCCTGGCGGCGCGCCCTGCACTTTCAACTGCGCATTGGAACTTGTCTGCGCTTCATCAGAGGAGAGCGAACTTGGCGCAGGTGAGCTCTGGTGCTTTTATTAACAGGGGAGGAAGTTGGACGAGGGCTTTTTCTCTCTTTCTTCTCTTTTTGGACTCGAGACACGAGAGTGGCTTAAATGTCTCCGCTGCTGGCTTGTGGCTGAGGCAGCGGCGCACTATCTGCAGCCCAGCCCTTGTAGTAGTGGACTAGAAAATAAACGACCAACATGTTGACTCTGTTGAATAAACATTTCCTACAAATAACCCCTCTGTTATATTAGACAGAAGTTTCCTCGCGTATCTTTTGCGCGCCTCAACATCCCAGACGAAAACCGGAGCAGCAGCGACAGCGGGGGTGGGAGGAGGGAGAGAGACAGGTTCATCTGCTGTGGCACGACGGAATATAAACACTGAGTATTTCTCCACACACAAGCCACTTCTTCCTCTTCCTTTTCCTCTTCTTCTTCTTCTTCTTCTCTGGAGGACCATCTGAAAAAAAGTAGCGAGTTGGTCCAGGGAAGAAGAAAGGAGATGACTACCAACACTCTCCTCCTGCTCCTCATCCTCTCTCTCACAAGTAAGTTGTTTACTATTCCTCATATTTCAAGTGTGTGTGTGTGTGTGTGTGTGTGTGTGTTTGAGGTGACATAATGCAAAATGTACATTTTGGATAAAAGTTTCTCTCTCTCTCTCTGTCTCTCTCTGTCTCTCTCTCTCTCTCTCTCTCTCTCTCTCTCTCTCTCTCTCTCTCACACACACTGTAGTTAGTGGTGGCCTGCTATAAGCTGCTGTCACATTAAAGGTGACACTAGAGAATTTGAACTTTTATTCAAACCTGGAGCTTTATTCCAAATCACTGGTTGCTTCAAGCAGACAGACTGAAGAAACTGGTCTTATTGGCTTCTCATTACATCGGCACTAACCACTAGTTTATGGTTTTTCCATGGTATGTATGTGCTGACATGTTTCAGTGCTTGTAACACTCTTCTAGGTTCTATTCTTTGCAATCCAAATGATATTAAAGGAAATTGGAACCAAATATAGAATTTATATTTATTTATTATTATAGATGTATTTATTTAACATTTATATCTTATGGTAATTATGTAATTATGGTAAAACTTGATAGATACTACAAATTGAAATGATATATTATGCACATTTGAAAATCAACCTTAAGTAAGTCATCATGTGTCATTTCTGTCTTTGTCCACTGCTCAAATTTCTAGAAAGAATATGGAAAACACAGCCGTATATGGAGAACATCACCTTGAGTGTTGCTTAGTTATGTTTGGTATTTATGTTTTTCTATCATATTGTTTCTGTAGATAACATAACAGCATAAAGAGTCTTTAGTGGCAAACATCTCACATGAACTGTCTCTGTATTTGTATTCTGTCAAATCATGAACGTGTTTGATCATAGGTCTGAGTCATTACAACTGAAAAAGAGAAACAAACTCAGAGAACCACCGTGTTTCCCAAGAAGAGGGGAGGTGGTATGTCTTTGTTGTGTCTCTGAGTTTTTGAATCAAAAGCAGTAACAACACTCCTACAACAACTTTTACCTCAGAGACAGGGTTTTAAAAACTGTGTGTGATGTCCATACTCTTAAAATACATGTAGGTAAAAGCAAATGGGTCTATGAATAATTTACAAAGGGCTTTTTTTGTCTATCACAAAGAAATAACCGTCTTTTTTAGCCAGAACACTTGAAGATCTCCACCACAAAATGGGAGCTTCCTTTTATTAACCTGACCCTGTGTTTCACATACAGCTGAGTTTTCCATACTTTACTAGTGAAATCAAGAACATTGGCTAAGCTTTAGCTTCTTTGGCTTTAAAAAAAATGAACAAGGCGAAAAACTCAATCAGAGACATCGTTGTTCGTATCCACTCTACAAAAACAGCTGGACTCTGACAAAGATCAGGTATGACAGCCAACATAGTCAGGCATTATTCTGCAGCATCCATCAAGGCAAAGATACCCTCAAGTCCAGGTCTAAATTATTTAAATGATGTAATACACCAAGAGGACACAAAGCACTTCTCTGTGTCTTCCACCATGTTGTTGTGAGTGTTTGTGTTTCCCTGAAGGCCTCATGATTTGACCAGGCTTTGCACTATGCTGATGTTTGACACCACTCCTCAGTGACGCCCTAATCATTTCCACTAAATCTGTTGAAAACCATAAGGAGTGCAGCCTTCACATTACAGCATCAGGATACATCTGAAATAGCAACTAAACACTGCCCTATACTATAATGTGATGGAGCTTTCCACCACATTCCCAACCTTTGTTTGGTCCTGACTGTAGTGCATTGTCAGGAACTACAGGAAGTTATTTTCATATTCAGTCATTTTAACACTTTTCAACAAATCAGATGCAACATGTTGATTGGTGAGTTTTAGATGTGCTAGGAGGTGGAGCTGTGCTAACAGAGAGAGTGATATCAGTCTTCTCTTTTAATTTTGTACTATTCCTTTAACAACATAATTTGCATTGACTGTATATAGAGATGGATGGAGCCTCTGTTGTGTCAACAGTTAGCTGCAGGAATGAATCCTAAAACATGGAAATAAGCTTCCCGTTTTGAGTTTTCAGTTGTCCTGATGTTTTTTGAATGGATTTTTGGTTAGATTCCTTAAATGATATATGTGGTTAACATAAGCTCAAGGTATTTTCAGATGTTATTATGTGACATAAAATAAAACACCCCAGTTACAATTTGTGCTTTTATCTGTATTAAAAAGCATTTGCTAATATGTGGCTACATGAGACTAAAGAGCTTTTAGGGGCCAATAAACATCACTGCGGCAAACTGACATCAACTGACCAGTCCGCTTTGACAGCCTCTTCCAAACTATTACGAACTTTGTAACAGCTTTTGTGGATGAGGTAAAAAGTTGGAAGATTAATGATAGTGACGCTCATGTTACTGTGGTGTGGTTCATTCATAGCCTAAAATGAGCTTTTTACTTCTGGTGATTGTGTTTACGCTTCAACAATCACAAAGCAATCTTTATCTATGAAGATTTTCTCGATGAAAGAAAAAAAATGCAAGCATATGCTCCCGTTAGCATTGTTAGCACAGCTTGCTCAAATGCTAAGCCAAAGAAAATTCATTTGCTCGCTTGCTAGCTAGTGAACAAGCTAAGCTACCAAGCCAGGTAGCTAATCAGTGCTAACGTATATATAAGTAATATTACCATTTTAGAACAGACTTCCTCACACTCTAGTAATTTAACTGCATGGCAGCCATATTATTTGTACAACATTTGCATTAAAGATTTCTCCATCAACACTACATGGGAAGGAGTTTGCATTTTACCTGAAGCAATGTCTAGCAGACAGCTAACAGCTAACAGCTAGACATCCTTGGGACAAACTTGTAGTTGATATACACTTCTATTTAAACCCTTGATATTACTACACATCAAGCTGTAATTAATTTATTAACGCTATAATTTAATACCATTGTTAATAAAACAGACAATACTGCTGCTTCAGACGAAAGTTAAATGTGATTAAGGCACTAACATTTAGGTTAACCTTCAATTTAACCGCTGTCTCTCTCTTACACAAATAGAATATTCAGGTACTTATTTAATGGCAGAGCATTTATCCTCAGTCATTATTAAAATAATCTGCAGACTGAAGTCTTTTCAGTCAGGTCTAATAGATTCTCTTCTCTCTTGCTTTTCAAACAGCTAAAAACATCAACGTTAAACGTGACATGAAAACTTGAAGCAGCAGGGTGCTGCTGACAGGAGAACATTCATGCTCACTCAGCCTTCCCAGCATGTAATCTTACAAAAACAGACAATTCATGTGGCACAGAGGGGGTGAAGCAGTCCAGATATTAAACGCTGTCTGCACTGTTGTCAGTTTGTTTGACAATGTAGACGTAATGGCTGCGGAAGCCAAGAGAGTGGGTCAAAAGCATTTTGTCTCTGACTTATTCATACGATCACTTTTACATAACCAATAATTTAGGGCTGAGGAAACACAAAGCTTCAGGGATCCTCTCACAGGGATGGATGCATGACTGAATTTTTGTTTGTTCTTTTGCTCTAAAACCCTGCAGTAAAGCGTGAGACTGCAAGATGCACACACACACACACACACACACACACACACACACACACACACACACACACACACACACACACACGCACACACACACACACACTCACACTTAGTGTTAGCACATAATTCAGCCTTAATACCCTTTGGTAAATTTACTTAATTTACAGCCAACTTGTTTATTGTTCATCGTTCATGATGACACTGGACTGAAAACATACTGTGACAGAGAGAATATCAAGCTTGGAGCTTCAACTCACGCACAGGATGTGGTGACATTTTTGTTTTCAGTGGTACACTGAAAGGGACACGCGATACCCTTTCAACCATAGTTTGTGATTTGCTACTAGACAAACATGTGGCATTTATTTACTTAGAACATTTATGTTTGGCTGACTCTTTTCAAACAGACCAGTAAACGCATGTTTCTAAGCAGACGTGCAACTGTACATTTTGAAAGGCTTCTAAACCCTTTTAGAGGCTTTTCAAAATGTACAGTTTTAAAATAAGACACTTGTGTTTTTCTTGTAGGCAGCAGGGCAGAGAATGCAGAGGAGCGGCTGGTGAACTACCTGTTGGGTCCAGAGCGTTACAATAAACTGATCAGACCAGCTGTCAATAAGAGCCAGCAGGTCACCATCTCCATTCAGGTGTCTCTGTCTCAGCTTATCAGCGTAGTGAGTATATTTAAATACACAATACACACATTTATGTACAAATAGAGATAAGTAGGTTGGATATAAGAGTTTTAATATCTCTTTGCAGTGGGACCACAGTGCCCAAATTTTGCCTTTGCAAAACCTCTACCCACATCGAGTTCACCCCAGGACCTTTTTTGCTTTGTTTTGTTTTGTTTTGTCACCTGGACCCGACAACTTGGATTCCCATCTTTTAAAGCCTCCAGCGAGTCTTGTCCAGTCTACTTTTTAAAGTCTTTCAGTATACTGGGTCATCCTCTACAAGCAGGTTTCCTGTTCTCACTTTGCATCACAGTTTTGTATAAACTCAAAACAAACTTCTGTGCTAACATATTAGACTTGGTGTCATGGTCATTTTTAACCCTACAGACAGTATCATTGATATGCTTGACTGACAGCTTGCTTCCTGTCTTGTTAATTAGGGTGGGGCAATTTACACTGGTATCAATTCAATTCAATATCAATTATTAGTTAATGTAGGATGGAGACATAATGTAAATCCAAGCACTGCTCCACCCAACAGGCCTATCTCATAGCAGACTCGGATATTTTCACCGCGGGTAAGGTACATTTGTTACTAACAATTATGTAACATGTATTTAATTAGTGCTGTCCTCCTCCCGTAGCTGTCTGCTCTATCAGGAAACTCCAACATCTTGTTTAAAGACAAAGCTGTTACTACGGGTTGTAAATGCTTTACTTGAACTTGTATAATTGCTACATTATACCTACTTTAGTACAGTGACTTGGCCTGATCCACCTTAAAAAAACAAAGGTTATTATGAAACTTTATAATAATGCATCATACTGACAGAGCACATAGACATGCAGGTTAGAGGAACTGGCGACTTCAGCCTGTAGGTGTGACTGAGTCACAACCTGTTTGCCTGTCACTTGGAATTAGCCTTGTGATAGACAGGTGACCTGTCCAGGGTGTGTATCCCTCTCTATGGGCTAGGCTGCAGCTTCCCCTCAGTCTCAGGACAAGTGATTTAGAAAATGGATGGACAGATAATTTGTGGACTTTTGTTTGTCTTTTTTTAAATAATCCATCTCTGGATTATCCATCCGTCTGTTATTCAGTGTGTGCCATGAACTCTGTGAACTAACACGCTTTAATTCACTACAGCAAAGGCTTTCCAAGCCTGTGGGATGCTGGTGTGCCAACAAACAAGATGTAAGCAAGCTGTAGTTTTATCAGAGGAATTTGAGACATCCATCACACTTTAGTCACTAAGCCTTCACCTTGTGAACTGGGCTTCAGAACATGATTTGGTGTTTAATTTTATGGTACAGATAATTGGATGTATTTTGTCACATTACTTACATTCTGTTATCACATACATAGTTAACTATATTTAACAGTTAGATGCAAAAATAGGAAACAGTGTGGTTTAAAAGTCTTAATGAAAACTCTAGCAGCCTATATTTGACATTTTGTTGAAATGCAATGAGTCTGGATCTGTGACTGCAGCCACCCACTGCTACAATTACTATTTTTAATCCTATCATTATTATTAATTCTGCCAAATAAAAAATTCCTGGATCCACTCTGTTAACTGGATCTGCACCAAATTTAGATGGGTTCTTCATTGGCTCATGCTAGATCCCTCTTCCAAGCTTATTGCAAACTAGTTCAGTACTTTTTGTTTAATCCTCCCAACAAGACACCGACACAAGTGAAAACATGAACTCCTTTGTGGAGGTAATAATAAGGCTAAAAATAATAAAAGTGGCTGTGTCTACAGTATCCAACCAATTTCCAGGTTTGTTAGCATTGTGTTAGAAATCACCCAATCTTGTATAAAAAAGAAACTTCAACTTCAAAAATACAAAGTCATGTTGAGTCTGCTATCAGGTTTAGTCAAAGCAAGTTTCAACAAAAATCAACAACTAGTTTAAGACAAAAGTAAAATAAAGATGAGCAATTATACGGACTTAATGGATTTAATGGAGCATGAGTGAGAAGCATCAGTTTATATAGACACATCCCATTTGGTCCTGTTGGAAACTCCCATATAAGGGCCTGACTGTTAGCTAGTTGGCTAGCCTGCCAAGGACACACAACATGTAAATAATACAACCTTGAACACAAAAACTCTTCATTAACTCCAACTTTGACACATCTAGGAAGGTGTGGAGTCGTATATAATTTTTCTGCAAACTGTTTGTGATGTTGTTTCCACCCCCTAAAGTTGCATTTTTATTTTATTTATTAGGTTTGACCCTCAGTGCATCTCGCTAGAACTACTACCAGCAAACAACACTATAATCAGACATTTAGTAAAATATTATGGGAATTATGCACAAAGTCTGACAAGCTCAATGTTTTTTTGCAGAATGAGAGAGAACAAATAATGACGACTAACTTATGGCTGTTTCAGGTATAGTATGACCTTGCACAGTTTGTACAGTATGTGGGCTTCTTCCTCAGTAATATGTTTTATGGACCCCCTGTCCTCAGGAATGGAATGATTACAGACTGAGATGGGACCCAGACAAATACGAAGGCATAAAGAAGCTACGAATACCATCTAAACACATCTGGCTTCCTGATATAGTGCTCTACAACAAGTAAGTTGTTAGTATTTCATTTAGACGATCTGGCTCTATTATGCTGCTTTATAGTCAGTGCAAAGGAAAAATACAAATACTTTTACAGCCTGTGTGTATGTGACCTTGTGTTAATGGATTACAGTATTACAGCTATTAATGGATTCAGTATATCATTCTACCATTCATTAAGAGGTTTTCCAATATTACTATCCGGGCAAGAAGAAATGACTAAAATAAGCCTGTTTTTCTATGGGGAAAATGTTCTCCATTTTCTCCTTTAATTCTTCTAAACCTGTTTTTGCTGAAGTGCAGGGGATTAGTGAATAATCTCTTTATTATCACTTCAGCCAATCACAAGGGAGCACTTGGTTTGTCTGATTATTGTCTGCAGTAAAGGTGAAAAGGGTCTTCAGAGCTCAGATATTTCATATTTTAAGGAGCAGTTTGACATTTTGGGAAGTATGCTTATTCACACTCTTGCTGAGAGTTTGAAGAGAAGATAGATGCCATTCTCATGTCTGTCTGTTCTATATTTATCTGGAGCCAGGAGATGAGTTTATCTTAGTTTATCTTATCTTAGTTTAGCACAAAGACTGGAAGCAGTGGGAGACAGGTACCCTGGCTCTGTTTTAAGGTAACTAAATCCACCTAGTAGCAACTCTAAAGCTCAGTGATTAGCATGGTATGACAAATGTGTAGCTAATCTATTGTCTGATTGTAGCTGTAGGATTAGCAAAAACATATGAGTGGTATCAATCCTCTTCTGAACAGGAAAGCTAATAAATGTGAGTATATTACATATGATTAAATGCTCTCTTAATCTCACATCTTCTCCAAACCTGTCACAGTGCCGATGGTGTCTATGAGGTTTCCTTCTATTGCAACGCTGTAGTCTCCAACACAGGGGACATTTTTTGGCTCCCCCCGGCAATCTACAAGTCGGCCTGTGCCATCGAAGTGCAAAACTTCCCCTTCGACCAGCAGAACTGCACTCTCAAGTTTCGCTCCTGGACCTATGACCACACAGAGGTGGACCTGATCCTCACCAGTGACTTTGCCAGTCGGGATGACTTCACGCCCAGTGGAGAGTGGGACATTGTCTCGCTCCCGGCGCGCAAAAATGAAGACCCCAATGATATCACCTACCTGGATATCACCTACGATTTTGTGATCAAGAGGAAACCGCTTTTTTACACCATTAACCTGATCATCCCGTGTGTGCTGATCACATCGCTGGCTATCCTGGTTTTCTACCTGCCGTCAGACTGTGGGGAGAAGATGACGCTGTGCATCTCGGTGCTGCTGGCCCTCACTGTGTTCCTGCTGCTGATATCAAAGATAGTACCACCCACCTCTCTGGCAGTGCCACTCATTGGTCAGTCACAATTACGTTTGTCTTTGTGCACCTCTGTAGAGCAAAGAAAAACAGAGATGTGATACTTCTGGAATAAATTATAGTAATAATAGATTATTACTGTTTTTTTTTATAAATTAATTCAGTAGTAAGGACTTAACTTTAAACTAAAAATAAGTCATGGTGAACCTGTCATTGACCACAATGTCACTCAACAAATATCACACACAGAAAAACAAGGCTATGTCAAACCTAGTTTAGCTGGACCATGTACTTTAATACAGCTAAATTTACAAAAAATAGTGAAATAATCCCTCTGAGATAAAGTTAGAAGCAACAGAATATCTTTCTTATTTGTCTTTACATATCGTCCTTCTAAGAAACAACCTGCTGTGCCACCTCTCTACCACTCACTGAACAAAGTAGATGGAAAAGAGGGCATTACTAACAGCTCTTTTCTAAATAGCCACAGTTTGTTTAAAAAATCTTTTTTTTTTCTCTAGGCTTTTCAACAACCAATGTACTAAGTTGGCAACACTGCTTGGTGCAAATATCCCCTTAATAGTAACTGTTTGTGTCAATTCATTTTGAAAGCAGAACAGCCAATTGCAAAACACCAGATAAATCACATGGAATTTGGCCACTTGATGGAAATATGATCACTCAGTCAGTCAGTCACAGATATATATTATTTCTGCCATTCTCTCTTAGGTAAATACCTGATGTTCACCATGGTGCTGGTCACTTTCTCCATTGTAAGCACGGTCTGCGTCCTCAATGTGCACCACCGCTCCCCATCCACCCACCACATGCCCGACTGGGTCAAACGTCTTTTCTTAGTCCGACTGCCCACCTTCCTCCTCATGCGGCGTCCAGGTTCTTCCAACGTCCGCGATAAACTCCGCCGGAAGTATGCAAACCAGGGTACCATCGGAAAAAACAACCCCCAGAGTTTCCCAGAGAAGAGGCAGTACTCCAACATCAGGCTCGGCGGAATCCGAACAGACAGTGACTCTTTTTATGTGAACGAGGACTTGGCCCACAAGTTTTGCTGGAAGGTGGGGGACATCCCAGATGGGGGTGGTGGGTTTTCAGACTTCCGGAGGCCATTGGCTGTTCAGTATGATGAAGATCTAGAGGAGGCAGTGAATGGAGTGAAATACATCGCTGAACACATGAAGACAGAAGACGATGATGAAGGGGTGAGAAAATAGAGCGCGATAAAAAAAAAAAAAAAATCTGTGATAAGCAGGAACAGATAGTATCAAGAAATAGGAAAAAAATAGGAAAGAAGGAATATATGATTCAATGGAATGAGAGAAAATAAGAAACACAAAAGCAGATTATGGAGATGGACGATGACAACAGGGGAGAATGAGAAGATTAGAGGAAAGGAAGAGGTTATCAGGGCAAGATGAGACATGGAACATGCTACGTCTTAAATCATTTGGTATTTGCTTTTGTTCCCCTGTGGCATTATTCCAAATTGTCAGTCATCTCCCTTGTCCTGAAAACATCAGATACCCTCAGAAAACCACCCTTACCACACATATTAACACACAAACTGACTGAACAAAGCACCAACCATAACCCCAGATTTTGTGGCACTGAGCTTCTAAACTTCCACAAAACTCCCACACTTAATAAATATTACAAGTGGGTTTTGCAGCTGTAATTGCTCATGGCAGGTTTTGCGTGGAGCCGCCTCTCTTCAAGTATCAAGCAGCTGCAGTGCAGTTAAAAATATAACTTGATACACGTTTGGTGTCCTGGAAGCTTCAGTGCCACAGCAGCAGTTAATAAACTACAGTTAATGAAACCTTTCCCTGTGTCTACTGTTTTAGCCAGAGGTAAAACACAGTGTTTCCCTGACACACACACACACACACACACACTGTTATAGTGTTAACAACCTGAAATAGTTAAACTTGTTGGTTTGGCTGCAGATCATAGAGGACTGGAAGTACGTCGCCATGGTGATAGACCGTCTGTTCCTGTGGATCTTCATCCTGGTGTGTGTGGTGGGGACACTGGGGCTCTTCATGCAGCCGCTGTTTCAGAGCTACAACACACCCACTGCTGATGACACTGAGTGAGTAACACACTAAAGCACACAGTTACATACATCACAACACACCTTATTGTTTAACAAAGACTTAACGCAAACTTAACACTTAGTTAATGATGCTTTACATGTAGCAAATGGATTGACCTAAAGCACACTTTACATTTTGTACGGCAACGTTTTTCATCAGTAGAATTGCGTAGTTTTCCTTGTGACAACTCATGACTGGCTGGATCATTCACCACTCACTGGATCAGCTCACTGGATCACTGCATCATCCAATCATGAGTCACTCACAAGCTTTATGTAGAGGATTTCACAGTGATCAGTAAAATTAAAAAACATTTTTACAGACTCAAATCAAGTGCAATGCATTATGGTATATATTGCTTGGTAAGTGACCATTGGTCGTACAATACTTTTCATAAAGCATTGGGTAAAATAATACAATTTACACAATTCATACATTCACTACATATAGGCAATAGTGAGTGTCCTCAAACTGTAGTCTCTATACAAAAGTGGATATAGGTTCTGGGGCTGTAAAGTTAAGCCAAGTTGAAGTCTATGTGAAAATGTCCCTACTTTTCATTTGATTTATTAGCTCAGTAAACATTTTCCTAATGAGTTTATGGTCTCAGTCTCTAGTTTCAGGTCTTGTTCAATACAACATGATGTTCAGTTTTGAAATGATCCCATTTAGAGGAAAATAGACCATAAAGCCGGGGATGCATTTGAGCACCTTTGTAGTTTGTTTGTAGGAGTTAGGGATAAACTGCAGTAAGCACCTGCTGCCTGCACCTCAACTAAGTTAGTACTCACAAACATTTGTGCCCAAAAGCACACAAAGCTGCATTTGCTTCACAATTAAAATCTTACAATGGTCAGTTCTGTTCATGCAAAGCGACTTCTGAAAGATAAAACTTGACTTTCCTGGACATATCCACTGTAAAACCACATGATTAGGTCACCTACTTTAATTGTGGTGGGTATGAAAATAACAACTATGGTATTCATATGACAGAATAGACAAGGTATGTCTTCATTCATATTCACACTGTGTTTTTCTCTCGATAGGTATGGAGATTTTTAGGACTTCTGTGGCGTGTAACCCCATCTTTCATAGTGACTTTAACTGATAACCTTCACTAGGTCTGGCCCTAATCTGACTCTGCTGGTTGGACACAACCAACCTTCTCAATGGACCTCAAACAAAAAACATACTGGACCACTTTTCTTTTGCTTTTGTTTTGACTGCATGGTTTTTATTTTTGCGGGTCTATTCATCCATCAAAGCTCCACCATCATCACAGGTACGACAATCTTCATCTACTTTTTAAACCCTTAACGTCTAGATGATCAAGATGACGTTATCATCAAGAAAACATAAGGTCTGTGCACAGATTTTGACACATCATACTTGTTGCAGCGTATTTCCCCAGTGTTTAACTCTCACACTGTACAGAACAAACCATAAACCACAACAGTGATGAAAAATACTGGTAATTTATTATCCTGTAAGAGCATGAGGCCTGCTCTCCCCTGCAGTAACATTAATGTAAAAATAAGACTTTATAGGACTTATAGCAGTTGTTCATGTTGGTACAGTACAAAGGACGTTTTCTCTTTCTCTGCACCCCCAAACCAAGCTCCATCATAACAAAGTGGGATTCTTTGTCTTACCCACCTTTTCTCTTCATAAAAATATTAATGCACAGTCTCTCTCATCTCAGCTCTTTTTCTGGTTCTGCTTCAGAGCTTTGTGCCTCATCTCCACCATCCATCTCCCAAGCAGCGTGTTGTAACTGTTAATGCGTTGTCTCGTTTTGAAGAATGTGTATTCTTCTCTCGCTTTCTCTTTCTGTCTTTCTCTCGCTGGATTGGTTATTCTCTTATTTTCTCTGAAGACTGCTTAAAGAAAACTGCAACAATGGGAAAATGACAAAATGGAGGTGAAAGAAAAGACGGATAAGATTCAAAACATCTGAGACAAATTGATTCCTTAGCAGATACTTATTTATACATACCCACAGAGACTTTTTTTTATTTTTTTTTATTTCCAACACTATTTGGAAGGAAGGTTCTGCCCTCATGTACAGTAGTGTGATACCTCTCTGACAACCCTCACTTTTACAACTGCCTTAAACTGTTTCCTGACCAATGATTTACTGAGATAGAAAGTGAACTGTAGCATCATTGGGCTACAGGTTAATAATGGACATCTCGTTGACTGTACTCTATAACTATATTGAATAAAAATCTGTAAATTTTATGTTTGGCCATTGATTTTCCCTTCTTCATCTGTTCACTGTTTTTTTTTTCTTTGCCGTTTTCACAGCAGACTTATCCGAGTAAGAAGCACATGTTTAATAATAAAATGACTTGATTCAACTGCTTTGGTCTCAGGGTCCTGGTGTTGTGCATGTTGGCTGTGACATTTCTATTGGAGCTAACATTCAGAATAAGGCATTGAGAAAATAATTGGCTTCTTTTTTTCATTCTTTACAGCCCTTTTTGTGTGACTGACTTAGTGCAACACTATGGGTGTCTTCAATAACGCCATTATCACCACATTTAAACTATACTCTGCCATTCAGATCAGGTAGAAAGCTTTGGGATGAACTAGTAACCTCACCCAAACAGTGAACGCATACATAATTTGTGCACAAATTTCATTCACACCACATATCTACTCCTACAAGACTATGCCAAGTTCACATTTCACAAGCTCTGACCCAAACATAAACCCTGTCTTCATATCATACCTGAGGCTGAGTTTGTATAGGATGTGCTTCAGCTGTGTGTCCAGACTTACTCTGTCTGAGCTGAAAACTGTCAGCAGGAGATCTGAGAGGAAACACAGTTGAACCTCTCTCACAGTTGGAGAGAGGATGGAGGAACTGTTAGTGGAAGAGAAAGCAGTTTATGGCTTTAGTGGATGAGATAACTGACACTCTGCAAACACTGACGCTGAGTCCTGTCAGTGTGGGATAAAAGGTGTTCAGTATGTGGATCGGGCAGAGAGAGTCAGTAGAAAGCGACGTCAGTATTTTTATACTCTTCAAACACAATGACACTAATGTGACATCTGTGGCATGTGCTTTATGACCTGAAATACATTTTGAACATTTGATCAAACAGCTCAGAGGGAAAACATTGAAACAGTTGTGTGTGTTCTGTGTGTGCGAGTGGTCTTGTGTGTGTAAAAGCTGCTCTGACAAAGCACTTTATCTTGTGTAAAATTTGACTGTTCTGTTCATCTGTGACATTGATGAGATAAAATTAACTAGTGGCAATTTTTTTTTTGTGAGTGCAAACACACACACGCACATCCACCCACCCACACACCCACACACACACACACACACACACACACACTTCCTTAGACTTGAGTTAAAACCCTTTTTAAGCCTTAGCTCTGGTCAGTGGATCCATGTGAAGTAGAAAAAGGTTGAATCCACATGCAGGGTCACATCTTGTTAATGGACATTCTGGTTGTTGTGTGTCTGTGTGTCCTTCCTCAGCTCCACAAAATAGGAAATGTGTTTGACAGCACTAATGCGCTTTTGTTCCACTGAGGGTGAGAGTGAGTGAGTGTGTGTGTGTGTGTGTCTATCTGGGAGTGCATATGCCCCAATTTGTGAACTCCATCTGCCAACAGAAAGGTAATATCAGGTGAAAGTAACATCACCTTCCAACTGTCAGCAGTCTGTGAAGACAGAGCACACTGTTACTTTTTATGTACCTTTGCATGAATGACCACACACATATAATAGACTAAGATAAGATTTAACTGACCCAAATCCTTTATCTCAGCAAAAGTGAAGCACTGATTCCTCAAGTCAGCACATCTGCAAAAATACTATATGGCTCTTGTGTGGTGGACAGCTATTGACACAATGCATATTTACTGTGACCCCCCTGTGTGTGTGTGTGTGTGTGTGTGTGTGTGTGTGTGTGTGTGTGTGTGTGTGTGTGTNGTGTGTGTGTGTGTGTGTGTGTGTGTGTGTGTGTGTGTGTGTGTGTGAGTGTGTGTGATATTTATCACATGTCCTGCCCTATCAATATGAGGTTGACTGGAGCATAAAGGTGACAGATGTGATGCTGGTGTGTCTGGGGAAAGGCAGAGGAGGACAGATCAGGCCAGCTGTCACAATGTGGTATCATAATGTGTAATAATATGTTGTTGTGCGCAACTTAGCTAACGCATCAGGAACACATTACCACAATGATATAACTGCAAACATGAGGAACCTTTGAATTTGTGTGGAGTATTTTACCCATGTAAACAAACATTATTATACTTTAAATACATAGACAGCTCTTGGCACATATTGTTACAAAATCTAAATATATTAAACTACATATTTTATAAAAGAGCACACGTTCACTCAATTCATAAAAGAAGAATCCTGCTTGTAGTTGCTTGCCTGCAATTCTGTGTTGCTTTAATGCGGAACACGCCAAGACTCTCATTCACAAACAAATCAAAGTTCACAAACAATTTATTTTGTAATTATTTCATGACATATTTGTAAATTATGGTGGCACAGTGCCAAGGATCTACTTCTGCAGTCACAAGTGAGTCTGTATAATGACTGTAAATAAAATAAACAATTAAAAATTAGGACTTCATCAAAACATATATGCATATCCATTTACTATATGTGTTACTGTGAGCTGTAACACAGGTTGGGGTTAAGTAATAAATGAGGAGAGAAATCTGAACTATTAGCTAAAAGAAAAAGCTAAATACATAGCCAGTTTAAATGGTTGTCAAGATGCTACCTAGAGGCACTCTATTGAATAGTTAGAAATAATTCATTTTCAGCTAGTTTAGTTCAAATTATTAGTTAGAAGTAAAGCATAATTGGTTAAAACTGCTACAGGTAACAGATAAACAAGTATTCAGTGAGATGTCCTGTATTATCAGTGAATCGCTAGCTAAAAGTAAGAGATAATAGGTGATGTATAACCGTGATAATTTAGAATCTGTATTCATTATATTGATAGCCTACCTATTCTCCCAGACAAAACATTTGTCAATGATTTATGTTGGCTACATGTAATTTTAATGCTTGTTAATCATGTATTATTGTGGTATAATATTTATGTGACATGAATGAGTTTTTATTGTACTTAGCTGTTTAAAACTTAACCGCCACAACGAGATGAGTCACTGCTTTCACTTGTTTTCCTGCTGTGACTGTAGAGCACTTTTCCAGGACAGTGCTGTGTAACTCATCTCTTTCTATCCCTCATCTCTGTGCCACCCTCCACCAGCCACCACTCACCCGCGCCCTCACCTCATCCCACCTCTGCTGGCAGAGCTGGCCTAAGCTGCCCCAAAGCAGTGATAATTTAAGTGGACCCAGCTTTTCAGATCAGCAGTTTTTGTCCAACACACATGATAATGCTAACGGCGGGTAGCAGCATGATGTCATGAATTTTCTCAAAATGTTTTCAAAATCTAAAAATGAAAACAATTAGTTCTGTGAAAATGAAAGCGTCTGGTGGGAGTAAAATGTTACCTGAAGGGTCATGACAATAAATAATCTAATATTGAAATTCCCTGGTGAGAACACCTCAGTGTAGTGAGCAGACTCAGACCTGAACCACATTATTGCAATTATAAAAATTTAAGAAAAAACATTTTTATGCTAAGACTGAGAAGAAATCTTTGAGACAATTTCCTGTAAAACCACAATTTGATATTTTTTTGTATGGTTTTAAGAAATCAGCTATAATATGGTAATTACTCAGCCTTTGAGGGGCTGGTAGGTGGACTTTTTTGCCCCCTGACAGGGTCAGGCTAGCTAGCTGTCCCCTGACAAGGTGGACAAGTTAATAGGTTACGATACAACCTCTGAGCAGCGCTACACCTTCAGGGCAGAATGGAGGCTACAGTGAGTCAATACCGGGAAGTCATGAGACAGGCTAGGGCTAGCTGGCTAGCATGCTAACTTCAGTAGAAGAAAAGACGAGATGGAGCCAAGAGTTGGTGTTGCTTTCCACTGCTGGAGACAGCTCTTGGTGTTCAGAGGAATGAAGTTTGATGTTGAACTAACAATGTTTTTTTTTTTTCATCTGGACCACCACAAAAGGACTGTTGACAGTTTTCTCACTTCACTTATTGAAAATGAGCTAATGCCTCAAACCACACAACAACCAGTAGATTTATGTTCTTATGCCCTGTAACACTTGCCAGGTCTGCCTCATGGTGGAAAATCTGGCTCGCTGCTTTGCTAAAGTTTCTTCAGGTTATTCTGAATAAGCAGGGTCTGTCAGGCAGCCCGGCAGTCGTCCAGGGGGCTCGTTCTGCTCCATCTACCCTGACTGGTGCCTGAGGGCAGAAACATTACCACTCCTCCACATACACTCCACCAAACCTGGACACGCTCCTAACCTATCTCTGTGGCCCTTTACTTCTATGGCTCTCTCTCCTCCTTTTATTAGCCACCATTGCTCTTCTTCCCTTCTTCCATATATTTCTGTTATTCCCCTCTCTCTATTTCTGCACTTAGACTCCCCCTGTCTCTTTTCAGTCGTTTGTAAATTGCTTGTGGAGAAATGGGAACTAAAAATACGCTGGTGAGAAACCCAATTATCTGTCCTTTTTCACGCTACACGCCCAGATAGCTTAGAACATGGGACGGGCTGTGTGCCAGATACCAGCGTTTTTGTGCCTACACGTGTGTGTGTTGCACAGTTGTTACCTGTGTTGAACTACAGCATTCCCGCTGAAGAAGGTGAAATAGCTGATAGAGTCAGAATCAATACCTCTGGATGAGAGAGGTGCTGTGTATCAGTCCACACTGAAAACTGGCTGAGAGTGAAGCAGCCAAGGTAAAGTTTTTCCCTGCAGTATTAAACTTTCTGGGTTTTCACTGTGTCTTTGTGGCTCCTCTAGATATCGCCTGCTAAGCATGATGGCTTAGTCAGCTTGTCCCACTGGATAACCCGCTTTCAGCAGCACACAATATTTGATCGCCCTGTGCGTCAGCTAGTTTGTATGTGTGTGCGTCTGTGTCCATCCTGTTGGCTGGAGATGACCAAAAGGGACACCAGCACGGAAACACTGCGCTGAGAAATACATTCAAGACAAAAAATGAACGCCCAACGTTTCTGTCAGAGGAAACTGACTTTTTAAAAGGTTTTATTTGTTCCGATATTTCACAATCTGCACAGCACTGATGCATCGTTGTTGGCAGCTAACTCTTAATTTTGGCCTTTGAGTTGATTTTGGATACCCACCCCATGTAAAAACATCCCCACTGTTGACAGTACATTCGGGCTCTAATTATACTCCTCTTTCCCTTCTGCCGCTGCAGCGATGAATAAAAGATATGCAGCTCTGCCGACGGTAATGAGTGCGATGCTCTTAGACAGCTCTTATGATGTACTAACAGAGGTTTTGAGCATGTTTAAGTATTCCTCTTGCCCGTGGCTCAAGTACGTATGAGTGTCAGATACTCCTTCCCTCGCTATCACAAGCTGTAACAGTCAACGTGCTGCCTGGTGAGCTGCCACATTTATTTCACATTTATACCCATCAGTTTACAATCCCTGACTTCCAATCCCTTCTCACAGAGACCTGTGGCACTCAGTGATTTTCCTGACTGTGTGTGTGTGTGTGTGTGTGTGTGCGCGCACATGTGAATACTATTATAGACCACAGAATCAACCCTTCATACTAATGAGCGTTGTATGCAAAATGCTGCTAATTTATTCCAATAGCAGAATCTTCCTTTTGTGTTGGTCTAGATGAAAAAAAAAAAAAAACAGAAAAATCAACCTTAAAAGAGCTGCTTGTGAGTGTTGCTATTGATATGTAGCCAGTTTTAGCATTGACAGCTCTTTATCTACAAGAAACATCGTTAGTTCAAGTGTCATTCCTCTGAGCACCACAATCTGTCTCTATCTGTTTGACTTTGCTTCTACTAAAAGGCAACATGCTAACCAGCTAGCCCAGGCTTGTCTCATCACTTTCTGGTATTGACTCACTATAGCCTCCAACCTGCCTGAAGGTGTAGCGCTGCTCGGGGGGTGAATCATACCCTATTGTCTCCTAAATGCATTGGTAGCTGAAGCTCCAGTCAAGCGAAGTTTAACACCACCCGCTCCCGGAAAGAAACCACGTTCAGTGGCAAACTTGCCAATTGTCCCTTTAACAATGTATCATGACTTGTACTCATTGATATTATGTGTATTGTGACTGCATGTCTATAAGGACAAGTTAGGGTTGTATTTAGCTTTTTGGGAAACATAAATATGCTTATTAATTTTCCTGTCAAGAGTCTGGAAATGAAATAAAAAGTTATATACAGTTAGTAAATTAGCTAGTTAGCCTGGCTCTGTCAGGGGGTACCAGCACCTTGAAAATTGAAATTAAAAATGAGAAGTTGTGGTTTAATAGGAGAACGTGTCAAACCTTTCCTCTCACTCTTGGCATGGAAGCTAAAAAGCATTTTCCTCACCTGATGTTTTCCATCATGTCCTTTATTCTAGTGAGTTTAGGGTTTTAGAAATTGTGTCCTTAATTTGATTCGTTGCAATTACACTCAGCATGAGCCAACCCATTTTTAGGCCTTGTATACCAGGCCATATGACATTTTACTTTCCCTGGGGAAATTACTTTTAGCAAAACCAGCATAAAATCATGAAAGCATGAATGTGTGTGTGTTTTTTTCTGTCTATGTTCACTTCTGGCTCCAGTGTAAAATATGGTTTCTGCTGCTGACTTAATCATCCTTATGTAGGTCTACTGCACACTCAGGTGTACCAGCAGTACACTCACATTAGGGAGCTATAGAGGTGTAGGCTTTTGTGAGCAGAGTCAATCAAATTATTGCTTTCTGTAATCAGACAAATGAACAGATGTGTCTGTGTAGGTGTCTTGTGTATGTGTGCGAGTGTGTGTTTGTGCTTCTACCTGTATGTTTGTGCATTAAGCTGATTATCCTTCGTTCAAGAACAAGGTTGCTCCTGTTGTCACGTCTTATGCAATTTTATAAATGCCACCAGGTATGTTGGTAAATAGCAATAAATAAATGAACAGCACTTCATTGCATTATATAATTTGAACATCACATTTCAACAATGAATGTGGACTGGAGACTCTGAAATCAGAAAAAGAGGGAAACTTGTGATCAGACTGTTTGATTAGAGATGGTCAGGCGTCCACAGGTGAGGGGGGGATGGGGTGGAGCTGGGTCACAAAAGATGGTGGTGGTGCAGAAATGATGAATGACAGCAGAGAGAGAGCGAGAACGCTTTACAGCTTACAAGTGTTTGGCTATAACGTGTCAGGTTGTGATTTGATGAAGATGAAAATGAGCTGGTGGAGTTTAGCGGTGGCAGGAAACAGGGCTTGTGACTTAGAAGGCATGTACATATATACAACATCTATTGCACGTCTGCCCGTCCTGGGTGAGGGATCCCTCCTCTGTTGCTCACCATGTGGTGGCTTTGAGTTTTTCCTCAGTCGATGTGAGGGTCTAAGGGCAGAGGATGTTGTTATGATGCTATGTAAAGCCCTTTGAGACAAACTGTTTGTAAAAATGGGCTATACAAATAAAATTGCCTTGCCTTGCCTACAAGGAGATAGACTTAACTGATTGGACTTTTTACACTTAATTAATAAAAAAGATTATTGCTGAATGTCAATACATTGAACAGAAAATAACATTAGACACATACAAATTGGGTTAGATTTCATGAACATCTTAACTCTGTCATCATTTTGGAGGTCGGACTTTGCAAAGCAATCCAATGCAAAAGTTGCAGGAGAACATGCATTTTGTATTAGTCTGCATTGGATAATATTGATATAAGGATGTACTAATCTGAAAGATTAATGCATGAAAGCCACAGGATCAAGCCACTACTGATAGAGACACCAAATGCAGCAGCCTGCATCATTACCAGAAACCCTTCAGTAGAACATATTACTCCTGTCCTCCAGCAGCTGCGCTGGCTCCGTGTTAAACATCCTATTGATTTTAAGATTCTGCCTCTCAAATTCAAGTCTCCTCACAACCTCGTACATCTGTATCCCTCTGATCTACTTTGCATTTGCACACCTGGCTGTACTCTTAGATCACCCTCCTCCATTAATCTCACTGTACCTCCTTCCCGTCTGACCACTGTGAGGTTTAGAGCCTTCAGTCGTGTTGCCCCCATCTCTGGAACTCCCTTCCACAAGACTTCTGTAATATTGACTCTCTTCCTCCCTACAAATCTCACCTCAAAACACAGCTCTTCAGACATGCTGTTTCTGTTTGACTCCAGCATCATCTTTGCAATCATATTTATTTTATGCAAATGCATTTATTCAAACTTATTTTGTGTTTTATGCCTTGTTGGATTACTGCATGCTTCTTATTATGATTAAAATAATCTGATCTTGCTTTTCAATATTTACATGGCAATTATGCAATAACCCACAGTTTGGACAGTCAAAACTCAAAAATTAAATTTTATGCTTATAACATTATTTGATCAACGATATGTGACATATTACTATGGCAGAGCCCACTGTGTCTGTGATATATCAGGATGCAGCCATTGTCAGAATGGACTATTGTCTTTTGAGTGTGACTGATGTGATTTCCTGGATGCACCAGCACTGAACCTCTGAAAATCATTTAGTCTTCTCTGTCCATATTGCATCTGTGACCTCTTTACTCCAAAAGACTATACTGGTATGTCTTTCCTCGCCACATAAAGAAGACATGATATCCACCTCCTTGCCTCCTGGAAGCTTCCAGAAGCTGCTGATCACCTCCGCTCCATTAAACCCACCTCTGTGGGACAATCATGCCAGGGAGAATAAAAAAAATGGGGGCATCCAGATTTCATTACTTGGGGTTGAAAATAAAAGCACTTCTCTCCTGGGGTCAGGGGATGTGGTGCAGATATGTGGGTGTGAATTATTCAGGATGGTCTAAAAGTTCCAGCGAGGAAGATGGATATTTTTATGTGTTGTGTTTCACTTAAGGCAGAAAGATGGCACCAGTGTACATTGTATGAATGAGAGCAGGTACAGAGGGAAAAAAATGCTCAAGGTAAAAGCACAGGAAGAGGAGCTGAAGAAAAGGAGGACAGAAAGGGAGTGATGAAGAAACTCTGTGTATGGTTGGGATGACGACTGAAAGGAGTTGAAATGAAAATGGAGAGATGACACTGGGGAGGGAAAAGAAGATGACACTAATGGCTTTTGGATGTGGTGCATCCAGCTTTTACAAAAAGCATGTATTAAACATTGCCCAGGGCAGAGCAACAGGGCATGCTATGGTGCATCACACTAAACAGTCCTGGCAGAAACATTGATTCTCACCTAGTTCCTCCTCTAAACCGCTTCACTAATAAGGCTGGCAAAGACAAGTGTGTCATGACGCCACACAGCGAGCTCAGCACTTGTCAGATGGTGACACCAGCAACAGCAAAAACACATTATCCTCGTTGTGCTTATTCTGTTTTTCCTCATCTGTCGTCTTTGTGCAGTGCTTGTCTGTAGGGATTAGACTCGGTAAAGCCCCTCTAACAGCTGAGAACACAGGAGAAGAAGAACTGCACAATGTTGTGATGGCTGTGCTTGTGTTGGAATGAGGCAACACTATTTGTTGTGACAATTTCAAGACATTGTTGCAATGGTTGATAATGTTTATCTTGGGTGGCACAATGTCTCAATGGTGTTCCACTGACCACCCATCAGGACATAAAAATTTGACTAAATTGCAATATTTAATCAATTATTTGATTTATATACTTGTGTTATTTTCACACTCTTGGACTGCAGTGCATTCTCTTCAAGGATCCCTTTCTAAAAGTAGTAGCAGTAATTAGGTAACAATTACAGCGGAGCACATAATAGAAAATACTTTTAAATGTTTGTTTTTGTCATATATTTATCTATCTGTACCATCATAATACATTAGCAGGATGCATAGTTTGGCTGCTAAATATAAAATGAAATTCATAAAAGAATTTAGATATATTTGACACCAGAACAACTGCTTGAAGAAGCAGATGGAGGTAGGAAAGGTTGCCTTTAAATGTCAGTGCCCAGTGGTCCATTGTTTCATAATTTGCATCCAATTAGGCCAATATGAATAATTAAAAGATCATTAAATTCTGAAATAACCCATTAACTTAAACAGTTAATAACCCCCCACCCCAGCCCCTCTCCCCGGGACACATCCCCCTCTCACCGCTCGTTCGCTGACAGGTTTTTGACTCGGTTCAGTTCAGCTCGGCTCCACTAAACATTCGCCTCCCTAATTGCTTTGTTTGATGACGTCAAACCAAGCGTGGAGAATCGCGGGCTAAAATTAAACTTAATCAGCGCGAGGCTGGTAAACAGGCACCCGGGGAGCCCACGATGAGGCGGAGACGATGTTCGGGGGCAGACAAACTTTGCTCCTCAGCGCATTGCTGCGGTTTAGTGGCTGGGAAAGACACAGCACGCTACACGGTCTGTCTCTAATCTTAGATGTAGCACCGCCAACACCCTGGAACAATGCAAACACTGCACTTCAACTCATCAGGATACAATAACAATGTGCGCCAGAAATGTATGTTTGTATATATGTTATAATCCCACGCGACAAAGCGCGGAGTGAAATATCCCTCAACATGAAGTGAATTAGTTACTTCAGCACCGCGGACAGCGCTCACTCAAACTCACTGGCGCTGTCCGTGGTTCTGAAAGTCTGTCATTTGTCTGTATCAGCTAAAACCAGACATAGGAGCAACTGAGGGCAACTCATATGATACAATACAGTCCTGAACTATTTTGATTTATTTATATCTAAATGTTTTCGCTTCTTTAAAAACTAAAAAAAACTACACCACAGTGGCTGCAACACTTGCTTGTAGTTACTGGATACCAGTGTTTGATTTTAGACTTAATATTTCTTATTAGTTGAAATATGTCCTGTTTCTGTCGGCCACAGAATCAAATGAACTGTCAGAGCAAGTGTCAGGGTGGTCCCCCCCCCGCCCCCCACCCACTACCCCCGTGTGTGGAGTCCGTTTGGCTGCGCCAGAGGGGAGCTCTGCGCTCATAGGGGAGGGACGAGCGAAGTCAAGTTCGGATCAGACCAGGAAGGAGCACACCGGCAGAGCCAGACAGGCGGCACCAGGGGAGAGACGCACGTTTATCTGATATTTGACATCTTTTCTCTCATCGAGTAAACAGACAGAGTTCCTCCAGAAACAAAAAAGTGAAGAGGATCCCCCAACGACACAGGGGAGACATGCAGCCGGCGGCGAGACTGAATTTGCTGCTCCTTCTCGTGGTTTTGATAACGCAAGGTAAGTCGGATTTATCCCAGCTAGTGTTTTATATTCTGTAAATGCTTGATGCTTTTGGAGACATGCAAGGGGTTTTTACATCGTTTAGTTTTAAAGAGAAGGCGCATGTAAGGTAGAAAATTTGCGCCTCAGTGTCTGGACAGGTGGCAGAGGTTATGTGATGGTTCAGTCTGACGCTTCTCAGTAAGTTTGTCTTGTTCTTGCTGCTGTGAGATGCCAGCAACAAGGTAGAGGAGTTTCTGCCCTGTGCGTAAAAAGCCAAAGACGCGCTTCAGCGCAAAAAGGTCGTCGATAGTCTCATAACTTTTATTACTTTTATTATCTTAAAAATGAAGGAAAAGGAGAAATACGACACCTCAGGCTCATGAATCCAAGCTGTTCAAAACATTCCCACCCTGGACGTGAACGTGAGATAAACCTCATCCACGGGTTGGGTCCGTGTTATCTAGGCCAGTAAATTGAAATGCAGAATTCTGATGAATGCAAATTTTGTTTTGAGGCACGAGTCGTGATTTCAGGAAACCAAAACAGATTAGAATTTGTTTACAGGATGTGTCTCCCTGGTCACGCCCGGTGTCGGGATTTGTAGGTTAGGCTATACCGGGCCTGTGCCAACACTGTTTTAATCAGACACAGGGCAGATAGGAGGTTTTCAGTCAGCAGGGATTGGCCATCTGCAGGCTATTGATAAAGAAAACCTTTCTCCAGCAAAGTCTTTGAATAAGTCTGATAACCTTATTTCGTTTCACCCCAATTATATTAAAAAGTTAATCTAAGTTGTTGTTAGTGTATTTGTTCTCTTGCTCCTTTGTGGTATGATAGAAATATATTTTCAGAGCTTTAGAGAGGATATTTTTGTGCAGTGGGGTCATTTGAGAGGTGGGATTTTAGGATCGCAACTTTGTGTTTACTGTCAAATTAAGGAGTCAACATTAGGCATGTGGGCTAATGGTGTTTGAAAAGATGGTTGAAATATGTTTTTTAAGGCAAGAAAGAAATTGTCGCTGTCTATAGACCTTCACAATTAGTTGACATTGATTGAAGGAAGGAAGGAAGACAGAAAGGAGAGAACAGAATTAAAGAGGAAAGGGTGCAGGGAGGAAAGAGAAGGGAGTGCTGAAGGAAGCAAGGTAGGAAGAGAAGAAGAGAGGGTAGGGTCCAGTGAGGGAGGAAGGAGGGAAGGTGATGGGGGGATGGAGGGAGTGAGGAATAAAGGAAGACAGAGAATGGAGTGGGTGATGGAAGGAAGGAAGGAAGGAGGGAAGGAAGGAAGGAAGGAAGGAAGGAAGGAAGGAAGGAAGGATTGTTATTACTGAAATGCACCCAGCAACTTAATCACTGACCACAGCTGAGGCTCAGAGCCTGGATCTGACCGGGAGCGGCTCTGTGGAGACGATAATTATGCTGCGGCATTTCAAAGCATTAACGTAAACATTTGCTCTAAGGGCACAAATAGCAGCTATCTGATTCATGCAAGGTGGCAGATAGGCTCTTTTATGGTTTATCAGCCTCTGCACACATTCTTACTCCATGCATGACCCTTTTGGCTGGGAGGTGTCTGTGTGCGTGTTTGTGTGCCCCCCCCCCACCGCCACCCACTCTCTCTCCATTTATGGAGCCAAGTTTGTACCAAAATCATTTGTGAATGCTTGTTGAACCGCACAGGGGTTGGGGTGGGAAGGTGGGGGGGCAAATGTGCCAGCTGGTAATCTTGCTAAGTTGTGTCTCAAAAATTCAAAAATGTTTGGAGTGTTGTGTTACATCTTTAAATTTGAGTTCTTATCTATGAATCATAGTGAAATTTACAAATCATGGTCAATCACATGATAATTGGAGACCACCAACAAATCTAAGTACACACACACACACATAAACACACACACAGTTATCTCACATTCATTTTACACTCCCACTAATCTGAGACAATTACAGATGTTTTACATATCACAAATCTAAATGTACTTAAACATCTGAAGAGAGATCTGAAGATTCTTTTACGCATTCACAAAAGACACATATCAGTGTCAGACAGATTATCTTCATATACAACAAATTTGTGCAAATAAATTGCTTTTGTAAGAAATGTAACACTCATCAGACACCTTTTTCAACATAGCATGAACATAACAAGAAAATATTTATTCAGATTGTAATGTTCATCCTGAATTTATCTGCTTGTGGTGACCGAAACATCACATATAGGACTTGGTTAGTGTGAAAGAGAAAACAAGTTAAATTGTGGTTAAATGTTGACAAAGTCAGCGCTGGCTTCATGAAAATGTATTTAACAATCCTTAAACTAACAGCACAACCAGGATACAAGATGTCAGACTAAGGTGACAGTGTCAAAGATCTGTGTGTTGCACATCTCGACCTCCTCCCAATGACTCCTGCAGTATGAACATGTCACAAAGTCTGAGATGGAAGAAACTTCAGGTGATGTGACAGGGGCAGCAAATACCTTTCTTCTATACTTGGACATTTCTTATTTATTCTTCTATATATCTGGCAAAGCAAGTTGGAAGTATACAAGTAACTTTTTTAGGCACAGTCTGAGTACAGAGTAACACACACTCATGAATAAATGTCTTCCTTTCCACAGAATCTTCCACAACAAACAAATGAACAAATTCAATCATGCACTTCCTGTTTCGGTGCAAACCCCAGCCTCACAGCTCACACTTTTGTTCTTTGACTGTGTGGATGTGCATGGTTGGCCAATAGAAACCATTAAAATGCACCAAAAATAAGTGAACACTCATGCAAACACTTGTACATTTTTACATTATATATTTTGCTTCTGGTGGTTTCCTAATGTGTTACTGCTACTGCTGTTAATTCAGCCTGTGGGTGCAGTATATTCACAACGCTGTCCCCTGTGTTCAAACAAAGGCAACTCTCTTAATGTATTTGAATGCATGGCTGATGATCCAGTCAGTGAACTGTAGTGATGAAGTGTCTGTGTGTGTGTGTGTGTGTAGCGTGTGGTAACATGCTTTATATCATAGTAACATTTATAGAGCAGCACACAGAGGGGGCGTGGCTTAATGCAAAGTGAGTCACAGATAACTGTGTTGAGAACACCTCACGCTGCAGCGCTCGCCTCATCCGCCTGTTTTCATGAATGTTCAACATGTTTACTACATTTCCACCAAAATCCATAAAGTGTGGGAGCATTTTCTTCACTCAGTCTTCAGTAAAAGTCATCAACAAAGCAATATTTTAACCAGTTTTTGGCAACACAGGTTTCACTTTTTAACACTTTTCCTAATGGCTTATTTAGTTGTGCCCTAAAAAAGACACATCAATGAAGCTCAAATTTCTCAGTCTGGATGGTCCAAGGTGACATTCCTGAGAGTACTGAGAGAAGCACACGACCATTTTAAGGCCTCTTGAACAAAATGTACATTACTTAAATAAGAAAACCATTGTTGAGATATTGGACTATAAAAGGCTGAATGATTCTCTCGCAGGAAACGTGTGAGATTCTTGTAACCCACTTTTTAGGGAGTGCGCCTCGAGGGGAAAGGATGTGAAATTTCTATTTGATCTGCTCATTTTAAAGGTGGAAAACGTTCATTTGAAATTGAATGAAAACGTGTGAGCCCACAGATACATGTGCAGTCTTGTGTGAATGTCATATGGTTTTTAATAGAGCCATGTTGGACCTTTATTAGTGGCTATAACTGCTGAGAAAAAAGACAGAAAGAAAGAAAAGAGCAAATGATAGTAAGTTGTTTGCAGGTTTTTAAAGAATGTAGTGGTGAGAGAGAGGACATTCAATTTATTGTACACACACACACACACACACACACACACACACACACACACACACACACGAACACACACAACTATCCTTTCTCCACTATCCCATCCTCTCTGGATCTTCGCACCTGTCTCTCCCTCCTGTGCCTTCACCGCACCTCCTCACTCACAAATCTCTCAGGTTCTGTTGCTGTCATCATCTTTCTACTTCATCTTCCTCAGTTTTATCTCCATCCTCTCTTGCTCCTCTTTATTTTCTCTCTCCCATTTAATCTCTGTCAGTTGAATTCAGCTCATTTTAGCTGAGCTGCACTGGTACAAAAGGAAAACAAACCGTACCAGCTGAGCAGCTCACAGCAAAGCAATTACTCCTTTCTACAGTGTTTACCATAGAAACACTGTACATAATAAAGATGGAAAAGTAAAGACAGACTGTTTTCTTTCACTGAGTCTTTATCTCTCTTCCTCTCTGTCTCTCTCACACTCTCTCCTCTAAAAGCATTTGCATGCTCAGGGGAGAATGAAGGCTAAATGGCTCTTACAGTATCCCCTCAAACAGCCCATAAAATGGTCTCGTCTTCTCCATAAGTCATTATCTGTCCTCCCCCACCACCTCCACCACATTCCCCTTCATATTCACCGTCCATCATTGCCCTGAATGACAGACAGAGTTCTTTTAACAGTATGTGAGTTGACCTCTAACCTTCATGCCTTAGGTGCATTAACTATCTCACTGGAGGTCTGTTATATTTGAAGTCAATTTCTTTATAAATCACTTTTGACAGGAAATTTCTGCAAAATTACTTCATAAACTGTAGCTGCCTTATTATTTCTATATAATAAACAAGACTAGAGGACTACAGTCAAGGCTACTGGCTCTGGGAAGTGCTTTGAGTTAAGTCCTAATGTCAGCATGCTAACAGCTTCACTGTGAAAATGCTTAAATTGTCAATGCTGATGTTTAGTTGGTATAATTAACATTTTTGTACAAAATACATAAACCACTAGCCGTAAATTAATATTATTATAATTCATCTTGTGGCGGAGATATTTCACTCAAAACCACAAATGTCAACTTCACGGTGGTGATATCGTCATAGTCTGTTCCAAATTTTTATGTCAAATATTTTCGTCTCAACCAAAGTAGCAAGACTTCAAACTATGTAGCTATATGGCAATGTCAAAAGACATACCATATTTCCTATGTTTAAACTGTGGTAGGACAAAGGTGAGTTGAGATGCATGATTTCAGCCAGCGGCCATGAAAGAAACGCTGTAGAGACGCAGAGTCTAAATGCTTGACATGAGAGAAACAGAAATAATATGGAAGTGCTACTGTTGTATAGTTTACTCAACCTTACTCAAACCAAGTTAACATCAATTGTTTTATTAAAATGTAAACTGTGAGGATTTTACATTCCATTCACAATAATGCTGACATGTACTCAGACATTAGTGGATACAATGTTAGTGTAACTGACAGAAAGCATGGCCAAAACTATGGCAAAAAGACCCACAAACCTGGTTTGTTGGTTGAAATTGCCAACTAGCTAATTAATGTTAACTTCACGTGTGCTAGTCGTCGTGAACAGGGCTGTATTTAAAGCAATTTATGGACCCACAAGTTAATGAAGCTAACAAATGATAAGCTCTTTGGAGGTAGAGGTGTATTTCTACTCTCTACAGTGAGATATTTGGACATGCCGCTCATTAGAGTGGGTAATCATACTGTGTTGCTCCTGCTACAGCACCATATACATCGCTTCAACATGTGGAGAAAAGTCAAAGCTTGACAGGCTTAGTTTCAGTAGCTGATTAATCGAAGCATTCATGATGGAGATTTGTTAAAACATTTTTTTGAATCTTGTTTTAAGCCTTGCATCATGACACATGCAGTAATTAGACTAATTAGACTTTACTACTGTAAATAATTTTTTAACTCATTTACCTTTATGTCATGTCATATGTTAATCCTGATGATGTAAGGAATAATCTGAAACATGGCGAGAGAGAGAGAGAGAGAGAGAGAGAGAGAGAGAGGGAGAGTGAGTGAGAGAGAGAGACAGTGAGAGGGAGAGAGAGAGAGAGAGAGAGACAGAGAGAGAGAGAGAGAGAGCTTTAGAGCATTATAAATCCAGTTGGCGATAGGTATAACCTGTGGCTCATAATTAGTTCTTTTATGATTCCTAATTCGAAATGTATCTGACCATGTCAAATGTATGTATGTGCATTTCTGTGTGTGTGTGTGCGTGTGTGTGAGAGAGATAAAGAGAGAGAGAGAGAGGGACATGTATGCTGGATCCTGTTTTGATCAAAGGGCTGGTTTAGTCTGTGGACATATATGAGAGAGCAGCTCTGCCTTTGTAATTATACCAACATGTAGATGAAGCACCATGACAGTTTCAGTCCATCTAATTTCTCCACTTCTTTTCTTTTATCTTTTAATAAAAATTACCTTTCTTCCATCATCGCTTTGTCCCTTAATCTGTTCTATTTCGTCTGCTTGTCTAAAAATGTTGCTGTCAAAATTGTGTATTGAAATGTTTCCTTTTTTGTCAAACATGGATCAGATGCGTTCAGTACCATGCTCCCTCTAAACTCTATTTAGCATAGCATTAGCACATGCTAGGCAGCAACCAGACAGAGGGCTGTGATGTCTAGATTCACATAATCTTCTGAGTGACATCTTAAGAAGGCTTTGCTTTCAGTCTATCTCCTCTCCTCTCCTCTCCTCTCCTCTCCTCTCCTCTCCTCTCCTTGTCTTGTTTCTTTTTTATTATCATTCTTGTCGTCTCCAGAGGGTTGTCACCAGGAGTTCAACACCAGCTGGGTTTCCGGTGTCAATGTTGCCTTTGAGGGAGGGTTCTTGATGTAATAGGGTCAGAAATGTTTCATTGTTGGGATTTCAAGGTCTTTTCCAAAAAGTTCAATTTTAATTAAGAGATTTTCCTCTCATCTATCTCAAACTCACTTTGGTTGGTTTTATTCAAATGAGGATAGTATTTGAAAAGGTTTAGGGGAAAAACAACGGGAAAACCTAAAGGCAAAATCTCCTCATGTCTTTGAGGTGGCACATGTTCTACAAAGGTCTTCTGAGTGGTAGCCTTCTTTGTCTTGCTGTTTCTTCTCATTCTTCTCAGTCATTTTTTATCTGTTGCTTTGGTTAGTTAGTCCATTTTCGCAATTTCTCTGCTTCCCTCCATCCAACAACTTAACAGCTGCCCAGCAGAGCAGAATGTGTTATTGATCTAGATTTACATCTAGATCTATTTATAGAAGGTGAACAACTGGGGTTTCTGTGTGAGAACTGGGGTCTCGAACAAAGAAGAGTGAGTGATCATCTTCACAAAACTACAGGAACTCAGCAGGCTTGAAGTGACAGACCATGAGGAACATTCAATTTGTCATTTTTATATGCTCACTTTGAAAACTCACAACCAACAATAACTGGTTTATCTTGGTAAATAGTGCAGTCTCACTGTTATTCAGTATAAGACTGGCTTCAAAAGAGCTATATGTACATTTGCTATTGCTTTTTAGCTGACCTTAGTGTTCAAGGAGTTTCTTTATTTCTTTACTTGACAAGAGCTGTCTCCAACAGTGAAAAGCAACCCTTTTCTTCTTCAGTCTATTTCTGTCACTTCTTTTCTTTTACTGACACATGCTAACAAGCTAGCCCTGTATTGTCCAGTCTGGCTTGGAGAAGCAGTTCTGCTCAGATGACATATATTATAACCTCCTATCTAAACACAGCTGACTGAAGTCATTAGCAAGGCTGGCCCATAAAGAGCATGAATGCTAATGTTGGCTGTATAGCATTGGCAAGAACTACAAATAGCTCCCTTAAAGTTATGATTTGAATGACCTGTCCTGTTGGATTTGGCCTTAGAGACTTTTTCTGGTTGTGACAACAGAGCTTTGTGAGCAAATATTTCCATCAGAAATCCAACAGAAGAGCGACTGTTTACAGTGCAGCCAAACAAGCTATGGCACATATAGTTCAGACAGTAGTTGCTAAGCATTTGGAAACATGCAGCCTACTCATCCTCATCTACTGTTCGTATATGCTGTAAATGTGTATGTATAAATGTAAATACTCACATGTCTGTAGGTGAGAATTTTTTTTACCATAAACAATATCAAAAATAGAGCTTGGTTTAATTAAAATCATAAAGATTATGATTTTAAATGAATTCATTTTTAGATTCTGGATTTGTTTTTGATTAAAGGATACTACAGCCTTGTGTCCTGTTTACAAATACAACAACAGAGTATTTTGAATTAGCTACAGCTCTGATTTGCCTGATAAAACAGACCCATAGCGTTTACCTTACACTGAGGATGTGCTACAAAAAAGTACTTCATCTCCTGTCCTCAGGCTTCAGACTGTAACTCCTCTGCAGAGGGTTTAAACAGCTTGCTGTGCGATGTCCAATACGCAGATATGCTCATATTGTGCTTCAGGCTTTTAGGTTCCTTTCTGGATAACTGAAAATAAGGTCCCTCATATTTTAGTTAAGTATACAGTACTTAAGCAACAGTCTAGCCAAACACATATTCATATTTGGATAAATTAGAATAAATCGTGTTCTCATACAGCATGAATCCCCACAGCTGTAACACCTACCTATCTATATTTACCATTTGTCAGGAGAGGAGACGAGGACAAGCTTGTCACTGTGATTTATCCCCATTTAGATATTACATTTTATTTCAGCTTAAATGAGATTCTATTCTAGGATGTCTACCTGCCCATAATGCTCAGACAGTATGACGCTCAGGCTTTTAAAGAGATACTCCACTCAAATCTTTGGTTTGGAAAGGTTTGTTCCTGCTTGATGACCTGCAGCAGCGGTCAATTAATTCAACTATTCAGATCACATCAGTTTCTAGTTACAACAATGACAATTGTACTGAAGCACTAAATCCACTGCTTCCATGTTGGGCTGAAGCTCTCCTCACAACTCACAACCCCCACCATGCATTTAGCCATAACCTTAAGGCATAACAGACCTATCATAAAAAAAATTATATATAGAGATATTGTTGTTGTACTGCACGTTACACAGATAAATGGAACCATGGCAATGATGCATGAGGATACTAATGTGGCTCTGTTGGCAGTGTGATAGCATGTTGGGATCAGTTGGAGCGGAGAAGAAAAGAAAAATCTTAGTTGCTACAGAAAGTGTTTCAGTGGGGATGAAATTATTGGTTTCAGTGGTATTGAAAATGGCTGGAAATGTTCATGCTGTGAAGCGAAGAGGTGAATTATTCAGTTATTCAGCTTGGGTTTCAAAATACCAAACAACAAAAACTGACCTGTAATGACATAAAATTCCAGGGCTAAGATTTGGTTTCTGAAATAGTGGTTTAACATCAGCAGTTGTACAAGCTGAGGGAACAGTGGTGGTCAGACTAGAAGGAGGTCTATCAAGACATCAGTGAATCCAAGTCTAGGAGGCAGGTGATGGGTTTGGATACGGGAGCTAATGACAACAGTCTCATGGGTCTGAACAAATTGAAATAATAAAGGGGCGAGAGTGGATGACGTCATGCCACTCAGCTCAGGGTAAAAGGTCAGAGTGAGGCATTTGTGTCCTGCGATGAAATGGTGAGCTTTTATTTCCCTTTGTCATATTCCCTGTGAGAACAGAAACAGTAAAAAACAAATGTAGGAGAACAAGAAAAATAAGAAAACAGACTAATCATGACATAACCATATCATAAATATGGTTTTTCATATCACTCAGAATGGACATAGCTGATCTGGGCTTCCTAACCACACAGAGAAATGCCCTAAAAGTTATCTAATGTCAAAGACTTGTTCAAAGCAGACTCTGATGTTCTAAGCAGAGAAGCTGTGATCTAAAAAGACTTTTTAGATGATTCATCAAATATAAAACGTTCAAAGGACCTACTGATGTGACACTGCATCAATATCGGAGGAGGCTGACACTCATTTTATCATGAATGTTATTTAATTCAAGTTGATTAGACTTGGCTTGGATGACTGTGGATGACTTAAACAGTTGTACTGAATTGCTGCATTTTTGTTGCATATTATCAGTTTTTTTTCAGTCTCCTCTCAAATCCTCCTTATTTAACTTCATTTGTCCAGTCACTGATCATTTCCTCTGCCCCTCTCTTCTTTCTCTCTGCCCCCTCAGACTGCTTCTCATCCAAGGCCGAGGACCGGCTGTTCAGGAAATTGTTCCGAAGATACAACCAGTTCATCAGACCAGTGGAAAATGTCTCTGACCCTGTCACAGTGGAGTTCGAGGTTTCCATCTCGCAGCTGGTTAAAGTTGTAAGCTACACACACCTACACACAACACAGGAACTGAAATGAAGACCCAATTCAACATAATGTACCTTTACACATTCTATGTCATGTTTTATAAGAGCATGTAAACAAAGGTGAATATGTCCAAAATGTTTGATCAGCAGCATCCTCTCAACAGTATGTGAGAGCCTGTGTGAACTGTGAGACGTCTTCCCACGATAATCTTGATTACATTTTCTACCTTTTGAAACCATGAAGCTAAAAGATAAGCTGCGGAACGAGACAAGTGAAAGAGGAAAGTGAATGCGGTCTTTATTTAGTCTTTTCAGTTTCACGGATTCCGAAAATGTCTCACGGTCTTGTTATGCACTGCTGTTTTGCCTTGGCGATGTTAAGTTTAACGCAGATGGGAGAATGATGTAGAGGGGGTTGGGGGTTGGGAGGTAGGGGGATGCTGCACATCCCCCCAGTGAAAAGAGGTGTTCAGCTCAGAATGGAAATCCTCAGATTAAGGGAAAATTGCCTGCAGGGCCCTTTTCAGACCGGACTGATATGTAGCTATATCTGCTTGCTCGGCAAGGTGAGATTAATCTAAAGGTGAGTGTGGATGTGTCTGCATGGGCTTGGGTGCACTCAGTGAATGTGTCACTATATGTGTGTCTGTGCACATTTGCTGCCTGTATACAGTATATAGCATGTGGCTGATGCATCCCTATGTGTCCTTTATGTGCAATACTGAGAATCACAGGGCTGCAAATCAAAACTGAATAAGGGTCATGGACAAAGGTGGAGAGGAATCTGTAACCTCTCCATCTATTATTAACTTATTCATCGCCCACATTTTCAGTCAATCAGCTCCAGCTTTAGAGGACAAAGAATTAGGGGATGAATTCCATTTCTTTTAAAAGAATGTGTATTTTTACTCCTGTCTTAATTTCACAACAGCACCAACAACACACTCTGTCTTACACACACATAAACACAGAGCTCCCTTTGTTTTCTGTTTTCTGTGTCTCTGCAGGATGAGGTGAATCAGATCATGGAAACAAACTTGTGGCTCAGGCATGTAAGTACACATGTACACACACACACACACACGCACGCACGCACGCACGCACGCACGCACGCACGCACACACACACACACACACACACACACACACACACACACACACACACACACAGAACATGTATTAACTATTTCATTGACCTGACCCCATGCCGGGGTCTTCAGAGACTGAGGTAAGTGAAGCCTGAGAAGGTCATGTGTTAGCACACATCTATACATACTAAGCAGACACCAGATGGATGCCACACTCTCCTTCACTTTCTCACTGTGTGTTTTTCTCTGTGTGTGTGTGTGTGTGTGTGTGTGCGCGTGTATGTCTGTGTGTGAGTTTCATACATCACTGAAATGATACAACACAGTGAGAATAAAGGAGAGGGGAACAAGTGAACAAGGAAACAAGGATATCTCAGATATACATTTGGATGCAAGCAGCTGGTGATGAATGTTAGTGTTATGGTTAGTCACGTTCCGCCTCTCAGCAGATCTATAGCCTGACCCTGAACTCCTGACCTGACACAGAATCCAAAATAAGCTGCTTTCAAAATTGCTGCTTTTCCCTCTTAATTTCCACCCATTCCCAATCTCTATTTCTGTATTTTATTTTTTAAAAAAAAGCTACATGGTATAAACTATAAACATCATAGACCACAATGGTTTAAATCAGAGATTAATTGCTCCATATGGTGGAACCGCAGTTGGATGCTGATGTGATTCAGTGGTGGATAAGATGATTCTGTGATCTCTAAGCTCTCCAATTAAAATGCATTAAGTGGCCTGTACAGGCTGATCTCATTTGTTGTCTGTAATGGCTGAGCTGTTTATTTATAACAAGCCATCACTAATGAGGAGCTGTGTCAACACCACAGTCACTCATAAAGACTTTGAATTGCAGCCAGTGGGTTTACAGTGGAAGCCATTTTAGATGAATTTATTGCATCTGTTCTGCAGAAATAGCAGGGATTCCTTCTGTAACAGCGCAGTGTTTCTAAATGTGTTCACTTTATTCTCTTTAAGACCAAGCTTCACTGCCTACTTTTATGTAAGGGATAAGAAAACTTTATTTTAACTGGTACAAATACTGTACAAACCTCAAACTCAACCTCACGTATTAGAAAGACAATAGCAAAGAGTACGGAGTCGCAATATGATGAAGACGGTGATCGATTAGATGATGAATACAAAAAATATTCTAATTAGTAAAATATAGTAAATTAATAGGAAACAAAATAAATTGCTGAAGTTATTTAATAAGTGGAAAATTGAATAAAGAATGAAGCAATCTTATATATTTTTTTAAAAATGTATCTTATACTGTGTGGTCAGTCTGTATGGTCAGACTGTATCACAAAAATAATTTAAGACTATTGGTGCAATTTGTTCTACATGAGAAAAGCTAAATATAGCATTCAATAGCATACGTTAATTTAATGTATGCTTAAATGAACAATAATAAGAGAAAAATGATTCCATTAGAAGTGAAATTAGCCAGAATTAAGGCAATGTGAAGAAATTCTAGTTATTCCAGTCACTCTCCAAAAAACTAAATAAAAGAATAAATGAATAGAATAAAATTACATAAGCCCTTTGTGCTGTACTTCAACTGTTTTTTGTACAGTCTCTAACTGAGTCTGAAGAACTGTTTAATGATGTTGTTCATTCATTTGTGAGGTTGATGGTTGATGGTGACTGTCTAGCAGGCTGCTAAGTACTCTGTTGAGTGCTGTTAATCTGTATAGTGAAACAAAAAGACACATCATGTACAGCAGCAGGATTTCATTGATTGTATGTTTTTGTCAGATGTAAAAGTAGAATCCAATGAGAAAGTAATCAAATCATCTATAGTTTGTAATAAAAAAATATGTAAATAATATGTATGTTTATTCATGTATATTTATGTATATAAGAGGACATGCACTTTGATCTATCAGGAATTACATCTCCAGCCAATCATAATGTAAACTGCTGGGATAGATAAATGGAAAACCAGTGTCGCATGAAGTGGTTAATTAAACAGCTCCCAGGTCATAACTGTGTATTAATCTGCCTTGCTAATGAATGAATTCATCTTGAATGACATGCAAATAGCCAAGACTAATGGATCCACGGCTCATGAAATGTTACCCGCAGGTATTTTGACAGAACAGCATATGAATGCACTCATCCTTCATCGCTGTCATTGAGCTGTTTACTCATATACTCCCCTTCTCTGTGAGCTGCTCCCTATACAGATGTGACTATTGTGAAAGTGCTATTGTTTCCTTACAAAACTGCGACATTGTGACTCTGTTCCCAGAAGGAATTGCATGAAAAAATTCAAGTTTGCTCAATTATTAGTGCACAGACAATGACTGTCCTCCAGTGCTCAGTAACACCCATGTTTCTGACTATAAACACTTTTATTTGCTACGAAACCCTTATTTTGGCTCTACTATAAAACATCAAAGGGAGCTCTGCCTGCAGTATAAATATGCATTTCACAATATTCCCATGAAGGAGGGTGTCTCCAGCGACTGATACTGTGTGCAGTGCACAATGCAGAACACAAAACAGATGGTTGACTCCCCAGTATGTTCAAAATACTTTTCTCTTCTCCTCTTTCAGATTTGGAACGACTACAAGCTGCGATGGACGCCAGCTGAGTTTGATGGGATTGAGTTCATTAGAGTTCCATCAAACAAGATTTGGAGACCTGACATTGTGCTCTACAACAAGTGAGGCTGTCAACATTATCATTAACTCAAACAGCATCATCATTACCTCAGTCATTATTAGACACTAGAAAGAAAAACAGCATCAGCAGTTTGCTGAAACACCTAAAGAAAGCTATGTTTACGGTTACCTGACATGTTGAGGTCATGCAAATTATGAATAATGATCATCAAAACAAATTAAATTAATCATAAATAATGGTGCTGTAGTGCCTTAAATTTAACCTTTAAAACAATAACATATACCAAGAACCACAGATCTTCGTCTCATGTTAAAGCTGAACCACTCAATATGATGTTTGATATGTTTGATATTTGAAATGTGTAAAATCACTCCATGTGTTGTGAAAGACATCAGTGATGACCCCAAAGGAATTATCACCCAACCTAGCTCCATAATATCCATCAATATTTGGCTTCTTTCAGCTCACATGTTTGGTGTTACTGTCCGTAACTTTACAAATTCATGGCTTGTTTTCAGCTGCTGCTTTCAGCAAAAAAAAACAAACAAACAAAAAAAAAACAACAACAACAACAACAACAACAAAAAACTCACTGTGCATGACCTGCCCACTAGAAGAGTGCTTATTTAACTGCATACATCAAGTCACCAGAAATATGAAACTATGTGGATGTTTGCTAACATTTTGGTGAACTCAGCATCATAAAAATGATAGTAGATCAGCATTGTGTTTGTTTTCCAAGATGACATACATCAACGCTGCTTCAATCATGTACTTTACAACTGCTTTAACTTAACCTCACCCATAGAAATGGCAGTAATGATCATATACATTTCAACAACTTGTTGTTCTTTGTTTAGCATCTTCCTAAGATTACGTTTGTGTAGACATTTTTAAAGCACAAAGGTCTTTTATATCTGTTTGTCAGACTAATAACATCTAATAAGCTTATGTGATTTTCTACTGTTCAGGGTCATTTTTTGCTGTGCTCTATTCTCTCATTTTAATTCATTTAATCGACTCATTTCTCTTTCTGTCTATAATGCAGATGTGTGATGTTAATCTAAGACAATTTTGTATTCCACAATAATGTGTAATACAGTTTCTTTGTCCTCTCATTTTTTAATTCTAATGCCCTCTTTCCTACCTCCGTAACCTCACCTCTTTATCTTCTCCCCTCTCTTGTGTGCCTCGCTTCCATTTCCCCCCTCACCTCCCCTCCCATTGTTTGATCTCTCTGCCTTCCTCTAACCTTTGTTTCCTATTCAACACCCACATATGCCTTTGTATTATATCTCTGCATATCTTCGCTGCCATGGGAATATGTCTGCTTAATTTTACACACATACACACATGCATATATGTCATACACAGCGCTGTAGGTGATTTCCTTGTGGAGGACAAGACCAAGGCTCTGCTGAAGTTTGACGGTACGATAACTTGGGTCCCTCCAGCTATTTTCAAATCCTCCTGCCCCATGGACATCACCTACTTCCCCTTTGACTATCAAAACTGCTCCATGAAGTTTGGCTCCTGGACTTATGACAAAGCCAAGATAGACCTGGTACTTATTGGGTCCAAGGTCAGTATTGTCAGTAAAGTCCATAAGTGTTAGTCTGACTATGTCTAACTGTGGCGCAACTATTGTCGATTTACCTATTTGATTGTTTTTCTTTCTGCATGTGTTTAGGTTCCTAAGGCTCATTATCTTTGTTGTAGAATTTGTCTGATTTTACACACACTGGTTTACTAATAACGATAAAGAGCTCAAGTCATTCTGTGAAAGTGGTTTTATAACGTCTTCTGCAGCTCTGGACGGACCTTTCCTAATGATGTCATGGTAATGTCATAAGGGTTACCATGTTAAATTTCCCCAAAACTGAATTGGAAAGTGGGGTTTGAGAAAAGTGGGATTTAGGAGGCAGGGTAAGTTTAATGACAAATGCTAATGAGTTGCATTATTGGAGGTGAAGGGTTCAGCGCTTTTGAAGCTTTGCTCTGGCTCTTCTGGTTCTCCATTTTAATTGTCTCTTGGAAGTGCTTTGGTTTTATGAACAGAATACTAAATCACCAAAATATCCCTCAAAGCAAATTTTACCTGCTGTTAGAATGTAAATTCATCTGAAAAAAATCCAGATAGTTGAAATTTAAAAGTAACATTGGGAAAACAATGTTCTGTGGTTTAACCATTTTATTTTTTTTATTTACTTTGACAGACTCTATTTGCATTTTTTTCCTCTTCACTTCCTATTAGTTTCTGTGTTGTAAAGAGCTGTAACAACATGGCCTTATTCACAGTGATGAGCGTCTCCTTGCAGCAGTTTTGGGTGCATGTGGACATAAAAATCCAGGTGAAATTGGCTTTATGTTGATTTGCACCTTCTTAAAAATGATTTGATCAGAGAAAAAAAACTATAAGCATCATATTTAGTCTTTTTGAGAAATGGTAAGCCGACCTTGAATGTTTTTCTAGTTTCATATCATTATATTATAGATTTGATTTTAAGATTTTTTCCTTCCCCTAGGTGAACCTGAAAGACTTCTGGGAGAGCGGCGAGTGGGAAATCATTGACGCTCCAGGCTACAAACATGATATCAAGTACAACTGTTGTGAGGAGATCTACCCAGACATTACCTACTCCTTTTACATCCGGCGCCTGCCACTCTTCTACACCATCAACCTCATCATCCCCTGCCTCCTCATCTCTTTCCTCACAGTGCTGGTTTTCTATCTCCCGTCTGACTGTGGAGAGAAGGTCACGCTCTGTATCTCCGTCCTGCTCTCCCTCACTGTGTTCCTGCTCGTTATCACCGAGACCATTCCCTCCACGTCGCTGGTTATCCCGCTCATCGGAGAGTACCTGCTCTTCACAATGATCTTCGTCACACTCAGCATCGTCATCACCGTGTTTGTGCTGAACGTACACTACCGCACGCCAATGACCCACACTATGCCGGGTTGGGTGCGCTCTGTGTTTCTCAAAGTGCTGCCGAGGATTATGCTGATGCGGAGACCGATTGATGAAGACAAGGCTGGGGGGTTGGACAGCAGTGGGGAGGCAGGAGGAGCTGGAGGGGGAGGAGGAGGCGGAGGAGGGAAAGGAGGGAAGAAAAGGAAGAATAGCTTGATGCAGGTAAGTTGACCCTACCCCCTTTACTCTTGCTGTCCCTTGCTGTTGACTTTTGTGTCAACTCCATGCTTGTCCAGTAAACCACAAATAAACCACAAAACCCTTCCACACCACCTGATGCTCCACTAATATTTAGGAGTAGTAGAACCCCCCCCCCACACCAAGAACAGTTCAGGCTACTAAAGGTTTATTTATGCAAGAAAATCTGCGAGGGGTCAAACTGTCAGGAGCCCCCAGGATCCCTAAGGCTCCATGTGCATGATCATGTACATGACTGTGTGGCAAAAAGCACAACGCAAAGTGTTGTGTAGGTTAATGAACATGTGAGAAAACCTGAAGATTTAAACAAAGGCTAAAAGGTCACAGCTGACAAAATCAAAGTTGAAAGTGGCCGAAGCATAAAGTCAGAACGAAGAAAGAAGAGCTACAAGGTTTTGCCATGTTCACTTTCCCCAACAGAAAGCCATTCTGCAGCTGATCATGTGTAAAAAGAGCCCGACTTTCTCATCTGTGGAAATGAATCTATTCATTGATGGAGCAAAATCTTATTCTTTTATTTAAAAATTAATTTCATGTTCAAGAAAAGCTTAGCTGCTTAGTCTCAGTGATACATGGCTATAGCTCCATATAAAATCTAAGCTGTAAAGTATGTTTAGCTGTGGGAGTCATTGATTTTGCTGTATCAGACAGTAATAACATGGAAGCGAGCCGAGGGGAACTGAACCATACAGCAATGCTCAAAACCTTGGATTGCCTTCACCGACAAACTGAAAATGTTTCTAACCATTTGATAGCTTACTTCACAGACTTTTCAATATTGTAACACCTTAGGGTCTAGCTACTTGCTTCCTGCAAGTACAGCCAGGTGAAGCTGCCAAAAAACTTTTCTCTTCTGGTAATGATTTTATGGTCAGCACTGAGAGCTCAGAGGAAGCAAAGTCCCACAGATCTATCCCAGAGATCCCACGCCTGCCTGGAAGAGAGAAAGTATTACCAAAGCATGTGTACTTTGAGGTGGAGCAGAATGTGAGGTGTTATCTGAACTCTGGCTGTGGGCCCCAGCAGGTCGGAGGAGGCTCCCTGAACTGTCTGGAGTTTGGGGACAGTAAGCTCTCCTCAGTCGAGGGCTGCACTGGGAAGAAATGCCCTTGCCCCTGCCAGCACGGGAAGGAGACCCCAGAAACACCAGACGCAGGGAAGATGACATGTCAGCTCAGTCCACAGAGCATCAGTACAGTGATGGCCTTTTCTGTGGTTTCACCTGAGATTAAACAGGCCATCGAGAGCGTCAAGTACATCGCAGAAAACATGAGGAGCCGCAACAAGGCCAAAGAGGTGAGTAACGCTTATTTTTACTTTAACTTATCACTCACAATAAAGCAAATGAAAAAGGTTTTTCATCTGGAGCTGACACATCTGTCAGGTAAAAGTCTCAAAAGGCAGAGGCCCAGGTTCAGGTTGCATCAAAGGGTTGGGACCTTGATAATTGACCTTTTTCACGTCAGACATTTTGATGCCATGTAACAGGATGTAGGTGTAGTGATGCCTTTGTTCCAGTAACTGAAACTGAAAATTGAAATTCAGCCATCATTAGTTTTAGTATTTACACCTGAGCTTTACCTTTGCCTGTCAATCAGATTTTAATCAAAGCCCCATTTAGTCAAAAAAAAAAAATATATATATATATTAGCGTGAATATCTATTTTGTGAATGTACATCCCAGTTTACAGATGGTGTCCTGGATCAGTTTTGATCTATCGAAACTGATAAAAATGGTCATCTTATGAAAATAAATCCTAAATTGTGACAAACCAAAATGATCAAACAATCTTTTTAGTTTAAATCTAATTTCACTATTTCAAACTATTTTAGGAAATACAGTGTCTGACAAAACTTCAGAATCAAACCTCCTAGGAAATATGATATTCCAGTGTTTCTAAACTCTGCATAAATCTACAGTCACTCACAGAAACACAAACATACAGAAAGTGTGTTCGATGCATAATGTATTAATACAGAAACACTCTAAGCTGTGTTGGCCGTGGAGAGCCCTGCTGTGATTCCAGGCAGCAGATCCTAACCTGCTCCATAAGTTAACAATAGTATAAGACAGAACCAAATCATTTTAGATGTGAGTGGAGAGCTCTCCCTTGTCTCTCTGTCAGTTAGAAATACAGTGGGTGAAATCTCCCAAAGGGGAGAAGCAGTCTTTGATATGTAAAACTCGTGGCTCAATCAGCTTTGTCAAAACGCCTGTCACTTCTTTTGACGCTGTGGTTTGAATGTGATTATCATAATAACTTCCTCCTGTGTAAATTATGTATCAAATTTCTGTTGGCTTACAAGAAATGTTCGGCTCTTTTCTCTCTCCCTTTTTTTTTCTCTGTCTTTTCCTCTTTCTATCCTTGACGCACTAATCCTCACCTCACCCCATCGGCTCCCACAACCTGCCCCCTTCTGAGACTCTGAATCACCTGTTTTACTCCCACTGTTTCACCACCTCACCTTTCCTCACCCGCTTTTCAAAAGAATCACTTTCCTCCATCTTCTCACACTTTTTGTTTTGTCCCCTCCCTCGCTCACAGGTGGAGGATGACTGGAAGTACGTTGCCATGGTGATTGATAGAATCTTCCTGTGGGTGTTTGTGACCGTGTGCGTCCTGGGAACCATGGGCCTCTTCCTCCAGCCACTTTTTGGCTTCGTCTCATAACCGCTGACCAATCAGGGTTTGCTGCCACCCTGTGTCGACCAATCCTGAACAAGTGACTAACTCAGTTCTCAGTTGACATATCAGAAAACAGAGTCCTAAAGAACTACTTGGTTGTGCTGGATTTGCTTCTTGCCTTTCGCAGAAAGCAGTGCCGTTGAAGAAAAAAGGTTTTGTCAAGAGTTTCAGGCTGGTTGGAAAAATTTATAACAGACATCAAAGTTGTACACCTTCATTTTATGCCTTTTAAGGCAGCTTATTTTACTGAAAAAAAACAGTAACTAAAAATGCAAACACTGCCCTTTGCCTTTGGTTAATCTTCAGAGAAAACAAGGGGATAATACAACATTTACATAGAAAATCTGCTCTTTACCACTCTTGTCAATTAGTTTTAAAAATATGACTATATTTAATTATATTTGCCATAGTTAGTTCACAGGTAATAAAATTATCTCATTTTTGATGGGTCTGTCACTTTACATTGAAATGAGTGAAGGTAGAGTTAAATATTTTTATTTTTTATTTATAAAATTCTATTAGAGTCAGACAGTGAGCTGGTGGTTACAGCTGTAAGATTGTAGCATTAGCATTAGCAGGGGGTTAGCTAGGCTTTAGCACATCATCCTGACTGGATTTAACTGCTATACAGAAAAAAGTAATTCAATTATAAAATAGGTCAGGTTGTCTTGGTAATTCAGCTGTCAGTCACAGATAACTATGAAAACCAAGTGAATTTAGTTACAATATCACCAGCTAGCTCTCACTTGATTTAGCTTTCTGTTCAGCTGTGTAGTCGGCATAGAGTGCCAGTTGTTGTACAGTCCAGAAATGAACCACAACAGAGTATAGTTACTGCAGTTTGTCCTGGCTACTCTCTGATGAATAGCCTGAGCAACTCAATTTAGTCCCACGTCTTTCTTCTGCCTCAATCTAAAAATTGAACTATCTCTGGGGCTGTCTTTCTCTATTCTAAGATGAATCTGCATCCACCAAAATATTGGCTTTCAAGTTAAATGAGAATTTGTTTGTGGACACACAAAAAAAGTGCAGCTCCCATTAAAGGAATATACATTGGTGGCAGTGCTGGTGCTACTATCATCATAATTTTCTAGCCGTAATCTCTTAAATCAAATTATTTCTACAGTGTTCAGTCCTCCCCGTTGTTTTGCTGACATGTCTGAGCTGCCTGCAACCTCTCGACTCTACTGTGAAATTTAGCCCACAGACCTTTGGCTTAAAGGACATGGTGTTCGTTAAAGCTGCTAAAAATACAAATATTTAAAATACAGTTTTTCAAAAAACTGCAGCACTTTTCTAAATCCGCAATGCAAGCGAGTACATTACTTATATTGACATCTGCTGTTAAGAAAGGCTGTGTTTCAAAGCTGGATTGTCAGTTAACAGCGTAATTGCAAATTTTAAAAGAGGTTTTCTTACTTCAGGAACAGAAACCATTCACAGTTTTAGATCAGCTCTTGATATAAAACATTTATTGTGGTTTGGTTTTTTGCACCTTTTTTAGCTACTGCAAATTTGACATATTATCACTACAGAAATTTAATTTCTAAGGCATTTCTATATGATAAAACTCACATTCAGGTCTTATATATATAATATAATATAATATAATATAATATAATATAATATAATATAATATAATATAATATAATATAATATAATATAATATAATATAACATTATATCATATTATAATATAATAACATTTGGTGGAGGTGATTAATCAATACATTAGTCTCAGTCACGGTGGCTTGGTTACTACTTACTGTGTGACATTACTAACAACAACTTCACACTTGTGGTCACATAAACACTGGACAGCGACCTCACACAACCATAACAAAACATGAATAACATTAAACCTGAAAACAGCATTATTAAGACAACATCCAGATGCTCATACGACTTTGCTGCTGAAACCGTAAGTAGTCAAAGTGACAATACTCTCCTGTCACTACAATGTTTGCAGTCGTTTTGTGTCTCTGTGATAGTTTTGCCCATTTGTGTAGTCATTTTGTGTCTCTTTGTGGCCTGATGGGGCTGTTTGTTATGTCTTTATTTTAGCCGTGTTGCCCCCTTTAGTTGTCACTTTGCTTCCCCTTGTGCACTTTTTTGTTTCCCTGCATTTATAGTTGCAGCGTGCCTGTGTCTATGGGGTTCACCAGCACAATGTTACATTAAGCACACTTATGTACAATAATGTATAAAGCTGTACTTTAATCTGTTTGTGTGCTGTTTACTAGCAGGCAGAGGTCAAGGGTCAGCTCGCCCCTGTGCCCTGGTAGACCCACCAGTCCTCCCATGTCAATGGGGCCTATATATATATATATATATATATATATATATATATATATATATATATATATATATATATATATATAT
>CM076650.1:22351300-22473891 GCA_038496675.1 Rachycentron canadum | reverse complement strand
GTGTGTGTGTGTGTGTGTGCGTGTGTGTGTATGAGTGTGTAAGCATATTAGAGGAAAAATATTCCACATTAAGGCAGACTGGGTGAATCATTATTCTTTGATAGCTGCCACAGCTATACCCTGAGGATACTGCAGAGGCTTCAAATACTGGTCTGTTCCACGCTGGTATCATACAGTAGATTACAGGGATTGTGTGTGTGTGTGTGTGTGTGCGTGTGTGTGTGTGACAAAGAGAGAGAAAGATGGCAAGAGGCTGTGTAGTGACAGAAACACTACAGGCCCGATGTTTCCAATCTGAGATTCTCTGTATCTTTGTGACAACTTAACTTGAAGATTTTTATGTCTGTGTGTCTAGGTGTGTATTTATATGTGTGAGTTCATGGGATGAGCAAGCATGTATCAAGACTTGCAGTGTGTGTTTGGTGCAGCGAGCAGAGGGAGTAGAATAAGGAAGGCAGAAGGAGTCTGATTGAGTCATACCTTTAACTCTCAGACCAGAACATTTTTGTGACAACTTTAGAGGTAAAGGAGCATGAAGTGTGTACATTTATATGTGTGCGTGTGTGTGTGTCTGTCTGCGCGTGCAAGTATCAAGGTATGCAGCATCCACGGGTGCAGACAGTGAGTCGCACTGAGTCAGAACTGTCTCTCTCTCAGAATATTTTTGTGACAGCTTCAGTAGAAAGGAGGCAGAGAAGAAGAGTGGAAATGACAGACTTGGTTTTACTTAATGCCAACTCCTGTCCCTTCATTTTGAGTGTGAGTGTGTTTGTGCACGTCCACACTGTGTATTCTCTTGTGTGTTCTTTGTGCCACATTTGTTTTTTAGTGAAAGGCCCTTCAGACAACAAACAAAATGTCTGACAAACAAAATGTCAGTATCTTACTGCACACAACAGAGCTGATGTTGCATGACTGACATGAAATTAAGTGACGATTCTCACAATTAATGACTTTGCTTCTGTGGCATATCAGGCCTTCAGACCAATGTCACAACAGCTTGTACTTGCATCAATCACTTTGTGTAGTCAAATGATGTGGGCTCAGGGTAGAATGGGGTAAAAGTCGGGGCAGCTATGAGAGTAGGGTAAATTAGCCAGACTTGCCAAACTAACCTCTTGCAAAAGTGAAATATTTTGAAGTCACCTAAAATAATGCTGCAGATATGTAGGTCATTGTCCACTAGGTTGTTCAATCAGGTTGAATGAAGTGCAGGTCCAGTGATGCATCGTAAATAATTGTAAGCTGTGCTTATCAGCTCTCCCAAAAGCCTCTGTGATCTTGGTCTCCCGTTCAGTGGATGAGACAGTCCCAAAAGGTGCTAAGGTTGAGGTACGTTCATGGAATATCAGTATTTACAAGTTTCCAATTGGAAAACTGTTCTGAGATTCAGTATCTCTGAGTCAGGTCTTAGAGAAAATTAGTTTTAATTGGTTTGGTGTTTTATTGTCAATGCACAGTATTTCTAACCCTTACATGACCATCTGTGTAATCACGCCACCATCTTGAAGTGTCCAATGACATCGACACTGGCGGGACATCTCCATGGGAATCTTTACTATAACTACCATCCATCTCATATGAAGTGATGCAGTGTCACACATATGGCTAATGTTGGAGTGATTCTCCATGGAGTTCACATAAGTCTATATGATTATACCTCCCAAAGAACAAGAACAAGTTTATGCATGTGTGCATCTGTCCCTCATGAGCTGGTGCATTAATGAAGTCAACAGCATGTCCTCCCTTTCTCATTCTCTTGCTCACCATTTCTCTCAGTGTGAGCCTCAGCCTCCTCCTCCCTCCTGTGGCCCCAGCATGTGCTGGGCAGCACGCCCGGCAGGATCTTCCTTGCTTTTCCGTATCATTGATAATCGACCGGCTCAGGGAATGGGGGAGTGGAATGGCAGAGCGAATGCTACCCTGCCACTGCAGCTGCTCCTGGCTGCCACAGCAACTGGGGCAGAAAATCAGACTTATCGCTTTGTCATAATCAGCAGCGGATCGCGGTTTACGATCTCCCCGACCCTGTGTCTCTCTGCCTGCTTTCTTTTTTTGCCTCTTCGTCTGTGCTCTGATTTTATCTTTCTTGAATATGATTTTCCACTGAAGTGTCTGTTTTCCTTTTTTCCAGCTCCTCTGAGCCAGGCTGTTTCTGTTTGTGCATGTGCAAACATGTGCACCAGCTCTTGCAAAGAGCTCTCTCCTCTGAACCTTCCATTAGCACTACCAAACTTTGTAAACGCTTGCTCTTGGGAGTCTAAGTATGCACACTATATGTAGAGCACCAGTGGTTTCTACTGGTCTGAGGGCATGGTTTCGTGCTCTTGTCTGACCACCCAGTCTGAAGGAGAGACAAACAGGTGATTTCTGTTCAGTCCTCTTGTGTCTGAGACCAGAGAGCTCACAATTAACCAGCATTAAAATACGCAACATGTACACAGACGTACCAATTAAGACTGGATTTGTTTTGAATCTAAAGAATTCCCTTTGAAATCCAACACTCACCCCTAATTACTGTAGGCTGTGATCTATCCCTTGTTGTCATCACCAGATGTTTCGCTTTCTCTCTCTGTCTAATACAAACTGAAGGAGGAAGATTTGGCTTTGTTCTCCTGGGAGCTGGAAACACTGGTCACTCAGCTGTACTGGATTACTGCTGGTGGATGAGGTTCTGCACCAGCCTTTCACTGTCACCTTGTGCTCAAGTTTACCCTGTTCTGTCTGTCTGTCTGTCTGTGTGTGTGTGTGTGTGTGTGTGTGAGGGGATAGTGAGGTGTTGTGCAGAAACAGTGTGTCTGAGTCTGCACAGAACAAATACGCTTGGGCAAATGCATGAAAATATGTTTTTCTCTATGGCATGTTTTCTGAAGTAAACAACACATCAACAACATCTGGAAGGGATGTTGTTGTGAAAACAAAGGCATAGAAAGAGAGAGAGAGAGAGAGAGGAATAATTTGCCAAAGATGTACGGGACTCAAGTCCACCACTGAATAACTGCTTTATGAAATAAAATAGGAACAAAAAGGAGGGCCAGTGGTGGGGAGGAGGGAAGGATAATAATGTGACATAACATTTGTTTGACAAGTGACAGCAGAGGAAGACTGAGATATTAGCATCTGCAGCATGGCTCAGAGTCATGACATATTTCTTTAAATCTTTGTGTGTGAAATTTAGCTGCTTATGTGATTCTACTTTAATACATAAGTTCAGTCTTAGAACCATCAGGCTTTAACTTATACGTCGATTTTTCTTTGTACTTTTCTTCACATAAATAATAACTTAAACTATCTCAATCGTGACCTTTAAACAAGCCTATATAAAGAGGTGAGGATCACTCAAAATGTTTAAAACAGTTTTCATAGATGTAGATGTATAAGGACACACACACCCACATGTGTACATACACAGCCACTGGCAAATCCTCCTACTCTGATCTTGGTTTACCTTTCTCATACTGTTTGGATTGAAAAGGTCACTGAACACACACTGAAGCATGACTGTTAAATGGTAGCGGGCAAACACTGCAGTTTGATAAAAGAGCATGGAGACATTTGTTCATGTTTGTGTGTGTGTGTCTGTGTGTGTGTAGGCAGCCAGGTGTATGTGCCTTTATTGTTTTGCATTAAGCTCTCGTCTGTTATGGTTGGATTAAAGGGCAGCAATGATTCCACAGTGACTGAATTATCCAACAATACTGTGCTTCCATACGTACTCATTTTTTGCAGTCAGGGACAAATACAGTGTTCTGGAAAATCTCACAGATGTGAAACGTGGGTCCCATGGTGCTCTGTGCTACACTTTCCCCCCTATTCAAAATAGAAGAAAAGAAGCAGGAAGCAGACAGATGAAAAGCTATTATGAAGTAGGAGAAAGAAAAAAAGAAATAAAAAAGTCATTCCTCTGCTTCAAAATACTCAGGAATTTTGCCCAAAAAATTATGGAGCTTTTCATAATTAAAGCACAGATTGCTCTCATCAACCTCCCCACAGCGCTGATGACCTTAAATTGAACTCATTTCCTGAATTAACATGGATTGAAATTGGAATAAGACTAATCACTGAAGCAGTTTGCAATTGAAAGACAGACCAGACTCTACATTTCCCTCCATCGCTGCAGAACAAGACGACCGAGGTACTTGCTGTCAGTTTGTGTGCACTGACACAGAAGTGGCAGAGTTTGTTTGGGTGTTAGATAAGCAGGGAGGATGTGCCTACTTGATCCGTGTGTGTGTGGTAGGTTGGATTACCCCCTGGGTAAGTCTTGGCACCGGCACAGCAGTGATCAGGTGCCTGAGTACGAGAGCATTTAATGAGAAACACAAAGCCAAGTGGCAGACTTTCATGCATGTGATCTGCATGCGTGCAGCAAAGAAGTGCGTGTGTGCTTATGTTGATCATGAATGAACCATCAAACTCCATGCACATGTGTGTAAAATTGTGTGTGTGTGTGCTTGTTTGTGCGAGGGTGCAGAATGATTCACCTTGCAGTTCTTCTTCCAGCTGCTGTTAGCTCAAACTTAATTAGGAGAAGGAGTCCATCTCCTTCACCTGCTCGCCATGAGTTGTTTATTAGTCGACCAACTGCTTATTTGATTGCCTGAATAAATGACACAAAGCAAATGAATCTGAGCTTCCTGCTCCCTGTCAAATGGTCTGGCTGTCAGCCCTTTGCACCTCCATAAATCACCCCCATTCTTCACACTCTATCTGTTCTCTTCCAGTCTGCCTTTTACACAGTGAAACACAATGCATTTTATATCACGTGTGAGGAAAACAAAAAACCGTTAAACCTCTTGTAAAGCCTGATTATGTTCATGTAGGTGCTATCTCTCCATTACGCCACCATTAACTGGTAACAGGCCTGAATCGAACCAGAGGAGATGCATATTTCTCAATTTTCCCACCGTGTGTGGAAACTCTCTGCGAGATCGATAGCCAGATCATCTTATCTGCTTGGCTTGTTCAGCAGGTAATTAGATGAACTGTGCCATGGTGAGTGCTCATCCTCACCACTTTGCCTTTTATCAGCAAAAGGTGATAGCTTTGGAATAACAACATACATAAAATAATAGCACAAGCACCTCCAGCCTTGTGGCTTCACTTGCACTGGAGATCAGGCTCTAATCAGGGTCCATGATGCCTACATACATTATGGGCTCTAATCAGATTTGGTGTCAGGATGTGATGTGGCAGAGCATATTCTTCCAGTCATCTGGGATCCTCTTTTCACTCCACTGCACAGTGTCCTCATCACATTACCATCAGGATTCACTTGAAACATTGTTTGTGCTTACGGCCTCACCCATAGTCTCCTGTGACAAAAAAAGAGATTATAGCGTGACTGTGGGACTGTATGGTGTGACATGGCATGGCACAGCATGGCATGCATAAGTGAGTGTCCGTGTACAGCTGAATGAATGCAGCATCAGATTGCACTCTCTGTTGATTTATGATAATGTGCAGACTCACTGCCTTTAAAACAGTGTGATGGTCCGCTGAGAGGAAACTTACAGGTAACTGCTCCCTGAAAGATGATCTGGAGTCATTCATCATATACTAAAGTGCTTCACGACGTCTGTGAGTGTTACTCAGTCAGCAACGTAGTTAATTGTGTAGTGTCTTTTGATCTTCATGTGAACTTTTGTGCCGTAACTTGATCTAGACTCTGGATGAAGTCGTGTTTGTGGCAGATTTCAGTCATCAGTCACATTCAGGTGTGAAGCAAGAGCATCAAGCACTTTTCTTGTCTGGCTTCAATCAAAGATGTGCCTTCACATTTAAAAAGTAAGAAACGGTTTTAGACTCCTACCATAAAACTAAGCTCTTAAAAAGTTTTTGTGTGTGTGATTTTCTCTCCTGTTTGGAGTTAGATGAAATGAAATTCAGAGAGAAATGCAGAAGCTAGAGGCCTGTATGAGGGAGGTCGGGGTGGTCTGACTACCCAGAATTATACCCAGAACTATGAATTTTCATTTTATGCAATTGTTTTAGTAGAAAAATCGAACCCAAATCAACCATAATCATAGTTTATTTGCAGTAACCTCAACCTTTACACAGCCCTAATTATACTTGCTATGCATGTAAAGGGAAATATGTCTGAATTTTAGAAGTGACATGAAAAACATTGGCATCGATCATAATATGGGATCTTGCAGAATCGTCCATATTAACATGTTATTCTAGTGACAGGGCTCTTTACACTTTACACTGTACATTTCTCACAACCTCTCACCACATGCATCAAACATATTGGATTAGAAGTGACATTGACCTGAAATCATGAGCCTGGAAATGAATGGAAACTGATGTTTGTCCTGACATTTAATTATTTTGTAGTAACTCACTGATAGACCATCCCTTAGTTTAATTATTATTTATGTCCTTTATTATTATTATTATTATTGTTATTATTATTATTGTTGTTGTTGTTGTTGTTGTTAGACCTATTTCTAAATTTGAGAAGCACCCAAATGCACTATCCTACCGAGCAATATCCAAATGTAAGGCCTTGGATCTAATATCACTTCTCAACAAAATAAGACAATACTGACTTATTTTATTTTTAACACAGGTTCAATGTGATTGATATATTTTATACATATATATATTGATATTATAATGTCATTGTGACAGATAATGGCCCACCGTCTACAAAACAAACCTAGAAAGTCTTCTAATATCTAAATAAAATATGAGGCAAGAATAAAATAAGCTGTTAATTGAATTAATAAAATTGCTTTATTTTGAACATAGACTATGGGGGCATTTTAATAGGTAAGATCTGTCCTTGTATTTTGAACGTATTTCTATGTGGTATTTATTTATTTATCTATCTATTATTTATTGACCCCTGGACGGGAACCAGATCTGTCCTCCCCAGTCTGTCGTCCCTCCATCCTCTGACGGGCCAGCCCTCCTCCGTCCCGCCCTCAGTTCGACTCCGCTCCGGCAGCATCCATCTCTGCACCGGAACACACACACACACAGACACACACACAAACAAGAAAAAGGGCTGCGGGGAAGGAGGAGAGGCGACAGAACCGGAGGCAGGGAAGAATCAGTCAAGCTGCCGCCGCTCCACAGTGAGGAGGAGCTGCACCGACGCGCGGCGTCCTCCCGTCAGTCTGCACCCTGGAGAGCACAGCGCTGCTGCCCCGGAGGTCCCAGCCGAACAGAGACCGCGGGGCTGTGGGGGCAGTGGAATGATCTGATCCTCGCGGTGGGAAGGTCCAGTCGGGTTTGTCGGCGATAAGAAGGAGCATGAAGTTTGCGGTCGCGGTGTTGTGGTTCTCCCTGGTTCTGGGGAAAGCTTCCGTCCAAGGTAAGGGACACCGTCCTGCACGGTGCTGCTTGGTGGAGAAGGAGTTGTATTAACGAGCAAACACGCGGTTCAATTCGGGTGCGATTGCACTTTTAATGGTGCGTGAGGCGGCGGGGTCAGGTGAGCGGAGAGCATTCAGGATTTATTGGGACCGGGGAGCGCAGCGCCCTCCTGGGAGCCCAGGGCAGGCTGGAGCCACAACCACGCTCCAGGAGAGAGATGAGGGACAATACAACATTTAATAAACACCGAAATAACAGAGGCAAGAATTCCCTCACACAATAAAGCTGTGACTCAGGCTTGTCTCATAGGTTTTGTTGTGAAAGTGAAGAATGAAATATTGTTGTGCCACAGCAGTGTTGCTGCCCTCTCTCTCTCTCTCTCTCTCTCTCTCTCTGTGTGTGTGTGTGTGTGTGTGTGTGTGTGTCGGTGTTTGTTGCTATCAGCTTACTGTAAAGCATTTACACTACTCTAATCTTGAGATGGAGGGGCTCTTGGCAGCACATGCTGTAAATCCTCCGCTCTGTAGGTTACTGTATATGTGCGCCTGTGAGACAGAGAGGGAGAGGGACTGCTCAGATGATAATGATTAATCCACCTTCAGTCACCAATTAGCTCCCCCACTGTCAGTCCACACTTAAATTCACGAAGAAGCACATATTAAACAGAGACTAATCTTCCTGCAAAGGACTTTTGATGAATGTCCCCTCAGGAAGCAGATTGAAATGAGACTATTTCTCACGTACCACCAGTGTTATCCAGATCAGTTCAGGTCCATGCCTCAGACCTTTGCCTCCAACTACAACAGAGATGGATGGAGAGAGTGTCTTTCCAGAAATAACCTTGCCGTCATTCAGGATGAGTTGACAGACCTCGATGGCAACAGTTCCCTTCAGGACTATTTGTTTCAGCAGGATGTAGTTCCTGTGAAGCTCTGATGTGCTGTATATGTGTAGACTGTGTACTGTACTACATGTGGTCACCTCTATTCATGTGATGATCAGTCTCTTTGACATTGTGTGAACCTCTCCTGTTGCATTGTGGGCACATTGCAATCTGTTTCTATGTGTCTCTTGTTTCCTGCCTCTGAAAATGTCCTTGCTACCAATGGTGTGCGAGCATCTCATTAGAAAGTGAGAACTACTTTGAGAAAAGACACAAGCACAAAGTTAAACTTCATTTTCACAAGTGCGCAAATTAAAAAAAGGCTCCCCCTGGTTTCCCTGTCATCCTATTACCCCTCTCAGTGGTACATCCTGCTGTGGTTTCACAGTGAACAGATGCTGGCGGTGTCAAAGTGATCATACCACTGTGTCGCCCACGGGGTGTTTCAGATTGAGAAAGAGGCATGGTGTTTGTTTGGCTGCTGGGTCACCCCTGTGTCTCTATCAATGATCAGCAAACTGTAATTTCTCTTTTACATGCACATGCACACATTTATAGTGTGCACTTGTGCCATACATTGGCCTCTTATGGCCACATAGACAGCACAGGCATATGCATTGTTGCAAGCACACGAGGATTCAACCGCCACCCCCTCCCCCCAGCCATCAGACAGCAGGCGTTAATCAATACTCTCTCCTCAACCTCTTTCCAATCAACTACACACACACACACACACACACACACACACACACACACACAGTCTCTCACCCTTGGTCAAACGAGGCAGCAGGTTCCTGTAGAGGAATCCATCCCCACCATGTTTGGCTCCTGTGTTCTTGTTGATGAGGCTCTTGAGGCAGAGCTGCTTCCTGTAGAGATGGCAGATAGGATTCAGCCGACATGTCCTGATGCCCCTTTACAAACTGAGCTCTGTACAGTGGATCTGATGCAATGGGAGGTAATCTGTCTGAACGAGGCTGGTACTATTAGTTCAGTTTCCAAAAAACTCAAGAGGAAACAGGAGAAGGCTGAGGAAAGGCAAACATAAGGTTTAGCCGGTGGCCATGAACTCACACACGCACACCTTAAAGCACTTCTGCACACATGTACACAAGCATAAGAAAACATACATACGTGTTTGTCTGAATATTTGGGTCATTTCACTGACTTTAATCATTTCCTAATCCTATGTGTCACAGCAGCATGCATAACTCCAACATGTCCCCCTAGCTCAAGGCTTTTAGCCCCTACTATCATAACACACCTGAATGTCTGTCAGTAATGTAAGTGCCAGGTTTTGCCAAGGAGGGATGGGTGGAGCAAAAAATGCAGTATCTCTGGTTAGACTGCAACAATTTCAATCAAGAATTTTAATTCATTTGAGTTGGACATTGTCGTACCGTAGGAGAGTGATGCAAAATCAATAGACTTTTTAATATAAAGCTGATGATGGTTAATGTCAACGAGTTCCATGAATAGACCAAAATCAACAATCCAAGGCCTGATACAGGTTATCCAACCAGCTCCTCCAACATGAACAATCACATACGTTTTTTCAACCCTTTCATATAAATTATGGGAGTGTCTTCTGCAGTCGTGCCCCTACAGCGGCAGGCGTACCAGCCCTTGGTCGTCATGGTTACAAGAATAAACATGCAGACTCAACCGAGAGCAGTGCACACTGCCTTTGCCGCCATGCTTACTATAATAATGGTCATGGCTTTGTTTGGTTTAAGCACAAAACCCATAACCAACATCATGACCTTAGGTTCAACTAAGTACTTCCTTAATATAAGACAGTCCTCGTTGCCATGGTTACAATAATAAATGTGGTTAAATTTGTCAAATGGTCATGGACAATAGAAAGAACATAAACTGCTGATTTCCTGTGTCATGATCCATTGTTGACCCATCCATCCAACTCAACCTCCTCCTGATGTGGACTTTCTCGCTCTATGAAGTATGTCACCACACTTTTCCCTTTCTGTGCACATGAATAAGGTTTAGAAAAAAAAAATTACCTATTCCTCGTGACCTGTTGGAACAAAACTCAACGTGAGGCTCAGTCTCACAGACTTGGGAAGGTGGAAAATACTGAGAGATGGACTTATATGTTGTTGGTTTTGTCATGTCATTTTTATAGTAATGTTAGAAGGCATGTGGCTATCACTTTCTGTAAGGTGTGATATAGACTTCTGCTTTTCATAGGACGCCATCCCTGACTGACTCTAGTAATCACCTTTTTCTAACTGGAAGCCTACAGTCCCATCCCTGGAAAACTGACAACTTAATCAAGAAATACAAATAAACATATAGAAAGAAAATGAAACTGTTATTGTATCATCACCTCCCCCATCCCTGGAGTGGATGCCTCATGCTTTTAGAAATGTTTCTCTCTGCAGTAGCAGCGTACAGCTTATCAATTGATGTATGTAGCATGTAGGAAGTAAAAGAATGTTCTGCTTAGTATGGACCCTTGTGTTCAGAAACAAATTGAAATGGGAATTTGTTTTCGCTCCTCTATCTGTTTTGCTGTCTGTTCTCATTCTCTCTGCCCGAGTTAACTTCTCCTTCAGACCCACCCTCTTCCCTGCTCCTTGTTCTGTCTCTCTCAGACACTGGAGGGAATTGCTTGGGGTCACTCTGTCTCTCTCCTTCCCTTATCAGCTCTTTCCACTCTTCTGCTCCATTCCCCTTGTTTGAGAGGCTGTTGATTCGAACTCTCGTTTCTGTCTATCAGCCTCTGCTGCAACATCACCAGTGGCAGTGCCAAATATTGCCCTCTTATGTGGACAAATGCTCTGAGCTCTGAGCTGATAGAGCCACTGAGTTACTGTGAGAGTAGCTTAAGTACAAATACCACATAATGCTCTGAGCATCCAGCAAATACTGCTGTCATCTTCATCTTAGTTACACACAGTGAGTAACAGAGAAGAGGTTCAGTGACTTGCTGAAGGATAGTTCAACAGCACATGTACTGTAGCCCTTGATGAACACGCTCATTGGAGCCAAGCATGTCTTAAGTCACTCAATAGTCCTTGAACAGTTGGCCTGCAACTTACACCACTGTGTTTTTACTGAATGCAAGGTGCCCCTCTTTGGTCTCTGTGAATTCCAAGCAAACTGAATTACACATCGTAAATTTCATATGTTATGGAAAACATCACAGTGTGTTTTCTGTAACTGTCTACCGTAGAGACCTGATACCTCCCAGCTGTCTGCACTTGAACGGCTGGTGAAGTAAAAGCACTATTTTTTCATTGCACTGTCTCCTGCTCAGTGTGAGCGTCACTCTTTAACTGACTATTATGTCTTGTGCCTGGCTGCACAAAGCGCTCTGAGCTCAGCTCATCTCCCCTGGCCATTGTTCTGTCTGAGGTGATCATGTCAACATGATCATTTTGTCAGCCCTGGGAGCTTAGATGCATTCGCTCGGCCATGACCAGCTGTCAGGTCAGGGTTGTGTGTGTGTGTGTGTGCGCGGTGTGTGGGGGGGTGGGGGTATGTGTTTGCGGCTCTGACTTAATTTTTTCATCCACTTTCTTTTGAGACTCTGGTGAGGTGATTCACTTTGTTCATGCACGAGTGGGTTTGTCTTTGTGTGTTTAAAATCATGTAAGGCTGGGAAGAAGATGACATTTATGTGCACATCTGTCTGTACATCTGTGCAAATGAATATCACATGTATGTGCGCTAACTAGCCATATAGTAATTGCTAGATCTAACACTTCTTTCTGCATTATCAATGAGCAGCTTTATAAAATGTCTGAAAACAAAAGGAAATGCCGACAGTTACCCACAGTCTAAGTAGCGTTGTCAAATTTCTATCCAATAAAGACCAAAAAACAAACAATTCAATTTGAAGTGAAGCAAAATGAAAAGAAACAGCAAATATTTACATTAAACGTCCAAAATCGATGAATGTTTTCCATTTTTAGCAGCATGGCACCAGGGTTTTCAGTGTTGTCATGACATTTCTACAGGCAGTCATTGTATCCAGAGGATGTATCCTAATGACTTTAATTAATTTCCTCGAGTGCGATCAGCAGTTCAACATCTACTGCATAGGTGGGCACAAAACATTGTACAACCAATCAATCTTTCTGAATGACATCTTGACCTTTACCATTTTCCTGTCCCGCATTCGTGGCTTTAAGTGACAATCATCGTTAACTTTGGGACGGATGATCATGAAGTTTTATACAGACATTTATGCCCCACTCAGTATGAATTAATTGACTAATTTACTTAACTTCAGCACTTATTCAACGCTACAATGTTGTTTTATGCACAAAACTATTTTCCCTCCTTTACGTCCTCTGTCTCTTGTGCTCCCTCCAGCTCAGGAGGACTTTGTGTCGCTGGCTGAGATGGAGGATTCCCTGTTGAAGAACCTCTTCAGAGGTTACCAGAAGTGTGTTCGGCCTGTCCAGCACGCCAATGACACCATCACTGTACGCTTCGGACTCAAGATCTCACAGCTGGTTGATGTGGTAAGGACTCCACACACACACATACACAAACACACAGGTTAGTTCAAGTTTAATGTTAATGGGAACAACTACCATGTGTTTCTTTAATTAGATCTTAATTTGAATGTTCGTATCTTACTTGTTCGGAGCCTGTGAACTTACTTTAAAATTTTAGTTACACTGACAAAGGAAGAGAAACCAGTAAAATCTGCCTTCAAAAAGTCAATTAGAAGTAAAACATTTTTTTCAGTACCTCACCCATTGTCAGGTGAGGTTAGCTCGTGATGGATAAGCAGTATAGATAACGGATGGATGTTGTTCAGTTCACTTATTATATTCAAGGTCAAAATGTAGTTAAACACATAAACCATGTGTAAGTTAAATCAGAGCATCAACGTAAACTCACTCCATGTTACAAAATAAAATAAAATGAAAGCACTTAGGACATGACTCCAGTATTCTCCATGATAGCGCTTGTCCTGTCCTTGCCATACATTAAGTATTATATTAACATTCGATAGATGAGGGCATTTGAATTGTCTCTGCGGTGATCAGATCCTTGGTGCCCTTGAGTAAACTGGAGCCAGACGTGGAGGCTAAACATAGCATGTTGTCTTAACTCTGTGTGAACCCGTTAAGGAAACTCACAGTCGATATTAAAATTGTCAGGTGTAACATGGGTAATACAATCCTGTTGGGGTCTAATGAGGGTTGGTTGTTATTTTTTGGAATGAAAGGCAGAATGGAAGGGAAGGAAGGACGGAAAGAGGGGATAGTAAGTGGAGCAGGAGGAAAATACAAAGAAGGTTAGAGAGGGTGGTTATTAGGGGAGGTCAAGACAGGAACTGAGGCTGCAGTAAAGACAGAAGTGTGAGGATAAATCAGTAGGAGGGTGAGGAGCCAAGGGATTTGAAGGGCTAAAGACAGGAAGAGAGAGGAGAGAGGAGTGAAGGGTAAAGGAGAGGTCCAAAGTGGTCTTTCATAGCAGCAGCCAGAGAATGTAATGTGGCCATCAGCCTGAGAGGAACCAGATCACATTTATTATTTACACAAGGACACACACACACACACACACACAAAAGCTGCTCCCCCTGCTCCACAGAGGGTCACGATTTGACTACTTCAGCATCTGATGTTTGTACTGATGCCACAGAAATTACATTTGGAAGAGCGCCATCTTGTGGTATCTTCAGCGAACTACTGTTACATTTAAAAAGCAAAAAACGCCTCAGACCCTCAGATCAATTCTTATTCACAGAGGATTGTTGTGCAATCAGCTTTGACTCAGCACTTGTCTAAAGCAAACAATCCCATAGATTGTCCTTTTTACACTAGTTTTACTTTTTACTTTTCTTCAAGGATCTTCTTGTGCCCATCTTTAGCTTACATTAAAAAGCCTTCTGAATAGATAGATAGATATAGATAGATATACTTTTATTTATCCATGGAGGGAAATTAAGGTAATTTCACTCTTATTCCTTTTCCACCAACTTTGTTTTGTACAGCCTATGTCAATACTTAATTTTGGGCAAGAGAAGCAGCAGTGCATATACTAGTTTGTCAGTAATGTGGTCATTGAGGAGCAACTTCTACAGCTCTCTCTCTCATTAAGCAGTGTCGATCTATCCCAACAGCACTTGACTCCTGAGCTGCTCCAGTCTGTTTTCATTGTGGCAAGCAAGAGAAGCAATTAACCCACTTTGAAAAAAAAACCCAAAAAACTCTTCCTTTCTAACTAGGTTTAAGTGCTTTCTTTCATCTCACTCAGATTTTTGTCTCAGGCTTCTGAATTGCTCCTCACCTCCTCATTAGCCTCCTTTGTCAGCACACAGCAAGTGCTCCAGAGATTTCTAAACACTGAACACAAATGTCTTTTTTTTCCTGCAGGATGAAAAGAACCAGCTGATGACGACAAATGTCTGGCTCTGGCAGGTAAAGATGAAAACTAGCCCTACCGTTCACAGAAGTGTGATGTGCTACTTTCACAACTATGAAACATTTAGACAATATGCTGCCGTATGCCACAGAATACAGCTGATATATCGAAGGGAAAAATATCTCATCTCTAATCAGAACGAAGTGAGGAGGTATAAATTTATAATCATAATCAATCAATCAATCTTTATATGTATAACATCTTTCATATAAACAGTGTATCAAAAGCATCATATAAACATAGAATAAATGCGTGTAAGTAAAAAAACATATATAATTCTCTGAAAGTGAATGAAGTTCCTGCATCAATTCCCAGACTAATGATAGAGGCATCATTGGTTCCTCATTAATTCAGTATGAGATTTGGAGAGTTCATAGAGTCAGGGCTGCTTTGTTTGATTCAACAGGAGGGTTTGGTAAAGAAATCTTGGCAGTGTAGTTACAGACTCAGGTCAAAATTTCTAAAAATCTACTTGAAGACAAAATCAGCCTACTATCTTCTTAAAAACTTACTGTACCAATAATGAAAGGGCTTGCGTGTCAGCTTGTGTGTCAGCTCTTTAAAAAAAGTGTCCTCACTGACACCACAAAGAGTGGATCATATCTTTGCACTGGCTCCCCATTTGAAAAATAATTGACTTTAAGATGCCACTGTTGGTCTATAAAACACTGAATAGTTTAGGGCCAAAATACTTGATCTGCCCCAACTTTAGGAACCATCCAGACATCTGAGGCCGACAAATGCAGGTTTGCTAAACTTGGAAAAGCAGCATTCAGTTTTTAGGGAAGCAAAGGTCTGCTCTGAGTTTCAGTTCTTTCAAATTGAGGTTTAAAACATTTCCATTTGCCTTTTATTGAATCATATCTGGGCCTTTTCATTCACATCTTGCTCAGCAGCTGCAGTGTAAAATGTATTCTCTCTTTTATCTGTCTTACTCCAGCTAGTTTACTATCATCTTCTTTCTTCTCCTTTTGTTTCTTTCATGTACCAAACTTTAAAAGGCCTTGTTGGTGGAAAGTGCTATACAAATAAAACTAGAAATAAATGAAAAATTAGATGTTGATAAAAAGATGCACAAACATGATTGGGGATACATAAGCAAAAGCAAGAAGCGAGCTATGCAATGAAAAACACATTAGTTTCCATAGGTCGTGTGACGTTACCGGTCTTGTGCTGTCCGTGGTGCTGAAGTGGAAAACCTGCACCTGCATCTCTATTATATAATCATAATAAAATGCTATGTATTCATTTTTTAGGAGTGGGTTGATGTGAAGCTAAAGTGGAACCCAGATGACTATGGAGGTATTACCTCCATCAGAGTGCCCTCAGAGACCATATGGCTGCCTGACATTGTCCTGTATGAAAAGTGAGTTATGCAGCACTCTGCAAACTTTATCAGTTCTCCTTCCCTTATTTCTGTCTCTGCCACTTTCTAGTCCTCTGTGCTCATTTACATCTTACCTTTTCCATTCTTTTCCTTACCGCCTACCCCTTTCCCTTCGCTTCACAGTGCGGACGGTCGCTTTGAAGGATCCCTGATGACCAAAGCCATTGTGCGCTGGGATGGCACCATAACATGGACTCCACCTGCCAGCTACAAGTCCTCCTGCACCATGGATGTCACCTTCTTCCCCTTCGACCGACAGAACTGCTCCATGAAGTTTGGCTCCTGGACGTATGATGGAAACATGGTGGACCTGGTCCTGGTGGATCATTACGTAGACCGTAAAGACTTCTTTGATAATGGCGAGTGGGAGATCCTCAATGCGACAGGAGTAAAGGGGAGCAGGAGGGATGGGGTGTACTGGTACCCATTTATCACCTACTCCTTCATCCTCAAGAGGTTGCCCTTGTTCTACACCCTCTTCCTCATCATACCATGCCTCGGTCTGTCCTTTTTGACTGTGCTGGTCTTCTATTTGCCATCAGACGAAGGAGAGAAACTGTCGCTTTCCACATCTGTGCTGGTGTCACTCACTGTGTTTCTCCTGGTAATAGAGGAAATCATCCCCTCATCCTCAAAGGTGAGTAGCCTGGTTAATCTGTTGAGAGATACGTTCATTAAATCTTCCCAGATTTTCCCTGTGTTCAGTTATCCTTATTGTAATCTTAATTGCAATCGTCCTAATTAACAGAGATCACACAGTTCTATCAATTACCTTCATCTTACACTGAATGTCATCTCAATTAACAGGCTACTAACTTCAGATGTACCTCAGTCGGGATGGAGTTTAAAAAAAAAACAACACTAACCTTTCTCTATATAGTCCATTATTGAGCATGTCTCCCAAATAAGCTTTTATAATGTTGCCCAACACCCTTGTTGGGTAATAAATACTATAGAAGACACAACAGTGGTGAAAGACTAACTCAGATGAGATAACCATGACTTGAGTAGCAAGCAAAGAAGTGTCACCAGCAACATGTACTTAAAATTAAGCATTGCCTGATGCATAATGGCCTGTGTCATTATGTGAGTATAAACAGAGCAGCTCTAAGTAACCAAATAGCTGAAAGCATCAGTATAGGTGTGCAGAGCCTTAGATATATAACAATGTATATGTTAAATCAAAGTAACTAACAACTGAACAAGTGTTTTGACTTATGTTGTCTGTTTAAATTATGTTAGTGCATACAGTTATCTCCCCACTCCCCTGATACTCAAGTCAAGTACATCAAAACTGTACTGAAGTACAGCAAATATTAATAAAAAATCTAACATACATAGAACATGCAAACTCCACACAGGCCAAAAGTTCAAACCTGAAACCTTCTTGCTGTGAGGCAACAGTGGTAACCACTGCATCACTGTGCTGCTGTGGCCATCATCAAATAAAACAACATTAAAAAATACAATGGCACCAAAGACATGAAGTGCTTTAGGTCAGTAAAATCTTAAGATCAACTCTAGCCTGTGAAAAGACAAACAGGAGTTATGTATTCTTGTGTGCTTGCAGTTGCATTTTGAACTAGTAGAATGTGTGACATTGATTTATGGCTGAACCTGAATACAGAGAAATACTATAATCAATACTTGATGATATGAAAGATTTACGACCAGCTCAGGATCAGCACAAAAAAAGGAAAGGACTGATTTTACAGAAGATTCTCACTCAAAAACTGAACTGCATCTGAACAGTTGCCTGCAGCAGTTGTTGGAAAAAGATCATTAGTTACACTGATGAGGGCTGTTTAATGATGCAGAGAAAAAAAGTGTGTTACTTCAGGTATTGAAACAAATGGACAAAAAGTAAGACGATTTCTTACATTAAATAAAAACCTGTCCTTCTTTCTGTCTCAGGTGATCCCACTGATTGGAGAGTATCTGCTCTTCATTATGATATTTGTCACCTTCTCCATCATCGTTACCGTCTTTGTCATTAATGTCCACCACCGCTCCTCTGCAACCTACCACCCCATGGCTCCCTGGGTAAAGAGCCTCTTCCTACAGAGACTGCCCAGGCTGTTGTGTATGAGAGGTCACACTGACAGGTAACAGGTTAATACAGGATCAGTTGTTTTCAATAGGGTTAGCCTTTACACATTAGAAAGCACATATGAGACATTATTTGAACAGTTACAGTTTCCATTGTTTGCAGATACCACTATCCAGATATCGAGATGCGCAGCCCAGAGCTGAAGCCCCGCAGAGGGGCAGGGAGGAGGGGGGTTCCTAGCCACAGTGGCGGCCAGCAGAGAGGCCCCCTGGGAGGGAAGGAGGACGAGAACCAAGCCTGGCTGGCCATGCTGGAGAAAGCCACAAATTCTGTTCGCTACATCAGCCGTCACATCAAAAAGGAGCACTTCATACGAGAGGTGAAGGAGGGCGTGGGGTCAGTGTGTTTGGGTTCACATTATGTTTTGACCACTTTGAAACTTCTACACTGTTACAGCCATGGGCTTGGTACAGTATCATCGGATTTATGTCTCATTTGCTTTACACAGTATGAACTCAGTAAAGTTGTTGTGTCCTGAGTGAGGGATGTTTTCACTGAGAAAAAAAACTGACCCAGATTCACATCTGTGGACCTTTCCTCTTTTTGTCTCTCTTGCTCTGTCTGTCTGTTCCTCTCCTCCTCCTCTCTCATTCTTTCTCCCTCTCAGGTAGTACAAGACTGGAAGTTCGTCGCTCAGGTGTTGGACAGGATTTTCCTGTGGGCCTTCCTCACAGTGTCAATACTGGGAACTGTCCTAATCTTCACCCCTGCTCTGCAGATGTACCTCAGCACACCTTCATGAACACACACTTACTCTCCAGCAGCTCATTCCTGTTTTCTGGTTTCTCTTTGACCATGATTTATTGATAAAGCCAAATAAAACATTCATACTGTGTATTTCTGTTGTAGAAACAAGCTCAAGCTGCAGACCTTTACCTCCCTACAGTATGGTTTGAAGCTTGTAATGACTTCTGGGAACTATAATGATTTAGATGCAACTTGTCATTTGTTGTACTGTGCATGCACAGGAGTGAGAGCAATAAGCAGGTTGTAGTAGCGCATATAATTTGAATATACATGTTTATATAACTGTGACACAATAATTATACATGTACAATATCACTCCATGAATAATTAGTTGTTTTGTGTCTCACATGCACCTTGTTGTCCAGCCAGTTGTTCTCTACTGTATGTGCTGTAATGATGATCTCAAAGAAGAAATATGATGTACAAAATCTTACAGTGTGGTTTTCATTCTACTCACAACCAGCAGGGCCCCAAAGCTCACAAGGCCCCCCCAGAGTAGCTGCTACTGGTTTGACAGTAAACTGGAATGACTTAAAATGTTAATTGTAATTTTGCTTGGTAACAGTGTTTGCACCACAACAGTACATTTGAAAATAAAACAATAGGGACCTTTACTTGACAACTGCTTTATTACATAATCTTATGGTCATACTTTGTAAAAGGGCACTGACTTAAAATACAATTTATTATTTCAGCCTATATTGTGCTTACATGTTGCACTTTTAGAATAAATGTGTACCTCATAGAGTTGCCACAAACAGAGTCATCATTAAATCATTAAAACAAATTAGAAATTACAGTTTATTGAGTGATACTTTATGAAGCATTATTTTTCAAGATTTTCTTTAGATGTCCAGGAAGAATTGATGTAGAAATGATCAGTAATCTAATATATTTCTAAACAAATAAAGAAGGATGGAATCATAGGAAACAGCAGAAATGGAAACAAAATTCATTCTGCTATTGGGAGACAAGATACGTCAGAGAGAAAGTTACATCCAACTAAATGTTCAAATGCAAATAATAGACTACCTTAATGAACTACCTTATTCTTATAATTAGATTAGACCATAATAACAGATCGTGAGGACTGGAGCCATTTTTGGGGGCTGTAATAACATAGTATCACCACTAAATGGCAGCAAATATGTTTTTTTTTGTTTGCTGCCAGCATCTGGTTGAAAACTGCCTTCCTAGAAATAATGATGCGATAAAAACATTTAGCAAGTATAATATATGGGCACACAAAGAAAAAGTTGACAAGTTAAATACACTACACTTATTAGGGTGCTTTGGTAAACACATATTCATTCAAAATGACCTTTTTGTGACCATGTTTAATGATATATTCTGACCTACAGCATCAACCTGGATGAACAGCTGTGTGTTTAAAGGTGAATTGTTAGTATCTAGCAGAACAAATATACAGGGAGATGCCCAAATGAAATCACAGCCTGTACAGTGTGTACAGATATGGATACAACATTTTGTTGGTTTAGAGCAAATATTTGTAGAGATGAGCTATTGTATGTCAAAGCATTATAGGCTACTATCTCTACTCATGTTTCCCTGAGCTGTGTTTTTCTAAAGGTCACATCATAATTACAAAAGGAGACGGCGGTTCATTCATTTCCCCTGCACCTATTTTCTGGTTATTTACTGCTGTAGCTTTCCAATCTAGCCTCCAGGCTTTCGTCACCCCCAAAATATTGTTACAACCTGGTGATATCATAGCGTTACGTGCTTTGGCCTAGTTTTTGGGAGACATGAGTTTGTTCTCTGACTTATTAAAAATGGCTGGCATACTTAAGTGAAAGCGTCTCTGCTGTTTCCCCTGCACTTCAACAGTCTGACCTCAGTCCACTCTTCTATTATTCACAGCTACGGCTCTGACTCAGACAGACAGGTGTGTGTGTGTGTGTGTGTGTTTGAGTACATAGTTATGTTTGTGTGTGTGTGTGTGACAGCATGAGAGTGCATGAGAAGGGCAGCACGCACGAGTGTGTTTGTGTGGACACTGACAGGCTGTGACAGAGCTGGGTTTGAACCCCTCTGGATTCCACATAAATAAACAAGCTCTCAGGTCTTTGGATGAGAAAACCATATATGAAACACCCAAAATATTTTGAGAGGATCTGTTTCCAGCAAAAACATATTTTACGTACTTCAGTGTTGGGACTCATGTATCATAATTTAATACAGAAACATTATTGGTTGAAACTCTTTTTGCTCCTGTTCTGTGAACTATATCGTACCGATAAAGGGACAATTTAACAATTTAAGTTTTCTCTTCCACCAAATGTGGTTTCTTGCTGGGTTTTTGGTGGTTTTTGCTTATCAAGAGCTCAAGCCATCATTGCATTTACAACACAAGAGTTTATAATAAACACTCTGAGCTGCACCATTTCAGTAGAGCAGACTGGGTATGGGGCTAGATAGTTAACATGCTAACTACAGATGAATAAAAGAAGTGACAGAAATAAAGGCAAAATGAGAGTTAATAGTAGCATTACTTTCCACTGCTGGAGATATCTAATGCTTAGAAACGCACAGAATTGGTTAAGTAAATGGCCATTAATGCTATTGCTGACTATGTAGCACAAGTTAAACTTACAGATAGCTTGGTGAAACTCAGTTGAGCCATGACCATAGACTGTATATGAAATTGGACGTTGACTCCAGAGCTGAAAAATGAAGCCAATGCTGAAGAGCCTTAAACCTGCATGAACCAGCATCTCATGACCATCAGGGGGCAACTCCAGATTGCAAAAATAAGTCTGATTGTATTGAAGTCTATAGGAATATGGCTCTACTTCGCAGTTTATGATCTCAGTCTCTAGTATGAAGTCTTCTTTGATACAAAATCACGTTCATTTTTAAAATTATGATCACATTTAGAGTAAAATACACAGTAAAGAAGGGTATGCATTAGGGTGTGGCTACTGTGTGACAAAATGTACTACACAAGGTGACCTGCCTGACAATCAAGATTGCAAAGTGTGTCATATTCACTCCTCACTTCACCTCAGCTCCACCTTCTCTACCAATTATGGTTTGGTTTCAAAAAACCAAGATGGCGACTGCCAAATTACATATAATAGTATAATATACATACAATAACTTGAGGCTTCAAAACAGCAGCTCACCACTGGGTGACGCTACAGTGGGTTGCCACTTGACACGACCACAAACTCATCCTATTCTTACAAAAATCATATTACTTGTAACACAAGTTTAAACAAAATTTCCATGAAATCTTCAAAAGAAAACGTGAATTAATAACAATAATGCGTCCATAGGACTGTAGTTTTTCCCTCTGCCACAGGGTGAGTTGATCCATGTGAACTCACTGCTAAGCTCAGTCCCACATGGACAGAGGCTGGCCTGACCTGCCTTTATGTGAGTATTACATTTTAAAGTCAAGGCACAGCTTGACTGTAGCTGAGGCTTTAAATACACAATAACAGCTCCTGCTGAGCAATGTTCAGACAGTGTACAGCCACTTCTTGCTTTATTATTCACTTGTGATGTACATACTTTATTTTCTGACATCGACTTACAGTTCAACTTGCAATGAAGAGGAAAAATCAAAAAGATGATTACAGGACCACTCTAGAGAATTTTGTTGGTATACAAAAAGACTTTTCTGTTTCACTGTTATCACTGCTGTGAATTGAAGCTCATATGGATTGAAATACTGAAATACATTGTCCACGAAGTCAGTCTCACATACATTCTTATTAATGAAGCATGTTCAGGTTGTACAATTTGGGGAAATTATAATGTAGGATATAGTGTGATCCTGACAGCAAGTGGCACTGGGAGAAAACAGATTATGTCAGGGAACAAAGCACCAACATGACTGTGTCTCATCTGTGTTACCCCGAACATCACATATAGTGAGTGTGTGAACCCTGTCACTCTACTCTCAACTACATGACTCAGACTGCCAGTAGCACTGTGAAAAGGTTGTTGTTGGTGCTGTAGAAAATGCTCCATTGCTCACCTCAGTTTCCCTATTTTAAGGCGCCATGCTGCCTTTCAAAGAAAAGCCTGATTTCAACATGACCTTTAACTTTCATGTATTCTGTCATGAGGGTCAACCTTCATAAAGTAGACAGTCTGAGTGAAAAGTGTTGGTAATGATTCATTTTGCTCATTTTGAGAGGAGAAAATAAAGTAAAGAAGTGGACATGGAGAAGCCATGAGGCAAAGAAAGAGGTTACTGAAGAAAGGTTTAGATCTTGCTCTTGTGTAAGTGAGTACACTGAATGGATTGAAACACAAGGCTACAGGTCATGTCCTGTGTAAATAAATGTATCTGGTTAAGGTCACATCACATCACTGCATTCATGAACAGAGCACAGTGAGTTTTAAAGTTTTGCTCCTGGGTTTCAAGCTGCACTTAGCAACATATTTCTATATTAAAAAAAAAAAAAAAAAAAATCAGTGTGTTATGCTAAGTATCACCTGCAGCTCCATCCACCATGCCCTTCCTTCTCGGTATCAAAAGATCGACAGGCAAAGTTAGCAAATAGCTAGCAAAAAAAAGGGGTGTATTTAGTACCAGATATTTCCCAGGAGTTGGTTGTGACCAGCTAAAAGGACTATGAGACTTACATTTATAACACAACATTTCTCAGCAAATAAGCTATTTAAGCTTTGCTCTTTACTTACCAGTCTAGAAGAAAGAGTTCGGCATCAAATTCATTCCTTTACTTGTCAAGAGCTGTGCTGTGTCTCCAGCTGTGGAAACCAACACCAATGTTATCTCATCATGTCTTTTCTTCTACTGTCAGTCACTTTGTGGTAACTCTAATCTGTAGTGATGCTCAGGAGACATTTTATTTCCTCTTGTTTTGTAAATGCAACAATGAGTGAACCTCAAGCGACAGTCACCACCAACCTCTCCCAGCAAGAAACTTCATTCTGCGGCTACGAAAACTTACAAACAGCCACTTTAATGCACGTCTCCATCCACTACTGATTCTTTGAGATAAACAGTTGGTGGCACTTATTCTCCAGATGGTGCTATTAAACCACTGCAGAAGAAGAGGGTGCAGTGACATGATGTAAGTAAAAAGTCCCAGTTGAAATTCAAATGGTGGAAAACCTATGTTGAAAACATGGAACAAAGGCATTTGTTTGTTTCATTCATTGACTGGTCAGAAACAAAGCCAAATAAAGATAATGTTGCTCCATGGCAGTGGATGAGTAAATTTGTTTGTTACCACACTGACAATATCTTTACTGTCTGTCAATTTTGTGTTTACAATTTGCTCTGCTGCTCCCAAGTAGAAACCAGGTGTACCAGGTGGATATGGTTAGAAAATCATAAAAGTAGGTGATTTTAATTTCTTTCAGATTACCAATAAGGGCCTTTAATTGTCTTCTTATTTCTAGGTAATCCTGTAATTCTGATGGCTGTTGTGAAAAGAGACTATTGTTTTCCACTTCTACATTTTCATTATATTTTACTTCGACAGTTGCCACAATCTAGTCATTTTTCTCAACATACATGAACATTACATTTGGACCTAACATGATCAAATGCACTGAGACGTATGCAGAGGCATAAGCCTCAGCACAACTCACATGTCCGCCTTATGCTAGATGATTCTGCATGAGATGTTGTTTATATGTTTATGATATTTATGGCATGGGCTGGAGGCTGCTACACGGTATACTAAATGTAATGTGTTGTGTGTGATAAAGGGAGGGGGTGGGGGTGTTGGACTAGAAGAGACGACATACATATACAGAACTGCACTGTACGTAAGACAGGTGCACACACATAAAACACAGAAAAACCCATGCTGACAAATACACACACAGTACCAAATCCAATCCCTGCCGGCTCAGCCAAAAGGACGTTTATTTAATGTGAGCTGATGGCAGACTGTACACGTACAACACTGTGTCCAGACTGAAGCCAGAGGGAGATAGAAAGAGAAGGAGAGGGGAGGTGGCTGAGGGAGGGAGGGGAGGGAAGGTTTATACACAAAGGCTGAAGCAAATGGGAGAGGGAGAGTGATAGATAGTGAGAGCCAGAGAAACACTGCAGGCGTTCTTGTAATGGTCTGAGGACATAACTGCATCTGATGCTCACAAGCAGAGCCATAAAAGTACAGAACAGACGAGTGGAAGAAAGGAAACAAAGACGGAGAAGAGAAATGGAAGGCTGAGGAGGAGAAGGACAACAGAAAGGAGGATCAAGGGGAGTTGAGGGGTTATAAGTTGATAGTTAAATGTGAAATAAAGGGGAAAACTATAGAGGAAGTTAGATTGAGAGAAAGGGTGACTAAGAGGAAGACAAAAGAAGCGAGAGGATGATGCATAGAGGGTGGGTGTGACATATATGAGTAAGCTAACAGCTCAGGAAACAGATCATCAGAGCATCACAACAGCCAACAACCTGAAACGTCTTTGTACACACTAATGAGGTTGCACACTGACTCACACACGCACCTGCACGCACAATAACACTCCACATTGAGTCGTGGTGGTGTAAAATGTGCTGTCTGTGCGCCCCGAAGGTGTTTGTCTGCCTGTCGACAGCACTACACCAAAGCTCAGGCGAATGTCTCATTAGAGGCAATTATGTGGTGCAATATGTTTTAACAACTGGCCACATGCACCAAAGTTCACCACACTTGACGACTGCCATGCTGATTAAAGATGCTTTCAGTGGTTCATACTAACGTGAAATTGTGTTCATCTAATAATCATCTGCACCGCTGCTGCGGGGAAATGCTCATAACTCAATACAGCAGCATCTATGGATGGTGTCCCGGGCATAAAACATTAAGCTGGTGTTTGCAAAACTACAACTGTTTTTAACTGTGTAAAAGAAGTACTATCTAAGGTATTGAACATTTTAAAATTAACTAGTGAGCAGCTTATTTAACCAATTTTCAAATGGAGTCAGGTGAAAAAGGTTTTATTGTTTTTGGAAGCCGAGCCCCTGATTTAAGAGGGAAACAAACTGATATCAGGCGGCGCGATGATACAGGGGTTAGCACAACAGCTTCACAGCAAGAAGGTTTTGGGTTCAAACCCCTTTCTGTGTGGAGTTTGCATATTCTCCCTGGGTTCTCCTGCTTCCTCCCACAGTCCAAAGATATTCATATTTAGGTTAATTGACTCTACATTGCCTGTAGGCATGAGTATGAGCATGATGGTTGCTTGTCTCTGTATGTTGGCCCTGTGATAGACAGGCAACAAACTGATATCACCCAGAACAAAGGCTGGGTGGCTGATAGAGTCATCGATCAATTCCAGTTCAGCCTGAGCCTGAGACTCACCTGAATAATACATGTATGATAATTCATCCATGTGCTCCTGCTGTTCAGTGCTTTTAACTTTAAAAGTCACAAGAACTGGATACCAACTGTGTCCCAGTCAGATTTGTCCCTTTTTTGCATCCCCTGGAAACACTTCTCTTGTGTTGTATTTGCACGTTTCTGAATTTGTTTGTGTTTAGTCTCTCTCACATGTTTTCCTAAGTTGCAGTGCCATGGGCTCTCAGGGCCATTATACTGTTTAAAACAACTCCAATGTGATTGGGGAAATAATATCCAAAATGCATGATCAAATGTGCCCTGTAGAGTGGGAATATTTGAAAGGCTGTTTTCACCCATGTTTACTAGTTTGCAGTCTTATTCTTTGCTCCCTTTCCTGGCACGCTGCAGCATCTCAGCTCAGTCGGAGGAATAGTGTGTAAAAATATTTGTTTTCATATATCAAATATATTTCATTTCAGCCATTTCACAAAATGTGCCACATTTCTTTGATACCGTGCCACAGTGTGGGCCCCCCTTTTGTAAAAGTTGCTAAAACCGCCCCTGGAGGAAAAACAGACTAGTCAGATGCTTTGTAAAGTCTCTGGTCAGTGGCCGATTGTCCTGAAAAAAGAGGACAAGGTTGAGAAGAAGGTAGAAAGACAACAACACAATAAAACTGAAGAGAAGAGAAATGACTTCTTGTTGTTGCACTGGTGCATAAGTGTCATCTTTCCCACCTGCAGGAGGAGGAGGAGGAGGAGGAGAGGACCAGGACCTTGTTTGGTTCTACAAACACGATCATTGTATATTTTTGTGTAGGCTAGAAAGGAGCTCATCCTCATCACTCCAAAAGAAAAAGAAGAAGAAGCAAAAGTTCAATTAAAAAAGTGTAATACAGAGGATGCGCAACGTTTATTTTTAAATCATTTGGTATAAAAGTTTCCCAAAATCGAGGGGGCGGGGCTTTTGTGTGCGCGTTGACTTTGTGCATGGTCATTTCTCCTTGAGTCATCAGCCATAAAGCAGATGAGGATGAGCCCGAAATGACTGCAAGGGACAAACCTCGACGAAGTTGACGCACGGGATTGCGCAGCGGCAGCCGGCGGACAGGTGGCTGCGTCGTCACCGCACATGGACACGGCCGGAAACACGCTGCAAATGTCTGATATAAAAATAGTCTGAGAGGAGCAGAGCTGAATCCAAAGTGACAGTCAACTCAAAAAACAGGGAGACAAAGAAGACTGTGTGCGTCTCCTCCAGCATCCCACAAGGAGAAAGAAAGAGAGAGAGAGAGAGAGAGAGAGAGAGAGAGGGAGGGAGAGAGAGGGCACCAGCAGTCTGACAAAGCTGCGCTCCCTGGAAGTTTGACATCTCCGGCGGGCTACAGAGGGAGTTCTGCCCCGCTGCTGCCATGGAGCCTCGGACGTGTAGTGGATCTGTATTGATTGGACTTTACCTGTGGGCGACAATCTGCTGTCAAGGTGGGTCACTGACGGAGCCCTCAGTCTCTTTTCTGCCCACGGCTGTGCAGAGACGCCAAAAGAAAAAGACGCCGCGTATTGCTTTTTCTTTTGTAGTTTTGTCATTTCGGCATCATTTCCAGAAACATTTGTGAGGAAGGTGAGAGCTGCAGTTAGGAAAGACTTCGGCTTAGTTCGGCTGGTCGCTGCACATCTGGCGTGACAGGAACATCTGTGTCCACAACTGTAAAAAGGCACGCACAGGAGTTGACCGCAGATTCTTTAGCTGAAAATCTTTCTTATTAATTGTGCTACAAATATTTGTTTTTATTTTCATGATGTATTTAAAGGCTCAATCTCTTGCACCTCTCACAAACTGCCGTGTGACTTAGTTTTAAATCTTGGGCCAGAGTGTGTTTGTGTGTGCTCGTGCGCGCGCACCAGTGAGTCTTCTTTAACAGACCGACAACATCTGGCCCAGAATAAGGAGGGCGTGATGCGCGTGGCCCACTGGGGCCCGCTCGTCCCCTCAGTGTAATCTGCTGCTAAAGGAATGCGTGACAACAGTGGAACAGAGCTAGAGGACCTTCAGAGGAGGATAAATCTCTGTAATATGCTTGAATCCCTGGTTTACACTCTATATCTCCAGATGACTTTAATGTAGGCATATTTTACTCATGCGATCTACAGCTGGGACAGGAGCAGAAAAAGATCCACCACGCAAAAGGGTCATGTTAAAAGTAAGCAGTTTGTGTATGTGGTTTCAAAGCCTCTCCTAAATTGAAGAGGGCTGTACCTTCAAGTACTTAAATTTCAATTGTTGGGCAGATAAAGGCATAAATGCACAGTATACATTTCATTTTCAAATACCTATAGATAGATTCTCCACTGCTACAAATCCACACACATGTAATTACCAGATATAATCAACTTGTATCTTTACCAGACAGATGCCTGGTATCTGCTCAGTATGGAGAATTTCTTTCTTCATGAGTGCAACCACGTTCCACAAAGACTTGGTCACAGTTTGAAGGATAACACTGTGTGGAGGATTTAAGCTGTAAAACTGAAAATATGGTTTATTCCTCAGTTCACATATTTATCTGTTGTGGTGTCTGGCTTTGCCTCCAGACACAGGCCCTCCAATTAGTTTCTCTGGGTGCAGTCAGTGTGTCATGTGCTCTAGATTAGACAGTTGTTTGTTAATGAGACATCTGACTTGATCTTAATTTAAAAAAAAACTGCAAACATTTGGCAGTAAACTTTTTTTGAAAAATCAATAAACAGTTGAATGGGTTTGTGCTAGCACTGCTAGCCCGTGAGCAAAATAATGTTTTCCTACTATAGTTGATCGGTAATGTGCATGGAAAAAAAAAAACAAAAAAAAAAAACATGAACTGAAAAATGATTCCATGGATCACTTAATTAATCACTGAATAAATGATTGTAAATAAAAATAAAAACCTGGGATTTAATGTATCATGGATCCAGGGTGACTCCAGGGTGAAATTTACTTTTCTATTGCTGCTGATTATTTGCAGTTTAACAGCCTAAGTTGCCTTGATGACAGTTTGTCTGATTAAAGTCATTTAATCATTTACATTGTCCCTAATCAATGTGGAGTTATTGTATAATAGTAATGGACTCCACATTTGTAAAACTGCACTAACGTACATTTTACATTCACAATAGAAAAGAAATAATTATGTGCAGTGTGTAAGGGGTTCCTCGAAGTGACAAGCTAACAAATTACCATCACACCTTTCTTTGCTCCCCTTCGCTTTGCCAAGTGTTTGATCAGCTCATTGCTTTGACTTTGGGTCAACAACTTTCCTGTTGTCCTGTCTCTCTGCTCTCATCAACCTAGTTTCTTTAGTCAGAAAAAAGTGTGATAAAACACACTGCTGGCCACCTCCTCAGCACCAGACAGTCAGACAGACAAAGCAGGTGAACACAGTGGAGCAGGTCTCAGCTAAGGAGTCAGACATTTCCTTCCACTCGAGACCAAACTGAAGTTAAAAGAGCGTGAATATTAGACAGTACATTCAACTTGTAAACATGAAGCAAATGTTGAGGAATTTTTTAAATTTCTGGTGATTCCTTATTCCTTATTATTCCAGCCTTTTGTCTGCATCCGTGTATCATGTTTGTCTGTACTCTATGTTTGTCTGTCAGAGGAAATGCTCCTTGAAAATGATTTTCAGATGCTAACAGTGACCTTTTGTGATATCCTTGAGGAAACGTCTGTTCTGTCTTCTTTACTTCTCAGATTCTGGACTGTATTGATCTTTTACAGATAGTTGTAAAGCAGCTGATATAATGTGCTTCGATTATAAACTTGACCAAGTTGTCTAGATGTCCAGAGCCCTGTAGAGGATAATCAATATTTAAACTATCTCCAGATTGTTGTTCAACAACAACAACAATTTGTTGACTCAAAAAGGGATGACTGGTATTTTGCTGCAGGCGTGTGTCTTCAAAAGAGAAACATTTAAGATGAACAGCATAATAATAATTATAGTAATGATAACACTGTGTAGAACACATTATTTTCACCATCAATATTGATGTAAAAATGATAGAGCCATCAAGAAAACATTAATTATGTATAAGCCAAAATATACATAGTTATTACAACAATATGTAAAGTATTTAAACTGCAAACTGCAAATGAAAATTTTCTCAGTTCTTACCAGGATGTAGTTTAACTAAGAAGAGGGAGCAATAATAAGCATATGAGGCTCTTTATCCTTTCAGCTATTGGTCTTTTAAACAAGCTGTAATTCTCCTTTTCAGCTGTTGTAAATATTGACATTGTCATCCCCTCATTTTCATCGTATACTGGTGACAACAGTCCACTGTGTATTTTATGTCCTTTATTTCTTTTGTATTTATTCTTCTTCCTTGTGCTATTCATCTTGACGACTCTCAGTGAAGCAAACTGCCTCTTGGGGGACATTAAAGATTGACTCTACTCTAGTCAGTCTTTGCCCTACTGTCCTCAAACATCCCTCTTAGTGCAGAGTTAATATTGCTGTAAGCAGCAAGCTGTCTGGCTTCGCCTTCTGGCACTTAAAAGCTCCAATATGTTGCACACTAGGATGGGAAAAGCCCTGATTTTGCTTCAGGGTGTGTATTTTATGTAGTTCTTGACAGCTGTTCTCTACTGTACTCAACCTAGTTTTTAAATATGGCCTACTGAGAAGTTGAGTTTTCATTTTATGATTTTAGTGAACATGCTGTGATCAGCCAAAGAACATAGTAATTGTTGTCTCTTAATAATGGTTGTCATGCACCTTCATGCAAGTGCTGCCTTAGTGATACAGGTTACAGGCTCCAAACAGATGGCAGGTCACGTTGTTAACCTCATACTGAGCCCATATGAAAGTTACACTCAGTATGCATTTTATTAGGATCACATCACTGATGAAAATGTGTAATGAATAAGAACTGTATGCATCTTTGTGTATCAAAAAGGACAAATACACTCCGTATAGATACAATATATATTCACATATAAACTTCACATCCTCGAGCTGTGTAAAGGGGAGAGAGATGAACGTGACCTGGCACATGGTTGGACCAGAGACGGTCAGAACCTGATTTTGTACCTGCAACATTATCTGAGAAAATCACATAAATTTAAGGTGAAGACTGTGCTCTGATTTTGTCTATATTCATTTATACAATGATCGCTGAGAGAGAAAGTTAGAAACAACAGAACATCTTTCTTATTTTCTCTCTTACACAGAGCTCAGAATCTGTCTGTGATCCACAACAGCTTAGCCTTTATTTACCTCAACACACTCTTATTTCAGGCGAATCTTTATTTCCATCTCCCTCTGTTTGTTCTAGTTTCTTCACCACCCTTCTCTCTCTTGCTCTCACTCTCCTGCTCTCTCTGGTTTGGTGTGTCACACATTAGTTTGTGAAAGAGACGACAAAGAGACAAACTCAGCTAGCCAAGTTCAATGCATCCCATAATGTCCATCTCTGCCATGTTGGTGTTTATTCGCTAATCTTTAGCCAAACTTTGTCCAATCTTCACTGAAATTGGTTGTATCATAGAAGAACCCAAGGAGATTAGGCAACTTGTCTTGGATTTTATTCAGGACTTTTTTCCTATTCCTTGGACAAACTTTGTCCATTCTTCACTAAAATTGGCTTGATGGTCTTTAGACTGAGGTTCACAATAGTTACCACAGGGACTTTTGATTTTGGGCAAGCATAGCAAGGACTGCTTGTCATTGAAAGATAGCTTGACGTTCAGCCATTATATCTATAGGGTCTTTTTTTTTTTTCATGGGTGTGAACATGACCCATTGTCAAGGGCTGGAGGTTGTCAAGTGGAGATGAAAGAGGCATTAGTTTTGCACATGTGCATTGGCAATAATCATGTGATCTTTGACTGGTAATTATCTACAGCCAAAGTGTGCTTGGAAAGCTGGCCTTAAGAGAGGGAGGGAGGTAGGTAGGGAGGGAGAGAGAGAGAGAGAGAGAGAGAGAGGTGATGCTGGCAACAGGAGCATAGAATCAGTTAGTTAGTTAGAAGTTAGCATTGTAGCTGTGCACTTTATGCTCTTTGTTAGTACATCAATGCTACAAATTCTCTCGACCAAAGTTCCTGGTTCTGCTTGTCTACCTGTAAAAGTCACCGAACGCAACTTGCGTGTATGTGTCCAAACCAAACTTGATACATGGTGATGGGAACCTATTTTATTGAAGCCCAAACTCATTTCACTTTGCCTCTAAGGGTCGCTGCAATACATTTTCGTAATACATAATCATTGACTAACCCAAACCCTAACCCTAACCCGTAACAACACAAGTGTTGTTTCTGGTTACATGTCCAACTAATCCTAATTGATGCAGCAACAATTTTGGATTTCATCTGAAAGCGTTCTCAGCTCCTAAGACCTCTGTGTTCCCGTCCCTCTGTCCAATCCAAAGCTGGCACACGTGATCTTCAGACCAAGACTTGCGACAATAATCATATAGATTTTTGATTCACCCGTAACAACCAATCAAAATTGGCGGCAATGTGCCAGAAAAGTAATGAAGTCATATCTCAGACAACAAAATCAGTTGACATGAAACTCGCTGCGTGGTAACTTGTCTTTGACATAATGACATCATGTTTCCATGGCAACCTTGACCCGCTAGAAACAAGCATTCATTATTTGACTCAGTGATTTGTTACGCATGTGAGTGTCATTGTCTTGACAGTATAAAAAATTAGCTCGCTGTCCACATCAAGTCTGTAAAAATGATTTTGAAGTGAGAGCTTTCAAGGATGAACAGCTCATAAACTGAATTGCATGTATGTCTACTGCTGCAACATCCTACCCATAAAAAGAAACCCATTTTATTTTTGTACAATACAACTGAGCTTTAATGATTGAGGATGAAATGAGACCCCCAGTGGACTCTGAAATGGAAATATGAGAGGACACTAATGCAATGAAAGAGATATATGGTAGCCATTTGAAGTTGATAGATGCCATTTGAAGATGTTACATCATGGCTCTGTATTGGTATGTTCTGTGTTTCTATTGGGATTGTGAATCATCTAGGCCCAGCAAATCAGAGAGTGTTGGGTTTATGGCTGAAAACTGGAAAATAAAAAAAAATCACTTGCAATCTGGGAGAAGCAAGAGAAGATAGAAGTGGAAGTGTGGTTTGGCCATGGAAACCTGGGGCAACATCCTGTCAGCTGAAGGCTCGAGGGCAAAAGATGTGGCTGTTTGTGTGGAAAAATATGCAGGATAAGACCAACCACAGAGAATGAAGTCTTTTAGATTTGTCACTGAACACTGAATGTTCAGTTGAAGTCAGATGTTTACAAATGCCTTAGCCATATACATTTAAACTCAGTTTTCCTGATATTTAATAGTAATAAATATTACCTGTCTAGGGTCAGTCAGGATCACTGCTTCATTCTGAATATGCGAAAGAGAGAATGATTTATTTCAGCTTTCATTTCTTTCATCACAGGGTTACCCAATGGCTGAGAGAACACATACTATAAAGGGTCCTTTCTCTCTCACACTTTCCTCATTTGTTATATGAGCTAAGCTGCCAAATATTTGCCTGCTACCTGACTGTTTTCTCAGATGACTTGAAGTCCAGATGTTTGGTGACAAAAATCATGTAAAAAAAAAAAAAAAATCCTAAAATGTGCCTGAAAACTGGATAAACGCTTCTAGCAGGCAGCTACAACACAGAAACATGCATTTAGAATATGACATTGTCGACAGGCGACCAAATAACAGATCAGACAAGGATTAAAATCATGTATTTCTCATATGACCATCATTATGGGAAGCACTATAACCAGATTTATCACAATCTCTTATTTCCTAGCTTGGTGTAAATGTGTATAAATGCAGGTAAAAGCATACAAAAGCATATTCTTTTCCTTACTTGTCCCTCACACTTGAAACCAAACACTGTTGTGCAGTGCAGAATTCAAGTCAAAGTGTTTTCCATCTCTGACTCCCATTTGAAATTCAATAGTAAAATGCTTGGCACACAGCTTTCCACTGTGATGCTCAGCTGCCTTGATAGCATTGCTGTCTGTGGTTGGAAAAAAAGAAAGAAAAGTTTTTTTTCTTTTTTTTTCCAGTGTTGATTCATTGAAGTGGTGCAACTTTCCAATCACCGACTTTCCTGAAAACACAACTGTTGCGTTTGAAGATGAAATTCAGCGACTGTTGAACAGTTTCTACTTATGGTTTGTTGTTAATCTAACTCTTTAAGTGCCTGGGTTTTATTTTAAAAAATACTGTATTTTAACATCAAGATTTCAAAAGGCTGTGGCTTGAAAGTGGTTAGAGCTAAAGGTCGACTGTAAATCAGAAAAAGATTGAGTATGACCACCGCCATGTGCACTCATCGCACCGTCACTATCATTGTTATTACACAACTCATCGTCTCCTGAAGGCAGATGTTCTCCTTCAGAAATAGAATCTGAACTTTTTTTTCTGCTTCAATTTACTCAAACACAATGGCCAGAATTAAAAATGAGAAATGTTTGGTCATACACTCAACGTTTGCATCAATAAAAAAAAAAAAAAAGGAAGCATAGATTGTTATATTTGATTTTTTTCTTTTCGGTTGATTGAAAATGGTAGGTGTTGTCCAGCTGCTGACGTTTTGTGATTGTGTCATATAATTTCTGTAGATTTATCAGCTCCACATTCATTCTGCCAATCTCATGTTCTACATCCAAAGGGTGATCCGCTATTGGATTCAGATATGATGACTGGGGGCCACTTAAGTATCGTGCTAAGGGTAGCCATTAGAGGACAGGCTATTGTGGCCATAAAGGGATGCACATGGTCATCAACACATACTCACATAAGCAAATGATTGATTGGTACTGGAGGACTTCAAGTGTCCTAAGTAAACATTCCCCACACATCACACCTCTAGCACCAGCCTGAACTGTTCACACAAGGCAAGTTGGGTTCATGGATTCATGCTGTTGATGCTCAGCAGAAATCCAGATTCATTGGATCAAGCTATGGTTTTCTGGTCTTCAATTGTTCAGTTTTTGTGATCCTGTGTGCGCCGTAGCCTCAGATTTCTCTTCTTGGCTGATGGGTGAACATTGTCTCTTGCTGTTGTAGCCCATCCACCTCCAGGTTTGATGAGTTGTGAATTCTGAGAGGCTTTTCTGCTCATCACTGTTGTAACGAGTGGTTATCTGAGTTACGGTAACCTTTCTGTCAGCTGCAACCAACCTGCCCATTCTCCTCTGACTTGCCCTCAGGCCACTGGATGTTTTTTGGTTCTGGCACCATGCTGAGTAAACTCTAGAGACCATTGCCTGTGAAAATCCTGGGAGATCAGCATTTTCCGAAAAACCCATCCCATCAGCTACCTGGCACCAACAATCATACACATCACAGTCAGTATGTGTGTGTTTTTAGCATTGCAATGCTGCAACATGATGCCTGATTGGATAACTGGATGAACAAGCATGCGCACAGATGTTCCTGATAAAGTGCTCTGTAAGAGTACATGTGCAGAATGAGTCTTGTATTGCAACTCTGCAGGTCTCATTCTCATGCTTTTCCCCGCCCCCATTTCTAAACCATGGGATTCAAAGCCACCTCTCAGATCACAGCTAAAATAAACAGTGACTAAAAAATGTACATAAGATCTTACAAAGCAAAAAGGATTCTGTGAAAATCCATAATGTGTGAATACATCAACATACATTTTGTCTGACTGAGAAAGTGTGAATGCAGGAAAGGGAGAGTGCAGACAGTGACTTTTTTCCCGTTTACAGTCACCACAGGCCCAGTTGCCCTCAGGCCTACACAACATAATAAGACAGTAATCCAGTCTCCCTTAAAACCCTTGCGACCTCCTTTAACGTGGGAGGTCACTCTCTCAGCCAAGTACACTGGGGCAGTAAAGCGATGTTGAACACGAGATGAGTTTTCGACATTATCTCTTCTGATCCGCCACAACAATCTTGTAACAGCACTTTTCTGGCAGTCTTTTATGAATACAGGGGATTGGATGAGACTTTTCTCCATTTATTTCAATAATCATTTAATAATCTGTAATGTCTAATAATGTCTTAATGTATGATATTAGTGATTGTAGCTTATTTAGTTTTTATTGTCTGTAAATGTTTATAACAAAAACATTTTTGGAAACTGCTCACATTGAAAATAGCCATCACAGCACCCATGGGCGTGTTGGTCTTAAAATGAGGTGTGGTCAGGTGCATTGTTGGTACATTGCTGTCAATCACAGAACCCAAATCTATGTTAAAGAATTTGCAGTTATATCAATCCACCAAGCAGAGCTGCATTTTAAAGGGAATGAGTTGACACTTTGATTGGTTTACACCAAAAACACTCCCATGATTAATTAAGAATAGATAGATAGATATACTTTTATTTATTGTAATTGTACAGAGTATAACTGCTTTATACCTTGGTTTTTAGCAACATTGGTTTTTCCCGCCGTTAAAAAAAGAAATTATATAGGCACATGTTAAATGCATTGGCGCTTTACTTTGTAGACTTTTTGTCACTAAATAGAAGATACTGGCAGAAGAATGTAGAAATTTGTTTGAATGATGATGCTTCATTGATTAAGTCAATTCAGTTCTCCAGAGTTTTACACAAGCGTTATATAGAGCAGGGGAGGCTGGGGCCAGTGCTGATTCATGAAGATTAACGTGAAGATCATTAGAGAGCTCAAAGTCTTTGTAAATCTTCTATGATACTTTTGATGAATAAGGTGCAGCAAGTTGTGATACATTATAACATTTACATATTAAATCACTATCATTTTATTGCTCATTCGTTAGTTTTTAATCCTAGAATGACACCACATTACATGGTCTGACATTGCAAAACAAAAAGAAACAAATGATTGTTTATTCATTTGCACAGAATACACCTATATAATTTCAAAATTATGTGAAAAAAAAAACCCCATTTAAAAGAGGTGCGAGGTTAGAGACCACAACACTGATGAGTGTTGTTGCACCCAGGACGCATTGAGGATGTGTCTGAGATCTGATCATTCAGACCTCATTCTTTCAGCAGTGTGAATTCACATGCATCCTGGGCCACGTAGACCACCTGCTCACCTGACATCATAGTCAGTTTCATAATGAAATGAAAATATTTAATTACTTCAAATGGCTGAAACCTTATTTCAATGTAGAGCTGTATGCAGTGCAATTACCCCACTCACTCGCTCTCTCTTAAACCCAATGATAAAAGACCTGTTTGTCATAGTCTGACAACAACGCATATTGTTTATTTGTATATAGAGCAGGGAAGTGAGATCCAATCACAAGTGGTCACTTGATACACACATTGCATGTTAATGTGCACAGTGCACACTTCACACTACAGCAAGGTGGGAATTTAAACCACCATCTGTTGACAAAACCAATATTTTCAGGGGGTATTAAGTTTTTTTTTTTTAAGTTAAGTTTTCACCAGTTTTCAAATACTCATTTTAGACTTTGTCTAAAATCTTAATCTGAATCAAAGATTTAGATACAACCAGATCAAGACACTATTACAACCCCAGTAAGACTGTGGAAATAAAGACCTACAGCACAGAGTGAAAGGGAGGCACACAGAGAAAACAATAGGAAAGACGTTACATAACTAATCAACTACAGACATAAAGCATGATATATGGGACATTGTAAGGATAAACATTGAGTTCTCAGGAAGCTGACCTTGATGCAAACTGAAGCCCAGTCTAATAACAGACACGCAGACGCTGCCTGAGGATGCACTGGAATAACTCATCACTACTAACTAACGACTATACATAGGCACTGCAGTCTACCTGTTACAGTAACAGCTCAGTCTGTCCAAGGAGGTTGTATAAGATGTTTGACGGAGGTACGCCGTGTGTTCAGAACGTATTGTACTTGACTATGTCGTCTTCTGTCTCACAGGCAGGAGGCACAGAGAGCTTTGTTCTTACAGTCCAAATCCATTGGACTAAAGCACGTGGCTCAAATGCATTTAGAGCATGTCTGTAGCACTTTTGCTGTTTTAATGGCATTGGGCCAGGTGCATGGAACAGAAGGGTTGTGCTTAGTCACTGAATTAATCATGCTGGGAGTATTAGGTGATACATGAAATAAACCAATCAGAGGGCCATCTCTCATTACTTTTAAAAGCCACCTTGGCACATTGCTATTATAATAGCAATGTTCGATTCTATTCGGTCAGTTGATTACATATTGTGACTGACCAAACTGACAGAGCAGCTGCAGTAAATGTATGCAGCAGCTCTTTGCACCCTGAGGGACAGAAAAAGGCTGAATGAATAAATGTGCAGCACACAACTCTGCCAAGAAGTAACGGCACAAATCACAATGTCAGACATCTTTTATATTACGTGTAAATAAATCCTCGGTTCATTATGAAACTGCAGTGGACAAATTTAGTCTTGGTGATGAATTGGAAAAAATGTGCTACAACCTGCTTGTGCGTAACAGAAAGAGTGTGTGTGCTCTGTGTTATATTCCCGCTTGTGTTGGTCCATATTACTCTCTTGATAATCCGCTAGGGTTTTGTTGGTCAGATGATAGCAAAGCACCTACAGTGTGTCTGACCACACCTCATTATAAGACCAACACACCTGTGGGTGCTCAGGTTGTGTTTTTCGCAGGGTGTAAGACAGTGGCCAGAGGATTTGGAGTGATGTTACTTAAATGCACAGTATGTTATTGACAAGTCTTTTTTGCCTTCTCTACCGTAGTGGTGAAAGTTGGGCTTTAGGTTGTGGGAGCAATACTGTAATGAGGTAAAGATGCAGATACAACATACTCTATCAGGAAATATATCTTAACATATATATATATATAAGTATTTATTTGCTGTGTTGTTCAGGAGGTTTTTACTAGCTGGATTATTAAAAGAGGTCTCTTCCAAAATAAACAGCCCAGATAATATAACTGTTGAAAGCACTGAATAGAGCAGTTTTCAGTCTTGAGCAGAATCAGGACATCATCTTGAAATGGGAGCTGCCGAGTGTTATAACTTTGGATCCAGATGTCTGATGACTAAAGTCCTCCATATATTTGATGTTTAGTTATTTTTCTGCCTCCTTTATTAATAATGATACATGTAATAAGTAGTTGTTGTTGTAGTTTGCTGGGCTGGCCACTGTTGTGGTCCAGCAAAAAAAAAAAAAAGTAATACAGGAAATAAGGGGCGTGACTGGACACATTTTACTATTGTAGACCAACAGCAATATGTGCTATGCTGTCACCAATCCAGAGATGTGTTTATTCTTACAGTGGCTCTTTGACAGGGCTCTTTACTGCTCAGCTTGTTTTGGCGCGACTCGTTTCACTCCATCGACTCTCAACACTTTTGTTGGCTGCCACTCTCACCCATTATGCAGATTTTTGTCACGCCAGGATTTAGGGGTGCCCCGTCTGACACTCACCAATACCCTCACACACAAACACACACAGTGAGCTGTCTCTTTATTTTCGCCTCATTAGCTAATTAGTCATCCACTCAGTCATCTTTGGCGCACTCACATCTTGGCTGTCACTCGATAATTGCTGGAATATGTTGAGACAACATCTAATTTGGACAGGGGGCTCTGGGGAAACGCACGGCAAGACCTTTTCTTCTTCTGGCTGAGATGAGACACTGAGGGATGAGGGAGTCTTTAATGTTTGTCGTGATGATGGCGATCTTGATTTGATGGAGAAGCTCCTTAAGTTTCAGTGGGTGGGTGGCGTATAGCCACTGTGTGTGGAAATCTTACGTGGTTATAATATGTATCAAATGATTAGATGGTATTTGTTTTTGTTGAAGAAAAGTGAGACAGTTGGGTGTCTGTTGTTGAAAATCTTATATTTAATATTTATAAATTTGTCCAGTCTGGAGCCAATGGTTTCACTGAATGTTTATTCTGTGCATGTACCAGGTAACAGGGACAAATCAATTAAATATGTTCTTTAATAGCATTTCCTGGTTTAATGTCCCTCCTCATGCTATTATCAGCCAACATTATGACCAGCAGGTGAAGACAATAACATTTATTATCTCATTGCACTGGCAGCTGTTAGTGGGTGTGATATATTAGGTCCTCAAAAATGTTTTGGCAGCAAAAGGGGAACCTAAACCTACCTATTAGGCAGGTGGTCATAATGTTATGGCTGATGAGTGTAGATAAAATGCTAAGTTGTAATATCGATGTACAGTGCGTAATTTGTTCAGTTTGGTTTATGTATAAATATCCTTTAGTGATTTACAAGAATCCAATTTTATTATTATTATTATTATTAATAATAAGTTTTTTGTTTTTTTTAGCTAGTTCCTGTTTTTATTTTTTGTTTAGCCTCTGTTTTGATGATGCTAATAGGCAGCTTAATACATGTAATGAAATAACCAGGATTTTTGTATATGAAATAGTGAAAATACACTACACTACTAGTATTGCATGTTGGGAACTTAATGATGTGGACTTGACTTGATCTTCTATGAGATACTACCTGCTCACAGTCAAAGCCTTTTTTGTTGAATTTTAACAACACACGCACAGCCGGTGAAGGGGAAACAATGGAAACAGCATGGTGCCAAAGAGAAGCCATGCTACCTTCACGACTGACTGGCTTTCCTTTTGCATCGGGTACTGCACTGTAATATTCATTCCTGTTAAAGATGGATGCCTCATTGTTCAGCATAAACCACTTGATGAGGTCTAATGAATACAGGAGAGACAAAAAGACAGCACAGTCAACACAATTAAAGTTCACTGAGTTAATAATATGCTCATTATGTCCAAGCATATTGTGACTTAATCAGGATTTCTTGAGGGATTTGGTGCTGCAACAACAATGTCGGAAATAATTGCAATAATTGATTAGATTACAGGTATAAATATGTGTGGGAGAACGTTTCCACTCAGTTTTATTTAACTACTGGGTTGACTGAGTCTTTGCAAGTGATGTAAATGACAGAATTTAAATTTGTCAGTTCCTCCCATGTTGTGCTCTCCATGACTACTACTTAAATTCTTCCACTTTTCCCTCTCACCTCTGCACCTTTAACACCCCTGACTCTTTTATTTATTTATTTTCTCCATCGTCTGCTCTCACACAGCCCAAGCCACTTCTATCCTCGAGCTCCTCTCGTCTCCTACGTTCACTGTCCAAATCCTCTCCCTACAGGCTGTCATGGCGGGCTGCACCAGAGGAAGTTATACCACGACCTCATGGTCAACTACAATCGGCTGGAGAGACCCGTCCAGAACGACTCAGCACCCATCGTTGTGGACCTCGGCCTCACACTGCTGCAAATCATTGATGTGGTGAGTGAGTGCATGTGTGTGTGTGTGTGTGTTTTCGTCTCCCTTTGAGTGTAGAGCACAGGGACTGCTTGAGTCGAGAGGTGAGGATGTGTGTGGAATTTAGCTAAAGAAGTTAAGTTGAACAGCCTTTGTGAAACTTTTGTTACACTGAATGTTTAGTTGTTTTGTTTTCATGAAAGGCGTTCAATCTGATTTATCTACTGTGACCGGCTCATGCTGATGCACCTTTGTGTTGTTTTTGCACTTCATTTTCCTCTGTACTTAAAACTTTATTCCACCAGTGGCAGAACCAAATGAGAATATTTGTCTTTGTTTCTCCCCTTGATCCGTTTCCATTTTGCGGCACAACAGCCCTCAATCTTTTCTTTCATTCAGCAGTAAACTCCAGTGTCAGTGTTGAGCTGTGCCCTCTCACATTTTGCCTTTTTGTTTTTTTCCTTTCTAGTAATAGTTTTAAAATTTTGGGAAATATGCTTATTTGCCTTTTTTGTGTCTAGAATACAGATTTAAATATGTCTGTTAAATACAAGGCTAAGGCCAGACAGGTAACTTAGTTTAGTTAGTAGAGAATTTATGTGGTTTCAGACAGAACATGGATGAATCTTTGAGGCGACATGATTATATGCAAAATTAACTGTAAAGACACAATTAGAAACAAATTTACCTGGGGCGACGTGAATTAACGCAAAGATGTGTCTGTGAATGTTGATACTGGAGCAGAAATCATTTTGAGTTACTGCTAAATTATCAGACTGAACTGAACACACACACACACACACACACACACACACACACACACACACACACACACACGGCTGGTGAATCTGTTGCGAGCTAGCTTACGGCTTTAAGAGATTAAACAAAAAAGAAAAATATTACCAAGTAGTGCTCTTCATGTTGGCTAACAGTTAGCTAACTGCCAGTGTCGTCCATATTTCTTTTCAAATGTCAGCTGATCAGTTTCAACATATATCGTAAAACATAAACTGTAGCCAGACGACGCTACGGTCAGTTACACTCAAGTCCGACAACACTGTAACAGACAATTACTCAAAATGATAATGCTTATATAGGCTAGTTGTAACGATTAGTTGAATTAATATTGAAAACAACATGTAGCGCTACGTGACTCGCTAGTCGGCTTTGTCAGACAGTCGAGAAGCACGACATTTAGATGAAAACACAAACAAATTTACTCGCGGACCACCAGGGGTTACTTGTAAACCAGACCACACTGTTTAAGACAGAACCAGCTGTTTCCCCCTGTTTCCAGTCTCTCTGCAAAGCTAAGCTAACTGGCTATAGTCTTAAATTTAAACAACAGTCTTATCAATGTTCTCCTGTAACCATTAGTAAGAAAACCTTGAGCTGTTGGCTCAGTGTCAAACTATCATTGATACTATACTACTATAGTATAGTATACTATAATATCAACACGTTATTTAAAGTCTACACAATACCTGTGTTTCTTCATTCATTCATTCAAAACATAATTTCTTATCTGTGTGTCCTACATTTTACACCCACAAACACACGCAAAAACGTACTCAGACACACACAGAAACCCCATTTAGCTCAATGCAGCCGCAGTCCTCCTTTTCTCAGTCGTTCATCACTCTTTTTCATGTCAAGCCCACGGCTCTTTAATCGACACTTCTGTGGTTTGGGTAGATTTTCTGTCACATCTCATTTTATGTTTTGTTCCTTCTGTGTTTGCCCCTGCGCTTCGTTGTGTGTTTCCTCCTGTTCCCCATCTCATGCACCTACCCTCACACAAACCCACACATAACCTCTTGCCTGTTAGCCCCACCACATAGCCAGAGCGCTCATCCAAAAAACCCAAGCCGACACCCCGTCACGTCCCTGAGCCAGCCCTGTCACAAGATGTGTACATCTCCTCCTGATAACTACATGGTGGTTAAGAGGTGCACACGGGCCTGTAACATAGGATTCCCATTCTATTATTAATACGGTGAAGTCTCCTACAGCACATATATGAGGCAACATTTGAATGTATTCTTCGAGCCTACAAATGACAAACTGGAAACACAAGAGTCAAGTCTCCAAGGACAACATATGGTGTTCTTGAAACCGTAAATGACAAGACTATTAAGACATCTTAATTTTATTGTCACTAATTTGTTTCTGAACAGTAGCAAAAGGTGCTGTTCTTCAATTACATCCACATTTACATTCATTCATTGGCAGGCGCTTGTATAAACAGCAACTTACCAGTTTAAATCAAGATTTAAATCAGTGTAGTTGTTGTTAATTTGTTGGTTGAATTGATTGGGTTTGTTTGGAAAGAAGCCTCATACATTAGCCATAAACCTTCTGAGACCAAAGACAAACACACATTTGTTGAATATATGCTGTTGAATATGATTCCTAAATGTGTTAATGTGTGTTTGCTTTTCATGTTTTGTTGTAAACTACAATGTTCGCTGACTTAATGCATAATGGACAAGATGGCAAGACCATATGAATTAATGTGTACTGGGCAGTGGTAAATAATGTAAAGCTGGATGTGCTTTCTTGTGCGTGTGCGTGTGTGCGTCTGTGCACCCTTTTATTCCTCCATCTGCTCAGACGTAACTTTCTGAGCGGGGAACTGGGGCAGATTGGGCCATGAATAATGACAGACTGACAGACCAGCACAGGGCTGGTCACCAACCAGTGTCAAGAGTCAGTAGGCACCTTATGTATCTGACAAAAAACAGATACCACTGGTGCAATGTAACTTTACTTGAGTACAATATACTTAAATACACATATAACGTACTTCATTTCATACTTAAACTACACTATAGTCCACAGAGGAATACTGCACATTTTGCTTCTATACACCTGACAGCTTAATTTGTTAGTTACTTTACAGTTTAACGTCTAATAAATATAATATGATGAGCTTGATGATAAAATAAAATGCATTATTATTATTATTATTATTATTATGCATTAAAAACCAGTTAAAATTAGAGCCACTGCAGCAATTAATACGTACATTAATATACAGTGGCTTGCAAAAGTATTCATACCCCTTGAACTTTTCCACATTTTTTCACGTTACGACCACAAACATAAATATATTTTATTGGAATTTTATGTGAGAGACCAACACAAAGTGGCACACAATTGTAAAGTACAAAGAAAATTATACATTATTTTAATTTTATTTACAAATAAAAAACTGAAAAGTACGGAGTGCAAAAGTATTCAGCCCCCTGAGTCAATACATTGTGGAACCACCTTTTGCTGCAATTACAGCTGCACGTCTTTTGGGGTATGTCTCTACCAGCTTTGAACATCTAGAGACTGAAATTTTTGCCCATTCTTCTTTGCAGAACAGCTCAAGCTCAATCAGATTAGATGGAGAGCGTTTGTGAAAAGCTGTTTTCAGATCTTGCCACAGATTCTGGATTGGATTAAGGTCTGGACTTTGACTGGGCCACTCTAACACATGAATATGTTTTGTTTTAAACCATTCCATTGTAGCCCTGGCTTGTTTAGGGTCGTTGTCACGATGCTGCCACCACCATGTTTGACAGTGGGGATGGTGTGTTCAGAGTGATGTGCAGTGTTAGTTTTCCACCACACATAGCATTTTGCATTTAGGCCAAAAAGTTCAATTTTGGTCTCATCTGACCAGAGTACCTTCTTCCACATGTTAGCTGTGTCCCCCACATGGCTTCTGGCAAACTGCAAACGGGACTTCTTATGGTTTTCTTTTAACAATGGCTTTCTTCTTGCCACTCTTCAATAAAGGCCAGATTTGTGCAGTTCACGACCAATAGTTGTCCTGTGGACAGATTCCCCCACCTGAGCTGTGGATCTCTGCAGTTGGTCCAGAGTCACCATGGGCCTCTTGGCTGCATCTCTGATCAGTGCTCTCCTTGTTTGGCCAGTAAGTTTAGGTGGACGGCTGTGTCTTGGTAGGTTTGCAGTTGTGCCATACTCTTTCCATTTCCGGATGAGGGATTGAACAGTGCTCCGTGAGATGTTCAGAGCTTGGGAAATCTTTTTATAGCCTGACCCTGCTTTAAACTTCTTCACAACTTTATCCCTGACCTTTCTGGTGTGTTCCTTGGACTTCATGATGCTGTTTGCTCCCCAATATTCTCTTAACAAACATCTGAGGCCATCACAGAACAGCTGTATTTAAGATTGTATTGTATATAAGATTAGATTACACACAGGTTGACTTTATTTAGTCATTAGGTCAACATTTGATCATTCAGCAATCATCAGGCAACTTCTGAAGGCAATTGGTTGACTCAGAGAAAAGGGGACTGAATACTTTTGCACACTGCACTTTTCAGTTTTTTTATTTGTAAAAAAATTGTAAAATCATGTATAACTTTCTTTGTACTTTGTACACAATTGTGTGCCACTTTGTGTTGGTCTCTCACATAAAATTCCAATAAAATATATTTATGTTTGTGGTCGTAACGTGACAAAATGTGGAAAAGTTCAAGGGGTATAGAATACTTTTGCAAACCACTGTATATTAATGTACGATATAATTTTTTTTTTTTTTTTTAAACTTTAGGAGCTTTTTAGGAGCCAATGACACAGCAGTGCAATGTATAAGTTTTTTAAGTGTAATTGAGGTTTTTTTTTGCAACTTTTACTCTAGTTAACATTTTGAGAACTATACTGTTGCTTAATAACAGAGTTAGATAAGTCGAAGTCCCACTCTAACATCTGTATGCTAAGCTGCTTATCGTAGCACAAAGACTGGAAACAGTGGGAAGCAGATAACATGGCTCTGTTTGAAGACACCAGGATCAATATGTAACTTAACTCCTGATGAGTTTATATGATGAACATTCACATGACCTAAAGGATCAAAATCTTAACTGTATATATTAGTGATCTAAAGGACAATTTGAATTTCCCCATGGGATTAATAAATTATCTATCTTATATAAACAGTTTAAGCACCTACATCAATCTATTCATCCATGGCCAGTAACATTCCCCCTAACAAATGTTGCTTTGCACAAGATAGTTGGCTGCTCTTTGCCTTTGTACAGATTTGTTTTCTCTTAACCCAAGGACAGAATAGATGCAGAGAGATGCTTCTCATTGTGTTCTTGTTAAATCAGGCCATGTGGCATCCTTCCTGCAGCAAGAATTCACCCATATCTATTGAACTGTTAAAACAAGAGGGCACCCTGTTCATTCTTCACATCACAGTGCTCTATTAAAGATTAGTTTTTCAGGGAATTGATGAAAATCTAAGGTGAAACCATGTGTAGGAAGCACAATAGAGCATTTTGAGATATGACCCATGATTTCAGGATTTCTTTTCTTCACTCTTCGTTGATTCACTATGTTTGAAACACTTATCCATTGATCTAGATTGAAAGAAAAAGATGAAGGAGGCAGTTCTATTGTTCCCTACTGGGGATAAAACTGCATGAATCCCGCAGATGAATTGCAATTCCCAGAACTATATACTATACATACATATGAAAAAAATGTTCTTGTCCTTGGCCAAATGGTGTCAGAGACTTGCATTCAGTGCAGGCTCCTCAACTATTTATTGCAAGTGTCCATCAATCCCTTGCCAGCCTGTCTAAAACCAATCAGAGCAGATTTATGAGGAGATTAGAGTGTTCATAGTGTGTGTGACAGGGCTGATACTGCCCATCGCATCTGAGCAAAATCCCACAAAACACCACAAAAGAGAGGTCAGGCACAAAATAGGGCAAGAAACACAGCAAGCTCGAAGCTAAGCCAAATATCCATGATTGCGCGCTAGATCGCGCACCAAAGGGACAGAAAAACGTTGCTTTGTGAAGCGCACAATGGGAAGCTGCTCTTTTTCAGCAGCGGAAAGAGGAGGTTTAAAAGCGGGACAGATCGGAAAGGACAGGTGGAGATAAGATTGGAGCGTGGAGGGAGTTAGGCAGGAGGCGGGGAGGAGAGAGAGGAGCAAAGATTGTGTGAGAATCGATTTTCACTACAAGGAAAAGTAGGAGCAGTGGGTTTGCTTTGCTTGTTACTGATGACAGAGTTTAAGCACCGACATACATCTTTACCGTAATGATGCAGAAAGTTAATTACATTTTATATACTGAGTTTCTTTTCAACACTATTTTACTCAATATCATCAAAGGAATGTGACTAGAAGACCATTCATATCAATTGAAGTGGTTATTCAACTTGTGGTGAACTCAAACCCATGTTCATAATTCCCATCCTGTCCATGTCCACAGCAGGGGACTGAGAGGTGGGAGATAAGTGAGGACAAGGTCATGTAAATTGAATTCTTTGTAACAGGATTGTTAAGTTAACAAGGTCAGTTGATTTAATTAATGATGATGAGGAGAATGATGACGATAACAGCCTGGCTTTGCTTTAAGTTATCTCGTGTGGAGCTCCTGTCTTAAAATCAAACCTACAATCGTACGGGTTTAATCAGAGTTAAACCCTGTGGAGTTCTGGACCACTAGTGGGACCATGGAGCAGTGATTTCAAAAGTGCTTTCCTGTTTTGTTTGTATCTGGTACAAGCCGTGGTGCTTTTCATACCCATTCAGTTGGTTCCATGTTATTATATTTTTATTATTGTTATTATTAAATATTTATATATATTGCCTTGATGGTGACAAAAATGTGACTACAAAGGCAGACTTCTTAGTGCCTCAAGAATTAGTGAGATGAAACCATTTTAGAGTTTAAAGGGGAAATGTTTCTGTGGTGGGACTGTTAACTCATCAACAACCAAGGGTGGAGACCATTGGTCTAATCTACACTGCACTTTATAGTCTTTATAGGCTGATCATTTAAATATTAATATAAAACTTAACTAGAAACTATGGCTGTAAAATAAATATAGTGGACAGCACAATATTTTGCTCTGCCATGGAACAGATGTATAAAGTAGCATAATGTGGAAATACTCAAGTACAAGCACCTACAAAAAAAAAATTACCTGGAGTAAATGTACCACCTACTTCTTTCTTACAGGTGTCAATACCTTCACAAAAATTAAATGAGCCATATTTACTTTAATAGTTGGTGACTGTGGGATGGCTCAAAATCCGAATGTCTATGCGCTGATGAGTATTTGCAAGCATTTATTCGTCCATCCCATTTGTGTCAATGAGGAGCAAAATATTAGACATGTCTCAGTACAATGCAGTAAAGTTCAACGGCACCAAAACTTCAGCCCCCAAAATGACCATAATGATACTCAACACCGCTCCAGAGAAAACCTTTAAAAACCTGAAGTGGGCTGGTGATCTTAACTTCACCTCCAGAGTAAGCTCGTATAATTAATATACCAATCCTCCATATGTGGTTTAAACAGAGCTGCCTGGATAAAAGACATAACAAGATCATCTTAAGACTCTTTAGATGTGAGATGTGAGATCGAGTCTAAAAATGTGCGTTGAACAAGAGCTAGGAAAGGCTCAGGCTCTATAATCCAATTTAACGCAACACGTTTTTTCTTCAAAGACCTTTAAATGGACTGTACTAGTGATTTCACATGCTTTAGAGCAAAGTACATTTTGTTCATTACGACAAAGCATTTTCATACACATTCATTCGCCCCCTTCTTTCCCAGTTATTCAGCGACCGTGTGCACATCACAGCGCACTCCTCTGCGAGAGTTTCACAGCATCAGAGCAAGTTGATTAGTCCTGTTCTCGAGGTGAAATAAGAAGCAACTTTGTGATAAGATAGAAAATTGTACAGCAGATTAAGTCTGGTGGGATGAGAAGGAGAAAGAAATACAATGATTTCATGATTTGATTTTACCACAGTAACATTAAAAGAAAAGTTTTCATAGAGTTATTCCAGCATCAGTCATGGGTAGAAGATAACCTGATAAGTCACTCCACTGATTCTATGAAAATAAAAGAAGGAACACAGAGAATGGGAGATGCTGCTGTGACTCACTTTCACTGTCAAACAGTTTGCGCATATTTTCAGGGGTAAGAGCGAGGCAGAACGTCAGACATGCAGCGTACCAGTGTGCAACAAGGAGCAAAACTTGTCGCTGTCATGTGGGATTCTGTAAAACACAATCTGAAGAGGTCCATCCCAACCTCAGATTTTTTTTTCTTGTACTATTTTAATCTTTTTTATTTTTTCAACTGTCTCACCCTGTCAGTCCTCTCTCATCTGCCCTCTCTCAACTCCACTTTAATTTATCTCTCATCATTTGACCATGAGCTGACATGGTCAAATAATGGTCGTTGTCTGAGCTTTGTAAAAAATATCACAAAGTGCAGCTGCGGCCACTGTACATTTCTGTTTTCATGACACCGATAGAAATTACTGTAAACTCATCTGTTTGTTGAAGAGCCCCATCCTTCCTGCTCAGTGTCACTGTCTGCTTCCTGCACAAATTGCTGTTTAACCAACTGTGTCTTTTATTATTAATGTTTATGTTTTTGTATAAAATGGCAAACATGAATTCTGCCGCTTTAAATGACGAGAATCTCCTGAAAGAGTGAAAAAAAAAAAAAAAAGCCGGAGTGAATCATTGTCATTCAGAGATCACACCAGCCCTGAGTCTGAGTCTGTCTGCTGAATTTCTTCAACAGCTAGTTCAACAGTTTGACTTTTGACTTCAATATTTATTTCTTTATTTTCTCCTGCCTGGGGAATATTTTCTAAAGCCATGTCTACTGGCTGCTGATCATTGTTTTTCTCCTGTTATTTCCCTCCAGGATGAAAAGAACCAAGTGTTGATCACAAATGCCTGGCTGCAGCTGGTACGTCACCTCTCCAAGCATTTTTTGTGTGATCACTGTGTGATAATTGTTATTTAGTATATTTTTGGAAGGTGTTTGTGTGCAATGTTTGTGTCCTGCAGGCTGTGCCACTCATATTTTCACAAAGTTCTCACACCTGACTGCTTTTGAAGCCATAGAGCCAGCTACGATTTCACGCTGCAACTAATAACCTTTTGTTTGGCTACAGAAAAGAAACTGAACACATCTCAGCGACTCTCCTGGGCCTCGTGACAAAATGTAAAATGCAAGCCTGAAGCTTAGGTTAGCCAGTGTCAGAACACTTTCAATGCTAGAACTTGTTTTCTTTTCTTGATATAAGGTTTTGTCACAAAGGACACTTATTAATTATTTTTAAAATATGTAATAATAGCATTGTGTAACATTTACTGTCATCTTTAACTATAGGAAACAGAGATAGGGATAAAAATATCCAAACAAGACCAAATCGGGTTTTGAAACATTTCTCAGACTCTCTGACTTGAAAACACCTCTCAAGTTAGTTAGAGTTAGTTAATGACATGCAACAACTGTAGGTAGCAAGCCAGTTAGCCAAACATGCTAACGTCTACAGCTAACAGTGTTGGAGCAGATAAACACTGCTAAATTGGTGCCTGACACTTTTGGTTTTGGAGAAAGGCCCAACCTTCTTGGCTCCTGTTTACAGCTCATCACAGCCCATTTTACACCACTTCAGTCGAGAAATCCAGTGCATGTTGGCATGTAAAGTGTGAGTGGACAACAAGGGTTTAATGACTTGTCAATTGTCATGGAACAGCATCCATGTACAGTCATCTAAGCATGTGGAACTAAGCTATGTACTCAGCTTCAGCACATCTATCTCATTTAGGTTGAGTGTTAGTAAATGATACAAGAAATATGCATTACAATGCTGAGTAGCTTGAGGAAAATCTTATCAGTCCAGTCAGGTAGGTACAACACTCTCATTATCCCAGCAGCCTCAGTCAGAACAGCCCATTAGAGGTGTCACAGCCAACACTCAGTCTGGTTGAGTTGGCTGCTGACTGGCTTACAAGTTATGAATGAATCAATTATTCAGGAAGCCACCTCTTTAATACTGGCAACCACTGTGGTGTAATGGCTCAAGGGGGCCTTGCAGATGCAGCACATTTTGAAGGAGACCAGAGACCTTAACTAGCTCGCAGACAGTTAAACAGAGAAGGGCCAGGTTCACCTCCACTGCATCTGGGGGGTGGGGGTGGGAGGGATTTTAGGATTACAGGTTTATCAGGCAATGAATGTCCCACATACCAATGGACAGGATTTTATGTGGTTTCTAACAGTGAGAAATGTAATGAGCTTAGGTTTCCTCAGAACTGAGTATTACCTTAGTGTCCTCCTCAACAGCCAGAGCCGATGGCTTATTATGTGTTATTATTATCACTGAATTATTAAAAAAAAACAAAAAAAAAAAACAGTTTCACCTAGATTTTTAGCCTCAGATATTTCAGTCTCCAAATCACTTGGTGAATGGAATTGTTTTCACTACAGAAAATTAAAAAAAAAAAACAAAAACTAAGCGTCTCTCCAGAAACTGTGCCTTTTGATAACCAACACATTGTGCTGTGAACAGTTTTTACTGGAACAACTTTCTCCTGAAGATGTTGTTTACAGCGAGGTGTCCAGCGTAACTGGGACATTATTTTCTGGAAAGTTAAATACATTCTGCCGCTGCTGTGAGCACCCAAAATAAAATCTCATTCACTTGCACTGTTACAGTGAAGGTAGAAATCTATAATCCAAAAATCAATATGGCTTGTATAGTAATATTTCAAATGCTGCTGCTGCTGATTTAAAACCAAACAACATTGGTAGTATTCTGAGTGTTCTGGCTAAGGAAGCTGCTAATTTGTTGTGAGAAAGGTACGAGCAAACTGAAGATGCACATACGGTCATTATAAATAAGACAAAACAGAAGCTAAATATCACCATTTTAGTTGTTTCATTTCTTGAATATATGATATATGAATATGTATCTTACAGCCGAGAATGTATCAGCCTTTGTCGTGCATATAGACAATGCATTTTACACTCTTTCAAGAACCTAGTTGTCTCAAATTAGTGACACTTGCTTAAATTTCTGTTACGTAACTCAGACACTATTCTTAGACAGCTGTTACCTTACGTAGCACAGTGTCCTCCTCATCTGTTCCCGTCAGACTACAAAGTTACTGAGCTGTGATTTGTCCTGTTGGCTGTTAGTTGTGCTTTCCCAGCCAACAAACATGAAAAGAAGGCTCTTGCGCACCAAACCGCCAAGGCCCACAGATAACAAGTGTACAGATTAAGTCATTAGCTGCACGAGTTGAGACATATGTCAGCAGATTCACTTTAGATGGATTTCTTTGAAGAGAATATGATTTTGCGTTGATTGTAAAATTATTAGACAAACATGCACAAACACAACATACTCATTATATATGTAAGTTAAATCTATTTATGTGTATGTGTACTCACACACACACACACACACACAAATGAATGTGCCCAATGTACTGTGGCCACATTAGTAAGGGAACTGTGTTTGCTCCAGAGGGAATATGCCCTCTGGCTGCAACATCTGAGTGCCTCCATCTATATGTAACTTCTATACATATACTTGACGTGCACATATAGAGGGACACAACAGTAACACGCACAAATGTGCTTACATGCTTACATGCTTATATACACAACATCTATACCATTCTACAGATCACACACCATCTTGCTGCTCATTGTAAGTCATGAAAAGAAGCAGAGCAGTGATACACAACTCTCAGTTGGCCCCTTGCTGAATATGGGCCCAGGATCAAAAGAGAGTGCAGGGGTCAGTGCCAACAACTGTTGGCTTGGCAAGGTGTCACAGCCAGGCTTCATTATCAGAGCTGGAGACAAAGTGTAGGAGCCAACAGTGGTTGGAAAACTGGCCCGTGCTGAGGGTCAGGTTAAGATTTCTCATGGTTTAATGTTGATTATAAAATTATTAGGAGAGTTTTGAGGTTTATTATTTTATGAAGGGAGCTCTGACGCAATTTAGTTTTTCTTTACTGTTATTATAGCAGGATATATTTTTAGGACAGATGCTATGATTCACAGATTATGTATGCAGTGTGCGTGTCATAGTACCAACACTATTTAAACTGTGAAACACGTCCTGCTGTCAGAGCTGTGAAGGTTGCTAATGGGCTGTCTTGCCAAACACGACATTAACAACAACAGCAACAAATTGGTTTGCGTGGCCAAAAGCAGACCATCGTCAAGGAGCCTTAAATAAGGCATTTGGCACATTGTCTGTCATGCTCTCACTTAACTTTCATAATCCTGTCTTTTGTCGTTGTTTTCATGCCCACTCTCTCTGTCCATTGTTCCTGTCAGTACTGGACAGACATTTACCTTTCATGGAACCCAGAGAGCTACCCCGGGGTGCAGAACCTTCGCTTCCCTTCTAATCTGATATGGGTTCCTGACATCCTCCTCTACAACAGGTATGTAAGAGCCGAATCCTTGTGCTCTGCTGTTTGCCTCTCATCACGCCTTCCTGAATGATTTAATCAGACACTTTGAATCACACCTTATATCAACCCGACCATCGTATCCCTTCACTGGTTTCTTGTTATGTTTTAGACTTTTTAGATTTCATTGATTTCGAAAAACATTTATTCTTTTAGCTCCAGCACTAAACTGAAACAACCAAAACCTGTTTACATTAGAGAGTCGTTAATGAAACAAGAGAAGCCAAAAAATAAATAAAATCTTATAACCAATGAATCTTAGTTTCCATTATTTTCTTGATTTATTATTGTCTGTAAAGAGTGAATAATGTCCATTATCATTTCCCTGATGATCTTTTCTGCTCCTTTAATCTGCTTTGACCTCAGTTAAAGATCATTGAGGTGACATGGTAAAGAGGTGGGATGTGATTGGTTCTCTTGCATATATTCTGAGTACTGATTCGTGCTTTGCAGCTAGAACCTTGCTGAACCAAATTAGATATCGATCGCAAAATTTTGGGCCATTGATGGCCTAAAACTAAACTTAAACAAATTGTTAATTATTTTTGAGAACATGTCACAGAGCATCTTATAATTCTAATATCACAAAATGACAGACAACAAATAATTGATCAGTTATTAAAACCAGTATCATTGATCGGCTAATCATTAACAATCTTAGAATATCAATTGGAATAAAAACAACTAAAATAGAAATGCAAACGGCTCACAAGCCAGTTTACAAAAAATGATATTACATATTTTATAGCAGAACATAAAAGGCATTAACTGGTCATTTTATTGGTCAAATGTAATCTCAGCTCCACGGGCATACAGAGTTTCACTACTCTGCACTGACAGAGCCATTTGTTATTTCACCCTTTTGCATTTAAAATCACCCACACTGAGTAGTTTTAATCTCATGAATTAGAGTGGTTATTTGATAAAGGATATTGACTTTAAGCAGTGGATGAAGAAAGACAAATGATGAAAGCTCAGGTTTCCTGGTAATTGTAAGAGTAGCTACTGGCCACAGGCATGATCAGCACAGTGGTTAATCTGTCACTGCATTGCTAATTTTTCCGGTTCTCTTCTGTTTTCCCCTCTCTTTGTTTTCTTAACTCTCCTACAACTATTTGTTTTCTGTTATACAGTACACGGGCAGATACTCTACATTGCCTGGGTTCTGTTTACCCAATAACACAGTGTATAGACATAGTCCCTAGATGAAATTTCACACATGGATACAGCCCCATTTAATGAGATAATTGAGCTGATTCCCTCTGGGAGGACATAAACCATGACTCCCAGGGGCTTTGCATCTGTTGCCTATAATGGACAGTGCTGTAAGAACTGGCTTACCGAACGCACTGAGCCAACTGACTTGAAATTCCAAAAATGTGTTAGTGTATTACATTTCTACGTTCCTTTACTTATAAGTAATATTGTGATCTGTTTCAGACATCTTCATACGATTTCATCATGTTTTTGAAGTAGGTTCACTCTCCTATCGAGCGCTCGGCGGAACCATTCATCTGGCTGAGCTCATGTCTTTTCATACCTTTGTCAGAGAAATGATATGTCTCTTGAATAGCTCTTTGGTTTCATTGATTCAGGTCAGTCTAACAGAACTTCTGTTCTATTCAACCTACTGAGCTATTTTGGCTCTATATTGTTTGGATGGAGATGAGGCTCCTTTGCCTCTTCTGCTGCTGCTTGGCCAGCTTGCCCACGATACAAAGAAACCAGGTTGCTCTGTGTTTCTAAGATTGATATTCACAATGTGATCTGGACCTCAGTTTTAAAAACATTTCAAGGACCTCCCAAGTCTGCCAGTGAGTGACTTGAGCAATTTCCAGAGTCCTTTGTGTTTAAGCCTTTGGTATGGCACCAATTTTGCCCTCAAACACAAGCTGCTTTCAAATGTCTATTACATTTATAGACAGCTACCAAAATGGTAAAGGAATAACATCTAAAACCCTCGACAAAAGCAAAACACAAGATGCCTCTATGTGGTACATCTAGTTGAGTAACATATATATGTAGTGGACCACAAGGGGCCCTCAACTTTTGGACCCATTGTCCATTGGATACTGTATCTAGTTCTGCCTTACACTAATATGTGAGGAACTTCCATCTCAGAGAACACAAAAGTGGCCTGTTGTGCTCCTGTTTATGTGACTTTTCATTGTGTTGCTAACTGTAAAAGGTTGTGACATTATTGGCCATTTTAAAGTGTCAAGCCTCAGCAGAGGAAACGTAACAGTAGTAAGTTGTTTTTAAAGCATCAGTCCTTCACATGCCTCCTTAGAGTCACACGCACGCCCAGAGAATCAACAGGATACAAGGCAGAGCTGAAGTTGATTGATGGCACTTGCTTTTCAGATCGACCTTCAAGGTGATTGAGGATTCTTAAATGAGAGGGGGGAGCAGATTTCCAGCTTAGTTCGAGTTGTGTATGTGAGAGACAGAGAGAGAGACAGAGAGAGAGAGAGAGAGAGACAAAGGGAGAGTAAAGGGACAGGTTTGGCCGTCTAACAGGGATGATGCAGAACATTAAGCAGCTTACAGTGAGGATCAGTGATCACTAACGATAACGACAATATAGTCCTGACACAGACCCAGATTGAAACTGACATTCCTTATGCATGGAGGATAAATCATAAAATCATTCATTTCTATTTTTAGGAAGCAAAATAGCCAAGAAAGCAGACAAAACTTGTGAGATAAGTGGAACTTTTACTTATTCCTATAGGGAAAATTAGGTCGTTGCAGTATCAAGATTTCAGCAGGGATGAAGTATGAGAAATAAAAAAACTGTACAAAAAGTGAAAGAATCAAAGTAGGAAAAACTGTTAAGAGCCTGACAGAAGAAGAGAGACAGAAGAATAAAGCAGATTTTACAAAAAAGTTACCTTTGCGATTGGTGACAGACCTGACAACAGTGACTTAACAAGCTAACAAAAATCATAGTACACCATTTGGCAAACTTTGGTACTTTTAACTACCAGAAACACTGAGATATGGTCCCAGTAATATTTGAAGATGAGGAACGCCCTCTAAGAGTCACTATATGCAGTTTGTATGTTGTCTGGCCACAATGGAAATCAAGTGTTGTTTAGGTGTCCTGAAAGACAACAATATTCTAACAAGACATCATTTAGGCTGTAAGTTGCTTTGGATAATAGAGTCCGGGTAAATGTAAATGTAAAGGATCACCTATGCAACTGACACCCTCTGCCACAGCCTGTTTAATCTGTTTCGTAATGAAACCACAGGATTGTACCAATGGGTTTCCGAAGCCATTCGACCACCTAACACTTGGTTCTGACAGTGGTACGCTAGAGCTTGACTTCAGCTCTGCTTGAAAAAGGCAGTGTCCTCAATAATGAGGAAGACACCAATCTGGAGACACAGTGAGAGTGCAGAGTGCAGAAAGCAGAGGGCCCTGGCATAGAAATGTGGAGCATCCAGATAAAAGAGAAACAAACAAAACAAGATGCTGTTACATACTGCAGAGTTTTGGTGCATAATAAGCCTTCAAACTCATAGATCAAACTCATTGGTCAAACTGATTTAAACAAATCCCTTGTCAATCCTTGACAATCAGCTTTTCCAATGTTGGAATACACAGGGCGGAGCTAGGCAGTTTTTATTCTGCACTCATCTACTTTCATCACTGTTTGTGTGTACAGCCAAGCGCTACACTGTGAACACCCTTGAGGCGAACTGTCCAAAATGTTGTGCCCATACTCCTGTTTTCAAGACTCATGGTGTCTTGCTCTTTCCTAAGACAGCAGGTGTTATGTCTAACCCTGAAGTGTGGCAATTTGCAAAAACTTCAAGCACTTTATAAACACATTTCATGCATGGCCTTATCTTAAGAGCAACCTTTGGATTAAGGAATGTCTGGGGTCCCCTCCTTGAGCGAGGCCTTTGAGAAGAGCTTGCAGCTGTGCCATGTGAGCCCACATGCTGTAAGGTTGGGTGTAGGGTTCAGGGCCCTATCAATCAAGTCATATGTGAAAGCCCTGGTGTGCTGACCTCTGACTGTGAAAACTGGTTCTGGGGGCATTAATGTCAGCTCCCTAGTGGAGAAAGAGCTACAGGGAGCGCAGGAAGTGGGAGGGTACCAAAGGTCATAAGCCTCAGGCTGAGTGTTGCTATGTTGGAGCTTTCCCTGCAGAACAAGAGAGATGACTCTGTATGACTGCATCCATTGGTGGTTATGCCTATGCAGCAAACAGGAGTTTTAATAACCTTCTCAGAGTCTCTGGGTAGGTCCAGGAAGGCACCCTGCCTCGAAACCACAGACACATTGTTTGATCACAATGTTGTGTATACAGTAACACCTTAGGACAAATATTAACATTTGATTTTGATTTGCAGAAAATGTGCGGAGTATCCACTTTAACAGATGTGGGACAGTCTGTTTAGATTAGTCTTAGGTGCTGTTTGGACCTTAAGGGTAGACAGCTGTATGCTCTGTATGTGCTCATTTCAGCCCAGCAACAAACCCAAATTCTTTTCAGATGAATAATAAACGAACCATTTGTCCTGTATGAGGCATAAGTTTGAATATTTCACCATTTACAGACACTTGGGAGGCGGGCACACAAAGGGACTTCCGCTTTTATTGTGTTCCTACGTAAATAATGTAAACCATCTACTTGTCCAGCTGTTTGCTTCACATGTAAAAATGGTTTGCTCGTGAATCTACATAATACGGTGCTACCTTTCCTGACTTCAAAGGCATCTCACGTATTTTCTCAATTGTTTTACAGGAATTAAATGTAAATGTAAGTGCTGCCATTTCATTGAGCCAAAGGATATTAAAGCAGTATGTTCAAGGTATATGTATTCTGGCGGGACTTTAAATGAGGGGAAAGGCTTTCTGGTTATTTGCATACAACTTAATTATTCGGACCTTTGTGGATTTCTTTAGAAACACACAGTATAGAAATATATTCATATCACAGATTAATTGAGTTGTTTGGGCAGACTAGTCAGTGCTTATCTCTTGTTCTCTTTACTACAGTGATAGCATCCGTTTGACAGCATTTATTGCTATGCATGCCATTTTCTTTCAAATTTATTTTTCATTTAATGGTAGCATGTAAAAAAAAAAAAGGTTATGTTCTTGAAGATTCTCATTGCGGGCAAAAGGGCTCCTTTGGGATTCAAAGCCTTGATCGTGCCCTTATCTTTTCCACGAGGCTTATAACGTTTTGGAAACATGTTCTACTTAGTGATCTGATTAAGATGTGGTTAAGGTTACGCATTAAGGAATTTCCTGTGATGGTGTAAATCTTCCCAAGCTATAAGCTTCACCCAACCATTTCAAAAATCTATTATTTATCCAGGCCTTGTCCAGGCATTGGCTGAACTTTAATTTAAAAAAAAAATCCCTCTCATATTGACTATATTCTGCATGTGTTTTAATGTATGGTTTTAACAAATTAAACTGTTCTCATTTAAAATACTAATGCCACCCAATTAATGTATGTGTTAGGTAGATGTATTCCAAATCCCATTACAAGAGCAAATGCTTCTTTAGATAATTTATTTTTGCAGCTGTTTCAAAGTATTCTCAGAGCCTCTTTGTTTTTCTGCCGTCTCCCCAGTGAAAAGAGTTATTAGATTTAGATAATTGACGTAACAGCTATAAGTCTGCATTGGGTAAAGTGTTGTCCTGTTATATGCCTCCTGGGCTCACAGCGCACATTACTAAAATTTATGTTCTGCTTGTCCAACAAAAAGACTTCAGGAAGACTTCAGCATACCACTCACTTCCTCCCCCTGCTTCCTGTATCATACTGTAAGTGTTAGGAATGTACTAATGGACAGAAACATTGTCTGGCACCAGATGAGCGTAGTCAAAAATGAGGTGTATCCAGTCTACAGTGTACCTTACTCAGTGGTTTTATGGGGGCCACTACAACCTGAAAGATATGAATAAATGCCATTCTGGTTCTGAATAAATACTGTCTTGCCATTATATGAAGCCTTTTACTGCTTCATTACATCTGTCAAGAAGTTACATTTTCAGTCCAGTATATTTTTTTGCCCATTCATCAGCTCCTCTGCCTGTTCCATTATTCAGCATATTACCAGAACTCAGTCTGTGCTTAGGCACACAGACACTTTGAGCTAAACGCTGATTTGAGCTTTCTGACATGCTCACAGTGATGATGCTAACACACTGATGATTAGCATTTATAATATTTGCAATGTTCACAGTCTTACTTCATCAAATTAGCATTCTGACATTTGATAATTAGAACTAAAAAGTACAGATGATGCTGAAAGGGAATGTCATTAGCTTTTCTCATGCCATTAATCAAAGCTGGACAAATTAAAATTCTGACTCAGTGATTACAATTCACTCAATGATCGGCATCAGTATGTGTCCAATCTAGACATGTCACGTAATACCACAAATGTTAACAACGAGAGGAGAAAAACACAAAGTCAGTGGGATTTCTCTACCCGAGACCAAAAATATCTCATCAATCAATCCAATTGTTGTTGAGGTATTGCAGTTTGAAATAAAGTGGTGAGCTGAGAGACCAACATTGCGGTCTCTAGAGCCATGTTGCTACCTTGGCTAAAAAGTACTTCAAGGATTTCAATTAAATTATTGGAGTACGTTCATGCACAGTATTACTGTATTCCTTTTGGTTTCCAAACTCTGAAAGGTGAGGACATAAACTGCTATGACTCCTAAACACATGAAGCTGTTGCCGCGAATTTAGATAAAAGGTCTACATATCAGGTGTCAAGTATAGCTACAGCAACATGGTAAAAATGACTGCCCAGTGGCCATTATACTCATATATATCAGTTGATTTTGTTGACAATTTATTCCTATATAACGTCTTAAATTTCCCATACGCTGGGGACACATTGGATGTGTGGTGCGTTTGTTGCGGCTGTTGTTGATCTGCTGCGGGAAAACAAGTGTGTGTTCACACCAGCTGTGTGTCTGCAGCTTGGCTGCTGCTGCAGCTCTGTTTTTCTACACAGGGTTTGCAGGATTTTTGACAGAAAATGTCACTGTCTCCACATGCAGCTGCTAAAAATAATTTCTTTACATATATGAAATTCAGCCTAGAAAAAGAAGAAGAAGGTCTCAGTTGTGTGCTATATTCTTGGTTTGATGTAAAAATTACTGTCAACAGGTCTTTTCTCTGTGTGTTTTTGCTGCAAGACACCAGTCACATAAGAAATTGTAAAGACACTGAATCTCTAGATTGCGCAACGCAGGCGCAGGCAGTGTATCCGTTCTAACCCATTAACATTTGCACCGAAAGAAAAACCAAAACATCAACAGCTGCCACACACTCTGTGATGTATCTAGTGTGTTCCTGGCCTTCAGGTTTCTCCAAAAATCATGGTCACTATAATTGTTGATTGATTGATTCTTTAATGCAATACAGACTCAGCTTTAAATAACAAATGTAGACGTCTCTGTGGCCTCAGTGAAGGGATCTGGGATCTCTTTTGCTAATAAATACTAGTTAACTGAATGTAGTCCTGGGGTCTTTTGAAATCTGTCCCTCAGAAAGCTCTTGTTCAAGGTATTCAGTTAACAAGGTAGAAATGTTTAATATTGATATGTTGTGACTTCTTTTTACCGGCCCTGACTGTGCTCAACTTTAGTCTTTACCTCACATCTGTTCTTACAAATGTGAGGAAAAGCCCTTTGGTTTTAATCTCTGAAAGAAAAATTTAAATGTAGTAATTTTCCTGGGGGTTATTTTTGTCCTTGTGAAAAATGTGTAATGTTCTGTACTTTGGTTTCTGAGTGTACATAACGCCCTTTTGTTTGAAGGATGTCTTGATGGCAGACAACCATGTTTGTTTATGATGATCAGTAAAATTAAACACTGTCTGGCTGGATCAGCACTAATCCTCCCAGTATCTCTATGTCACCTTCATTCCCACCTGCTGTCTATCGTCTGTTTCATTTTGTATCTGTTTTTACCTTTGGGCTTTTTTCACCTCTGGTTTTTCCCTCTTTCTTATTTATAAGTTTCTTATTTTTCTGGACTTTCTTGAACGCCGCATTTCTATTCTAATGTTATATTCAAACACTTTTCTCTACCCACAGTGCTGACGAGAGGTTTGATGCCACGTTCCATACAAATGTGCTGGTGAATGCTTCAGGATCGTGCCAGTACATCCCACCAGGTGACACATTCAAGATATACTGCGTCATCTCTTTCACTGTGTTACATATCTCATGTCTCTCTCACTGCTGTTCATATTGCTGTATTATCTGAATTAATAGGTGTTACGATTGACATTGTCTTCACAAACACTATTGTGCATCATCATTACCACAAGCATGGTGATCGGGCAAGAAGACGTCTCGACTAAAAGTGGTTTCAATTTTGAGGAAATTTGAAAGGTGCTGGACATTTATGTTCCATGTAACTTCTGTTTCAACAGCGTTTCGCTGTTTGGCTCTTGATGATGTGATTGTTGTTTTACTTCTACCAAGCAAGCACGTTCCTTTACACCTGCAGAATATAATTGATGTGCCAGGGCTTATCTGTAGCACCACGATGCTTAATAGTGAGGAGGAACTTAATGTTTCAGAGTAACCAGACTATGCTTGTAAGAATATGTATACAATACAATAATGGTTTTATTTTTAGGCTAATTTAATCAGATATACTTTCGTATGATTTGTTTTCCTTTTACATGGTTGCTTTTTAGTTGTTTGGTGTTTCATTTGACAGTGACCCTTGATGAATATTTTAAATGTGTGGAGATTTAACAGAATTTTGCTGAATTCCTCTGTCATGCTTTAGAAATAGTTTTGCTCAGGTGTTGCTGACATGTTTTCCTTGTGTTAGCCTGACTGAGGCTCAAAAGAGTGAAATATCTGTTTATTATGATTAAGTGTCAGAGGATATATCTTTGAAGGTATTTTAATTAGGAAACCTAATATGCAGACGTTAATTTTGAATGAAATAAATTTAGCAAACTAACTAGTGACAACACGTCAAACTAAATTAAGTATTTAGTTTCAAAAGAAACTTTGTCCAACACGTCTCTCCAGGCATCTTGAAGAGTACCTGCTACATTGATGTACGATGGTTCCCCTTCGATGTGCAGAAGTGTGACTTGAAGTTTGGCTCCTGGACTCACAACGGGTGGCTTCTGGACCTCCAGATGATGGATGTAGACATCTCCACCTACATACCCAATGGGGAGTGGGACCTTGTCGGTAAGAAGAATAAGACACAGGCAAATCAAGATGCATTCAATTGCATGACACCAGAAAAACAAGATAAAAGTGGTTAGTCAACAAATATACTGATTTCTACAGCTTTTCTAGGAAACAGTTTTAGTGGAAATTATTCATGAAGAAGAAATGACCTGGTGAGTGAACTGGGCACAAAAACTAAAATACATATAAAAGGCTAGAATCACAGTTTCTTACAACCATCCAAGCTGCAGGAAATTAGGTCACAATCTCAGTTACTGCAATGAATAAAGACCAAAAGGCTTTGTTGCAGAACATTATGACGTCACAGTGAAGTTAACCATTGACCATTTAGAGATAAAATGTTATCGCTTCATCATTTTATCTTATTATGACATAAAGAGTGTGTGATTTTGTGACTTATGGCCAAAACCAAGTTCTCGGTTACCTTGACTTTTGACAATCAAATTTTAATCAGTTTATCCAATTGAACCCAAGTCCAAGTGAATGATTGTGCCATATATAATGAAATTCTCTGATATATCACATTCATGGTGAACTTGAACTTTGACCTTTGCTCACCAAAAACCAATCAGTTCATCTTTTAGTCCAAATGGACATTTATGCCAAATTTAAAGAGATTTCATTTTGAAGTTCTCGACATATAGTGTTCACATTTTTACAGACAACGCCTCATTATGCCTCTGGTCCTGAGGCACGAGATGTAAAAGCTGATTAAAAATATGTGTAAATTTGTGTCGGATAAGCCTGAGGATCAAATTAATCTGAAAGACTGACATAGAGGCTTTAAACATTAGGTTCCTCATGTCATATTCCAGGAAGTTGAGACATGCAGTGTCACCCAGCTCTGACAGCAGGTGTTTCAGTGATGTCAGTTTCCTGGTAAGAAGCCGTTCTCACGGACATGTTCCTGTCTATCAGTCCCAGTTAAAGAGTAGCACTGATAGCCTGGAGAATATTGCTGCTGTTTTACGGCAGCTGTCTTCTACCCTTTATTTGATGATGTGTTTATTTTATGAGATAAAACACCTGACTTTCATAAACCGTCATCCGATGAGCCATTGGCTACTTTCTGGGAGACAAGTATCATACTTACAGTGACACAGCGCCAGTGACACTCAGAGTCAGAGGTTGCTGGGTTTCCTGCATGTCCCATTCTCTTGAATGTCTCATTAACGTCTTGAGGGAATTTGGTAAGAACATTCATTTGGACTCAGGGATGAACTGATGAGATATTAGAGGTCAAATGATCAAAGGCCGGGTTCAGTGTGACATTTTTGGCCATTAGTCACAAATTAATTTGCAAATTATGCCACAATTTAACACAAATGTGTAATAATAGGATAAAGTGATAAAGTAATGACATTATATACCCAAACTTCACTGTGACATCATAATGTTCTGAAAAAACACCTCTGGATGTTATTCTACCCTTTAACCCAGGAAAGACTGTGACAATTGTTGTCTCAACTCAGCTTGTTAGTGGAGGCAGACAGCCACGTGGTGGTAATTGTACTGTTTGTACAAACGAATGTGAGAAATAGGAAAGAAATTCTCGCCAAAGTAAAACCATTTAATCCACCTGTCCATGATTTCTTATTTTAGTCAGATAGGCCAACGTGTACATGTAAGTCGGTTGTCTTCTTAAAGAAAAAAAGTATTGATGCAGTATTTCATTCCTAATGTTGTTTTGTTATGACCATATTGTGTATTTTATTCAAACTCCATATCATCAAACTGTGGTTTTGCGTCACTAAAATCTGGTAAATGAGACAATTATGGACCCAAGGGCTGAGTGACTCATTGTTATTATTCTTTATGTTACCTTATTCTTTTTTGGTTCTGGCTCCTTAAGCTCTGTCTGTACTACCTTTCAGTTTCTGTCTCTCCCAAGGAGCCAAAAAAATGGAGATTGACAGTAAATATACTGATTCAATATCTCTGTTCCTTTCTTTCTCTTTTTTAACCATTATGTCTGTGTGTGTGCAAATGAAGACCTCTCTTTATATCTAACCTAATTTTATGTGTTAATCAGAGGCCAACAGAGGAGTTCATATCCACACACACAAACATACATACACACAAAGTAAGTGGACCCAGCTGGCTGGAGGAATGGAGGGGGGAGGCCATGGCTGTGTGTGTGGTGACAGCTGGCCCAGGGATGGTTCACTTAATTCAGGCACAGCCAGGCGGCAAGCTGGCCAAAAACACACACTGTCCTGGTGCCTCAGAACATAACCCATGCCCATGCTAGTGAATACACACAAACACACACACACAGACAGGATGTGGAAGATGCATCTGCAGGTCTGCAATCCATCATATTAATAGATGCCTAACAAAAGCTATTTCTCTTCAGCATTCAGGTGACACAGTTTAAATGAAATGAAATTGAATATGCACAATTAATGTGAATTGAATTTCCATACAAATGAACACACAAACATACACACGCGCCCACTCTGGGGTAAGATCAAGTTTGTGACATCTAATCCTAAAATGAATAGTGTATTTTAAATATGTTGCTGATTAAGCATCAGGGCTTCATTCAGAATCATTAAACACAGCTGACACAGACAGCTGTACAATGATGCTTAAACCATAATCACATTCATGGCACTTTTGTACACAGTTCTTTGTTGGCTGTGGCAACAAACAAGGACTCTCCATCCCTCTCTCTCACACACATAAAAACACCAAGCTCCCATCTAATTGATTTTTAAATCAAGGTTTAAAAGTTAACACTAAACTGTGAAATCTGTCAAAGTTACTCTTACTAACAATGTTTTTCAGTCATTTGATTTTGCACAGACAAAGGGGACACAACTGTGAATCTGCCAAACCAGACAGATAAAGTCATAATGATGAGCACTGGGGTACTTGCAGGTGATCTGTAATTGCTTTTGGAGGAGCAGTGCTGTAATTTGATGTCGACACAAAATATGAGGGTTAAAAAAGTTCAGATCTGAATGTTCATTAAACCTGTTCTGTAGACAGGCTGTACACAAAACATAGTGTATTTCCTTAACACATCTGTATGTTTGTTTGTGTAACTTTTAGAATCTGGGACTTGACTTTGGACCTGTGCTTTAGAGCTGTGCTTTATAGAGATTCTAGGGAAGTTAAAATCCGTTGTCATAAAACACTGCATCATGTCATCATTGTATTATGTCATGTATTAATTTAGACAAGAGTGCGTTTGCTGTTTTTCAGTGACAAGCTGCTTCCAACATGCTTAGCAGGAAAATAAAACTTTCTGGTAAAATCCAAATCCTCCCCAAAATCACATCTAATACAGAGTATTTGCGCTCAGTTTAAGTCTGGAATTCTAGAAAATGTAGATTTAACAAAATATTTGTGTAATTTTAGAAAAAAACTGGTAGTAAATCTACAACCTAATATCCTGTAGCTGCAGTCAATTTTTTTTTATTTTCCTTTCCTTTGATCACAAAGCTCCTATTTCAACCATATTAAATTAGCATCACTACAGATTTTATTGGTTATGAAGTTAAGTGTTGTGTCCTCTATGCCAAGCACACTCGTCAACACTGAAAAAATGACAACAAAATTTATACCAGAAGCCACAGCTGGGCATTAATGGCTTATTTTACAATGTCTTTGAAAACCATTCAGCCCAGCAGAACAGGAAGCTGAACCTTTATTTCTTAACGCTGTGCTTTTGACCTCCAATTGACATCTTCCCACCTCTTCATTTATCCCCGAGGTGTGCCAGCAAAGCGTAATGAGCTTTACTACGACTGCTGTAAAGAACCCTACCCTGATGTGACGTTCACAGTCACCATGCGCCGCAGGACACTTTACTACGGCCTCAACCTGCTCATCCCCTGCGTGCTCATCTCTGGTCTGGCGCTGCTGGTCTTCCTGCTCCCTGCTGACTCCGGAGAGAAGATCTCACTGGGTACAGAGCAGAACACACACATCAGTACATCTCTAATATCACACACATACACATTCTCCTACGCTAACACGAAGGGACAATGATTCATGATCATAATCATACATGCAGACAAAAATGCAACTCTCTCCCCAGCCTCTGTGATCTGAGCACACCAGGTCCTGATGTGATTGCTAACCCAGCTATTTGTCATTGCTCTATGCTAATGCTGACATTATGGCTGTGAATTAGCATTTGTGTTGGTTTCCATTCATTAGCAAATGAATAAAGCCATCATTATAAACACAGCAAAGATTATCACCTGGACCTGAAAATGCCAGGTTGTTTCAAAATGCCATTCAGTGAGACAGGGTCAGAGTAAATATATAACTGTGAATATTTCCGCGAGGGAAGAAAAGAGCAAGTGAATATAACAAAAATAAATCCCTGCTGTTTTCACCAATTTTGAAATGAACAGCTGTATTTATTTTGAGTACTCTCAAGTTGCCATTAAAGAGAAAACGAGACTGTGATGAAATATTTTACCTTCGTGCTTCTGCTCATCTGTCTACTGTCTTTTTTCCTCCAGGCATCACAGTGCTGCTGTCTCTAACTGTGTTCATGTTACTGGTAGCAGAGATCATGCCTGCCACTTCAGACTCTGTTCCTCTGATTGGTAAGACACGTTCCCGCACTAATTACTGCTCATTTTAATGATCTTTTGACATTGAAAGTGATGGAAAAGACAAAAAAACAATTATAAATGGATCACAGAATAGTCAAAGCATATCTCCCAAACAGTTATCTGTGCCAGAAATGTGAAATCTACTCATAATAATATGTAAAGCACATTTAAATCATAAAGAAATAGTTTGACATAAATATTTTTTTGCCCCAGATTGGATTAGAGTGAGCTTTGTTAGCAGAGGGACACATTTAGTTTTTCTCTAAACCTCTAAAGCCAATGAATTAACACAAATTGAATTTTTTACTCTTGTGTTTTTGAACAGATTAAACAAATAACATGCCGCGTGTTTATTAGGAAGTTGGGGGTATTACAGTCCTTTTTTCAGGCTAATCTGGGCTGACAATCTCCTAGAGCCAGTTTTAGAATCATTGACACTGAGCTGTGCAGGGACTTTGGTGTACAGGCTGCTGTGTATCGCAACATCCATGTTTATTATCATATAGGCTAATTTACACTGGACTGGATTTTTCTCAGCATTTCTAATTCTTTATTTACCATTTTGGAAAGTCTAGAGAAGTCATCTGTTTGATTCATGTGTCTGTTCCATTTGAGAGTTTTTTGAGTGTCCTTGTTATGGTTTGTGCATTTAGACATCTTATCCTGGTTTGCTGAACCTAACACTGACGTCCTGATAACCTGTCCATCAAAACAGGTTATCAACTAGTTCGGTTAAAACTGGTTTTACCTCTCCATCTACAAGAATGTTCAAGTTTCAATTCTAAGTAAAATCATCAATCATCAATAAAGTACTAACAAGGTAACATGATATGAGAAGATACTCTGGCACCTGTCAGTGAATTTGTTTACAGCAACATCTCAAACACAGACTAAGTATAAGAACATTAAAGCATTTTCACTCTTTTGTATAATGATGAACAAATGATTATGAACATGTGGTGCAAATGAAAAAAAAAGTAATGTCAGACTGTTTCTGCTTCCAAAGCAGAGAGGAGACATGGAGTTCATGTCTGATAAGGTCAAACTGATTCAAGCGTTTTTTTAATCATGCGAAAGATTTTGATGTCTGGTTCTTTTTTCTTTTAGTTTCTATTTCAAGTTATCATTAGGTCTCCTCATATTATTCTGAGCTGCAGCGATGAAAAGAGTAAAAGCTTCGCCGCTGTCAAGAATCCTGCCTCATTAAAGAATCTGTAATCAGTTCAAATGAAGCTATATTAGTTATTATGTAGTTATTTAGTGTGATAAACGAGAGTGAGCACATCAAACTGCAAAATAACTCGACTGGTTTATACAAATATTCACTACTCGTTAGTATTTAGCACTTAATTGTACTTTCTTTTTTGTTTCCCTTGAGCTCCTGTAGAAATTATGATTACGTTTTTCCAGTGATCTCAGTGGTCAGAATTTGGGCCATTGGCAGGTTTTGATAGGATCCTCTGAAGTGAACCTGCCCCACAGGAGTTCAGGGCAAGTCAACATGGTGATTTTAACTGGTAACACGTGAACCACTGCAGAAGGACAGAAAACCAATAGTTAAACCTGAAGTCACCTTGATAACCTCATACCCTGCTTTCTTAAAACAGGCTTTTGGATAAGACCCCGTTATGGGAAACCAATATGAGGAGTGCTCCGATAGGAATGTAAACTCCTTGTCCAGGGTTCTGAACCATCTCACAGTGGCTGAGGTGGTGAAAAATCAGGACAAGACAGGTCTGCAGGCCAAGATGGACTGAAATAATATATTTACCAGCCTGGGAATTTACCACCCTGTTACTGCTAGTTTTGCTGGACCCCTAACCTAACCCTACTTGTTGATGTGATGGGTACCAGGCATAATGTGGCCACTAATGTGAGGAGAGGTAAACAGAATGCAAACTGGGCCTGATAAACAAGTAGTCCATCTGAATACCAATGCCAAGGCTATGGGCAAATCCTGAGAAACCTGCTGGGAATACACCAGTCACAAGACTAAATAACCAAGACTGAACACACAAAACAGTTAGCCTCAACATTTAAACAAGGACTGCGTTACAGAGTTACTGAAGGATCAAGCATATAAAAAGTATCCAAAAAAAACTTAACACATGTTCACTGAAATTAAATATAAGGGGCATGGTGTGTGTGTGTGTGTCTGTGTGCTCTTTGTTTGGTCTTTTGGTTTTGGTCTTTTTCTGTGCTGTGTTGCTTATTATAAGTATTTAGTTGTGCCTCTGAAGAAGCCTTTTTCTTGTCTGCTCCACTTTGCACTTTTCTTCTCACCATCACGAACACGCACCCAAACTTGTGTAAAATGTCACCGATGATGACGCAGGTAGATGGCTGCTGCTGTGTGTGTCGTGAGAAACGTGATGATGTAATTTTTAAGGCCGCAGCGAGAGTTGCGCGCTATGTTCACGCCTGATGTGACTGTGGATGAGACTTTGTGCTGAGTTACAGCTACTCAGCGTGATGTGTTCACAGCTCAGGTCAAAACGACCCCGGCCCATGTTTAGGCCACAGCAAAATCTCCACTTGTACGTAGGCTGGTTTGTATCCCGTTATCTTGAGATAAGCTTTGTTATCTTGAGAAAACAGTATAAATATTCCTTTCTTGGCTTCTGTACACACTTTTCATGTTCCATGTTTAAACCTGAATATTGGGAAATATTAAAAACACGATAAGGCTCAAAATCAGAATAATCATGAATGTTTGTTCCCAAAATGTTGAAGTAATCCTTTCAGAGCATATATTAAAGCAAACTGGTACATTGAAATTAGATAATACAGATTCTGAAGAAGTGGCTGATGGATGTAAAGAATCATTTATCCATCAGGCAGTTGTTCAATATGGGTTGCAGTTTCAAAAGAGCTAAGTCTATTGACTTCACACATAGACATGGCAGGGTAGTTTGAGTGGAGGAAATTTTGGAGGGAGTTCTGCGCATGGAAATTTCCTGATGCAGATGTGAAGATCATGCAAAGTGTATAGAACACAGAGTTCAATTGTGTAAGACCATACTGATACCGACCAGAAGAGACAAGGCAGCCGGCCATGAGATGTGAGGGGAGGCTGCAGAGATGCTGCTTGGCATCATTTGGCAGCTCAGTGACATAAAACGAAGCCATTAGCAAACTTGACTTTACTGGTGTAGACGTATTAACACACTGTAGATGGAGCAGAACAAATGGATCGAAAACAAAATAAAATGCTCCTCAGCATTCGCTCTTTCATACGACTACTGTTAGACTTTGACATTGACATGTATACAAGATACTTCGATTGCCCCACCTTCCTGTTGGGTCGCTGACATTAGAGCAAAATGAAAGATGGTGGTATGTTTGCTCACATGCCTGTTAAGCATTTTCATTTCTCTGTGACTTGCAGTGCCTTCAAGTGTGTGTGTGTGTGTGTGTGTGTGTGTGTGTGTGTGTGTGTGTGTGTGTGTGTGTCTTTTGGCTGATTTGTAAATTAAGAAAAAAAATGTTAGTCATCCTCCAACCTGCCCCTGTGGTGTTTTGACCTTGGGCTTGTTGACAGGGATGAACTACCCACTGAATAACCAACTGACAGTTGGACACTGTCCTGTCAAAATATCACACCCAACTCCCACGTTTTCTTCTTATATGAAGATTAATTCAAAATCAGTAAATGTCATACAACAGATTATAATTTCTCTTTCTTACCCTGTGTTAATTGCTTCTATCACAAGTAAATTGTTTGTGGTATGCTTATGTGCTCTTCTCTTCAGCTCAGTACTTTGCTAGCACCATGATGATTGTGGGCTTGTCTGTGGTGGTGACAGTCCTGGTACTACAGTTCCATCACCACGACCCCCACGGGGGAAAGATGCCTAAATGGGTAGGTTAATAATATAAAATAATATTTTATCATGTATTATCATTACGAACCTGAAACAGAGAATTTTTCCTAAGCAGTGGATTATTTTCAAATAACTGCACAATATACACATATTGGTACAGTCGGCTATGGATAGATGCTGTTAGTTAACTGTTGCTCCCCTTTGTTGGAGTAATTTGGTAGAAATCTTGTTTGACAACAGTGTCAACATAAAGGTTTGACTAAAAGAATTTCTACACAACCATGTGTTAACACCACTTATATTTTAACTGTTTATCCTCAATCAAACATAGTAATGTTTTGTTATATTCTGGTAGCTGGGCAGTTACATACAGTATGTTTTTGTTTTTATTTTCAGGGTTTTACTTTGAGGTTGACAAAGCTTTTGATTAAATGTGGGTTTTTCCAAAAATTAGGACACAGAAGCATTTCATCTAAAGCAGGATTATCCTTGGAGGGAAAATCTCACATTACTTTGCTATGAGCTTATGGCATAATGTGCATCATCACCTACAATACACCTTGACAAATGTTGGATTGGCAGAAATAAGATAGCAAGTGAAATTTATTAATTTGTTATAAAATTTTCTCTAATTCTTACTTATTCCAACACAACCTCTCTCTTTCCATTTCTCACCTCTTTTCTTCCCACTCCCTGCCTATTCTTGTTTCGTTATCCAGGTTCGAGTCATCCTCCTCAACTGGTGTGCTTGGTTCCTCCGCATGAAGAAGCCTGGAGAGGAGAGCAAAACAGCCGTCAGCTCCAGCAGCCCCCCAAACTACAAGTACACCCACCCTCCTCCTCACCACACTAGCACCAGCAGCATTCAGATGAGCACCATACCAGGCCAGGCATCCACCCAGTCAACCACGACCAACGGGAACATGAACCTGTACTTCGGCTACCACTCAATGGGCACAGACAACCCAGCTTTCCCGCCGAGCACCGATTCAGGTGTGGTGGTGTGTGGCAGCGGCGGCGGAGGAGGTGGCGGCGGCCACCCGAACAGCTCGTCCCCGCACAACATCCACTCAGAGCAGACGCGGACTTTGCTGCTGGAGCAGGTCCCGGAAATTTCCCACATCCTGGAGGAAGTGCAGTACATTGCGAGGCGCTTCCGAGAGCAGGATGAGGGGGAGGCGATCTGCAGCGAGTGGAAGTTTGCGGCGGCGGTGGTGGATAGGTTATGCCTGGTGGCTTTCTCGCTCTTCTCCATCATCTGCACCTTCACCATTCTCATGTCGGCTCCCAATTTCATTGAGGCTGTGTCCAAAGACTTCACATAAGGATGATATCCTCCCTCTCTGCGAGGAAAGAATAGGCAAGGCTAACATTACAAATCCTGACACAAATAGAACTGTGCCACACAAGCCTCCCTGCTTCTGTTGAGTGAAGTACCACAAGATCCAGATGTTTTAAGTGTTACTAGTTACAGTACTTCAGAACCAAAATTCTCCCTTCTTGATCATATATTTGTCAGTCATACCTGGGTGAATCTACCTTATGTAGAAAATGCCACGTAGGAGTTCAAGGCTACATACAGTAGTTAATTATGTAGAAACTCACACTAATGCGCTTTTCATCTGGATCCCTGCTGCACCACATCATTTACCTCCTACCACTTGGGCTTCATGTCTCATCACATACACCTCCTTCCTTTATGCACCCCCCACCCCCCAGTCTTTTCCATGTCCTTCCCCCACCGTGGTGCATTTCACCCTCTAGAAACATCTCAATGTCTGCAGCTGTTACACGCAGTTCAGTCAACAGAGTTCAATAAACAGTCATAGAAATCATTTTCAGGCCTGTATTCTAGTAATGATAGTGTTTTGTATTGTAAATAAATCTCCATCTTACTTTCTAACTGTGGTGAGATAAGATGATGTCTTTTCTATTAAGTGATTTTACTGAGAGCTACTGACATGTTCACCCACAGCACTGCACATCTCTCTTCTCTTCCAACTATAGAAGTGCATCCAATGATTATTTGTATTTTCAACACACAAAATGACCAGATGTACTTACTTTATCCAACAGCCCAAAACCCAAACAAAAACATTCAGTCCTCACATTTCAGAGGCTGGAAACAGTTTAGTATTCTTGCGACAAATAGATTATGAAAATATTTGCAACATTTTTCTCTTTCAACTTTCTTCCTTTCTCATTATTCTCTCCTTTCATGGTTGTTTCCTTGCCCATTCTTTCCACCAGTCCTCTCACTTTATTCATGCACAGTTCTGTATCTATAAAGATGAAAAGTTTTACCACGAGCAGCAAAAGTCAGAATTACAGTTTTGCTCTTTCTAAGTGGATTTATCGGACAGTAAGAGACTCCTAACAGCTCTCTTTGCCTCCATTCTTTGTGCTGAAAAGTGTATAGTGTGGTTAGCATATGATACTTCGTGGCTATTTGTAAATCACTCACATTAGTTCACAATGCACTTAGAGTGTAATTCTGTGTTTATCTGACTTGTGTGCTAGTTACACAATGTGTGGCTGTATTCAGAGAAAACCTCACAATGAAGAAGGAAGATCAGAGCAATGATTGAACGAGCATATTTGTTCTGAAAGGACATCACCCCAGTAGAGATGCATTTGAAACTAATCTTTTGTTGTGCTGAGTGCGTTGTGTTTACTCTCCAATACTCAGCTAAAAAGCAAACACTTTCTTCTCTAATCTCCAGTAACAACATGCAACAAGGATTACTGAATGACCTTATGTAACAGATTAACAGAGTTAAACCTTGCCTCTTCTCACCACCCGAGTGTCCTCTCTGATCTTCAGCGCTTCAAGACACATGTGAATTCCCACATTTACGCAAGCAACTGAACTCACAGACTTCTCCAACTGGGCACGTGGCCATTTTAAGGAAAAGGGGAAGAATAAAAAGAGGCAATGTACAGTTCGCTGTGTGCGTGCTACAGGAAAAGTCACTGACATTGAATTCATGCTGTTACAGCTAATCAATGGGCTGACTACAGACTAATAGTTGCCACTCAATGGCGACTTTTAATGAGTCCAAACTGTAAAGTCCTTAAAAGTCATGTCCTCTCAAATGGACAGACAGGAAGACAAGAAGTCAATGCTGTCAGTCGAACTTTATTTTTGACAGGTTTTGAAGATGTTATCGAGATTCAATAATCTTTATAAGTGTAACCTACAATGTTAGTTCAAACATCCCAAATACGGTCTGCTTTTCATGAAAATGTAACACAATGCTATTAGAGACACCGTTGGTGAAAGAAGAGGTTGACATTTTGGGTTTCTTGCCCAGGGTTAGTTGCCAAGATTCGACTCCACATTAAATTACAGTAAAAGCTACATCGAGCAGCTGGTTAGCTCAGTTTATCACACAGAGCGGAAGCACAGAGGAACAAAAGTTAGATTAGATGATTGATACCATTTTTGAGTCTTTGTAGTAAATACAAGGCTACTGTGTTTAGTGTAGCTTAGCATGAAGACAACCAGCCGAGACTTAAGGAAGCCACAAAATAATTATTTAGCATTAGAGGTCAGAGGTTTGTTTATTTTGTTACCTTTGGACAAAACCAGGCTCAGTGTTCACCTTTGCTTTCGGTCTTTAAGCTAAGCTAGGCTAACCAGCAAATGCTCTCCCCCAAATGTTGAACTATCTCTTCATTATTGTGGTCAGTTTATCACAGCACATTGTGTTTATAGATTGTAAATTTAAGGGATTACTGTAGGTGAAAACAGAATGCTAAACATTTGTGATCTGAGAGAACAAAGCTGTTGTTTTTCACAGAAACCATGTTCGGTTTATTTTTGTTCACCAAAGCTGAGGGGGCAGCTGTATGTCATATAATAAACTGAGGAATAGTGCAAAGCCTTGATCAGTGATTCATCTTGGAGAATATGGACACTGGAGATGTAATGGCATACAGAATATGAGACATTGGATGAGTGTCTTCTACATATGTGTGACTTGGATGGACGACAGATGACAGCCAGCATTATGTAGATATTCTCTGAGATAACATGACCCTTTTCTATTGTTACTTACACTTGTTGATGTCTATTCAGCTTATCTTAGATTTCGACGTGAGCAAATATGGCACAGAAAGTGTTGAAAGTGTGTCCAGATGCGAAATGATGGAAACTGTAAGAAAATGAGAAGAGACATTTTGCTACTTCTGTGGTCTGAAACCACACAATTAGCTCGAAAAGCAAAACTAGAAAATTGTGTTGACTAATATTGAAATATGAGGGTGTGACTGTTTGCTTTTTCCCACCTTTCACAGGCTTTTTTAATTTTAATTACCAGTGTTGTATTTTGGTCAATTTGAGTGTCTTTTGCTTTGTGGTCTGTGCCTCTGCTCAGTAAGATTCTCCTTTAAAGGATGTACATACATGCTCACTGTACATGACTATTTTGAGAAGAATAAAAGAGAAATGCAAATAATTGCTGGCATTTGATTGGCCGACATGCTACAATTCACTAAAAGTGCAAAATGCACTTGAAAATGCTTTAGTCTGTCCTCATTCCTGCCTCGATAACTGACAGTCTAATTAGACAGACAGTTTAATGACAGCAGTACCTTGTTAACCAGAACATGCTAATCCCATGGTAGTGCTGCCATACGTCAGAGTTCACTTTGAAGGAGTTCAACATTTTAGGAAACACACTTACTCTGTTCCTTGCCAGGAGTTAGATGAGAAGAATGATAAAAAAATGTTTTCCCCATGTGTATATGTGTGGACTGGTCCGCAAAATGACACAATAAGTTTGAAAAGAGATGTCAACAACTGAGGCCAGCATCTGTTCATTTATGAATCTAGGCACCTCTGTGAACTGAATGTTTTTTATTTGTTCCTTCTTTTGATTGACGAACAATAACTGACACATTTTCAGAATTTCAACGCTGCCTCCGTTGATTCTAACTAAATAATTCAGCATTGGGGGGTTTCCTGTCTTAGGCACAGTATTTATAAATGATTTGTGTATGTGTGCTCCACCATTAGTTTGTGTAGCAACATGTGCAAAGTTTATGAACAAGTTTCAGGCTGCTGTACACAGTTGTGCTTCGAGCGCCTGCACAAAGAGCTGCTAGGTTAACCTGAGCTCAGATATGAGGACATGTGACACAGCCAGCAGCAGCTCAGCAACCTCCCTCATTTCCCAGCAGGAATGAATGACTGAGATAGACCAAGTCAGGGGGGGATCCAATCTCCTTACTGATATTAGTCAGGACGTTTGGTGGCTTATATACACACACATACACACATGCACACACCCACACCATGGTGCTCAGCAGAGTGATGACATGTTCAAATTGGTCAAATCTAATCTCAGGCTTCACTACACACAGACAGACAGCTGTTGGTGGCTAGAATCACACCACTCTGTGTCACCCCATGCAAACACATACACACAAATGCACGAACCTTCCATTTGCAGACAGGTTGAGAGCTGACAGGGCCAGTGTCCCGGCTCCACCCTTGGCTGAAGACAGTCCTGCTGCTGCTTCCCTTTTTCTGGCCCTGAGATGGAGCAGAACACCTGGGTTGTAAGGGAGGAGGTCAAGGTTATGCAATCCTGGTGAATAACGTTTGCTCTGTTTGGTGGCACTGTTGGTGCCAGGTCAACTGGAACAGATCTCTGTGGACTTTGTGCAGTTAGTGTAACATAAAGATCACACACCTGCCCCTCCTCTGAGATCTATATGGCCGTGTAGAATACTTGCCCGCGCGCACACACCTTTCTGGTCTTCAGGTGGGGACTCTGCACGCTACTGACCATGAGTCAGTACAGTCCCAGCTGTAGATAGTGCTCATTCTGACCTGTATATTGTACAGGCTTGTCAATTAGCTGTGTGTTCTTCATACGACACATTAATATATGATTCTGACTCAGGCCGTACACTGTTGCAATGGTTAGCACTGTCGCCTCACAGGAAGAAGGTTCTGGGTTTGCATTTCTGCCTGGGTTCCTGTTGGGTCCTCCAGCTTCCTCACAGTCCAAAGACATGCATGATAGATAGATTGGGGACCTGTCTGAGGTGTACCCCTGCCCTCACTCATGGTCAGCTGGGATTGTCTCCAGCCCCCCTACAACCCTGCACAGAGAAGCATTACAGATAATGGATGGATGGAGTCTGAATCATCATTATTGTCCATCCATACATACATGCATTTAAAAAAATGTTTCACTTTGGGAATTGTATTTCTTCCTGTTCTCACCAATATCATTACCACCCTTGTGTTTGTAGGATAAATATGAAGGTGCCACCTGCAACTGGTTAGCATAGCAAAAGAAAAAGCTAAACTAAATAGCCAATTCGAACTTCACATTAAACTCATTCCCCAAAATTGTGAACTACTCCTTTAAATTTGACTGAGAGAAATCATTCTAATATTTCACTATATGGTGCTTGAAAGTCAACATTGTTTTTAACAACTTTTAACAACCTTGTCTGACCAACACCGTCATCTAATATGATAAATACAAACACTCATGTCATCACAGAGTTCTCTGTTCAGATCAAATGACTGTTGTCAGCATCATTAAACCAAAATTACACATCTCTCCAGTGAGAGCACAGGGCCAACCCACTGTCAATCTGTGCGCCGCATCATTACAAACATGTTGATTAGTTGTCAGATATTCTGTCCTCGCTGTCCTACGGCTGGTGTCATCAGCTATGTCTGATTTATGTCTCGAATCATTTTTTAATATCCGCTCCTCCTTTTCTTCTCCCCCCCTCATAAAAGTAAAAAAACCCTGAATTTTCCATTTGTCCCATCTGTTTCAGACATCAACCATGTCCTCTTCCCTCTGACTTAATCCACTGGGATGGAAATGTGTGTCTGTGTGTGGTGTGTGTATGTGTGTGTGGGATGATAAAACATTGTTAATCTGGTTTCAGAGTGACTGGAGCATATAATCTCATTTACTCCCTCACCCCCCCCCTCCTTCCATTAGGACTCCTATCTTAATAACAGTACAGTACATTCATAGTGCATAATCTTGGCTCATAAAAGGATTGATTGGGAAAGGAGGTTAATAAAGGAGGTTAGGAGGTCAGTCGATGCTGCTGTTTATAAGAGCTGAAAAAATCATGCATGAGTGAAGTCATTTGTGCAGTCATTGTGTATGCGCTAGTTGGAGCAAATTGCACAAAATTACAAGTGAAATGAATTAAACTGGATAACCATTGCTTTTCCCAACACAAGATAAACATTTTAGTGCACAAACTTATTTGTATTCCCAATGATGATGATCTGTATGAAGGTCAGATGAATACATAGAAAGGGTTCACCTCTGCGCTGACATGTCCTGATGAAGTGTATTTAAAACCCCCTGCAAAGCCAGACAACTCATCACCATTTACCAGCTTTAGCAAAGCAGTTGCGTGTCATTTCATGGGATCTGCCCATGCTACAGCTCCCATACCTGGTTAAAAGTCTGCACATGTGGGGCAGTGAAGGACAGAGGGACAGGTAACAAGAAGATGACAGAAATTGGAAAGCAGGAGTGACGGAGGAACAGAAAAAGTTGAACTGTCAAAACGTAACGGGACTTTAGGTAGAACCTTAAAAAAACAAAGCTTAGTTTAGCAAAAAGACTGGAAACAGCTCGGTTCTGTCCAAAGGTAACAACACCTGCGTGACAGCACCAGGCCAGAAACAGTGTGGCACATTAATAGTGTGGCTCCATGTTAACAGGTTTCATTGGTGTAAAATCTCATTAATACCAATGCTTTTCTCAATGAATAAATTATCTTTCTTTCTACGGCGTTGCATGCAAGTACAGTGATTTTTCTGTGCTGCTTTTCCCCAGGTTAATGTTAAATATAATGTTTTAATATGCCCATTTCTGTTTGCCGTTACTGGAGCAATAAGGTGTGGAGAAGGCAGTGCGTGTGACAGAGATCGAGTGTGTTTGCTCCCTGCCCCACTACTGCAGTGAGTGTATTTAATGTGTTTGAAGAGCCATATTTTATGTGTTTGCGCTGCATGCCCTGAGGGACACAAATAGGCTGCTGATGTGCGTGGGGGCTGTGGCGGAAACATTTCATCATTTGATGATCATCACTCCTTCTCCTGTCTCAACTCAGCTCTCTCAGCTAGCTTATCTTTTTTTTTCTTTGTGAACCATTAACATCTATGTATCTGCCTACCTACAGTATCTCCATTCATCCATCTACTGTGTCTCTTCTGCGGTCCATCCCTCCGTCTTTTCTCACCCTAAGGCTACATGTGTACTGTAAATTTGAGTAAGCACATTCATCCAATGACTTACTACATAGTGTTAGATAGATCTCTCCAGTATAGGAGTCTAGTATATGGTGTTTTCGCTGTGGAGGCAGAATGTGTCATCTTCAGAGATCTGGATGTACTGCGCTGCTCTCATCAAGTGTCAGCAGGGTAAGACTTTGTTGCTGCATCTAACTGATACGCGAGTGTTCGCAGGAAGCAGACAGATCAGTAGCTGCAAACTCAAAGATGTTTATTACACTGCATGTGAAGTGAGTGCACTTTCAGCAAAAATCGTGTCTGTGAACATTTTTATAAATAATTCCAGAAAACCATTAAAAATTCATTCAAGGTGGTGCATAGAGATATAAGTTTCAGTCACATTTAAAATTCCTTTTTGTCCTTGAATAAAAACTTAATCATCCAACTGGCACAAGAGAGCAGAGCCTTTTGATATCCAGTAGTCGCTGGGTCGCTTGGAGGGAAGCATTACTGTCACAACAAAATTAGTTGAGTGACCTGCAGGAAGATAGAAATGAACGGTGAGGAAGAATCTTAATAAAAATAACCATATATTAGAACAAAAACCCCTCAAACAAGAACATCTATTGAGGTACATTTCCAATCAAGAGCAAACTAATCCAGTATGAAATGAAGGTGCCTGTTTGGATCTAGTACGTACCAGTGGTGGAAAGAGTCCCGGCTCTGGCTGAAGTTTTGTACAGAGGAGCGTGGTAGAGGTCAGGCTCAGGCACATAGTTCTGCTGTGGCTCAAAGTGCACCACCGGCAGTGCGCTGTTCATCACTCGAGGTAATGCATCCTCAATCACCATATTTTCATCGTCCCAGCGACTGGAATCCATGAACATACCATGCACGAGCACACCATCCTGCAGCTCTGGTAACTGTTGTATCCAAAAATGAGATGACGCAGTGGTGAAGAAACATATTCACAGTTATCAGTCCTCTCGTTTGAATTCATCATTGTTTTCATAATAAGTTATATAATAGTGGTACTTAATATTCTTTTACACTTACGACTGTTCTCGCCCTGTCATTGCTCCTGGGTTACCAACAAAAACATAACACTTTCTTTGCCTTGGCAGAATTATACAGCCATTTTTTAAGCTTTAGGGATTTCATTTTCATTAGCAGTCAGTTATGATATTCTCATTAAAATCTCAGCAAGAAAGCAATGAGCCTAGTTTCCAAAATGTCAAACTACTCCATGAAGTAAAACTTGTAGTTCATGAACTCTATTTAAGCTGAGTGAAGACATCAGAAGGCAATTTTAAACCTCGAGGATTGATAGATGAAAACACACTGCACTGTTTTTGTGTCTTTGTGTTTTGTGTTGACTTATATTTTTATATTACTTCTGCTATTAGCCACAGCAATTATGTTCAAAATGTTATCGCAACAACTGGCACCAAGAAGATCTCGAAGCCAGATCAGAATCTTCAACCGTCAGTACCTCGTCATCCATGTCCAGTTTAGTGTTACTGGGAAGAGTCCGCAGAGCCTCACAGACTGTTAGCTGGTCCCTGTACACTGGCACCATATTGAAGCGGAAGTTGAGCTCGTCAATGGGTAAATTATAGTGCCTTGCATGATTCTGCAGCACTCCTACAGGTCAGAGACACATTTTATCATGCCCTTGCAACACATTTAAATAGTGGCGAATCCCATTATTTTCATGTATGTTGGAAAGATTGGTCAAAATAATGACAATTCTAGGATATATTATAGCAATTTTAAACATTGCCCTACTGCTATGGTTCATGAAAAACATCTAAGATATTGTGGTGCTGCAGTGTTTTACCAGTGAGAAAGCCTTGAGGGAAGAAGAATCCTGAGATCCAGAAAGATTTGGGCTGACCATGTGTGATCCAAGTCTAGTAAGAGAAGAGTTGAGAGAGAAAAGAGAGGGAGAGATGTAAATACATTTTTCTATATTGAAATAGCTGAGCTTTTTTTAATGGTTGTGTTCAGTGTTAAACAAGCCACGGTGCATTACATCTGTCCTGTTACTTATGGGACCTGAAAGTGACTCAGTGACTCGACTAGTACTGGCAGAGTGAGACAGATTCTCTCTCCTGAGGTAGTGAACATGTGCAGTCTGACTCAGCGGCTACCCATCATCACTTTATGAACTAATGCAACTCTCCCCTATTTGTCCCTATTTGTGTGTACGGGAGTGAATTTTAGTGATTTTGCAACACACATGTTCAAACCAGTCTTACGGAAGAACAGCTTAAGTCAGGGGAGATGAACCAAAAACTGGAAGAGGGTGTATGGGGAAATGAGAGAGAGGGAGGAAAAGGGAGGGAGAGAGAGAGGGTTGGGGTGCTAGGGTCTGTGCCTCAGGGAGGAACACAATTTTTTTTTTTCAACTTAATGAGATAACACAGACAAATATCAGATTTTCTCCCATGTTTTCCCTCATCTCTGATCAATTGTTATTCTTTTTAGTTATCTTTATTAATTTATTTTACTTTAAACAATTCAGTGTTGGGAAGTGGATAATTGACACAGACACACGTGTAAATACCTGGATGAAGGAGGTCCTGAGGGCCAGGTCCCTAACCCAGGAAGCCAGGGTTTTGAGAGAAGGGTAGGCAGAGTTCGCCCAGTGGGTGGGAACTTGGTTGTTTAAGAAGCTTGTGTAGATACGGTCCATCTCTTCTGACATCACCACCAAACCTGCTATGGCCTTCTGCAGAGTGATGAGAGATATCTGAGAAACACAAAGAGAATCACACTTTAGAGAAAGGTCATGAAATCAACAAAATCTATTATACTATCGCATTTATATCTATATTGAATATTTTAATCACCTTTTGTAGTGGCACATATTCTAACATATGTTTACATAAGTCATAATATTACACATTTTTACATATATATATATATATATAAACATAAAATAAAAAATGTTAAAATCTAATTTCCTTAACTAATAAAGTTCATGTTTAATCTAAACATGGGTGTTCATGTGTTCAATATATGTCACCCTGAGCACTCGCAGCAGTTTGTTAAAACGGTCTGCTTCCTGCCCCAACACAGTTGTGAGGGAGTTAAGGCGGCCACTTTCATCTCGTTCAAACAGAGCTTCCACTGCATCATCCATGTCTAGACACTCTACACACAGAGAGGGAGACAGGATGAACATGGAAAAGAAAATGTTAGATATTAAGTTTATGAGGAAACACATTCAAGATGACCAAAATATATGTGGGTGTGTATCTGTGTGTTTGTACCAGGTAGCTTGGCGAGTATAGATTCAGCCAACTCGCAGACTATCTCATCATTACTTTTAGCTCCATGTTGGGCTGAAGAGCGAGGATTGACATCCAGTATGGTGTTGATTAGAGTCATGGTTTCTTGGCGCTGTGGGGACCAACAGACAGATGGACACACACACACACACACACACACACACACACACACACACACACACGCACACACACACACACACACACACACACACACACGCACACAGACAATCATAAACTGGCCTATAAATAATGACATTTAGTGGACAAAATGAGATAATCAGGAGAAAACTTCTGCAAAACAACAGGGAAAAACAAACAAGTCAGTTAGTTTTGAAGATTCTTGATTGTTACTGCCAGCACATCAACAAAAAGAGTTTTAAGTTGCAATTTTTTTAACTACTATTATTAATTCAGTATTACTCCTCACCTGGAAAGCCAGGTTGGCATTCTCATGCATGCCAAAGACCTCAGGATCATCTATGATAGGAAGGCTCTCTATATACTTCTTATATTGCTCCAGTTGATCTGTCTCTGGGGCAAAGTAGATACCTTAACACACAAAGAAATCCAAATAAAATATTTCTCAACATAGGATATAAATTTAATATTTGAGCTTGCACAACAGATGGACTTTTCGATACACATACACACTTGCTGTATGTGTATGTATTTTGCCTAAGACAGAGCTTGAGACTGAAAACACCTGAGGATGAGTAGATGTATCCATGTTCCAGAGTTTTCGGGGAAAAGAAGCTTTTGAGGATTGTCCGGAGGCAGCGCTGATCCCAGGCATCTGTCACTCTGCCTCCATATGTGATCTCACCTGGGGAGACAAACATTCAGAATCATCATTTACTCACCTTGCAGGTGCTTTCATCCAAAACAATTTAGAAGAAAACTAAAGCTTCAGTGCAGAGACTTTGAAGTGACTATTAAGTACTAAACTGTTCAATAAGGTGAAATGCAAGGAGAGTGGGTAAAGAAGTATACTGAAATTGCATAGTAGGAGGGAGCTGCTCTCAGAAGAGATTAGTGATCAAGCGATTCTGTAAGATAGAGAAGAACACCCCTGCTCTCATAGCATTTAGCTTGTTCCACCATTGGAGAATCACAACCAAGAACAAAGACATGCATGATAAAATGTCTCCTCTCTTCTTCCCAGCTGTGAAAGCTCACATTGCAACTTGCAACATTGCATCTTGTACCTCATACCCAAGACCAAAGTAACTATCATCTTCACAGCCATTTCTGATGCCAGTTTCTCTCTCTCTGTTGGAGCAAATTATGAATCATTATCATTATACATATTTATGTCTATGCAGGTGTCAATGCCTGTATATTAGCTGAATGTTATGTTTTTTTTTTTTTTTTAAAGATTTCATATACAAATTTTTTTTTTTGCATTGACTTAATTTTTATCTTCATTTATAGCTTTTTTCCTTGTGTGTGTTGGAGGGTGAAATAAGCCACCTTCAGGGGCATTAACAAAACACTAGTATTGTGCTATATGTTGATGATGATGAAAAAGATTGAACAATTTCAGTTTTAAACTTGGCTTTACTTTGACATTATGTAAATGAGCATTGTGGATTTCTTAGTGGGTATACCATGCAGAGGGATGTATGAACTAATTTATGTTTATATTAACCCGACAAACCAGCCTAAAAGATTAAACGTTTTTTCTTCATTCACACAGTCAATATGTAAAAAGCCTCATATAATATTGTGACTACAGTCACACATTTTCCTTTGCCCCTCAAAGGACCAAAGACTGGTTTAAAATTTCAGCAGCAGTGTCTCCAGCTCCTTGACACATCCATGTAATAATGTACAGTGTAGGGATTTAAACATGAGTGTACCACGAAAGCAATAACATGTTGAGAGAACAGGAATTGTGAAAAAAAAGGCATGATTGGAAGGTACAGTACATTACCACAGAGAAAGATCCTTTTTAAATTATATGTAACATTGAACAATTCAACAGTTATCCACACTCTCTGTAAACATCCATACAGTTATGTAAGGAGACTAAGATATGTAAGGAGGGGAGGGAATACTCAGACTCATGTCTGCTGAAGCTCTTAATAAGCTGTAGGCAAGGTAAAGCTGGCGGAGCCTTTTCTTCGCAACAGAAGAGAAGAACTCCTTCTAAAAGAGGAAAGGCAATATCATGGTTGGTTTGAGCCCAAATTCTTTCCCTCAAAGAGCGTGTGCAGCTTTGGCTCACAAGGGCTGTTAGAATTAAGGATTAAACTAATAGCAATAGTTGTGTGATAACAACAATGAGAGACATCAATTTGATGTGGTTTGCTTCACTGAGACTGAATGCAGCGCATTATCATTTGGAGGTGTAATTGAAAACCAGATTAGGGAAACAAATGAGCTTTAGAGATATGATGAGTTTTGTTAATGAAAGCGATCCCTCCTCTTCTTCATAATAACTATTATGGAAGTTCATGATAAACAATATTAAACTGACATTTAAATTCAGCTAAAACTTTGTTTGTGTCGATAAGAGGGCCCAGGATGCAATATGGATATAATATGACACAGTTATACATTTATTTTAGTTTCATGGTTGAAAATGCTTTATTATTGCAATTACTGGTGAAAATTAAAATAAGAAAATGAAAACTTCATCAACATATAAGTTTAAATTTAACATTAACAATGATGTTCAAATTGAAGGACAATGTGCATCTGAACTTGGAAATGGAAACGCAAAACTGTGTGGCTGTGTTTCAATTCTAGAAAATGAAAATGAAATGTCAACCAGTTTCTTTTATTGAACTGCCAGCTCAGTAAATACGCCTCGCTAAAACATGTGCTATCTAATAAAAGACTGATATTTTATAAGAGCTATCATATTACTTTTTATTGAAACGATTCAATCTTAACCTAACTAAACCATGTCTTGAACATTTCTACCCTTGTTAATGTAAATAGGTTGGACACCTACATGTATCATAGCAAATGCTGTGATTTGTCAAACTCTTTCTCTGCGTTTTCCTTTCTCTTTCTCTGCTGTTTCTTTTGGTGACATCTGTTCTTCTCATTTTATTTCTATAAACACGCAGTCAAGAGGAAGAGAGCAGTATAATGCTGTTGAGTGAGAGTTCACCGAACACAGGATCGCAGCTGCACAGCAGAATTGTCCTGCTTTGTGAAATCAGCAAATATTTAGCTTTTCCCATTTCATTTGAAGCTGAAAAAGTATGTGTTGTTGACAAAACAACAATGCACTGTCTGTGCCACACAAGGGCAACACAGCAAACATGGTGATAAAAATAAAACATCTCCAGTCACACTTCCTGCCTGTTCAAAGTCAGACAATCTCAAGTTTCAAGTAATGCTTTTGTTTTTGCAGAACATAAAATGACAGTATAATTTAGTAGTAAAACTGACCTTTTGGACAAAAAAAATCACAGTCACCTCTTCATTTTATCTATTTGTGTTAAATTGTCATGGTGGGCGGATAGACGACCTTAAACATAACGCTCACCATGACTGTTGCCTCTGGTGCAAGACCATGCACTGATACAATTCTCTGTGTGTACAGGCTTCCCTACCAGTGATGTAGATGAGAGCGTCCCAAGGGATGGTGCCGTCTTTGCAGTAGAGGTTGAGGTTGAGCAGAGCACACTCCCTGTCACTGTCGTTAAACTCATAGCGGATGTTCCAGCCCAGAGGGCCAAACTTCTTCCTCTCCTAAGAAGCACACAGACGGGACACACAAAGAAAGACAAGCAGTGACGATGCAAACACGTACAGCAGCATGCAACAACACAGGAAAATATATCCAGGCATACAAGGAGTAATGATCAAGTATGTGTGAGGTCCTGAGGAAGGTGTGTGTTACCTGGATGATTGCATGGAAAAAGCAGATTCCAAAGACAATCTTCCTCCACTGGCGTCCCAGAATGTGGTCTTCAAAGAAATTGCTGGTGATCTCTGTGAATGCGCGCCGCATGTTGGCTCGCAGTCCTTTGGGAGGCTCATTGGTCACCTGGAGATGACAGAACGGAAACACACAGGACTTGAGGATGGTATTGAAAAGATCATAGTGAGTTCTGCTCAGACTGCCAACAATCTCAGTGTAAGGCTATTATGCTTTGATGGCTAAGGCCATAATGCTTTGATAATGATTGTTGTAGCGCTCATGCAGTCCTCATTCATGGAAACCTGTTTAGAATTCACACTAATCAGATCAGTTTCAAACTGTGAAAGCTGGATGAACTGTCATGTATGGTCAATACTGCAAAGCCTGATCCCTGCACATCCGTAAATACCAGAGTATAGAAAGATGGACATTGACTCCTGGTCTGAAAAGTGAAGTCAATGCTGAAGTGTCTTAAACCTCGTACTCTAGAAGTCTGGTTGTATTGAAGTCTGTGGAAAAAGGCCCCTACTTCTCACTTGATTTATTACCTGAGTAAATTTTCCTAATAAGTTTATGGTCGCAGACTCTAGTTTCAAGTCTTCAATACAACGCAATGTTCAGTGTTCAGAGTGTACGAGAAACAGCCAGCTACCAGGATAGTAGTCAGATCCACCCTTCATTCCACCTCAGCTCCACCTTCTCCTCCAAAAATGGTTTCTTCTGTTTTCAAAAAACCAAGATGGCGATGGCCAAATTACAAAGGCTTTAAAGGTCACAAAGCAATGGGTGACGTCTTGGTGGGTTGACCCTTGGTGAATAAAAGCCAGAGCATACTTTATATCAACTATATTCCAGCTGGTATTAATTACCATCTAGAATGGACTGTTAAACTTTTAATGAATATTTAACTGATAATATCAGTGATTACATAGCTCATATATGCAATGCATTCTGGGAAGTTGCTTGAACATTTTAGTATGTCTAACTTTATTGATGATAGAGGCAAAATGAAGTGAGCTAATCACCCCTGGTTCCACCCATCAGTTAACAGCAGCATTCACCAAAAGAAAAGCAATAATGGATTATTGTTGCACTTACTGTTGACTGGAGCCCTAACAGACCTGAGGTTGTATCCATGATACATTTTTCTAACTAAAAGCAGTTTAGATAAAGTACTACATGTGTTAATATGTATTATTTATGCAGCTGTTCAGGGCAGATTTTACCAAAAAGCATTGCCGGAAATGTTAAGAATGAGGGTGAGGTCAACCTTGTAACTATGGATGATATCAGGTGTCACATCTATAACAACGACTTCACCGCAGTCAAGAGACGACCATGAAGCCAGCTTTATTCTTCTTCTGCACAGTAAAAAAAATCATGTATTATAAAACTAAGTGTTGGACAGCACAAGAGCATGGAAGGTTCTTTATGGTTTGATTTATCCTGCTTGTTTCCTCCACAGATGATTGAAATCACCTACAGTCATCATAGCTCTCATTTCAGTGGACAAAGACTGTAGATCTCTAGCTACTGAAATATCACTGAATTGATATACCAACAACAATTAAGTCCTGAATATGAAGTGATAAATTAATTTTTTATTATTAAGTTTTCAGGGAGAGGGATGGCAGTGGCCACTTTCAGTTATTTATGGATTGTTCTTAGTGATGTATTTTTGTAACAATTTAAGTGAGCTCTTAGTAATGAATAGAAGCTCAGTAACAACTGATATGCAAGTTATGAGAAAAGCCAGTCGAGCCAATGACCTTACAGCTCAGTGAAGGGATGACCTTTTAGGCCAAGTCAGTTTCTTTTACTCAACCCATGAAATTAAAAGCATGTATATATATTGACATTACTTGCTAACACTGATGTTGTGACACTTTCTAGAAGAAAGTAGCAGTCTTTTGTTCAACTAATTACAAAGCATGCAGAATGTCACATAAGGTACCAATCAAAGGAATGCAAATTACATCCATTTTGGCTTTTTATTTGAATTCCACTATCGGTCTCATTTGTCCAAACACACAACTGCAATGCCATTATGTAACTTCTCACCGTACCTTATCATATTTTAGTTATTAATGAGGTTTCTTTAACCCGCTATCTCCAGAACACACAATAGCACTGAAATGAAATATGATTAGTCTTCTGAACAGATGCAATATGTGCGTTATCAACACAAGATTCCCATAGAAGTGTATGGTTGTTATTCTCATTATGAATATTTAGAACATTTGCTTTCAAAGCATGTATGTCTATACTCTTTATAATGAGTAATGATGAGAGAGATGTGTTCAATAGAGGACTAGACTGCTCACTGGAGAGAATACACAGTTATTCAACAATCAGCAATCTCACATTGGAAGTGAATACAACAAACTTCTTCATACTGGGAACATTAATCCTGCAGCGCAATCGTTGACAGACAATCTTAAAATGAAATGAACTGAAGTGAGATTTTAGTGGAAAGGGAAAGAGAGAGTGTGTGATTACCTTGACAGAGTTCTGAAGCACTGTAACAGGAAATACTTTTGTGGGCATGGAACTGAGAAACAAACGGAAATTCTTGTGGATTGATGTATCTGCACAGGAACACAAAGGAACATTATTCACAACCATATGCTGAGAAAAGAACTCCATGGTTGTCTCTCTAAAAATCACACATCTAAGTATTTGGTTTGATATAAATGATTTGAAAAAAGAACCAGTCACCAATTGAAAGAAGCAGTCATTTTTGTTATTTGTGCCTTAGAAACTCAGCTATGTTGTGTAATGGACACACTGCAGAGTATTTCTTTGTGTATTTGATTGTTTGCAGTATGGGGAGCTCTCGACCACCACACACTAGAACTGTATAGAACAAGTCACAGAGATGTTACTAGGCCCTGAGTCAGCAAAAATCTAAAATGACTTTCAAAACAAATACAACTCTCCCACACTGCGTCGCTATGTAATAAAGGTGCTGCAGACATGTATTTGTCCACCTGTCAAGCATGGGACTGAACTTGTTATTATCATGGTGAAAAATAAAACCATTCCCAATCAGGAATGACATGATGAATTAAAACCTGTCTGTACTTTTCAGCATCATGATCCCATCAACTCATACAATAAATAACAACACACTGGTCGACACTGGCAGCAATGCAGCTGCAAACCAGGACAAACCCTCCACTATGGTTCACTGTAGGCCACAAGCACTCATTCTTCAATCTCTCTCCAACTCTTCTTCTCACATATTGTCGACGATTGGACCCAAACTTGGATTCATCTCCCTATAATACTCTTTTAGACTGATCTTTGTGAGCTTAAGCATATCTTAGCCTTTTCACTGTTCCCCTTACAAAAAATACCAAAGACCATTCATCCAGATTTTGAAAGTTTCCTTGGCCTTCCAGTCCTTTTTTTTCCTTGACCTCTCCCGATTCTTCATGTTTCTGTGTCTGTGATGCTCAAGCATGTGAGCACATGCACAAACCTGGTGTAATGGACCTTTTTCACAGCATCATTTTGACATGAACTAGTCGACAAATACAGGTGTTAGAAATGACATTAATTATGGCTCCATTCCATTTAGGTTTAAGAGCCAGGTTCCTGCTACTGCTCAAGTGTGAGAGAAGTTACACTAAATTCTTGCAACTTTGGCCTATAGAAGCTGTTTTTTCTATTTTTTTGTCTTTAAATACTGCTACACATTTCCTGTATTTTGTGGCTGTATTCTAATAGAGACTGAGAAATTATCTAAGGGTGGCTTAGACAAATTCCAAAACAAAAATGGATCAACCTTTATTTTCAGGAGAAAAAGCACAAAATGTGTCAGCCCTAATGTTTCTGTGCTAATGTCACCATACCTGGCTCTGTGAAGGTCTTGATGAGCTCCTCCATGGCTAACATCCAGGAGACTGCCAGATGGCAGTTTTGCAGAAATACCCAGTTGCCACTCTTCAGTGCTGCGTGGATCATCTTCTCAGCTATAGGCCCCTGGCCTTGACCCAATGAGATGGACTCAACTCTGGGAGACATCATGTGGAATGGTGATCAGTATAAATCCTTTTTATGTTTGGAAGGCAAAGCTGGAGGGATTCTAATTAACCTCTGTTGTCTTGGGTACTGGTGCAACATTACCATTGCAAGGACAACATGCTTTACAATTCACCCTTAGCTCTACTTCAGCTATCCTACGTGTGTATTTTTTTATTTTACCTATCGAGACATCCTCTCTCTTTTGCAAAGCGCTGGAAGGCACCCATGGGATCGGATCCTGTGCTGAGAATGAAAATCAGTGGGGTGGTGGTGGACATGTCGTTGTACAGGTTAGCCAGGTCAACCGGAGGGTTTTCCACAAACTGCTTCCCCAGGCTGACAATCACAAACTCTGTTGCTGCGAAGACCACCTGGAAGGAGGGCAAAGAAGTAAAGTACAACAAAAGGAGTCTGACAAAGGAAATGATAACGAGGCAGCATCCAGCAAAAAGTGGTTAGACACAAAAAGTATATATTCCAGGGGAGTGAGGAAGACTGACATCAAGGGGACAAACTGAAATAGAAATAAAATGTAAGACGTTATTAAAAGGTAGCATTTATCAATACTGGACACAGCATCACTGCAGGCCTCATTTCCTTGATTGGTCTTGATTAGAGCTTGTGGGGTTTAAAAAAAAAAAAAATCAAGTGACATTGACACCGTTTCTTCTCATTTGAAATTGATCCTTGATCCTGTACATCTGGAAACAAACAACCTCCAAAAGCTTCCTAAGTACTGTAGAGACTTCATATAGGCTCACCTTCTCTTCCATGAAGCTCTTGATAAGGACAAGCTTCTGGAAGGCCCCCAACCTCTCATTCCAGTGACCTCTGATGGTGCTCTCCTTCTTCGCTTGTTTTGACTCCCCAAGAGGTGGCAACTCTGACTCATAACCTTCCCAGGACTCTGGATTAATAGATGCTTGAAAACGTCCTAATGGAAAGATGACTAATTTAATGCAACACAAATCTCTGAATGAATTTAAATTTTTAAGATTTTTGTCATAGCATACAAGCAGATTTGCAATCTATGTGGGAATGGTTGAAGAATGATTAGAATAGCAAAGCCTGACAGTGAAAAATTATGTTTTGCACCTAGGTTAAACATTCTAGTTCTTATATTTAGTGGGACTCGTTTTTGCTGGATCAGATAGGACATCAATGGGGTTGAGTTACCCATCTTAATGTGGATATGGGTTCTGGTGATTTCCTTGGAGATGTCCTTGAAGCAGGGCAGTGTGTCCTCCAGCTGACAACATGTCTGCCAGGAAAGATCACTTAGCCATGGCACATCTGGTCGTTCTGCATAGTCCTGGTAGATAGGGAAATATAACCATTACATCAATAAAGGGAGGAGATGGGGAAAAGGATAGAGAACAGCCCTTGAGTATAGAGGCACTAAGAAGAATAGAATTATGTCAATAAATATGTAAAACGCATATAATTCAAAACATCCAAGGAAGGTAGATTAGAGATGAGATATGGTGGCTTGGAAATGCAAAGACAAATTTGAAAAGTGCTCAAAATTAGCACAATAAGTGTAAACGATGGATGTATTGAAGCTGTGTTGCAAAAGACAGGACACAGGTGAAGAAGAAGGAAAGGAAGGACAGCATTAGCATGAGGATCACGAGGGCTGACAGGCAGCACCTCCAGCCTAACGAATGCCATATAAAAGAGAGCCAAATGGTGGGTGGAAACAGGAACATACCCCTGGGTAGCACTGACTGATCTGTATTATGGTCATTCATCAATAAAACCAAAGCTAAATCTCGAAGGTCCTTTTATACATTGCTCTATTCAACCTTTCTCTTTATTTATTTCCCAAACCAACAGTGCCTCAGCTGCACACCATTCTGCCCCACCAGGGTTTCAAGAGAGAGAAGATATTAAATATAGAGGAATACAGTATAGAGAGAGAAAGAAAAGAGAGAGAAAACCATTACAATATATGCAAGTTGTGATATTCTGAGGTCAATGGGATGAGGATTTCATATGACCTCATTTAGCCCCTCTGAAGGTATACAGAAGGACCTTATGACTAACTTGATGTACTAGGCACTGGTAGCTTAAAGCTTATTTGCATGTTACAGGCAGGTTGTATGGGCAGCTGAGAAACAGAGATACTCTCCATTTCTTATCTCTCATTCACAGAAATATTATTTCAACCTCATTTCAACCTCAACAGAAAGACTTCCTCATATGTTCTTTTGTCCCCTACTGTCTGTGTTTCCATCAGTGTCAGTAGTTTCATAGCAATAAGCTGGCCAAGAGAGAGAGAGAGAGAAAGAGACAGCTCGACTGTCACTTTGTGACAATAGACTTTTTTTCTATCGACTCCCTACACGAGAGGGGGAGAGAATGAAAATATTGCCTATGGGCCAACTTGGGGGGATTTTCAATGGGGAAAATAAAGCAGCGTCTTGTTTATCTGTAGTTACGAGGAGCCTGCCAATAAACTGCAACAAATTTCTCTATTTTCTTCTAATTATTAGGATACCTGGGAGCCAAAAAAAAGATAAAAACATTGCTTTTTTCATTTAGAACTCATGACACAGTTAAAACTGACCCGTTATCTCCTTACTCCTGCAGGCAATTAAGACTCATGCCTTATCGTTCATTCTGCCGTCAGTGGTCAAATCTTCTTACTAACAGCTGGCTGCTCTGGTATATTTAAACAGTTCTCTGAATAGAGAATAGCTGAATGGATGTAATTCAGCTATTCAGCTCAATGACTCTTAAGCCTGTTGCACCAAATATGTTTACATGTAAGTTGAAACTGTAGCTTAGTTTGAACACAGTGAGTGTGTTAGGCTATAACTATAACGAGTTAGCTATAATGTACTGTAGATTTAATATGTAACTTTTACACCTCCCATAAGGTTTAAGTCAGGTGGTTAGAAAACAGTAGGTACTCAAGGTAAAGAAGCCATGGGACACTTTTTCTTCAGTAAAAGTCAAAGGAGCACACAGCTTGTGACAAATGACTTCCATTTACAGTGGCATCAACTATGATGAACAGTCTATATTTTGTACCACAGTCAAATTAAGTCATTTTGAAAAGTCACAGCCATAGATGCGACAAGGATTTAACACCACTTGGTTACTTGAAAAAGAAATTAACTGTTAAGGTGGTGACTTCAACAATTTAGTGGCAAAATGGCTGATGATCATAACACTACTCATGAATTGCCATATAAATTTCATAAGTAAAAATGTAATCTCTCCTCCATCAGATTTTCATTTGACACCAGCTAAGTCAAACTAAGTCTGTAAGTTTGGGCTAATAAATTATTAGCCCAAACTTACAGACTTAGTTTGACGCCTCACCTTTTCCAAAGCAGCAGTTCCTCTTAGAAAATGCTGCCATTCCACATCGGAAATTTCGCCACGCTGCCTCATGATCTCTACACATAACATGAAGCTGTAGATGAGTTTGTGCTGCTCGAAGAGGCCCCGGGACACATTGATGTAGGAGTTGAGCAAGATCTGGTCCAGCAGGATCTGGAGACGCTCTTCCAGCACACTACTTTTCTCTGACGTTTCAATGGTGGAGTTAAACACCTAGGAATGGAGAAAAAACAGTACTGGAATAAAATTGAAGAAAATGATTCAGTTAGTTACATGGGTGCTCAAAGCCATTTTCATATCGCCGATTGCCACTGCCAACCAGTTGCAGTGTGCAGGATATATAGTCATAATCTTCCCTTCTGTTTTTGAGTAACAGCACAAGTTACCACACTTTAGCCATGAAAATGTTTTTGATGTCACAGTGAAATTGAACTTTGGATACAAAATGTCATTCAATCATTGTATCCTATTAGACATTTGTGATACATTGTGTCATTATTAATGCATAAATTCTTGAGTTGTGTCACAGTGACCTTTGACAACAAAAATCTACTCAGTTCATACGGTGCAAATGAGCATTTTTATCAGATTGAATAAAGTTCCCTAAAGGCGTTGCTGTGATATTGCGTTCATGAGAATGGGATGTGAATACGTCAGTACAACATAGCTCCTCCGGCCACAGCTGTCAGCGTGATGGTATAAAAACTTGATTGAGATTTTTCTCTGGATTGTAAAATAAAGCCTGGTTGCTCTCTCTCACCTGTTTGAAGTACTTGAGGGAGAACTGGTACATTGGATCAATCTCAGAGAGACTGGCAACGACAAAGTACAAGACAGAGCCTCGGGTGGCCACGGGCCGGTAGCACTCCCTTGCAGAGTTTATCATCAGCTCAGTAGCCTCTGCTTCCTCCAGACGGTGCTTTATGGCCTCAGATGTCACCTGAGAAAGGAAAGCACCAGAGAAAAGAAAAAGGCTGTTAAGGAGAGTAAAGAAAGGTTCCAAACAAAAGTGGAAATTATCTTTGTAGATACATTGACACATTATGTCAAATTCATTATCTTAACAACAAAACAAGCATCCATATTTCTTTTGCCTTGTCCCAAATACACCTTTGATTCCTGGAGAGTCTGAACAAGCTCCTCATTATCTAGTATATTTCCTTCAGAGGTGAAGAGAAGCTTAAGAATGCGATCTTCGATATCTTTCAGTTGGTTGCGGTCAGCATTGATGCGTACAATCAGCTCATTCCTCTGTTCCTCAAGATGTGGACTCTCTAGACGCACCACATCACTGAGGAGGAAGAAGCGTAGCAGGAAGATTGCAGGAGGAAAGAATGTGGAGGCAAGACAAAAAATCTAATCAATCTAATAAAAAGAAAAACAAATACAAATGTTGCCTGCTAAAAAGGTTTAGATCATGTTCAATGTGAAAGTGCACACAGTCTTAATGAGGTATACAGTTTAACGAGTATATACGTGTTTGTAAAAGTGAATCACGTGTGTCTATGTACCTAAGCAGTTGGTCCTCCAAGCCAGACTTGGTCACAGTGAAATTGATGATTGTAACTTTGATACACACCTGACAGACAACAGAAACCCATACACATTAAATAACACCAAGTGAAACAGAATAAAATTCCATTATCAGTGACAAGTATCATTCATTCACACAACCATTTTAACTACATGTTGGACTTTAACTGCCATGTTGCTTTGCATCCTTTATGAATTTGACAGTTGATATCCCAAAGAAAGGCTTTACAGCCAATGTTAAATGTTTCATACAGGCTGGTTCAGCCTTCATGCACTGCCGGCATGAAATAAATATAAAGGCTTATATTTACAGGGTGTTGCTGCTGTCCTGGGCTGGTGGAGAATTACTCTGCTAACACGGTGCATCAGTATAAATGTGGTGCCTTTGTGTTACTCCACTACTTTTTCTCAAGCCTCCATAGTGACCTTATATTGTGTCTCTGATGCATAATTAGTTATGCAAATTGTAAGTGTGCGTGTATGTGTGCTTACCTCCGGCAGGTAGTGGGGGTTGGCCATCTTAGTCGTCATATACAACCTGAAGTTTTTGTCATAGTCAATATCTGAGTCTCCAAGTCGGATCAGTGTCCGTCCACCTGACACAAATGTCTGTTTCAACAGGATGGGCTCCAGTGCTGGATCCAGGGTTTCCTTTAACTATCCAGACATGGTACAGGATTACAATAGTATACATACCAACTGCCCAATAATGGTGTTTTTATAAACCAAAGTTAAATCAATTATTAAACTATATTTTACACTTTTTTATTATCAAACATCTTTAACCATGACATGGGTATTGTGTTCCTACCTCCTCTAACAGTACAGGCATGCCCATGCGAATGGCATTCTCTAAGGTACGAAGAAAGTTTGGATCTGTCAGCTTGATAACTTTTAGTCCGTGCTTGGCCTCCTTGGAGCGGATCCATCGGTTGGCCTACGGGTGAAAGAAATAACCGTCATACAATGTGATGTGGTCTCTTTACAGATTTTGCATAGCATGAAAATGAAGAAGAACAACAGAAAGAGTTAGAAAAAAAACACTCAAACATGACAGGAGAGATGATTAGACTTGTCAGTGGTCAGGACAAAGACCAGAGAGTTACATGGAGGCCTTAAAAAATGAAACTGTGACAATATTTCCATCCTGTACATGTTTGTCTGAGTGAGCTGGTTTGTGTCCTTTGTATGTGGGGAAGCTGGACATTGTGCGTGTCCTGGAGCAGAGGCCTGTTTGTGACTTTGTCTCTGACCGTTTCTGACAGGAAGTTCTATTTTGAGAGATTTCTGTTCGCTGGCACTGCAGCCGTGTAAAAGCTTTTTAAATCAAAGTTTTGAGACAAAGAATCTGTGAAATAGAATATTATTCATTTTAAGTTTTATGACATATGAAACTTTGGGTTAAGTAGATGAATGAAAGTCCTCAAACATTAAACTGATTATCAACAAATCACTCCTGGTGGACACTGAATGAGGGCTGCCTTCATCCGTTCTAATTCACCTGATCCTGTGGATCAATCATAAGAGGCCAGCGGCGACCCCCAGTCACCAGGATCCCATTCTCTGTAGAGACGGTGTCACGGGGCAGCCCCTCTGTGTTCCACTGGCGGATGATGAATGGGTCACCCAAAATGTTGATCAGGCTGAAGCTGGAACTGATGGGGATGTTCAGCTCCTGGCACTGTGTTATCCACTGGTCAATTAGCTGGGAAAAGGAAGCACGCGCACATGCGCATGTGCACACACGCACATATTGCAGCATACATTTTTACTTCAGATGTTTTTTGTTTTGTCTGAAAGATGATTTGAGGTGTTTTTTGTAAACTTCACAATTTTCCATTTTTTATCACTATACCTCTGTGTTTTAATGTTGTACATACAGATTCAGTTCAGTGTACTGAACATTACTGTAATGGGAATTATATCTCACAGAAAATGGACATGCACAATAATGAGGCAATTTGGCCCAGTTCAGTTATGTAGTATACTGTATTGCAGTGAGGTGAGAGACTCTACAGAACTAGACCCACCAGTTATCCATGCTGTAAACCACAGTAACCCTAAAAGGTCTCAACTGTGCCACAGCACACTGTACCTACCAGCTGTCTATAATGGGAGGTAAATGCTCCATAGTAGGCTACACAGGCAGCTGCAATGAAAACATTTCCCACGACGTTGATGATCTCCTGATCAAACAGGGCAACACTTTCCTTCCAGCGCACTTGCTCATCACCTAGAGCAGAAGTTAGCTTTCCTGCCCTGGTTAACCGAGCCTGTGTCAGAGCCATGGTGTTAACTTTGAGCAGGGAAAGGAGTCAAAAAGATAGAGACAAAAAAATATTAGCTGGCAGACTTTGTTTGTCTTCCTTAATTTCAATGGATAATAAAACCTGTTTGAACACTGAAAAAGATATTGGACTAAACAGTGGACTTCCTAGTGGAATATGCTTTACCACTAGAGATTTACCTCAAGAGTAAATTGCATAAAATATACAGTAGATGTGCAATTTAAGACCCAGGCAGAGTTTTAGGTGCACCCCTCACCTAAATCCTCCTTCTCATTTACACTGTTGTCAAACTGCTCCTGCAGAATGTAGATCTCATTCTCCACCTCCTGAAGCTTTTTTTGCTTCTCCCTCAGGGTCTCCATGGTCATATCCAGCTCTTTCTGCATGGGTTGAGATCGAAGAAGAACAGACAGAGGGCAATACCATTAATAAAACATTTAGACATTTGGGTCTTTTTTCATTCTCATCATTAAGCTTAATGTATGTGTGGCAATATTGGGTGGAAAAAAATGACAGTAGTGAGATTTTAAAGCAAGCATATAAGAAGGGATATCCATACAACTCATCTTCATCATTTGTACATGCACTGTATGGGGTTAATTTTATATTCACTAACCTGCGCCTTGGCAAGATTTTCTCTCTTAGGGCCAACCTCTTTGAGAACTCTGGTGTAAAGATCCATGGCTCTGACCCACATACACATTGATGTGCAGGCTTTGGATACCTTCTCCACCTAACAACAGCAAAACAATGAGGAATTTCACCAACAAACACTGAAATGTACTGTATCATGTTCCATAATTAAATATAGCCAGGTTATGCAATCACAAAATCAAAATCATTCAAGGCTAATTTCAGTACCATGTGTATGATCATAATGCCATAATAAAAAGTAATTTTCCTGTTTCCATTCTAACTCTGAAAAAAAAGTACCAAAATGTTTGAACTGAAATTTCAGCACAAGCTGTTTGCTCAGATTCCTACTCCAAAATATCAACATGAAATCCAAACAAACCTTCTCAGGTATGAAATCAGGGTTGTTGATATATTTTTGCAGTTTCAACAGGATCTGAGGCTTGATATTGTCCTTGTCATAGTCTGTGAGACGCCTGAGGAAATTGGCATCTCCCAGTAATTGCTTGGCACTGGGCCAGTCTGGTCTGTAAGGAAAAAGGCATGTAAGCGAGAAATTGTGGAAAAAAGGAAACTAAGATAATATTTTAATTCATGTGAGGATAAAATAAATATTTAAAAAAATATTATGCCTCTGATTTTCAGTTTGATTCTCGCAGATTATTACATATTTGTAACTGTTAATCATATAAGAATGAAACCAAGAAACCAAGACACATAGTAATGTGATATTGGAAATATAATGTAGGGACCCTTAATGACTACAAATCATATCACACAATTCAACAGCAAGACACAGATCCAAGCTCAGAACACAAAGAAACAAAAGACACGGCGTATCATGCGTCAATAGATATATTATACATTCATAGTAATGTAATATTTCCTAGTGTTAGCAGTAAATGAAAGTTCAACACGGTATCAGTGCGCTGTGGGCAGAAGAGTGGGTGGTAAAGGTTAAGGCGGATATGATACTGGGCTGCAGGCTTTGGTGCAGCATTGCAGCAGATTAATGACTGATGACATCTATAGGTTGACAGATTGCTGAGTCATGAGATGGGAGGGAAATCCCCCTGAATGCTGACTAAAAAAATATATGGGATTAAAAGATAGGCCCAAATCTCACACTATTGGCAGTCACTGTAAAATAACAGAGAAGATTATGATTATAATGATGACGATGACCATTTTGCAAATTACTAAGATGGTGTTGATAGTAATTATGCTGAATATATCAGCATAATCATTATGAACCACCTTCATCTAAGATGATGGAGGTGGCTGCAGAGATAATGGTGATTATGATGGTGGATCATCAGGACAAATGAAAAAGATCAGGTAATCAGATGAACATTTTTCTTTCTGATATTCTTACTTTATTGTATTTAATTGTTCTATATTGATCTGACAGAATTAGACACTGTCTTCATCTGACCATTTACTATTTGTATTGTATTAAATCAATTGTGCGTAATTAATGAAAAAATATACTATATTTAACCTAGCCCTTAATGTCTGATCTCTCCTTTGTGCTTCTGACTTAGTAATGAAAAAGCCTTCGTAAATGGCATCTGTCATCTCTAATTTGATTTATCTAAGATAGAATATGAGTGACATAACCAGTGAGTTTAGGGTTTGTAGAGGAAGGAACTTTTGTTGTCGAGGCAGACACATAACTGTTAACAAAAATCTTTGAGAAGGAAAAAGAGAAGCACACTGACTTGCAGTTAAGCAGGATGCACACTGCCTCCATGACAGTCATGACTAGGTCTGGGGGTTTGGTGAACACCTTGATCTCAGAGATGTCAGCCTTGTCGAGAGAATTAAGAGCCTGATTGGCACCTTCCAGAGCTGGCAGAGCCTCATCTAGGTCCCTCTGGGCATCATCAGCTATGGCCTGGGTATCTTCAGCTTTGACCTTGGCCAAAGCCTCATCCTCTTGCACTACTTTACGTACCTGTGGAAAGGATATATTTTTGTATTACATACACATGCATACACATACCACGCTCATCATATCATATTGTCTTATTATCTTATGGTGGTAATGCTACTTTCTATTTCTCTTCCCCTCTTTCTCTCTTTCACACACACACACACACACACACACACACACACACACACACACACACACAGTCAAACAGACCTCATCAGCGCTCTTCTGGTCAACAGCCAGTCTCTCCATGAGGGCATCGACATCAATGGACTTTTGTTTCAGGACTGGCTCCAGAGCAGAGAGGTCCACTTTCATTTTGTCCACTAGCTCATTGGTCTCCAACAGTTTGGTCAGACCGTTCTTCACCCGATCCCTGGCCTATTTATGAACAAAGCCACAAACATATGCATTCTATGTATACAAAATGCATTCAGGTAACAAGCATGGTCACAAAGAAGCTGAGGGAAAATTACTGACAAGAACTTTCTAATCTAATCACTAATCTAATAACTAATTAATCACACATTCTGATGGTTCAACTTACAAGTACTAACTCCTGTCTCTTCTCGTTGAGCATGCCCAAGTAGAGGTTAATGAGCTCCAGGTAGGAGGTAGGTGTGGTGTAGTATCTGCGTCTCAGCTCTGAGTAGAAGCGCTCAGCCATGTCAGTGACACTAACATGTATCTCCACGCACATGGCTGAGAAGCTCTGCTTCAGTTCCTCACTACCAAAGTCCACATTCTGGAAGAAGGCCTGAGAGACAGAGAGCAGTGCCTCACGAGGCCACTGGCCACCAAACAGTAGGAAAGAGAGAATAGGTGAGATACACAAAGACACAAAATGTAATAATATAGAAATTCAATAAATATTGAAATTACAAACTTTTGCAACAGAGTTAAAACAAAAAGTAAAAAGTCAGTAAACTAACAAAAGACACTAAACACAATGGAGTAAAATTAATTGAAAACAATAAATTACATTACAACTCTAAACAGGATCACAGGTGAAAAGAATAATGGACAAAGAGCAAAAACCAATAAGAAAAAAGAAGGGGTGGCAATTTATGTCAGGGCGGAAAGAAATGACAATTATAGATATAGCTGCAAGGACATGATGGAAATATTAAACAGACTGAAAGAAGAAAGGTGGCATGGACGGGTTCAACAACAAGTAAGGTCATTTGGCCTACTTTGCACATAAGGGGCCCCTATACAACGTGTGTTTGTGCATGTGTACCAGATACTATAAATGTGTTTACATTGCATTTCGTTCTATCCAAAATAATTACAATAATAATCTTCAGTTTCACACACCCAACTCCAACAGATCAGTACACACATAAGAGCTGTCTCAGAATACCTGCACAAACCAGTCAATGGTGCAGCAGTTGACCAGTGAAGGAAACATGCGACAGCGGGACCTGAAGGCATCGCCCACAGGACTCATACACAGCACTATGTGCAGCTTCTCCCGTACACGAGAGATGAAATACTGGAACACCTGAAGGCAGGAACACACACACGCAGAATAAAAAAAGACACACATACACACGTGCAGAGAAGATTCTGTAACTGTGAAGTTTGGTCTGAGGAGGAAGGAAACATTAAAGGCTGATGGTTTCTTACAGCTCGTGTGAGGACACTGACTTTAACTGACAGCTCTTGCCCAGAGTCCATGACAACTTTGGCCTATTGTGGTGAACACTGTGCATGTGTGTTGTTTCTGACATGTTATGTAAGTTCTTAATCATCTTTTTTTGCAACCGATAGTGGTTAGTCAGTTTTACATCTTATTGTTGTTTTTGACGTTGATGAACTGTTTTATTTCAATATCCTTCTACTTTAATAGGTCAATTCAAATCTCTCTGAAAAGACTTGTGTATATTGTCATTGGTCAAAGTAAATTGGCCTCAGCCCCTTTCAGTTGTGAGTCTTCTCAGGGATCTCCCCAGCACGTTGTTTCCCCACTGTTTCCAGTCTTCCTGTAAAGCTTAACTCACTGTCAGCTGTCTGTAGCTGTACACATTCCATAAAGAATGAAAGTGGGATCAATCATAGCATTTAACTCTTGGCAAGACAGCAAATAAGTGTATTTGAACAAAATGTCAAACTTTTCCTTTAAGTGCATCGTAAGGTTTACCCTTGAGCAAACCACTGTCCTTTTGGGCATCCATTGAAATCAATTAGGAAAAGACACTCTCCAGATATCCGCATTAGTTAGGTTAAAAATATCACAATCATCATTTGCGCTCTTCCCACATCCTCATTTTTGTGAACTCAGTTTTAATCAACAAGAGAAAATAATGTCGGAGCTTTAAGATCTTTAAGATGAAGTAATTTTCACCTGCAATTGTGTCAAAACTGTTTTATACAACACATTTTGTAGGTGTTGTTTGTGTGTATGTCAGATGGTTAATATAGACCAAATTGTATAAATAAAAGCTTTCAAAAAGAAGTATCACTGACAGACCTGAGTTTTGGCCACTTTCCAACTCAATCATTTACTCTAATCAATGCAATTCAGATGCTGTTAATACACAATATTAATACAATACAAAATACAAATACAATATTGCTCCATGTGTTTGTGTCTGTGCATACCTCATCCCTGTTCTCCTCATTAATTCCAGCCTCTTTGGCTTTGGGGCGGGTGGCAGCCAGTACTTGCTCCAACTCATCTTTCTCAAAAAGGTTGGGCACCTCGCCAGAATTCAGCATGTTGTTGATGTCCTCCAAAAACTCCTCCACCACAATCTACAACAGGAGAGAGAGAGTGGACCGCAATAATTATACATGGATGTACAAAAGAGACAAAAATATGCATCTGCTCTTTTAACAACAGCTTGATACCTGAGTGTCTGTAAATAGAAACACCATATCTTTGCCCTCCACACCAGCCATCTTGTAGAGCCTCCTCAAGTCTTCATGAAAACTGTCATAGTTGTAGCCTCTACTCAGTTCAATCTCGAAGCAGCGGTATCCACACATGTGAGCTGCTAAACGAGTGAGTGATTGCTTGCCTGTACCTCCCACTCCCACTAGCAAGGAATTGCCTCTTTCCTGGCGAATCATACGGGCGATCCTAGGAGATGAGAGGCCAAAGCACTGAGACTCAGTATACACAGACAAATTAATTCTGTCAAAGCTCATCTACACATGTATGAGAAACCTTTTCATCAGCAGTGACATACACCAATCAGCCACAACATTAATCCACCTGCCGAATATTGTGTATGTCCAGTCGCATCGCAAAAATAGAAATGACCTGTTGATGCATAGACTCCACATACCACACCTGTTACCATTGGTATGTGGAGTCTATACATCAACAGGTCATTTATATTTTTGCGAAGCGAGTCGACATACACAATATTCCTACAATAGTCCTATGAAGGACTTAAATCTTGGACTTAAAACTTGAAGTCCTGTGAATCTTTATGACACAGACCTGTCTACACAGTGCACAGATACTTGATGGCATTGATATCAGGGGACTTTTGGGGTTTTTTGCATTGTGTTGCAGTGTCCTGCTGAAAGGGACACTGCCATCAGGAAATACAGTTGAAATGAAGGGGTGCAACAATGTTTCAGGAGCGTGTCAAAGTATCATTCCAATGAATGAACAAATGGTTTCCCACAATCCAACATTGTCAAAAGCACTGTCCATTTGCTTGCCATCTCTTCTGTGGTAAACAACACACATGCACCCGGCTGTCCACATGATGTAGAGAAAAACTGATGAATCTGGTCCACTTCTGAAGGTCATGTACCCATGGTAGGTGTTTTCTAGCTGGACAGAGGTCACCATGTGCGCTTGGGGGCAATTGACGCCACATATGCAGCAAGCTGTGATGGACTGTGTGTCTTTCTATTATACCCAGCACAAAGGTTTTCAGCAGTTTCTGCAACAGTAGCTCCCTGCAAGACCTACTGTACTGGAGATAGTCTGGCCTACTTGTCTATTGCAATTTGTCCCTTGTCAAAGTCCCACTTGTACATATTTCCTATTTCCAACACAGCATGATCAAAAACTGACTTTTTACTCGTTGTCTATTGTATCCCACTGCTTGACAGTTGCCACTGTAATGATGATCAACGTTAGTCACTTATATATCATACCTCAAAGGTTTTAACATTGTGGCTGATCAGTAAATGTAAAATTCAGGGTTTTTCCAAATAACCTCTTTGGTGTAACTTTTGTTTGCGCCCTTTGCACCACGTAGAACTAAAATCCATTAACAACTAACTAAGGAGTCACCCTATACAAAATCTGGAAACTCATGTGCACACCTCGAGACGTGCTCAACAGCATCCAGGAAGAACACCAGCTTTGTCGTCTTGGAAAACGTCATGTTGTAATCATCTAGGTAATCCTGAAGGACAGTCTGGATCTTATTCATATCTGTCAGATCCTCATACAGACGATCTTCTTTGTCTGCACCCACCTATAATGGTTTATAAGACGGAAGGCAGAAGGAATAAATAAAAGTGGTGAGGCGTTTAATTGTTAACATAGAAATCAAATTTCCTGATCTAATCAAGCACTTTCTGTAATAAGATCTGACCTTGATGAAGTCTCCAAATATGATGGGCTGAGTCACAAAATATGACGACTCCAAATTAATACCAAAATATCTGCCTGAGAGAAAGAGTGAGAGGAAAAGTCAAAAAGACGAGTATTCTCCAACTGGCAAGATGCAAAAGTGGAAACTGGGCAAAGTTAGTAACTCAATATTGTGCAGGATTCAAACATTTTGCGCATTTTGCAAAGTAAACCATGGGAGTGGACTTTCAGGGAGTTCTTACTGGCCATCTCACACACGATGGTGTTGAAATAGGTCTTATCTTCGTTGTTAATGAGTCGATCGTGGAACACCCGCTGACACTCATGGCAGAAGAGACGGAAGACCTGGTTCTTATCTCTCACTTGACTTGGCTCACACTGCAATATGCCTAAACATTAAAATAAGAAAATATGTATGGAATGGAAAATTGGATGGAAGATTTTTTTAATTCAATTTAAATCAACCTTAAAGGAAGCCAAATCATTGAGACAAAAGCAGAAACAAAAGCACAGCAATCTAAGACGTGTTAGAGCAAAAAGATGTCACAGAGCTATAAATTGCAAAAAACAAAGGAAAGGAAAATGATCTGAAAAAAAAGTCTTTGTTTATACAATATGTGGGACTGTTTAAGAAATTCATTCAAGAGGCCTGATGGAGTGTTTCCAAAAAAGCAGGTCTGTTGCTCATCATTTGAAGATAGTGATTATGAAAACATATAGATGTAAATGGAACAAAGAAAAATTTGCAGAGAGAGTAAATGTGACATCACAATATCAGATAATGGGAAGATTGGGTGCTGGTTTATTAACCCTACAGTGCTGCACATTATGTTAAAGGGGAATGCACTGTGTCTATGTTGAACAAGCAGTGCGTAGAAAAGAGTGGTAGAAATCACTTCAGTTCATTTTTGTGCACTGACCATCCTTGGTGACTAAGAAAAGGGAGGGACAGAGGGAAAGGAGGTTGATGATTTGGAAGCATGAGGCTGAGACAGAGCTTATAAATGTTAGTAATGTAGCTTGAAGAGATACATCAGAGCTGTCTCATGCTGTGGAGGTACAAAGATTTAGACACTCTGTCACTTTCAATAAATCCAAAGTTTAGTTTGAGCTGTTGAGGAAATGAGATGGTGTTCATACTGTATGCCTGTGCTTCCAGTGTTTCCATTGTATTCATGTTTTCCCTCTTATGTCTTTACCTTTTCATCCAAAATTTTAAAAACTTGACAGACTTGGCACTGTAGCAGCTCTGGGCCATTAGTTGTTGAGATGTGTGTGTCTTTGCAACATTAATTGTGTGTGCTCACGTCTCACCTTGGACACACTTGGAGAGGTCTCTGAGATTGAATACATAGTGGGACTTAGCTGGAGTGGGCAGCAAATCCACACTCAAGCGGTTGTAAATCTCCACAGCTGCATCCACAATCAAGCCAGCACAGTCCTTCACCGCTTGGGAAAACTCACTGAGAAAACCAGTCAGGATGGCCTGGAGGAAGGTTGGGGAGGGAAAGAGTTGTATCAAACATGAAGGAAGAAATGAAATGTGGCGAAATAAAACTTGAGAAGTGGGAAAAATGGAGAAATAGAGAAAGAGTAAGATATCATACAACTTTAAAGCTGTAAAAGCGCATTTGACAACTCATAGAGAGCAATAATTTTTGTATATTGATTGTGTGCAAGTCATTTTGTGTGCCTTGTCGTATGAAAAGTGTGTATCCTGACATTGAAGATCTGTTTGAGGCTCTGCTCCGAGGGTGTGGGAAGACACAGGATGCTGAAGTGGCGGATGAATCGGGGGGTCACAGGGTTTCGCCCCCCTCCTGGAGGAGCACACGCTGCTGCAATGGTCATTTCCTGCAGGACAGGAGAAAGAGTGAGTAGAAAGCAGGTGGGATTGCAGAAATTCAAAATTAGAAAAGACCAAAAGGAGTGTAAAAATGAATGTTTCCCCTAAGAAACTTTGTCCCAAAGCACTAAGCAATAACAGAACGCTGCCATTCCCTCACCTCGAGAACCATAGGTAGTGAGTAACTATATTAGCCTCACTTTAGATTCAAGTAACCAATTATACATGTATATAATACATGTATTTTTTGAGACACATTTGACTTATGTTAGCAGAGAGAGTCAGATTCAGAGTTCACAGAAGCAGGCAGGAGTGGGAGGTGCTAACTGCCTTTTACTGCATACAGTATGTCAGGATGAAAACTCCTCCTCACAGTGAGGTTTTAAAAATTTCCTGATAAAAATCACACAACACCACCACAATCAATATAATATTTCTTCTTGAATTAAAACACTGATAATGCCGCATGAATGTATTTGTATGCGTGCTGTTGGCTTCCTCTGACTCAATGCATTATCGCCTACAGTCGACACACCACACACAGAGTATGGTCATATAAACCATGTTAATGCAGGAATCTTTCTAAAAACGCAGAATACAAATATGGATCCACAATGTTACCACACACAGCTGCAAAGACACACAGGGACACAAGATGAATGGGTTTCTCACACAAATGGACAGTCTCCATTATTCCCACTAGAAGGCAAATTAAGTTGATGCTGACTGCGTGAAAACAAAAACTAAAGAGCTATCTGCTCACTTTTTTTTAACTAGAACTAATCTTAAACATATCATAAACATTAAAAATGGACCCCGGCAGTTTACAAAATATGGTTGTTTGCAGTCTTCTAGACTTAGATGAGAACATTATATCACTTTTATCTCTGTGTCAAAAACAGCTTCTGAACGGTATATAACTACAAAGACTAGAAAGAAGAAGAAACAAGTAGTCTCTTCTGTTTAAGGTGCTTTGCAAAAACTGACTTGTTTGCAGGTTGTATGTTCTGTCTGTTTAACACTTGTCAAAATAAAAAACATTTAGGTCAGACTGAAAATAGACTGGCCCAACAACAGCTAGTTTAAGTAAGTCCATGCAGCAGCTCTGTGTTTTTTGTTAAAGTGAAAGCAAATTCTTCAACATATGTTCTAAACAACTGCTGAAGACTACCGATCCATAAAAGTAACAAACACATCTATAGGAAACTTCAAAAACAGCCAAATGTGGAACCTCAAGCAGCCAAAACTGTTCAATGCACGTGCAAAATGATGGGAAATTAGTTCATATTATTTTTACCTGGATCTCCTTCCAGAAGAATTTATTTCTGTCATAGAAGCCAGAAAAATCTTGGAACTGTCGCAGAAGTTCTATAGGGGGCTGAGAGCCATAACTGTCCAGCTTGGGCATATTCAAGTCATCCACAAAGACCACTAACTTCTTGTTACCAGGAGCACCTCCAGGGAAAAGAAAAAAAAAGATGAGATGTGGAAAAAAAGGGTTCATAGATGTAAGACAGTTGGTTGAATGGTGCCATATGTTGCATGGATGGCTAGATGTTTTAGCTCATCGTACATATACATTACTGCAGACACTTTTGAATTTTAAGATTTCCTACATTACAGCATATGCATGATTGTGGTGAAGCTGCAAGCAAATGCTGTTGCAGGCCCCCTTCATTGGTGTATTTATGTACTTACTGTAACAAGTTTTAGGGCCTGCTAGAGAAAGGCATTACACGTTAAATATATATCATAAAAGTTAACCCTAAAAGATGCATAATAAACAAGCATGACTGCAAGGAAAAGGCTAAAGTGAACATGGTAGTGGCCATAGCTGATGTTGAGAGCACATACTATTTTAATTTTTAGTCCCAACTGTCAACGACATTGCTATGCAGATGATGTAAAGATGTAAAGTCAGCATTAATGTACCATATATGAGACCATGAGCTCTTCTTTAAGTTTCTGGGTTTGCATGTATATTGTCCTTAAGGAACTTGTTCACCTACCCAGGATATTTTTTCTCTTTTTCTCCAGTTTGGACTCAATGATCTCCTGTGTGCAGGCGGAGGAGGTCTGAGCAGAGAAGCTGATGTAGACAGGAAGGTATCCAGCCTTTTCCTGGATACTGTTAAGAAGGCCCCGAGCCACCACAGACTGTAAAGGATACATATACATTCCTCAAAAACAGACACTGATTGCTTATTGTCCTCCAATTTGTATAGTCTGCACTATCTGAATTACAACAGCAAAAGTTCTATTTTCACAATAAAATAAGACACCAAAGCTTAAAGGTCAATAATTTCCAACCTTTATATTTATTGTACTGTAGTTTATTTAAATAGCTGCAGTTATTTTAGGTTCATCTTCTAATTTACATGTTTTCATTTTATCCTGCTGTCTCTCTCTCCAAATATGCATGTGTGCATATACAGTAGTTCCTGTTTGTGCCAACCTGCACTGGTGACCTGTAGACTCCAGGTCTTCTTTCACTACGCATGGTGCTGTATTTTAATATTACAAATTGCATGGTATAAAGCGCATGGTACAAATTCATTTAGGTTGTGTCTATATCACTTTTGCTATTTTAGCGGCAGAACATCATTTGCTGTGCCAGGTGCATGGTTCAAGAGGGTTGTACTTAGTCTCGTAATTAATCATGGGAGTGTTTTATGTGTTACGTGCCATCTCCCATTCCCTTAAATAACACAGACACGCTTGCACCTTCACAGACTGTTTCAACACAGTGTTTCACACAGAATAAGATATATTTATTGTGAGTTGATAGTCTATGTCCCATCATGCACAAGCAACAGCTTTGTGCAACCATATTGCTCAGTTGATAATGTCCCTTAAATATACAGAATCTCAAGATGCCAATGTTCCAACACAGCATCTGACCAACACGCATGCATGTTAGGTATTCCTCACCTTTCCGACTCCAGTGTCACCAGTGAAGAGTACAGAACGTTGCACAGATAGCAGTTTCTCCATCAGGTATCCGTAGCGGACGGTGTCAGTGGTGGGGACCAGCATCTCAAAAAATGGCTGCTCACTGCTGTATTTAAATGAAGGGATTATCGTCTCCCATGGTTCCAAATGCTTGTGGTTGAAGTTCATGTACACGCTCCACAGGGTGCCAGATTTAGGGAGCTAGACGGCACATAAAGATGCAGATGAATTAACACACATACAAACATTTTACACAAGACTGTTTGTATAAGTTAAGAAAAATCCTTCCCTGAGTCCTGCTGTGTGTCTGTGTATGCAGTTGTATTCCATTTAAGATTAGGTGGCTTCATCTTATGGTAAACTCAGAAAAACAGTTTTCTGATATAATTATTATTAACCATTCATGATACACATACCGGCAAAAAACACAAACAACTTTGGCTCCATATTCACAGACAGATAAACAGATGTGGAAACATGTGGGATGTTCCAGATGTTACTTCCTATCCTACTGTGTTCTGTCTCTGTCAGTAAGAAATCCCTTCAATCACCTGACACCACTGCCAGTGAAGTCTAACCTCTCAAACAATTAACTTTCCATTTCCTGTTGGGCTCAGAAGGAAACAGCCTCCACCTAATTCATTCTCTAAATATAGAAATGATTTCTTCCATTCTATAATCCATGATTCATAATTCTCTTAGGTTGCCAAGGTAGAATAATGATATGCAACTGACTTTTATAACCTTGGCACAAAGCACATACTTTTATCGGATTTCCTTTTCCAATATGTTCCTGAACCCACTGAATGTACTAAAAAGTACAATATGGATGCTCTTTCTTAATGTCTTCATTGCACAAGAGCAACTGATATCGTATGAGTAGAAGTCTGTTCAGATTAGCTGTGCTACAGTTAGATACAGCCAGTGTCAAAGTACTTTGATGTAATATATAATATGATGAGCTAACCTTCAGGCTGTTTCATATATTGAATTACTACCAGAAATTGTGCTGGAAAATTGATTTGACTCTCAGTAAGACAACTAAGGGACAAGACACATTTTTAGTGGCAGTGAATACTTATAACAGCAAACCTGGAAATGTGAGACAAAGTTGTGGCATTTTGTCTTTATGTGTGTGTGTTAAAATATCTGTTATTAAAATATCTGTCTGCCCCTAGTGCAAAAACCTGTCATCTATTTCTGTATGTATCATTCGATGTATGTTTGCACATATAAATACCTGAGTAATACTGCTGTCTGCAAACTGCTCTCTAACAAAGGTGTCAAAAGCATCCCAGTGGGAACTGGTCAGGTTGCCACCTACTGCCCATAGGTAGCAAAATATGAAGGTCTGGCATAAAACACCCTTAAGGTGCTTGGAATCCTGTTGCCAACACAGACACAAAAGAGAATGAGAAAGAATATTGATCAGTGAGTAATGACATGTTTCAAAATAAAGTGTACACAAAGAACTACAATATGTTTTTATTAGTCCCGAATGATATTCGGTGATACCCTATCACTTGCACACATATCAAGTGGAGGTGCTGTTTTTCCTTGTGGCATTAAAACTTGCCCATAACACTGAATCTTTTTGGTTACAGAGCCATGAACAGACTGTGTGGCATGAACAGCCCTGTGTGGCATCATTTGAAACAGACTTAAGCAGCAGTAAATATTTTTGTTTATTACCATTTTGAGGTCTGGCCCTCCTTTGCCCAGCAGCAGAGCCTCCAACAGGAAACACAGAGTGGAGACTTTACTGATGTCCACCTGGCGAATCACCTGGGTACAATGCTTCAACACAAACTGGAGACCCTTCTCCACATAGTGCTCAAACAGCTCCATCAGGTATGTACGCACCTGATCTGGGAGCTAGTGGGATAGCAGAAAGTGAAGGAAGAAAGAGTTGATGAGAGATTACTGTAGGCAGGAGGCAGAGTTACACAGTGATATTTGTGAAAACCCAGACAAAGGAAAATTAGGAATTACAGTAAATATGCGGTATGCTCCCTGTCCTGGAGAAGCAGGGTTAGACAGAGTCCCTCAGGTAAAATAGCTAAGTGGAAATCAATACAAAAGTAATTAAAAGCTCTAACACAAAAAAACTATTGTTACAAGTGCAATAAAAGTCCTTATCCAAAAACAAAATGTTGTTTGTTAAAAATGAAAATGGGAGAAGGTAAAAACAACAGAACAGACAACTAAAGCAACAACCAATTTAGAGATTACTAGATATGTGCTTGGTCAAGAGACAGAAAAGTCAATTAAACATGTCATCAAAGAGATACACAACAGGAGAGAGGGAAAGTTAAAAGTTGATAGGAGAGATGACCCACTCTCACTGTGGTACTGAGTCACCCTAAAAGCCTCAGGGCTGATGTTGCAAGCTATAAACTTGGAGGTGATGTGCTGTCATCAAAGTTTATGCTGATGCTGAAGTTCTACTACTTCTAATGTCTGAAAGAGGACATTACCATTCATATACCAGTGGATACACAGTCAGAAAGAGTCAGCCATCGTTTCACACAAAGGGAATACAAGAGCAATGAGAAGATGAGACATTAGTAGTCAGTGGTATAAAGCGTTTCCATGTAATTGATGTTCAAATCAAAGGTGCAGAATTATGACCTGAGGGAGTATCTGATACAACCGCTATGTACATATTTTGTGCATAATGCATGAAAACACTGACCTGTGACACCATGTCACATACAAATCCAATTAGATTATAAACAAACACTGCACAAATCCTCTAATACAATGTGCATGATTTTAGCCAAAATATTGTATGTACCACCTTGGCTCCTAGACCACTGATCCATGTCTGGACGTAGGGCATCCACTTCAGCTCATCGGGATCAATATACACCATCCCACAGCGACTGACTGTGGCTGGGGATGCCACTGCCAAGTCCTGGACCTGCAAAACACATAGTTATATCTGTTACCTTTATGGACACACCAAGCTCTACAGTTAAGAGATTAGATAAGGTAATCAAGGAGCACAAAATACTCTAATTATGTATTTAACTGTGCACATTCAGTGCTGTGAATATGAATTATAACTCTTACTTATTGACCATATGAAACATTAAGAGTAATTTCCACTATCTAGCTCTAACCTCAAACACCATATGTATGGATGGAGTCAGTTTGATTCTCTCGCTGTTAGCCAAGCAGAGCATCTTGTTGTCATCCAGTACAGTGTTCATGTTCTCAATCCACAAAGCGTCAACTGGCCCATCGCAGATCACCCACTTATGGTCATCACTGGTGTCATTGACTGCATCACGGACACTCAGAGCCATCAGTCCATCACGCCACTCCAGTGTCAAGGTGTTAACCTGAGGTTGAGGTAAATAATAAACGTATCTAGAGATAGAACGGAAGAAGCTCTTGTATCACTTACATTCAAATTTATACTACCTCTCCGTAGAGCTCCCCCATGGTGACAGATTTTGGGTTGAGGACATATTTCTTCACAGGCTGATAGAAGGGGTTGTTAGTCTTGTGACTGCTGCGATGCAGGCTCTCCAGTGTGTCGGCCAGAATGGTGTAGACAGTGGTTTTACCTCCACCAGTAGGCCCCACCAACATCACACCGTGACGCACTAACATGGTTTCATAGAGTTGGATCACCTGGTCATAAGAACCAATAAAATAAAGCAAAGAAATATGAGATGTGTCAAAGATTGTTTGACAAAAGCAAAAAAAAAAAAAGAAAACTTTGCATACATTCACTTTTCTCTCTTGCACTGTACCTTCTTAGTCATGCTAGCCAGCGGCTGTAGATTCCGCTTAACCAGAGACTCCAAAATGGTGGAGTGCAGTACGCCATAATCATGCTCAGGAATACACACACCAGGGAACAGGTCTGAGAGTATACCACTGCAATGGAATACAAAATACAAAATAAATGTTTTCACATGTAATAACACAAACAAAGAACTGTACTTTTACTTTGTTAATACTTTAATTTTGTTAGACCTTATTTTATTTGTGCTGGCAATCATGTCCACTGTCCTGTTTTTCAGCATGTGTGCATCTGGATAAACAGAGGTAAGATGTAGAAAAAAGTCTGACAGTCTTACCCAAACAGCAAAGCATCATCAGTGAGGAACTTTGGCAGGTTGGAATCCCTCAGTGCTCTGATAAGAACCACATCTTCACTCAGGTGGGGGTTATCTCTCTTTAGAGACCTAAGAACACATAGATTGTTATTTTGGGAATTCCATGCAAACTTTGTAAAACATCAAGTATTGTCTTCAAATCAAGGTATTTGTTAGGCTCACTAAAAGTTATTTATTCAACTTAAATGAAAAAATGGACTGAGATAATACTTGATTTCTTGCTTGGCTCTTTTACTGCCATTTTGATTGGTTTATATGGTTGAATACTTTCACAAATCAAAAATCCATGTGATAACTTCTCTTAAAATCAGTGCCAATTATAGTGAAGTGTGGGGGAAAAGTTTGTCAGAAACTGATATAAGTGCATTGATCTCAGCTTGACCATAGGAGTCCAATGGCAGTAGAGCACATGGTTAGAAGTTTACACACACAAACACACCTCTAATTTTGACCTGTTGGTGGTGAGTGTCCCCAGTCAGTGTGCCAAATTTTAAAATTTCTTACCATACAGCTCTAGGGTTCAATTTAAAGATGATGGTGATTAAGAAAAGGCAGAAACACCATTAAGATAACAAGCAGCAAATGTGAGCTGTTAATTCAATGTTGTATATCCTGATCTTCACAACAAACTGGCTCCATTCAGCTGTAAAAAACTGGGTAAAAACATTGAATACATTAAGGCAGGAGATAATGAATGTGTGCTTAGTGTGGAACAAGCACACTCAGAAGAGTAATACCTAGGCAAAGACAGACAATGCATCATGAGCCAATTACAGCACTTGAGTTTCAGCTAATAAGTAAGGCAAAAGTGTTTCACTACATATGGTCAATAACATTCATTCAAATCACTTTATGCACTCAAGCATACCAGGAACAACTGTGTTTCTGCTATGGCCAAATGTATCTTTCTAATCTTGTTTTTTTTATCTCTTCGTGTGTCTCAACACTCATTCATCTGAGGTATTTGACGAAGTGAAGAAAATTCAGATACAGATGACACACAGTAAAACAAGTTTTTACTTTTACATTTGATTAAAATTTCCTAAATTTTATGAGAGTTCAACACCAAACATGACAATTTAACTCAGCACTGATAACTGTTTCTGCAATGGAATAACATATGACAACTGTGTGTTTGAAATCCATTTAACATTGATAATGTGTCATAGCACACTATATACATTACTGCTAAATATACTCATTGTATTTATGCCTGTGTTATTGTGCATCTGTAAGTGTGTCACCACCACAATGGTTCAGTTGGGAGTTTCCTGAAAAAGGGAATGTTTGTCTGTCTCCAACTGAATGCACATGTGTGTCAGATTATGTATGAGTGTGTGAGGCTCTGACCCTGCCATGACCAGGACAGACTTGACTGCTCTCATGCCAAAGTCGTAGTGGTCCTGCTGGGACAGCTGCTCAGAGCACAGCTTGTACATCTGGGTCATCTTCCTCGCTAGGGTCTTACTGGATTCGAATCCCTCTGAGTACAGAATCACCTGAAAGGAGGGATAGAAACAAGGGAATGATAAACTCTTATGTAGAGAAAATAAGTGTTTAACCAGGCATACACATAGAGCCTGTTACCTCAGCAATGAGCGCATAGTTCGGTACCATCATGGCTATGGGTCGAAAGAGAGCTTTAAGGTTGTCAGGTAGCTCCGTTCTTCCAGCGTAGCCTGGGTTCATGGTGATGAATGAAGCGCACGTCATCACCAGCTTGATCTCGTGGCCCTCAAAGCGAAACCTTGACAGCTGCATGGCATATAGAGTTGACTGAGATGTTCTTGTTTATGAATGAGTATGACATCTTAAACATCCTTACAGTATGTGTGGCCTTAAATGTGTAACAATTAGGTAATCCACGGTGGCTCAAGCTCATGGCCCAACTGGTTGGCCATTAAAATGAGCTTGTAGTATAGTACATAGATCAAAGCTGAGCAGTTATAAAATAAAATCCAACACAGAGGTCCAAATGAATTCATTGGTATTTAGCTATGCAAAACAAATTAGTTATTTGATAAAATATAGAAAGCAAGTGTTGAATTTCCTCAGTACACTAGTATACATATAATATATATAGAAAACATGAAGCTGCAATATAATTGTCTGATAGCAGACCATCACATTTGTACAGTGTAATAAAATATCAAATGGAATTGTGGGCGCACCTTGGCAGCTTTGGCATTTCGTATGGTTATGAGCTGCTGAGCGATCACAGACAACACTTCTATGTCAATTCGGTTAAATTCGTCAAAACAACACCACGCTCCCGACTGAGCAAGCCCACTGAAGAAGCGGCCCATCATCTGGAAGAGAGACATGTGATTGGTTGAAAACAACAGTAACTGTAACTTCAAATAATATTTTTTCTTTTTCTTTTTTTTTTTTTGTGAAAGGAGATTTTGTCTTTTGATTTAAGTGTTTTGGAGCTTAAATTTTGGAGCAGAATATAGCCATGTTTGCTAGTGAGTATGCAAGAGTATATGCTAGCAGCTGCAGGTGGAGGAAAGTATAAGTACATTTCATTGTACATGCATTAATATGTCTTATTTGCACTACTTTCGTGAGTGACATAAAAAGCACAGTTCATATGTATTAATATCTGATTGGACTGGTATTTAATGTCACAGTGGAGTCAGATCTCGGCAAAGCATTAACACATGGAACCCGAGACGACTGTGATACCACCCCTGTTTAATCAGAGCTTGGTCCAGCTCTATTACACTATGGTGTCTCATAGCAATAACTAACTAAGGCAGATGTAGAGAAATAGCTTTTCAGCTGCACTGTAAGACACAGGACAACATATTTAACATTAAACTGGAATGCACATGTCAAAGTTTTGGGGGTTCTAGGCATATTTGTGTTGTTAGTTATGGATAAAACATATTAATTTTGCGTGTTTGTCAGATGATCAGAATTGATAAGTGAATTATGTACACAAACAGAAACAACGAATAACCCAGATGTATCAGAGGAGCTGTCAGTTATTTCAGATAGCAGGATCAAATTCTGTGTTGCGTTTTCTAATACCCATAATGTTGATTTACGTTCCACAGATTATTATTATAGACCAAATTACAGAAAAATTGCCATGATCTGGTTTAAGGCAACGTTTTTACAGCTCACAACTAAGGCTCCATACAATGCTGTAACTAACGCAGGACAGAATGCTTTTGCAATAGTGCCATCTACAGTCTCCACTTAGAAGGTACAGTTAGAGTGACACCACTTTTTGCAATAAAGGAGCACACAAAGGTGGTTTATAGATGAATATAGTGTCAAGCCTGACCTTATAGTCAAGCCCATCAGAGCAGTTGAAGACCACACACTGTATGGCTAGGGCTTTAGCCAGGTCCTTGGTAGTCTCTGTTTTGCCTGTCCCTGCCGGCCCAGCTGGTGCACCTCCCAAGTCCAACTGGAGAGCTCCCATTAGACACAGGTAGCAGCGGTCCTGAATATTAGAGCAGGGCCAAAGATATAGAAGAGAGCTTTTGGGTGTGACTATATATATAAAACTTCAATTACACATAACAGATCAACACACAATATTCTGTGTTTCTGTTCTTTACTAACACAATGAGACATGTTGATGATGCAATCTGAAGGACTGAGCACAGTGGTTGTGAACATCTGCCATGGTGAAAGTTTGTCTAACGGATGATAAAATTTTTGTTTCCAGTTTACATAGCTTTATATTTGGTGTTACCGTGAGTGGTGTGATGACCAGCCGCGGACAGGCTCCCAGGTATTCATAGCCATAAATGTAAGTGGACAGAGCCATTGTGGCTATACAGTTGTCCAGGTCTAAGTCCCAGTAATACCGTAACTGTCTCTGCCATTCAAAGTTAGACCTTGTGTCCACCTGAAAAAGAAAGCTGAAGTTGCTTTAAAGTGATAAGTTTTTCTAATTCTCTCATTAAAATACCCAGTCAACTCCTGCACCTGTCATAATAAGCATACAAGATGCTTGATGGTTTTTGTTTGCATTTGAACCACTGCATGAACACTGTACTATTATACCTTCTGCCGAACCAGATCAGTGACAATGTCTCTGGCATGGACATCGATGGTGATGAGGGCAGTGATGATATTGCGGTGTAAAGTAGGGAGCTGTCCTCGTACCAAGGCTGCCAGGGCATTAAGCCTCTGGAAAAAACACACACACAACCACACAAACATTCTTGAGTTAAGTTGAGAAGATTTTTTTTTTATCTTAATCTACTTTTAAACCAGCTAATAGGGACAAAAAACAGATGAAAACAGTGGGGTTAATAGTGAGGAGTACATCAAAGTTGGTGAGTTCAAATTCCTGTAGGGCAGCAAAGTGGTCGTGGTCTCCCTCCAAGCAGGCATCCATGTCCCTGCACCACATCAACTGTGAGATGGTCAGCACCACCTGGTGGACAAGCACACAAACCATGCTATACATCTGAAGAAAAAGAGCAGCTGAACACAAATGATAGAATTACAATATGTGCAAATGTAAACATACATGCAACTTGTGTAAAATGTAAAGTGTAAAATGTACTGGCAAATGTATGTATTGTCTTGACATTTACCAATGTAAAGCCAGTAGGTAAAATACAATATACACAATAACACACAAGCCTGTGTCTCAACTAGTCTGCAAAGTAGCAGTGTGTCTGTATGTGTGTGTCTGTGTGTGTGTGTGTGTGTGTGTACCTGCGATGGATGTCCAGCCACCACCCATTCCTCCCTAGACTTCATCCCATAGTCTACAATGGCAGCCTTGCTGAGGCGTTTTAGTGAACCGAACATAGCCTCCTCCACCTTGCAAAGCCAATCTTCCACATTTCCTTGTGCCTTCAGCCCTTTAGTCAAACTCACCTAAACTTACACACAGAGGTACAGGGTCAGTAACAGTTAAGGACATGATTACAGCTAATTTTTTAAATTAAGGGTTAACTATGAAGCATTTCTTTGCTCTTTGTGACAGGAGGACTGAAAGGGTGATCAATAATTATCCCTTGTACTCATTGCTGACAATCCCTATGTCTTACACAGTGCGTGACTGAGCAATCAATTTAAAATAAAATTAACTGTTCACCCAAAAATGTTTCATCATCCTTGTTGCAGAATTCAAGATGTCAAACACTGTAAGATGACAATGATTGCTGGGTTCTAAATAATCACTGAGTAAAACTAGTCTTCAGTTAGGTACTAAGAAACCCAAACCCAGGGTACAAACAGCTAGCAGCCATAGGCTGGCCTATCAATGGTTTAGTGACAGACTGGAATTAGCTGCTGTATAGTTTTCCTGTGTTTGTGACAAACCAAAACATTCCTGATAAATGTCTAATTTCTGAGAAAAAAAAGAACCACATCAATTCATTATTTTTTAATCAATGCAACTCAAAATTTGGTGTGTCTTAATTACAGCACCACCGGCAATTGCATAAATTGAGATGAGCATCTATTTTATTCTGGCACTATTTTAGGGTTAGTAAGTAGGAGGAAAGTGACTGTGATGGCTCACAAGATTAATTATTGTTAAAGTCTGTACAGTGAGGAAAGTAGTGTAAGGGTGTATTTTTTTCCTTCTCACTTATTGTTTCTCATTTACAGCAAGGACTGAAACAAGATAACATAGGGAGTAAAAAACAATCAGAGAGCATGATGAACAAAAGTGTTAAGGTTACTCAAACCTGACCTTTTCTCCCTCAGGAGAGACCATATACAGGATGTCTTTGCTGTATATGGTCTCCTCTTCTCCAGGATCCTGTATAAGTCCTGTGGTACTGGAAGGCTGTTTAGGCAGCAAAGCAAACTCTAGCCGGGTAATGGCATCAAAACACTTCCTAAGGTGAGGCTGCACAGCCTGGGGGTTTCTTGTCTGGGCCAAGATCTTTAGTAACTCATCATTAGATAAGAAGTAGAACCTGCAGGGGACATGTAAAGCAAAGAGCTGTCAACACGACACATTGGCCATGGTGTTTATCACTCAGTGCTCACAGGAAGAAATATTAAAATTCATAACTGGTAATCTGTCAAGGGGGAATCATCATCATCATCATCATCTTACTATACTCTTAAATAGCAAATCTAGTTTGTGTGCACAAAAAACTACTAATCAAGAAAAGAACCCATACTAAAACAAAAAAAAAACATGCATTTGTACACAACAAAGTTGTGCATACCTGGGGAAAATTACTCTCTTGGACTCAAGATAGGCTTCCAGGCACTTTTGTATCTCATCCAGAAGAGCATTGTTGTGCTGAAAATTCTCCAGCAGATCTGTGTAGGGTTAAACGACAAGTCTCTATGCAGTATGAGAATGTGTTTACCTGAGCGAGTGCAAGTGTGATTGTACCTATTTTTCCACCCATGCTATAAGAACACCTACCAGGTTGTGTGGCTGCTTTAAAGGCATTGGGCATTTTTTTGACCCTCGCCATGATTTGCTTCCAGGACTTGTCCACGTTAAGGAACATCTTTGACTCTGCAGGCAGCTGCCTCTTGATGTCTGGTGCTAAGAAAATACTCTCGAGGTACAGCCAGTTTCTTTGGCATGTAAGCCACTCATCCTGTAAAGGCAGGGCAAGAAGGGCCGGGTGGGGGAGGTGGGGTGGGGGTGGTGGGGGGCAAGGTTAGGCAAGGGAGAATTAAAGTGGCAGGGGAAATTAATAATATCAATAAACATTCTCAAATATGATATTGTCTTTCTTAACATGAACTGAAATATGGGTCTAAACAAATATTAAAAACACAATTATATATATATATATAATATTTGTTTCTGCAGCCAGTAGGGAGAGCTACTGCATTACATTTGAGGGAAACTCTGAATTGAGCTGTGGAAGACAAGCCCTAATATTAAAAGTCACAGTCACTTGCAGCTAGATGAAAGCTCAATCTGTGCAATGGTATATCTGTATCTGTTCTAAGCCTTTACCAGTGTTTGGTTGAAGAGGGTCAGCTGTCTCAACAATTTGTCCACCCTGAGCTTAATGGGTGCAACGTAACGAGAGGATGCAACCGTGCCCACATTAATAATGCTGTCATCCAGTAGTACCTACACCGCAAACAAACGCAAACACAAATTATGACAATTATATGTACTCAAAGAGTATGAGTCTGTTACAAAAGACTGTATATGAGATTGTGTGTGCTGCATCTTACTACCTGGATATCATCCGTGCCTCCTAAGATGAACGCCTCTTTGGAGTCACCATGAGAAAGAACAGTGAACTCAGTGGTCTTCCACACCTCCTCCACCTGCATAGCTCATTAAGAGGGGAGAGGTTAAACTTCCTACATGTCTGTATCATATATATATCTACTCTCCCACATACATGAAGTTCAATAGCGGTTTCAAAGTGACACTGGACTTAGCAAGAGTGTTGTGGCACAAATCTAGACTCCAAACACATCTTTACCCTGTGCACATACTGTAGCTGTCTCAGTGGTGCTTAATTCCTAAAACCTGACATCTGGATACCAGTGTGCACTGTTTTCATATTAACTTCCCATTGCACACACTTAATACAAGAGTACAACTGTACACTTTTACACCTGCTGATTAGGTGATGACAATCATGGGGCTCATGGTTCCCTTAACTGAAAAGTGTAGTACATTTTGAAAATTGACAATGGCGCAGGTTGTTCTGTGACCCAGGGTGGGCTTGTATGTTTACACAGCTCTTTGAAAGTTTACCATTATTTTCTACAGCATCATCAAATATAATTGGCCAGGCAGATTTATTAGACAGATTTACAAAGGTTAGTTTTACAACCACAAACTTTGGAATTTTTCACTGTACAAACTCAAAATAGTTTGTGAACTAAACAAGGACATTAGAGCCAAGCTCTTATCTGTCCATTACAAATGAATCTACAGCCAATCAGCTTTGCTCAGCATAAAGACTGGAAAAAAAGAGGAAACTAACATGATTCTGTGAAAGGGTAACAAATGCCATGAGCACCTCAAAGAGACACTAATTAACATTTTAGATCTTTTTATAAAATGAACAAAATGGAGGCAGATTTTTCATCTTTGAACAGAACTTGGTTAGCTGTTTCCCTCTGCTTCTAGCCTTTATACTAAACTGAGCTTACCATCTCTTGGCTGTAGATTCATATTTGCATTACAGAAACAAGAGCAGCATCATATCACTGACCCCGAGCCATAGAATCACTCATACCAACCTTTTAAAAACAAAGTGTATTGTCATTTACTTATAGGTTCATGCTTATAAAAGTGGTAAAAATTTGATGGTGACTACTATTTCCGAAACAAAGAGTAGGTACCATTTATTGAATTTTAAGAGCCAGAATCTCTGTATTTACAGAGGTAATTGCTGAATTATCATATTAGCATAGGTGGACACAAAATGGCATTAAAATTAAAGCAGACAGGATGGTAGAGTTTAGAAGAACTGAAGAACTTCTACTACAGTTTCATTAGTAGATAAATACATATATATATATGTATATGTATATACATATATATATATACACATATATGTATATGTATATATATACGTATATATATATACGTATATATATATACATGTATATATATATATATATACATATATATATACATGTATATATATATATCTG